>CM060945.1:162630188-163880188 GCA_030765085.1 Allium cepa | reverse complement strand
TTAACATTATAACATACAACCAAGATCATTACATGTAAACCAAGTTTTAAAAATTTATAAGAGTGATTTGCTCACCTGGAATATATAGACAGAGAGGCCAGAGAAAATGTTTTGCCTAGAACCAGCTTTTTTTTCCTTTTGCCACTTTAAATTCTTTTAAGTTTGGATCTGTTAATTATAAACATAGATCTTTGTTCTTTCCTTATTGTATTTACTTATTCACTTTATAAAAAAAATATATTAATTTTTCTTACCTTCAGTATGAATTTTTTGTTATATAACAGAGATGTTTCCTTTTTCTTCCTGCAGTTTTGAAAACCAGAAGATTGTCTTGCCTTGATCTTGATTTGTTTTCCTGCAACTTAGATTTAATGCAATTGCTTAAAAACCTTTGATTCATTACTGATTAATCACTCAAATTCAAATCTTTTTAAAGAATTTTACTTACAATTTGAGTTTCTTGCTATATAATAGAGGAACTTCCTACATTTGAAAAAAAGAAAACAAATTTGCCTTGTACTTGAATTTTTTTTTCTCTTTTTCCTGCAATTGATTGACAATGTTGCTTAAATCTTGTTTTATTTACTGATTAGCAACTTCAAGTTCAAAATTCCCTAAAGAAGTTTACTTGCCTTTAGATTGTTTTCCAGAAATTTTGCACTGTCAAACTGCAGCTCTACACTTTCATAAATCTGCAGTTTGAATTTTTTTGTTTGTGTTAAAACTTGTTTTAAAAATCAAAATTTTATTAACTATAAAACTTTTAAATAAAAAATCACCTGAGAGATCAATGCTTCAAGATGATTCATATATTTTCCTTTTGCTTTTGAATTGAATTGAAGAAAGCTTGACAGTTTTTTTTCTCTTTTTTTTCCCCTGAATTTTGTTCTTGCTTGAGTGTGGGAGTTTAAAGATTTGCAAAATCTCTATGATTACTGAACTTCAGATGTTGGGGTATTTTAAAATTCGAATTGGAAGGTGAAAGGTTTCAGAAAAAATTTATTTGATTATTTTATTTTGGAAATGATGTCTTCTGCCATTTGTTAAAAAAAAAATCATAAGCTTAGATTTTTTCAAGTACCCTACTCCAAACCATGTGCATGTATATTTCATTGTCTACATTTAAATTTTTAAAGACAAAAGAATGTTTATTTTTATTTTTTTATATCACATTTATTTTATAAATAAATTTACCTTTTATTCATTAGCATATACATATATACAATGTTGAAAGAAAATTGTGTTTTAACCAATATTCATATATATACACATTTTGTTTTATTAATTTTAAATAAAGAAATGATTTTAACTAATTATGTTTTTGATAAATAAACACATATATAATAGTATTTAGTTCTAAACAATTGTTCTAAAATCATTTGTATCCAATTCAAAATACAACTTTTAAATCCAACTAATTTGATAAAAATATAAATTACTGAATTTTAAATTAAAAGTCCCATTTTAAAATACATACTTTTTTTATTAATCTCTAAGCCTTTAAATTCTATTTACAATATATTTTAATCTTAGAATCTCCAAATTTCAAATCAATTCAATTTTTATTTACTTGTAATCAAATTTCTATTTAAAACCTAAAATTTTAAGTTTATTCTGAAAATCTCTAATTAATTCACAAATAATCCCACAACTAAATTTTAAAATTAAATTAATTATTGAATCATTTCGGCTAATATTCCAGGAATGTTACAGATTTCCCCCACTTAAGAAATTTCGTCCCCGAAATTTGCTAGGAAGACGAGAAAGAATAGATGAAAGATAGAGAAATATCTTTCCAAATCAAATTGAATATTAATTCTGTATCTGGCTTACCAAATCAGAATATCGACAATATGAGAACAAACTCATACAATATTACACAAGATATTTGGGTCCAGCGGCCTACGAATATGCAAGGACATTGATTAGTTCGAAGGGATAACTAATCATTCGTAGAATATATCGGATCCAAGAGAATAGATAGATGGATTCAGTCTTTCATAATTTCTCAAACACTAGACATGGATTCCAAATTCAGGTCAGAACACCCCAAAATATATATATATATATCAATTTGTTCCTCTTCGGACTTTGATATACACAAGAAATTACAATAGAATTTCAAATTTGGTTTTAACCGATATCGTTTTATCAATATAATTCAAATTTATCTTCATATTAGTTAACCAATTTACTTAATTTAAAATTTCCAATTTATTTAATTTAAATTTTCAATTTCAAATTCAAATTCATTAAAGTTTAGATCGAAAAGCTGATAAGAATTCGATGGAGATACGAAATAAGGATTTTCTACAACGATTCGTAAGGCCACCATCACATTGAAACTCCTTCTTGTGGCTGCTACAAAGCAATCAAAAGAATTTTGGAAAGATGAATCAAAGAAGATTGATAGAGAAAGTTGTTTCCACTGTCGCAGGGTATTGACCAGTTATAGTGGTACTCCCCTGTCCCCTATCTCGTCCTCTTCTCGCACTCATACATACTATCGGTGAATAGTAAGAGAATTTACTGAGGCATTCGAACGGATATCTTAGGGATATACTCATTCTAGGGTATACTTCACCCTATCTCTAATGAGCTACTTAATGTGTTATACTCCTGAGCTAAAGCTTTACCCCTCAGCTCTGATACCAAATGTAGTGATCCTGACTCGGCCTTCGAAAATCGGCACCGAATACGACACTCGTATTCAAATGCCGCAGATCCAAACGTCGAATCTGGTTCACCAGAGCTTATAACACATTAAGTACAACACAGCGGAAGAAACAGAATATAACAAAATACAACATTTGATACAATATCTGATACAATATGATACAACAGATGATACAATGAATATCAATATACATCAGAGATATGATACAAGACAATAGCAGCGGAAAGAAAAGATAACACTAGCAGCGGAACAAAACTCCAATATGGTCTTCAAGAAAGAACTCCAGCATCGATAATCTTCATCTCTAAGGTACCAATCCAGAAATAGCTCGAACTCCCAATAATGATGCACAAAGATAAGCAAGTACAGTCGTGATCCAAAGACTGAACTAGCTCCAGATAATCTACTAGACCTGACTATCTGAAAAACCCAACTCTAGACTGCCCGTGTGGGAAAATAGTGGGCACCCAGAGTTTAGGAAATGAACAATAAACTCCAGGTCAGTCATGGGAGTGGTATGAGCAAATAGAAACATTTGGTCTTTTAAAACAAACAACAGAATTCAAATTTGAAATCCGCAATGCTTTTTAGAAAATGAAACTACCATAAGGCCTCCCGCCACACACACAATGCAAACGCAGACTTGGAGGAGATTTCTCATTATGATAGTCAAATGTGCTTAATACGAGAAAATTTCTTTGATATTATTATTATAAGTGCAAAGTGTGGAAAACCATTTCGAAAGTATAATATAAATCCTAGCCAGCATAGGCATTTCGCACTTATGCCTACTATAGCTACCATGTTCAATAGCAGGTTACCGCCACATTCCATGGCAGGTTATACTACTAAAACCGTACAGGGCGCGTATTGTTTTGATTGGATTTCCAACAAATGGTCAGGCTAAGGAACTTCCTACTGTCAATGGGATCGCCTCTGGCGGGACGCCCCGAGAACCTAGCCGGATCTCTGCCAACACAAGGCCGGGTTACCTCTGTAACTAGGTAACTACTACTCGAGCATGCCATCCCCCGGTCCTTTGGGACCTTTATCCGAGGCACCTCAAAACCACAAAGCAATCACAAAGTAATAGATCTGCAATATCCACATGAGTAAGTATCCAGGCTCCATACCATGATACCACCCTTTACCAGAAGGGAATGACACACCCTAAAGGGCGCGACCCTCATAACCTTGCTGCATCTTTCCTGTTTTGACCATTTCTGGGGTGTGAGGTCCTGATGCAGTCTCGTCCACAAAGCTACGCTTTATACAAAAGCCATGCTTTGATCACAAATGATCAACAAATGATCATCAACACACAGCAGCACTTAGCATGCCACACTACCAAATTGGGAATATATCACTGATAAATATCAACTACATAAGTTCTGAGCTCGTACGTCTCAGAGAAGGGTGTTAAGCTAAGAGAATAAATTCTCCGCCACCAAGCAGAAATGTATTTGATAGATATCAATTTAATATATCAAAGTGTAATGTCGTACATACAATCATACAAGTCTGTTTCGGGTTCGAACAGAACCGAAGGCACTTCCGAAGAAGCCCTTTCAAATCCGGGTATCCACAATTACGATCGGACTTCCCATCACTAAGAGAAAACTCTATACCGGAGCAACTCAGTGCAGAGTCAATCGACAAGTTATCCTATCGTTCTCGAAGGCACCCGGTCTTCAACACCGGTCTTCAGTTGCAATCCATAACGTCGTATCACTATTCGGAATGGGCTATATGACACAAGGTCCTCTTCCGGCTAAACCGAAATAGTGAGCGCAATTTTTAAAACATATGGATATGGGATTTCAGTTAAGTCACAACTTGATAATCCAAAGTTTTTTCCTTTAAATGGTTAAACAAATTACCATTTTAAATCTTTAAATAAAAAGATTCATTTCACAAAGTTCACCTAGTTTCACAAAGACCATTCATAGATTTCAAACAATTCCATTTCAATTGGATTAACACATTAAATCTTTAAATTAAAGATTTAATTTATAGCTTTCAAAACATGTTTCCAAAGATTTATCTATAACTTGGGAAACTATTTCCATTTTACAGTTGATATCCTTTTAACACAAATTAGGAATTCATTTCTTATGCGAAAACTCTTATTGTTTAAAACATATAGTTTCCATTTCAGAAAAATTCAATTATATTTATACCAGTTAAAATCTTTGGGTTTAGAATTTAAATTCCCAAATCATCACTTTAAAAATGGTTTAAAAACCCATATAAACCCATTTATAAGTTGAATAACCTTTTAAACCCTAGTTCCCAAATCATAGAATTCAATTCAAATATTGAATTCAAATTTAAATCAAATTATTCAAATTTCAAAACTCGATCAAGTTATTTAAAATAACTTTTATTTTTGAAATTAATTTTCAAAAGCCTCAATTCTAATTCCAAAACTATTTTGGATTAATTCTTTAAAACAATTTCAAAAATCTGTGACTTAACCCATTTCCACGTGCAATCCATATTTGTGTGTGTATAAGTGTAGTCCAGGGGTTTAACACAATAGTGCACACATCATCATCACAGATTCAACCATATCGATAAGCGGTATAACCCACAACGCTTATCTATATTCATAGATTCATAGATAAAGTAAACTATCAATCACAAATATTCACTAATACGATTCGATGTGGGTTTCGGATAACCAACTGGATTCCGACTCCCTGCCGCATCGAAATTTAAATGTCGTTTAACAGGTCAAGGGGTTGCATATTTATAAAACAATATGTACATCACAGATATAACAGCTTAGCACAAAACATTAAATAGCATTACATCACATAACAAATACATCAATCCATCACATAGCATCTAATAACAACCAAACATCCATAAGTAAGATTCGTTAATTGTTTGAGTAATTCAAATCAGTTTTATTTACTTATGAATAATTACAAATCCTGATTAATTAATATTTATAAATTACAAATCATTTTGGTTAATTATTCTTTAATCATTTATTCTTTAGCCATTAATAATAAAATTAATTAACCTTTAATTATACTTAATCAACCTTTAATTATCAAATAATTAACCTTTAATTATTTAATTCACCATTTAATTGATTATCTTTAATTGATTAATTGACCCTTGATAAATTGATTGCCATTAAATAAATTATCCTTAATTGGTTATAAAATTAATTACTTCTTAATTAATTAATAAATAATTAACCTTAATCATTTATTTAATTAAGTAGTTACTTTATCTTCAATTACAAATAATTCAACCTCAATTAATAAATTATTCTCTAATCATTAATTAATCTCTAATTACTAGTTAATTGACTTATTTTTTCTTAATTAACTTAATTTATTTCAAGATAAAAATACTGGAAACATTTATCAATTAATAGTTTAAAAACTAGATTCAAGTTTGGTTTTTAAAACTTGCTTTCATATAAACCCTTTAAAAATCCCATTCCAAACTTATATTTAAAATCACTTTAACTTTACTTAACTAAGTTCAAATTTAACAAACTCCAACTCCTTAATTACAAGAAAAAAGAACATTTATGTTTACAAAATAGGATTCAAAACCAGATCTACTCCAAAGGTTTTAAAACTTCCTTTATTTAAGTTTTTAAACAAAATAGTTATAAAACATTTCCCTTTTTAAAATTTAGACTGAAACTTGTTTAGTTTAAGTTAAAATCTGAAACAAAGGTTAACCCGAGCTACCCATTTTTCTTCGAGCCCAACCTGCCTTGTCCCCGAGCACGAACTAGAGCCAACCACTCCTTCTCCCTCATCCTCTTTTTTTTCTTTTTCTTTTCGTTTCCAGGGAATCTTCCCAAGTCCACGCAAACAATTACCCCGATCGATCTCTGAGAGCATTTGGAAACTTCGATCGTGAACGAGTATCTCCTTTCTCTGGTACGTTCGAGACCACGCTAGTCTCCTAACCCAATCATGAAAACTACTCCATCCAGAACTCCTGTACACGGAGACAATCGTGCACGTGCACGCCTCTTCCACTGGCAACCCCACCGCCGCGCCATCGCCAACCCATCACACCTCATCCCCTGATTTTATTCGCCATCTTGCCGAGGCCTACCACTCCCCTGATCGATATCGACCAATTTCTCCAAATCACCAAAACTCAAGAAACCCACCTGTCACCACTAATTGTTGAACTGCACTCGCCACTTAACTCCGGTCCACTTACTCCCCTTACTGATTGGAAGCCCATTCCATATGCCACCCTCCTGCCAAAAATCACTCCACCCGGTTGCTCCAACATCACGCGATTCCATCGCGTGCGCCGACTACCTGAAGCCATCCCAAAACCCTAAGTTGAACTCGCTCGTGTAATTCACGCAATAGAAAAAAATTTCAACAATTTTCTCGTTATCATTGATGATCATACTTGCTTTAAGCAAAATTTCAATAGCAAATTTTAGATAGATCATCGGAAATTGGTCAAAATAAGTTTTTTGTTCAACTAACTCATACTCGAGATTTATAAATCTAGAAATCATGAGACTTCCACCTAAAATCACCATTTTGCAACTCAAACGCGACTATGTGGTTAGAATTTAAAATTAACATATTCAATTTTACTGATGAATATATTGATGTACTGTAAATTATTATTTCTGAAATGATTATATGATAAAAATTTCCAAATTAATTATTAAAAATATGATTATACTCTTATACTCATTTTATATTTAGAGATCAAGTCCTAATTTTTATTGTATGGGATGATACGCAATTTTTGAACAGGTTTCAAAACCTGGAAATGTTTAACAAAGGCAAGCTTTCTTGCTTGACTCCAGAAAAAAACACAGGTATTTCACTCATATGTATACAAGACCAACATGCACCTCATAGTTTATTAACATTATAACATACAACCAAGATCATTACATGTAAACCAAGTTTTAAAAATTTATAAGAGTGATTTGCTCACCTGGAATATATAGACAGAGAGGCCGGAGAAAATGTTTTGCCTGGAACCAGCTTTTTTTTCCTTTTGCCACTTTAAATTCTTTTAAGTTTGGATCTGTCAATTATAAACATAGATCTTTGTTCTTTCCTTATTGTATTTACTTATTCACTTTATAAAAAAAAAAATTAATTTTTCTTACCTTCAGTATGAATTTCTTGTTATATGACAGAGATGTTTCCTTTTTCTTCCTGCAGTTTTGAAAACCAGAAGATTGTTTTGCCTTGATCTTGATTTGTTTTCCTGCAACTTAGATTTGATGCAATTACTTAAAAACCTTTGATTCATTACTGATTAATCACTCAAATTCAAATCTTTTTAAAGAATTTTACTTACAATTTTAGTTTCTTGCTATATAACAGAGGAACTTCCTGCATTTGAAAAAAAGAAAACAAATTTGCCTTGCACTTGAATTTTTTCTTCTCTTTTTCCTGCAATTGATTGACAAAGTTGCTTAAATCTTGTTTTATTTACTGATTAGCAACTTCAAGTTCAAAATTCCTTAAAGAAGTTTACTTGCCTTTAGATTGTTTTCCAGAAATTTTGCACTGTCAAACTGCAACTCTACATTTTCGTAAATCTGCAGTTTGAATTTTTTTGTTTGTGTTAAAACTTGTTTTAAAAATCAAAATTTTATTAACTATAAAACTTTTAAATAAAAAATCACCTGAGAGATCAATGCTTCAAGATGATTCAGATATTTTCCTTTTGCTTTTGAATTGAATTGAAGAAAGCTTGACAGTTTTTTTTTCTCTGTTTTTTTCCCCTGAATTTTGTTCTTGCTTGAGTGTGGGAGTTTAAAGATTTGCAAAATCTCTATGATTACTGAACTTCAGATGTTGCGGGATTTTAAAATTCGAATTGGAAGGTGAAAGGTTTCTGAAAAAATTTATTTGATTATTTTATTTTGGAAATGATGTCTTGTGCCATTTGTTAAAAAAAAAAATCATAAGCTTTGATTTTGTTAAGTACCCTACTCCAAACCATGTGCATGTATATTTCATTGTCTACATTTAAATTTTTAAAGACAAAAGAATGTTTATTTTTATTTTTTTATATCACATTTATTTTATAAATAAATTTACCTTTTATTCATTAGCATATACATATATACAACGTTGAAAGAAAATTGTGTTTTAACCAATATTCATATATACACACATTTTGTTTTATTAATTTTAAAGAAAGAAATGATTTTAACTAATTATGTTTTTAATAAATAAACACATATATAATAGTATTTAGTTCTAAACAATTGTTCTAAAATCATTTGTATCCAATTCAAAATACAACTTTTAAATCCAACTAATTTGATAAAAATATAAATTATTGAATTTTAAATTAAAAGTCCCATTTTAAAATACATACTTTTTTTATTAATCTCTAAGCCTTTAAATTCTATTTACAATATATTTTAATCTTAGAATCTCCAAATTTCAAATCAATTCAACTTTTATTTACTTGTAACCAAATTTCTATTTAAAACCTAAAATTTTAAGTTTATTCTAAAAATCTCTAATTAATTCACAAATAATCGCACAATTAAATTTTAAAATTAAATTAATTATTGAATCATTTCGGCTAATATTCCAGGAATGTTACAATAATGTTCTTTAATAGTATAGGTATAACGGTAGGGTCATTACACATGAAACATAAAGATATGCGAGAACAAATCCACAAGCACACTCACACACCCATAAAAAAGCCATGCACACGTACACACAAACTGTAACACACAAACACACAACCACACGTACTCACGCACAATACACAAGACTACACACATAACGACACACAAATGCAAGCATATACATCAGCAATTCACCCATACTCAAATGCACGAACACACACGCTACACACACAAACATAGCATTTAACGCACACAAATACTGTCATGCACAAATACACATCCATACACACACGCACCCATGCACACTCACCCACTATACACACATAAACACGATGTTGCACCGCCATCGCTGCACCGGTCACCCATAATCGGTCCACAGATCAGTCCTTTCCTACAGCGAACATGCTCCCAGTTGTACCTCCTTCTATGATCGATTCAACCCTTACTTCGATCAATTTGTTGCTAATTCGACCCATAGATGATAGTTAAACATAAGAACAATACAAGCACTTTAATACACACACACACACACACACACACATATATATATATATAGAAAAACTTGATTTAGCATAGATTTCATGAGTAAAACTTACCTCTAAACACTGCTGCATCTCCCTATTGAACACATGCATACACATAACATCTCATAACCACAACCAAACTCGATCTTCTCCTCACCATAGATGAATACAAGTATGCAGAAACACATACTCAAATTTCATATTTTATTTTGATTTATATGACTTGTTCTTGAATTTAGAAGTGGGGAGGGTTTTTAGTGTGTGAGCTTCAGGAGTAAGTTAATTGGTAGAGATAAGCCCGCGTTAGTTTACTTGAGAAGATGCGAGAAAATTCTAAAAGTTGGGCTTTGGTATTTGATTTTGAGCCAAACAAATATATAGATAAGTAAATAGAAATACATTTTTACTGTATTTTCCATATGAAACTAAATTTCAATTTGATTCAAATATATACAAACTCTCATTAAAATCGCCTCTTTTCCGTATTGTTTATATTTCAATTACATTATTTTATAAGTTCTAATTTCCACATTTCAAATTATTCAAATTTAAATATCATATTTTCGCAATTTGAATCTTTTTATTAAATAATTCAAAAAGCCATTTTTCAAATAAGTCACCAAATTCCAATTTAATTAACTAACTTACTTTTATTAACTTTAATTAGTTATTACTAAAATAGGGTTGCCACATGTAGATTCCGTTTAGTACATGCACCGACTCATAGTTGTTTGATTGTTTTTTTATGATAGGAGGCAAGGCTAGATAACCCTTTGATGGAGTCTTTTAAATATGAGTAAAATATAGCTAAACTATTGTGATTTTGTTAGAAAGCACTATGGGAGTTCCTTGATATGTACATGAGACGAGGACATTATACTGCATTGATTATGGATTCTGAATAGGTGTTGGGTTATGGATAATATTTTGGTCCAAAGGGGGACTTTGATACAAACATACACACACACATACATACATACATATCCATATACATACATATAGTCTGTGGGTGCGGCATAATGGAAAAGGGTTTCCTAGGTCTGCTACCAGACCTAGGTTCGAACCCTACCTTACATGTGGTTCTCAAAAAAAATAATACTCATGGGTTATAGTTGCCACAAGTTAAAGATGACGTGTACAACTTGATTCCCCTTCAGGTTTTACCGGTCAGCCGGGTTCTTCTGAGTATAATTCAAGTACACACACATATGCACTCGTATGTAGTTACCGTCAACTTTGAGTAGATGGGACGCATTATATGCAAACGTGGAGTTGAGATGACTAAGTAAAATAAATGACAAAGCATGTAATGGGAGGTAATCGGTATAAATTAGTGTTAAGTGTGTAATTTACCAGTCACCAAAACATAGTTTTGACCCCTCCTCATTACGACCCACAAGTTAGCCTTAGGGGGACATGTACTGGTGCAAGATAGAAAAGGGTAAAAGGACAAATTTCGTTACGCATGCTAGACACCGACTAGGACACTAGACATTAGAAATGTCAACCTCAGTCAGTAATTATATGTTGTATTAACTTTACTATTCCACTATGAGTTTTACCGATAGCGCTCTGATATGCATTTATTTATTTGTAGGATATCAAAATCAATTATCTGTACTTTAGTGGACTTGGTTTTTCAGTTTTGTGAAAGTTCGAACCTATTAAGGTATGGGTTGTTGCAGACTTTCGGCTTAATTGTGTCGCAATTAGTTTCGGCATGTGCGTTGAGACTTTGGGCTCAATCGTGTGCATAGGTTTTGGGATGGCAAGTTAGGACTTTGGGATCAATCGTATGCATACGTTTCAATGATGGCATCACATTCGTTTTCAACACGAGAGTTGGGACTTTGGACTCAATCGCGTGGATATGATCAGGCATGGGATAGATTATAATGAGGCCTTAGCATATTATTTTACTATAGCATTATGTTTAGCTGACATTTTAAATGCTGGTGACATAGTTTGAGGTATGATTTTCGAGCATAAATATTATTTTACTTGCTTATTAGTATCATTCGCTTATATGATATGTTTCACTTACAAAATGTATGTCTAAACCCTCTATTCTTTTCACCTTTTTATTTTACTCTGATTGATAAATGAGAGGACTGGTGGTGATTTTAGAGACACGACGGTGCAACGAAGATGTACATTTGTTTATCAATTAGCTACCTATTATTTAATTATAGTTATTCTCGGACATTAAACTATATTGATTAATGATATAAAGAGATGTTTTAATTGGAGTTTATTTCATACTCAATTGTTTATTTATCTAGGATTGTATTATTAATTATTATTATATTTATTTATTCCTTCTACCGTGAGTTTCATAAAATTCAATTTTTTGTAGATAATTTTGTGATATGTTTTAAATATTCTACATCAAAGCAGTCCGCCTTCTACAAGGTCTATGATGTCTACATCAATTTATGCGTGAATTGTAATGTCAAGGATTATTACATGCAACATTACTTTAATTCTTCCTACCAATGTTGGGGCATTTTATCTTGCAGTATGATTCTCGCTTAAGGTGCAAGAGGTCTCGAGTTCGATTACAGAAATGCTCTTTTTTTATATCATTGCCATTTTTAAGCATTTTATGATAAATGTGGTTTATTAAATGAACTTATTAATAATTAATGCATGTTAATTTATGAGGCATGAATACATATCCTTACCATCATTTAGGAGTAAATTTTGTTATCTAGTAATATGTTTTACTTGTTTTTCCTATTTGTATTCAACCTTTTATTTTTGTATGTATAATAAAGTACCATATTTCTAGCAAACAACTGTAGAAAAAAAATCATATAGAGTACAAACATGCCTAGTGATCAAAATATAGAATATGAAGTGTATCTCATAATGACATAGTTATGTGAGTGATTGATCTTTGATTCCTTTTCAGCCTAAATGTTAATGCAACGACCCGAAATTTTCGATCCCGAAAATTCGGCGTTAATACGTTCACTATAGAAACGCCGAGAAATCGAACTCTGGAAATTCTAGATTGTTAGGGTAAAGAAGAAAAGAGGTAGATAAAGAAACAAAAAAATACAGCACAGAGTCTCACATTTGCAGCAGATTAAAATATAATATCAAATAATAACAATTATATAATGAAAAGCTATAATTGTTAGTTTACATTCAATATAATAGAGCATAATCATTCACAAATTGACTAGACAGTTGCAACAACTTGTCCCATACTACAAACAATAAAATCTCAAATACACAGCGGATCCATATGTTCCTGTCATCCAGCTTGCCTTCTCAGCTCCAGAACGTCCTAACCTGAAAATCTATAATACTCAGTCTGACTCGAGCATTACATTAAAATAACACCCGAGTCAGGCTGGAAACCAGCGTGACTAAACCTATATAATTTGAAATACTAAGTTATAAAACATAGTTGCAAACTAGGGTAACTCGTACCTTACCACGAGTTCTTATCTTGCTATAATCAATACCTATTTCACAAAATTATATCTAAGAATTCTTACTCAATTTAAATGACCATGTTGCTTCATTTATTTCATTCCAGCCTGTTTGATTCTACCACCAAAATTTATAAAGAATTATTGTAGTTACTAATCAAAGTGGTTTCGGGTATTTGCTGATACCCGAGCCCGGTCTCTTCGAATCCAATGTCATCTTTAATCCAAGTTGTTTAATGAATACGATTCAATTTTAAATACAAGATGTCAATACACAGCAATTCATCATCGATAATTAACACACATTATCACAGTTTAGCCCAAACATATTATATCACAGAACATCACAATTTATTAGACTAGAGACATTAATTCAAACATTCAACACAATTTTAATCATTCATAAGAAAGATTAATTTGTCACCCAATCTAATTAATTAAATTAACACAAAAAAATTAATTATCCTTAAATCCTACTTAATTAACATTACTTAAACCATTTAATTAATTATTTAAATTAATTGATTATTCTTTAATCATTTAATCATTCACATAATTGATTAACCTTTGGTTACTTACATCAATTAATGATCCTTTAATTACTTACATTAATTAAGTATTCTTTAATTAATTCCATTAAGTAATTGTCCTTTAGTTACATTAATTAATTTTTCTATAATTACTTAAGTTAATTAATTGACCCTTAATTACTTAAGTCCTTAACTAATGTAAGATAAACTATTATCCTAATTACTTAATTATCATGATTAAAATCTTATTTAAATTAAGTGCTTGAAATTATTATTGACATACAAAATTATTTAAGACCTTTTGATTAATTAAAAGTTTAAAACATTTATTTTCTTTAACCAACTACTTAGGAATTAATTTAATAAATTAACCTAATATTCAAACCAACTCAGCTTAAATTCAAAACACATCTTACTTTATAATTTAATTTTTTTTGAAACTTTTTTGAAACTTGAAGAATACCTTTTCTTTGAAAATTTGTTCAATAATTAGCTTTGAAAATTTGGTTAATATTTTTCTTTGGAACCTGGAATAATAACTTGCATGAAAACTTGTACATCTTCTTTGCATTTTTTAAAAGCGTGTTAAATCATTTTAAAATTTAAGAAAACCCAAGCCCAAGACCTCAGATTCTTGAGCCAAACCCGAGTCATTTCACATTCCCCTCGACCCACTTCTTAAACTCGCGCACACCTGGGCTTAATCTGATATCTCTTTTAGTTCCCACCCGAGTCCACAACTTCTTCCCTTCAGCACAACAACCCCAACCTGACATGCGAACACTCATGCACGTGCACGCCATGCCAAAACCTCTTTGACCAACGTTCCGATCACCAACATGCCGCCGACATTCCACTCAAATGACACGACCACCCAGGGCAACCCATCGCCCCTGAATTCAAAATCGAGCGAGTCAGCTCTACGAGGAACTCAAATGATCAATGGAAACCACCCCACACAGCCACCACCAGCCACCAAGACCCTCGCCCCCCTCCACCTTCCCCCCTCCACCGATCCACTCCGGTACCACTACGACACTGCAATATGCCTGGAACCAACCTCCACCAAATCGAGCCTTAAACGCTACATCATCATCATTTTATCACCACCGTGATCCAAAAATCATGCCACTAATTTTTCCATGATCCTTGACCCACGACCTTCCTTCGGCCACAATCCCGGCATCCATAAGCGTCGCGACCACCAGAAATCAATGCGCGGCCAAAATCTAATCCATCCCCGATGCCCCATCAACCACGCCATTAAAATCGAATTTGAAAACACCAAAATTCGTATTTTCATAAGTCGAATCTGCTAATATAAGTAAAACACTAATTTAAAATACTTTATTTTTCTGAAAATATTTCTTCCCATTGTAAACCCTTTTCCCAATGATATGGTTTTCAAACATTCACCTGAAATTATTTTTAAAAATAGTTATACTCATATATAGACATATTTCTTTCAAACATCACACCCTATAACTAGCTGGATTATGAGCATCTGAGTTTTGAAAAGTTTTTGAACCTTTCAGAAGCAGGAACAGAGGCAAAGCACATATATACAGGCATCCACATGTCTATGTACAGGCATGAACACATATTCAAAAACTATTGCTTTTCACTTAATCCTTTATCATAAGATTTATATAAGGGAGGTTAATTTTTTTTTTTAAAGAAGGCTTACTCAATTTTTTTTCTTCTGAAACCAGAGTATTACTTTCTTTGTATTGTTTGATCTTCTCTATTGTTGTTACTTCCTGTATTTGAATGCTTCAGGCATTGATCTTGTTGAGTTAAAATGATAAAGCAATTTGTTTTCCCTTTATTATTTTTTCTCTGGTTCAAGTTTTTGATTGCAAAATGAAAGAGTGGGGATAGGAGTAAAAGTATATGTACTTGGTTTCTAATTTATTTATATTTAAAAATGAGGAAATGCATTTAAACAAACATTTGTGACATTTGTATTTTGCATGCTAAAACTTAGTTTACACTTGTAAATTGCATGGCATCCTAAGCTTACAAATGCTCTTATACAAGTATTTATATTTATTTATGTTTTATTTTTGTTTTTATCTTTTATACTTATACATTCTCTTTTATTAATTAATGTAACCTTTAAAGAAATAATATAAAACCTATTTATACATAATATATATACTAGTATTTGAAAATGCAGAGTTTTAATTTAATTTATTTTTGAGACTTTGAAAATAAAAATATAATTTTGGAATAAATAGAATATCTGATGGATTTTAATATTATATACATCCATATTATTACAACTTTCCTATATTTCATTCCATAGGCCTATATATATAATCATATATAATATAACTAAATAGTGAAATATATTATTTATTTATCTACTATAAGATTTATTATCACCAGAGATTTATAACTCAATATTTATTATAGTTTTAAACCAATTTACATTTATAACAGATATTTTTAATAATTAAAATCAGTTAATTACCAATTAATAGATGTCCAAAAAATCCGGGTTATCATAGTTAAGGTTCCTATAGAAAAAATAAATATTATTGTAACGTTCAAATTTTTAAGTGACTAATGCAGGTTACTAATGAAGCACATACTCTATTCGGAGAATGATATAGTTTAGTAGGTCGCTTAAATAATAAAAGGTTCTCAGAAGTTGAAAAAACATTTTATGCACTATCAATCAACACGTAAACACGAGATAAGTATTTACTAATGAGCCTAGTTCGAATTATAAATAAGAAGTATAAACATCTTAAAACTAAAAGATGAGTAAACAAGTGAACCTTACTGACTGAAATCTAAGACGATTTACTGTACATATCACAAAAAAGATGTTCTAGGCATAGGATGCATAATGTAACTATGGTTTTAGCATGGTCAGAAATTTGCACAATAAAAATGCAACCCTACTTATTTTTCAATTCAATTATCAAAATTTACATGGCATACCAATACGTACAATCTCCACATATGTTTAACGCAAATCGAATGGTTCTTACCATATATCTTTTTCTACATAACTGGAATTTAAATAAAATTCAAATAATCAATGTCAAACATGTATTCAAATCACTCAAAACATTCATTTTAATATTTTAGAGTAATATAATGACAAGTGCAATTTATTCGAATTCATATGAAAAATATATAGTGTAAGCACTAGATTGCAAAGCCAATGGTTGTTACTGTTTATGTTTTTCAACATCACCAAAATGCAAATAATCAATGTTAACACATTTCCAATCAAAAAAATTAACTTTGATATTTTGAAGTAATAAAATAGAACAAAAAGTATAATTTATCCAAATTCATATGAGAAACACATTATGTAAGATTAGGTTACGTGAGGCATATACTTATTGTGCATGTCAAATTCAAACTATTTCATAGTTTCTATCAGAATGACTATTTTGAAAAATATTTTAACAATGAACCATTGCGGACCTATTTTTGTGACAAATTAAAAATCAGGAGTAAAATTAATAATCTGGTGCCCTATCACAAAACGTAAAACACACCACAAACAAAATCAATCAACATAACATCAAAAAAATTATTAGGAATAATAAATACCTTTTCTAACGGATTAGTGGAGTAAAAATTTAGGGTGGAACTGTAGATGGCTTCGGCAATGGAAGCATTGGTATAAGCGGTGATAATGATTGAAAGGATGCAGTGGTGTCAGAGTGGAGTTAGTAAGGAAATACGAATTAGGGGTTAGGTAAAGAAATAGTTATTTTGGAACCTAATTGAAATAAACAGAAAAAAATTGATATTTAGAGAGAATAGTTATTTTCAGTGGAAAATGAATTGAGATTTGCTTGGTAGAGATAGAATTGGATTGTATAGGAAGAAGAGTTTTGAAGAGATTATTATGGGGAAATTAAATAATGTTTATATAGTTTTGTTTGACACTGTTATATTATTCAAGCCTCCCTAATGGTCAGTTTGACTAATGAAACAACACAATATTGGAAAAACCAACCGTTTGTCGTAATTTAAAAAAGGTTATAAATTTTCGTGAATTTCAGATAATATGTTTAAAAAGATTATTTACAACTTTCGCAAATAGAAATTAAAAATATTAAGAAAATTTACTACAAAGAACGATTAGTGATTGAGTATTGAAAAGGATTTGTGTATCTGTGAAAATTATACACACACAAGTGCATACAATCCGAAGAAATCCATGCATACACGTTCGTAAATTGGTAAGTTTTTTAGTTCAACTTGTGATGTAGGAAAGATTGTACTTTAGTCGTATAGTTCATTACAAAATTATAGTTTTATTTCCATATTTTATTGAGTATAACAGTGTACAAATACTAATTTGATTTTAAAATCAAGAATTTATAAACATTACCTTATTTGTAGGACAGAAAGAAAACAACCCTTAAAACGTTTACTAATTTCAAAGCATATATGGCACATCAAAATAATAGCACCATAATTTTGTTGATCTAATGAATGGTTCTAATAATTACAAATAAGTCATGATTTGATTCATTAAAATAGAAGATATAAAAAATTACCATTGCATGATTGTTAGAGTATCTATGTATTGAAATGAATATGAACCTCTTAATTGCCATATGTGTAAGATAAGGGAAATACCTAAAATCGATGTGATAAAAAGTTTTAATAAAGTGAAAGTAATGGAGCGAACTTCAAAAAATATTAAAGAAGGAGCATTAACAATAGTAAAAATACGGTGGCAAGTTAGATGAAAGCAGGACACAAAGAAAGCATGGTTAAATTGATAATCCACTCCCTCCAAGCTAAGCATGTAACACAATTGCTGTAAAATTCTTCTAGACCATCTGTAGATCATTATGTTCCACTTAATCTGAAATGCCTACATCATGTTCTAGCAAAAGTTATAGTCCCACTTGCACCTAAGCTATCATCACTTATTTAGAAATAGGTCATTTACGGACCTTAGGATGCGGATAGTGGTATATCTATATTCGTATTTGAAATCATTTTTGGATTTCGGATATCTACATCCACGGATACGATCAATATCAAATAATTATCCTATACGCTAACGTTTGATAAATAAAGAAACATAAATTAAAATTTTTTGTTTAACATAAACTTTTTTCAATCCCATTAATTATTAATGTATTAAGAATATACAAATATAATGATAATAAATAGATTTGAGTGATTAATATGCATTTAATGTGTATAGTATGAAGTTCTAGCTTTATAAAACAATAAATAAATATCTTTCATTGTACAAAAATACATATAATTTTTACTATAATCTTGCAAAAAATGGTTGGATAATTTTTGGATACGGATGTCTTCGTATCCACATCTGCGTTCGTTTTTTCGGATATCGGATATTTATCTGCTTTCAGATACGAATGTAGATGGATTTCAGATTTTTTGGGTACTCTTTGATACCCTCATTTAAAAGCATATCAAGAATAATTTATTCTCATGCATCAGTCCTTCAAGCTACATATAAAGGGTATTTACCTACATGCTCTAGTTTTTCATGTAATAAAATGAGTAATAGTAACACCTATGATTATTCAATCTCGTAACCATTATCTTTACATTATTTTAGAAATATATATACACACTTCTTTATTAAAGATCAAATTACCTATAGGATTAAAATCATTCTTTTTATGTGAAATGTCTTTGAAAATGATTGCAAGGAAACATTCATCTTATGCCAAAATTAGTCTTTGATGAAATAATTAAGGTGATGTTCTTTAAACTAGATCATGAAGTAAATCTGATGAACCCATAAAAGCATGTGCGTATGTGTATATACACACATAGGTACACACACCAATGTATATAGGAGTGTTCATGGCACCCCAAATAGTGTAGCATCCCATTGGCCCCATGATTTCCACCACAAGCTTCAAATTAAATAAAAGTACTTTCTCTCTCTTCCCACTAGCCTCATTATTTAATTCAGAACTTGAGGTGGAAATTAGAAGGCTAGGCGATGATGCACTGTTTAGGATTCTATTGAATTCTCCTCATATATATAGTCGACGCCGAAAATGGGGCAATACCCAAAAATGAGTCGTAGTGAACCTATGAGATCTAGATCTAGCATATAACATTAAGAATAACAGAAAAATAATATGGAGACAAAAGATTGTTATAGTGATTCAGCGATCTTTTCCCTATGTCTACTTTATAGCTTTTATTAATTGACTTTTTATGGAGAATTTTAAGGTTATAAGGAGTTAAAGAGAGTATCAGTCACTAGTATAAGGGTTTAACAAGTTCTATTACTTAGAACTACCAAAAGTAGCTGCCTAAGTGATTATTGTATGGAGATAGGAACTGAAGAAGAGGCAAAACTTTTGCATATAGACTTAGCAAAAACTAGATCTCTATTTAGTTGCAGTTAGGCTAGTGTTTCTAGAGGAATAAAGGTAATGGGTTAGAAGCCTGCTTGAATTGGAGTCCGGATGAAGGCCCGAAGTTGCATAGAAGAAATCAAAGACACATGATCTAAGGACATAGGTTGGTACTGAGCAATGTATATTGGTGAGAATCCAACATCGACTTCAGCTTTCCCTTTTTTCCTCATGTTGATGTGGCTTATGCTATTTTCGTTGATTATTGATTGATTCTAGCAATCTTCTCTCTATTACTTGAGTTAACATGCTTTCTTGGCTTTCTTCTCATCAACCTATGAATTGGCTATTCAAATTAAGGGAAAACTACTTGATCATGATCTATTGGGGAAGTGAATGGGAAGTATGGAGTTTGGGAAGAAACTCTAGCTCGGTATTGTCCTATCAGAGCTCGACGTCGAGCTATATTTTCTTCTTCAATCTCTATCAAATTTTACGGAGTTGTTTCTTTACTCTATCTATGTATGCTTGCAAGTTTTTAAGTCGTTTTGTCTTCATCTTACCGTCCTAACTTATACTGACCTTTTCTTGGTTAAAACCCAATTAACGCTTACCCCCTGAGTATGATTTCATTGAAAACAAAGCATGCTCTGGATCGAGTCAAGTTCTGGACCATTATCCTGCAATTTTCAGTTGATCATTCAAGTGCTGTCTCGAGACATGGTTATCACTTGATTTATTTTCTAGTTGGAATTCCATTCTTCTTTGTCGGGAATTATGCTATGGAGATTACTTTGTGCTTTGGATCGATATAGCTTTTCTTTGCCATGCCTTTTGAATGACATCGAGGAAAAGGACACCAAGATAATTGGTCAGTACCAACCTATGTAGTTTGGTACCGAGCTAGTGCCTCCGGTCTATAAATTCAACATTTTGAAAATTTTTAGCCTTTACTTTTGTTTTTTGCATCCAACATTCTTGCCGCTCACGAGCTACCTAGACTTCCAGCCAATCCAACTTCCACCAACCTATCTTGCTTCGCTATCGATCTACTTCTGCAACTGCCACTACCTGCCACCATTGCCTTAGGTTGCTCGCCCCCGTTCTGCCACATCATTATCATTAGGTTCATCGTCTGATTAGCTCAAGCCCTGATCCAACCTTGAAACCCAAGCTCCAATCTAGTTTGAAATTGATTAAGGTAGGGAGTTGGCCTTCTTGAGATGGCGATGGCGGCGATGGCAATGGCTATGGTGATTTGGCCTATTGCAATTAAAAAAAGATGTGACTTTGGTTGTGTTTGATCTACTTGAATATGAATTTAGTACTTGAATATGAATTTAGCCATGGTCGAATGCATCCCATTTTGGAGACAAGTGCTGTTCTCCAAATTCAACAATGTCTTTTCTAAATTTGGTTAAGTGTAACGACCCGCTATTTTGGACTATTCGCATTCGCACATGTCAGACTTGAATAATACAAAATACCGAATTGTTAATATAAATTTGGCAGAACTCAGATATACAGTAAATAAATAATCACAGAATCACAAACACAGAGTAATAATATGCAGTGGAAGCAAAAGATAGTAGTTCATGAAGCTACTATATATATCAGAGTTAAATAAATTACAACAGAAGTTTTGAATACAACAGTCAAATACAAAAATTCAGAATATAACACTGGAATCAACTGAACATCTGAAAGCTGGATAGATAGCCGGATCTTCAAGCGAAGCTCCAACTCCAAAGGTGAGTCTCGGATACTAGTACACTCAGTCTGACCCGAGCGTAAAGCAAAACACAAAACACTCGAGTCAGGATTAACATTCTTATATCAGTAAATCCAACTCAAGTGAAATAACAACTGAAATGCAAGTAACTCAAAGGACATTGGAATAACCGTTCTCTAAGGATCCGTTAAACTATCTACTATGTGGTAATATACGCTAAATAGATAATGTCTATCAGTAATATAAAATATCAAAATAGTGTTAAGGCGTTACCATTATCCCCCTTAACACATTTTATGTAAGCGTTATAGTCTATACAACACTGTATACTCCACCGTAAACTAGTGGGATATCAGGGAGTACTCCATAGGTATAACACAAAACAAATCAGTAGTGGTCGCGTATATAGGGATACAAGTATGACAAGGCACATGAGGCAATACCCAAGGTAGTGAAACTACCGTTTGCCTGATCCGGACTGGTGAAAACACATCGCCACATGATCGCAACACCGCGAAACAACACTCCCAAAATTACGAGGGTGCACCAATCAATAACAAGTAATGAGTAGTTTACGAAGAAATGTGTTCGCTCGAGGTGGCTAACCCCATTTGGCCCAACACGGCTCCTGTTTTAGTCATTTCCAATTTGACACAAGTGTCAAGGCTATCCATTATCGTTCTCTTTCTTCAGTCATCACGTACATCATTCCAACCACTTCGTTCTGGATCACACTCCGCGTATAGTTATTAAAGTGGTTTTCGGTTTAGATGGAGAGTATGTCATTAACCGATTCTGGTTTCTTTAATAACTTTCATAATTATTACGCCGATTGGTCGTTTATATATTTCAAAACCAAATCAATTTCAATTTCAATTAGGATTTTTAAATCATTATTTCTTTTGTCATTCTATATCAATTTCCATAATTTACGTTTAAAACTTCCAAAATACCATTTCAAAATCTTATAATTCAATTTCAAATTTTATTTAATCAGTTCAATGTTGTTTCAAGTTCGAATATAAGTTTCATTCCGAAAACATTTAAATTAATTTAATTTAACATTCAAATCAATTTAAATTCATTGATCGATTTATTAAATCTTCATTAAGTAAATTTGTCATTCAAAAAAATTTCTATTTAGTTTCCAATTTACTAAATCCATTATTTAAGTTCAACTTTATTATATCAAAACTTCAAATTGAATTAAATTAGATTCGTCAAATCAATTCTTTAAATTACAAGACTTACATTAATTTCAATAAATCATATTTTGTTTCTTGTTAAAGAAATTCAATTCCACATATTTTACTTAGTTACAAATTTCCAAACTCAATAAAGAAACTCAATTTCACATATTCAAGAAGTTCAATTTCACTTGTTAACTTACTTAAATTTTCCACAACTTAATTAATAAAGAAATCCAATTTCATTTATTAACGTAGTTCAAATTCACTTATTCAAAAGTTTAATTTCTTTTATCAAGAACTCAAATTTAATTTAATTATCAATTAATCCAATCTTATTCAGTTATTAAATAATTTCAAAACTTAGTAATTAAATAAATTCAAAACTTAATAATTTCGACTAAATTATTAAAATATTTCCAACTTAATTATTAAATAATTTCAACTTAATTATCAAATAATTTCAAAACTTAATTATTAAATAATTTCAAACTTTATTATTAAATAATTTCTTAAATTAAACAACGTTCTTTCATCAATTACTACATAAATATTTTGTTTCAAATTTCAAGTATCCACATTTCTTTTCATTAAAATTTTAAATTCCAATTTTATTTCAAAACCTTATTATAATTCAATTAAAATCTTTAATTTATTTCAAATCAATTTATTTACCAATCAGGTTTAGTTAAATTTTCTATCCTAAGTCAAGTTATTTGGGTATTTATCATTTCAACCTGATTCCATTTCAATTCAAAAATCAAAGCATAACAAATGGAACTTGCAGTGTGATAACTGGGATGATGTCAAAGTAAATAAACAAGCAATAAGAACAATCAATAACAAATCCAATAACCAACTCAAATAATCCTGAAATAATCGTATTAATTTACATTGTTGTTTGTGCAAATTAATATAATTATTTCTAGAATCTACACTATTATTTCATGTAGATTAAAGATTATTACATTAATATCTATACGGTTTTTCACTTGTCATTTATTTTCAATTTTTACTACATCAATTTAAACAACGTACATTCAAATGGTTCAAGGGTAATTAACCGTTTTCGTACGTGTCAACTAATTTAACATTTAAGGGGTCATATTATACAAATTTAACTAATCAAATTCAACATAATGTCGATTTAAGTTTTAACTAACCTACGTCAAATTCAATTGCATAATATTTATCACTTATACATTACAATTTAACATCCAATATAAATAACAAACAATCAATCAATTATTCATCAAACGGGATTTATCATCGTGTAAATAACAGATAATGGCGTCAGATGTCAAAGGTGAACTGATACATAAATAACAGTGCAATAAATAACAATAGCATATTTCAATTGTCGTATCAATTGAAATCAAATTTAATAAATAAAAGAACATTAACCGTGAGTGATTGCTCATCTTTCGAGGCTAGAGAGATAGACAAAGAAGTTCAGTTACGAATTGCAAGAAAGATCCAAAGCAAGATTGACACGAAATTGAACGGACAAAGCTGATAAATTAGAAATCGAGAACTACAATTAGTTTGATATAGACAGAAACGGGATATATATATATAATTATTTCCTTGAAATCGGTATTTAAATTGAAGATAAATATTAATAAAATAAGCACAAATATAATATATTTAATCATAATATATCTATAACAAGACATACAATACCATACTGTTATAAAATAAAATTCATGCAAACATTACAAATATGAAATTACAACTATATATGTACAAATTGCAGGTTATTATTTATGCAGACTATATTGGTTACTCACCAATATATATACAGGCTATCACAATTATATATTCTAGACTCATATATATACACATACATATAAGCTAACTAAAAATCATACAACAACCAATATATCTATGCGAGCTATTTGTCAACATAAATGCAGACCACTGTTTTATAAAAATATAGAACAAAATATGCATGTGTAGATTAATATATATGTAACAGCAAATCCTAACATGTAAACAAATATACACTTTAACAATATATAAAAGCTATATGTAATTTGCAACTAAACAACAGACGTAGGTATATATGTATGAAAGTTACGAATCTTATACCCTTTATATATAAATAAGCTCATATATAAACATGATTAAAACTGCTTCAAAATACTGCATAACTTAAGTAAATAATTTAACATACTATATACAACCAATATATATATATATATATATATATATATATATGCACAGGTTACCTTACATGCTGATGCAAAAATGTAACTATATAGGCATGTAGACTAACAGAACATATTATATGCGTATATATATTTTATAAAAGCTGACAGCGCAAAACGCGTATTATAGCTATGCTTATAAAATAGACATATAATCAGTTTCAAAAATGACAAACCAACGTGTAATATAGCATAATAAAATACATATAAACTGGGCATACAATTAAAAAATCTATATATCACATGCCTAATATATACAGTATAGAAAGACATATCATAATTTTCAAAGATTACATCCACCATTACTGACATGAATCCCATTTAAAATATATATACACAAGATGGTATATTATGAAACTTTTCATATACTTCACACAAAAAAATACATCTTCTGACAATCAAATACTACAACTTTTATGACCTCATACATAAATATATGTATTTAACCAACAGATTATATACTCTTTATATAACTTATACAACACAACCACTTATATAAAAAAATTCATACATGCAGACAGGTAAATATCTGCTTACTCAATAATATATATATGCAACAATAGTTTATATGTGAAATAGTTTGCAAAACCTTCATATATTTGAATATTTTCGTATGCAACTAGTATAGAGGAATATATGAATGAACATCATGTAATGCATGCGACGCATATATATAAACTCTTTTCATAACAGCATGCTTACAAACATTAGTAGCACGAGAATATATATATATATATATATATATAGATGAATATATATGAATATATACATATAATACCTTATCTGAGTACACAACTGAGGAGAGAAAAGAAAACGACCGAGTTCACACCAGCCTATTGAGCAAGAGCGGAAGGAGGGAATTCACGCGAGGGAAAGTGGAGATGGAAAAGGTTATGTGCATTCGGTTCTGGGCTTGGAGTGTGCCGGCCGGTGACTGGGTAGGCTCGGCGGCTGCGAGGTGGTGCGCGCGTAGGTCAGAGGGCGGAGGGAGGATTTCCACGTGAATGGCGAATGTGGGAAAATGAGAGGCAGAGGGGAAGGTGGCGGCTGGTGCTGAAGTGATGGCCGACGTGGAAAATTATGGAGGAGGAGCAGTCATTGGCCGAGGTGAAGGTAGGGGAAAGAGGGTCCGAGGGAGGGAAGATGAATGGAGGCTGTGTACGTGAGGAGTTTAGTTTGAAATGAGGCTTCTTGGTCCATGCAAATGGAAGAGGAAGAGTAGGTACTCAATAATGAGTTGGATTTTATTGATATTACTTTATTTAGAAGCAAACTACAGAGAGAACCAACGTATAATTTATGAAGTGTGAATACCGAGAGCAACTACGTTGAATTTCATAAAATAATATTGCTCATCAACGACTATTTATTTCAACAGTTGGATAGGTAAAAGACGAGAAGTCAAAAAGGTTGAGATTGGATACCGGTACGATTAAGTCGTTTTTATCGATTTCGACGAGTACCAACTTCAAAACACATAAACAAATATACTGTTGAAACCAGCACGACAAGACGATCAAAATGGTATAGAGATTCAGTGGTACGATTAAACTATAAAAATTCGAAATTTTTATACTAGCGAAAATGCATGAAAAACACAGAAAAATAAGATCGACGGAGCTAAAGATGTCCGAATTTGGAAAAACGACAAATTGACATCTTGCTCGGAAGATGATTTAGAATCTTTCTATGTAAAAATATTTAGGTTTCAAAAACGTTTTATTTTCATCGCTTTTTAACCGATTAAATTGAAGTAAATTTATGCACGAAATTAACTTTCATATTTTCGGACGAAAATTTACCAATTGCTATGTTTAACAAGACGCATTCAAATATCAAATTCTTGTTTCAAAATTTTACCGTTTAAAAATTTCACAAAATTTCAATTAGTAACGTTATTAAAACCGGTCCAATTTACGGGTCGTTACATTCTCCCCCACTCAAAACTTTTCGTCCCCGAAAAGGAAGGAGGTAGGAGAATAGAATCAACCAGAAAGAAAATAGATTGAAACAGAGTAAAACAATTAATTCAAATCATATAAATTTCAATTAACCTTAATTAATACTCAATATTTGATTTAAAAATTCAAGGTATTTCAATAAGTTGATTTAATTTCAATTTATTAATATTTGATACTAAAAGATTTCTTTAAAACAAATTTTATTTTATTTGTCCCATTTTCCATTGTTTTATTATCCAATTATCCTTTAACAAATTTCTAAAATCATAAATTTGAATAATCATTATTATAATCATATTTTATTCAACAAATTTAATCACCTTTTATTCCAAATTATTATTAAATTTATCCCACTTAATATATCTTATCATATATATATTAAGTATATTTGCCATAATTATAACTACTCCAATTTATTTAAAATTCTTTTAACATCCTTTTATACTGTGTAATATTCAATTACATGGTTAACTTTTTTGAAATTTAGGTAAGTTATATATAATGCAATTGAGTATTATACAAGTAAATTTTCTAATTCAATTATTTCTAAATTAACTATTCATTCAAAATTTTAGCTTCAATTATACTTGAAATCATTCTTTAAGAAAATTTAAGAATTAAATTTCTGATTATCTTCAATAATTTAGAGGTAAAATAAATATATATATATATATGTATATATATATACACATACATAATATATCCAAATAAATTTAAAATTTTCAATATATATTATAAATCAAGTCATACTTTAGAGATTTCAAATTAATTAAATTATCAATACATAAGTGCAGCAGAGCTACAGTATGGTCTCTCCACTTCGAAGCACGAAAATGAATGTCGATGATGCGACCGTCATCACCCGAAATTATTTTCCAGCGACAAAAGAGAAGAGCTCAATGAAATTTCTTTGAAAACCATTCCTATTCAAAAATATTTTAAATAATATACATTTTAAACTTTAGAACCATAGTTCAAAATTATTGAAAATTAAATTCTCCAATTCTAATTTAAATTCACTTCAAATTCCAAATCAATTTATAACTAAGTTCTTTAAATTCATTTATTTATATTATGCAATAGTCAATGGTTTACAAAACAATAAATGAAGATCAATTTTTCACATTTCGGACAACAGATTTATTAACATTTTAATTTCAGAAAAATTTATACTTATACATAATAAAATCATTTAATATTATTTTATTTACTAAACTTGAGACAATATTGTGTCAGTTTGTTCTATTCAAGTGTTTTGGAAATCCTGTCGATAGCGTTGATCAGACGAATCGATCGAAAACCCAAATCAACATCAACAACTCAAACAACACAATATATATGACATTTAAATATTAATTTACAAATACACTTCCTCGCTCGACGATACAATAACGGATTTTAAAATAAGTATGGAGATTCAAATTTGATGGAAATCAAATCAAAGAGAATTTTGATTCGATAATAAGTTCTAAACAAAAGATAAGATAATTCAATTAACAGAATCGGGAGATGGATACACTTATTTAATTCACGGGCAACCCTAACCGGGTCGACCATAACTTCAAGAATAAGATCGATGCTGAATTCCGAGGTAAATCAACATTCGATCTCAAGTGATAGAATTCAGGTATAACAGGGAATGGATAGCATCGTAAACCTAGGATACAGAAATCTCCGGTAAATCGATGTCTATTATAAAGGAATTTCACCCATTTACAAATAATTCGAAGATTGGCGAGACCGCCGATTCATATAAAGATCATTCGAAGTGGAGTTATGGGATGCTCTAGAATCGAAAGAAGTCGAATAGTGAGGGACACGAATGAATTTTGGAACCGCAGGGAACGTTCCATAATTCAAAGGAATCGAGTCAAAAGAAAGAGATTGAAACTCGAATGAGAGTGATTCTGTAACTACATTTACCCTATATGCTAAGTTTTTCCTAGAGCTACCAAAAGCTCTGATACCAACTGTAACGACCCGCTATTTTGGACTATTCGCATCCGCACATGTCGGACTTGAATAATACAAAATATCGAATTGTTAATATAAATTTGGCAGAACTCAGATATACAGTAAATAAATAATCACAGAATCACAAACACAGAGTAATAATATGAAGTGGAAGCAAAAGATAGTAGTTCATGAAGCTACTATATATATCAGAGTTAAATAAATTACAAC
This sequence comes from Allium cepa, assembly GCA_030765085.1. Taxonomy (NCBI): domain Eukaryota; kingdom Viridiplantae; phylum Streptophyta; class Magnoliopsida; order Asparagales; family Amaryllidaceae; genus Allium; species Allium cepa. The sequence goes on along the minus strand of CM060945.1, from coordinate 163,850,780 downwards.
AGAAGTTTCGAATACAACAGTCAAATACAAAAATTCAGAATATAACACTGGAATCAACTGAACATCTGAAAGCTGGATAGATAACCGGATCTTCAAGCGAAGCTCCAACTCCAAAGGTGAGTCTCGGATACTGGTACACTCAGTCTGACCCGAGCGTAAAGCAAAACACAAAACACTCGAGTCAGGATTAACATTCTTATATCAATAAATCCAACTCAAGTGAAAAAACAACTGAAATGCAAGTAACTCAAAGGACGTTGGAATAACCGTCCTCTAAGGATCCGTTAAACTATCTACTATGTGGTAATATACGCTAAATAGATAATGTCTATCAGTAATATAAAATATCAAAATAGTGTTAAGGCGTTACCATTATCCCCCTTAACACATTTTATATAAGCGTTATAGTCTATACAGCACTGTAAACTCCACTGTAAACTAGTGGGATATCAGGGAGTACTCCATAGGTATAACACATAAAAAATCCGTAGTGGTCGCGTATATAGGGATACAAGTATGACAAGGCACATGAGGCAATACCCAAGGTAGTGAAACTACCGTTTGCCTGATCCGGACTGGTGAAAATGCATCTCCGCACGATCGCAACACCGCGAAACAACACTCCCAAAATTACGAGGGTGCACCAATCAATAACAAGTAATGAGTAGTTTACGAAGAAGTGTGTTCGCTCGAGGTGGATAACCCCATTTGGCCCGGCATTGCTCCTGTTTTAGTCATTTCCAATTTGACACATGTGTCAAGGCTATCCATTATCGTTCTCTTTCTTCAGCCATCACGTACATCATTCCAACCACTTCGTTCTGGATCACACTCCGCGTATAGTTATTAAAGTAGTTTTCGGTTTAGACAGAGAGTATGTCCATAACCGATTCCGGTTTCTTTAATAACTTTCGTAATTATTACGCCGATTGGTCGTTTATATATTTCAAAACGAAATCAATTTCTATTTCAATTAGGATTTGTAAATCATTATTTCTTTTGTCATTCTATATCAATTTCCATAATTTACGTTTAAAACTTCCAAAATACCATTTCAAAATCTTATAATTCAATTTCAAATTTTATTTAATTAATTCAATATTGATTCAAGTTTGAATGTAAGTTTCATTCCGAAAACATTCAAATTAATTTAATTTAACATTCAAATCAATTTAAATTCATTGATCGATTTATTAAATCTTCATTAAGTAAATTTGTCATTCAAAACAATTTCTTTTTAATTTCCAATTTACTAAATCCATTATTTAAGTTCAACTTCATTATATCAAAATTTCAAATTGAATTAAATTAGATTCGTCAAATCAATTCTTTAAATTACAAGACTTACATTAATTTCAATAAATCATATTTTATTTTTTGTTAAAGAAATTCAATTCCACATATTTTACTTAGTTACAAATTTCCAAACTCAATAAAGAAACTCAATTTCACATATTCAAGAAGTTCAATTTCACTTGTTAACTTACTTAAATTTTCCACAACATAATTAATAAAGAAATCCAATTTCATTTATTAACATTGTTTAAATTCACTTATTCAAAAGTTCAATTTCTTTTATCAAGAATTCAAATTTTGTTTAATTATCAATTAATCCAATCTTATTCAGTTATTAAATAATTTCAAAACTTAGTAATTAAATAAATTCAAAACTTAATAATTTTGACTAAATTATTAAATTATTTCCAGCTTAATTATTAAATAATTTCAAACTTAATTATTAAATAATTTCAAAACTTAATTATTAAATAATTTCAAACTTTATTATTAAATAATTTCTTAAATTAAACAACGTTCTTTCATCAATTACTACGTAATATTTTGTTTCAAATTTCAAATCCACATTTCTTTTCATTAAAATTTTAAATTCCAATTTTATTTCAAAACCTTATTATAATTCAATTAAAATCTTTAATTTATTTCAAATCAAATTATTGACCAATCGGGTTTAGTTAAATTTTCTATCCTAAGTCAAGTTATTTGGGTATTTATCATTTCAACCAGATTCCATTTCAATTCAAAAATCAAAGCATAACAAATGGAACTTGCAGTGTGATAACTGGGATGGTGTCAAAGTAAATAAACAAGCAATAAGAACAATCAATAACAAATCCAATAACCAGTTCAAATAATCCTGAAATAATCGTATTAATTTACATTGTTGTTTGTGCAAATTAATATAATTATTTCTAGAATCTACACTATTATTTCTTGTAGATTAAAGATTATTACATTAATATTTATACGGATTTTCACTTGTCATTTATTTTCAATTTTTACTACATCAATTTAAACGACGTACATTCAAATGGTTCAAGGGTAATTAATCGTTTTCCTACGTGTCAACTAATTTAACATTTAAGAGGTCATATTATACAAATTTAACTAATCAAATTCAACACAATGTCGATTTAAGTTAACTAACCTACGTCAAATTCAATTGCATAAGGTTTATCACTTATACATTACAATTTAACATCCAATACAAATAACAAACAATCAATAAATTATCCATCAAACGAGATTTATCATCGTGTAAATAACAGATAATGGTGTCAGATGTCAAAGGTGAACTGATACATAAATAACAGTGCAATAAATAACAGCAGCATAATTCAATTGTCGTATCAATTGAAATCAAATTTAATAAATAAAAGAACATTAATCATGAGTGATTGCTCACCTTTCGAGGCTAGAGAGATAGACAAAGAAGTTCAGTTACGAATTGCAAGCAAGATCCAAAGCAAGATTGACACGAAATTGGACGGACAAAGCTGATAAATTAGAAACCGAGAACTACAATTAGCTTGATATAGATAGAAAGGGATATATATATAATTATTTCCTTGAAATCGATATTTAAATTGAAGATAAATATTAAAATAAATAAGGACATATATAATATATTTAATCATAATATATCTATAACAAGACATACAATACCATACTGTCATAAAATAAAATTCATGCAAACACTACAAATATGAAATTACAACTATATATGTACAAATTGCAGGTTATTATTTATGCAGACTATATTGGTTACTCACCAATATATATACAGGCTATCACAATTATATAATCTAGACTCATATATATATATATATACATACATATAAGCTAACTAAAAATCATACAACAACCAATATATCTATGCGAGCTATTTTTCAACATAAATGCAGACCACTATTTTATAAAAATATAGAACAAAATATGCATGTGTAGATTAATATATATGTAACAACAAATCCTAACATGTAAACAAATATACACTTTAACTATATATAAAAGCTATATGTAATTTGCAACTAAACAACAGACGTAGGTATATATGTATGAAAGTTATGAATCTTATACCCTTTATATATAAATAAGCTCATATATAAACATTAACTAAACTGCTTCAAAATACTGCATAACTTAAGTAAATAATTTAACATACTATATATAACCTATATATGTATATGCACCGGTTACCTTACATGCTGATGCAAAAAGGTAACTATATAGGCATGTAGACCAACAGAACATATTATATGCGTATATATATTTTATAAAAGCTGACAGAGCAAAACGCGTATTATAGCTATGCTTATAAAATACACATACATTGAGTTTCAAAAATGACAAACCAACATGTAATATAGCATAACAAAATACATATAAACTGGGCATACAATTTAAAAATCAATATATCACATACCTAATATATATAGTATAGAAAGACGTATCATAATTTTCAAAGATTACAGCCACCATAACTGACATGAATCCCATTTAAAATATATATACAAGATGGTATATTATAAAACTTTTCATATAGTCCACACAACAAAATACATCTTCTGACAATCAAATACTACAATTTTTATGACCTCATACATAAATATATGTATTTAACCAACAGATTATATACTCTTTATATAACTTATACAACATAACCACTTATATAAAACTTTTCATACATGCAGACAGGTAAATATCTGCTTACTCAATAATATATATATGCAACAATAGTTTATATTTGAAATAGTTTGCAAAACCTTCATATATTTGAATATTTTCGTAGGCAACTAGTATAGAGGAATATATGAATGAACATCATGTAACACATGCGACGCATATATATAAACTCTTTTCATAACAGCATGCTTGCAAACTTTAGTAGCACGAGAATATATATATATATATATATATATATATATATATATATATATATATATATATATATATATATATATATATAGATGAACATATATAAATATATACACATAATACCTTATCTGAGTACACAGCTGAGGAGAGAAAAGAAAACGACCGAGTTCACACCAGCTTATCGAGCAAGAGCGGAAGGAGGGAATTCACGCGAGGGAAAGTGGAGATGGAAAAGGTTATCTGCATTCGGTTCTGGGCTTGGTGTGTGCCACTCGGTGACTGGGTGGGCTCGGAGGCTGCGAGGTGGTGCGCGCTTAGGTCAGAGGGCGGAGGGAGGATTTCCACGTGAATGGCGGAGGTGGGAAAACGAGAGGCAGAGGGGAAGGTGGCGGCTGGTGCTGAAGTGATGGCCGACGTGGCAAAGTATGGAGGAGGAGCAGTCATTGGCCGAAGTGAAGGTATGGGAAAGAGGGTCTGAGGGAGGGAAGATGAATGGAGGCTGTGTGCGTGAGGAGTTTAGTTTGAAATGAGGCTGCATGGTCCATGCAAATGGAAGAGGAAGAGCAGGCACTCAGTAATGAGTTGGATTGTATAGATATTACTTTATTTAGAAGCAAACTACAGAGAGAACCAACGTATAATTTATGAAGTGTGAATACCGAGAGCAACTACGTTGAATTTCATAAAATAATATTACTCACCAATGACTGTTTATTTCAACAGTTGGATAGGTAAAAGACGAGAAGTCAAAAAGGTTGAGATTGGATACCGGTACGGTTAAATCGTTTTTATCGATTTCGACGAGTACCAACTGCGAAACACACAAACAAATATACTGTTGAGATCAGCACGACGAGACGATCAAAATGGTATACAGATATCAGTGGTACGATTAAATTATAAAAATTCGAAATTTTTATACTAGCGAAAATGGATGAAAAACACAGAAAAATAAGATTGAGCGGAGCTAAAGATGTCCGAATTTGGAAAAACGACAAACTGACATCTTGCTCAGAAGATGATTTAGAATTTTCCTATGTAAAAATATTTAGGTATCGAAAACGTTTTATTCTCATCGCTTTTTAACTGATTAAATTGAAGTAAACTTACGCACGAAATAAACTTTCATATTTTCGGACGAAAATTTACTAGTTGCTATGTTTAACAAGACGCATTTCAAATATCAAATTCTTATTTCAAAATTTTATCGTTTAAAAATTTCACAAAATTTCAATTAGTAACGTTATTCAAACCGGTTAAATTTATGGGTCGTTACATTTAGTCTCCATCATCATTTGAATTCTAATGCAATGACTGATTCCAAGATTAGTCATACTAGATGATTTCATTGCATATCTCTACCACTTCTGCTCTTCCAATGAACCTAAAAAAGAAAACTTTTCCATGTCGCATCGGATAGAGGTTCCATTATCGATTACTCGTCAATAATGGGTGAGTCCTAAGAATAAAATTTCAAAGTATGATGCGGCTCATTTCTCTAACATGAGCGAGCTATTTACATAGGATGGTCCATTTGTGATGAGCAGGACATTGGACTCACACTGCGAAGATTAGCACACTGCACTTGCCCCCGATCAATGCTCGAAATTCGATTAGTCAAGACACGTGGACATTCTTTGGATTATGTGTGTTGGTCACACGGGTTCGTTATACAAAATAAAATATTCTAATCGTGTTGTATGCCAAGTTTTATTGTTTAGAATGACTCGTTGATCACCTCGTTTTTTAGTCTAGCGGAGGAATGTACACTCCGCCCAAAGCTGGGTGCTTAGTAGATCCTTCTACTCCATCTATCTTTATCAGGACTTGTCATCCTAACACTTCTGAATCTCAAAACTTAATAGCTTTAGTCGAGCCGGTGTTAGATCAGCTACCTCCGAGGTTGAGAATTTTGAACAACCTGCGGGGCAGGTGCCTTCAATCCTTTATGTCAAAAATCACTTTGGAATATATGTCTTTAACATATCATCCCTAAGGATGATGTCCACCTGCCGACGAGGATTGAAGTTGCTCACAATCCACCACCGGGCTTCACAGCATGCAATTGATAGATGTTCTTGGGTGGTGTTTTCCTGCCGTTCAATTCTTTTCTTATGATGGTGCCACAAGAACTTACATTGGCTTCATTCCAAGTTCATACAAATGGAAATTTTCTTTTGAGCTCGCTCTATGTCCTCTTCATGAGTAGATTCATCCGACCATGAAATTCAATGAGCTTACGTATCTCCTTCGATTTAGTAAAAGGTACGACACCCATCATATCTAATAATCAAAGCGCGAAGGGGATATAAAGGATTGTGAAGCACCATAGTAAGTGTTCTTATTTAAATAACAAGTATTTCTCCGTGCGATGGCCAGTTAGATTCAACCGTTGGCTATCCGGATGTATGTTTCTTTTCCCTTACCTCTCCTGTATCGGAATTTCTGAGTTTCTAACTCAACATGTGCTTCATCGTAGGCATCCTAGCTTGAGATGAGAGTAATCAACATGAGAGGACACTCAATGCTTCAAGGAAGTTAGAGCCAATTGTCACACCATTGCTTTCCTCATAAATGAAAATCTATGGCGGTTTGGTCTTCTACGCCAAGATAGATTTTTCATCGTTTAGTCTCCAGTGCAAAGCAGCTGTAGGGCTTATACTCATTCCCTTAGCCCTACTCGTAGCTTCGATAAGAGAATATTAAAGGGGAAGTAGAGGGTGTCTTTAGAGATACATAAGTAGAAGGGGTCCCTAAGAGAGGGACCGAGGAGTCTAGAGGAGGAGATATCCCAAGAGATAGAGGCGAAGCGGCCAGAATGCACCCGATTCTAAAGGAAGATGAACTGGTTGTAAGAAGAGAATGGAAAAATACAATGGTGGAGGAGGAGGAAGGAGAGGATGCCAAATCATTTGGTGAGTCTCTAGGATGAGTCCTGACCTTCCCATTTTGCCTCATCAGGATCAAATTGCCATAGAAACTTACGAGAGCCTAGAGATCAATTTGCATTGCCATCGGTAGATATTTTGCCACTATCCTGTTCCATTGGCGTGTATTCATCAACTTAAGTGACACTGATGAGATCAACTTCACCATTAGCAATATGCTAGGGGACGTCGGTTCAGAATTCTCTCTTTTGCCAGTGGACTTTGTAAGTGAAGGTGGAGAGACACCCACTTTAACTCCTTGCTAATATGGTTGTAGAGTACTTTAATGGTACATTAACAGCATATACTTCACTAGGATCACAAACACTCATTCTTGCATTGAATCTATCCTTATAGTTCCACTACTACCTTTGTTTTCCTTTGGTTTCAAGATCCATGTGCCATGGATATTATGAAAAGTTTTCCCACCATGCCAGTGAACACAGACGCTGAATTCCTGATCCTAACCCGAAACTTCTCTATGAATCTTAGGAAGAAAGGAGAAGGCGAAAAGATTGCGATATGATGAGGCTCGTGAGGCTGATAAAAAGCAGGAGAAGGAGAGAGATAAGGAGAGAAAGAAGATAGATACTAAAGGCGAGATATCTTGCAACCTTACTAAATGCTTTAGAAATGCCTCAGAGCACTATGAGCCTACTTTTGTAGATATTCTGTCTTGTACATAGGCTCTAACTTCTTCTATCCAACAAGTTCCGGTCTCCTAACCTATGGTTATGACCATCCCACCCGCCTCCAGGGGAATCTCTGTTCCCTTATTTACTCTTCTAGCTAGTCCCCCATATTTATCGGTTGCATTCCCCAATCTCTTTTAACACTATATCTAATTCAATCAAGATATCTTAGACGCACCAAAAGAGGGGGTGATACGAAGTCTAAAGGATGTTGAGCAGGGCATCGACAAAGGGTATAAATCGAAGAAATTGTGCACAGCTCTCTCCAAAGTTAACAAGATAAACCATATGATCACCAAATCCTTCGAGTCTGAGAGAGCTGCATTTAAGTGAATGCTTAAGGGGCGAGAGAATGATTTGTTCAAGGTCATAAGAAAGAGAGAGAGAGAGATATACCGCTCAGAAACAAAAAGTAATCATAGGTAGTTTGACGATACAGTTGATGCGTGCTAATGAGAAAACTGAAATAGTAACGCGTAATAATCTAAAGCTCACATATGAAGAGGATGTTAAGCTAAAGAGACAACTTGCACTAAGGACAAGTAAATCCTTGCCCAGGACTTGACCGTTGCTGAGCAAGCAGCTAAGCTCATTAGATTCCGCAAGGAGAATCAAAAGCTTATTAGTGAAAATAAGAAACTTTCTAAGGTAGTGGACGAGTTGTCGATGGCAAAGCTCGGCGGCGATTGTAAGCTCGAAATGTCAAGTAAGACCTCAAAGAGCTTTAAGATGAGATGTAACGACCCTAATTTTGATTAACATTATTTAGGACATTTAACTAGATAAATTAAATGAAGTAATGTAAATGGTTAAGTGATTGAGATTTGTATATTAAGTGGGAGCCATGCCTAGTTGAACTGATGAACAAAATAGAAGTTAAGATGAAATAAGTTAGGGAATTAGGTATGGGGTAAAATAGGAATAAGACTTATTCGTATACCCTAAACCATTACTCATTCTAATTTTACATGTTAATTTCCAGACTAAAAATGAACAAGAGGTCGGCCACCGGTAAAGGAGAAAAAGGGGAAGATAAGCAAGAATCTGGAGAAATAAGCTAATCAACTTAATTCGAGAACAAATCTCAACTCCTAAACAACAAAGCTAAGGCAAATAATTGTTACATCTCATATTTTTATTTTTCGATTTCTAGAATCAGATTTGAATGTTTTTGCAAGTTATTGTCATGTTTTAAATGTTAGATTGATATATGTATGCTTGTTGATGAATTATGCTTATTCCTATTGATTTTATGACATGTTTTAATTTGAAAAACCTAACAAATGACATCCATATGCCTTGCAATTTTAATACATGGTCAGAAATGATATTCTAGAGAAGGGTTTCAAGTTTCATATTTTTGAATTAATGCGGATTTATTATTAATTTTCTAGCGAAGAAAATGGGTTAATTGGGCTTAAAATTACTAACGTCTAAATTATATTGTTTTTAGGTCAGAAATTTATATATGTTAGAAAACGTATTAAAAATGATTTATGGGATTTTTTATAGAATTTTTCTAAGTGATTTAATAAGTATATAAATTATTAAAGGTATGGGACTTAAATGTTTTATATAGAGGCATTTCACTAGAAGGACAAACTTTGCAGTATAATTAGTTTCTAGGACACACATCTACAAGAATTAATTTCAAGTCCAAAGTCAGCAGAATAATTACTTTTAAGGACAAAGTCAGCCGTCCAATTACTTTCAAGGACATAATTTCATAGGTTTTTAGGCCTTAGAAACTAATTTTTTGCATTTCGTCCTTAGAAGTAATTATTTCAGTTGTGTGTCCTAGAAACTAATTGCACTTGCTAAAGAGGCCCTTGTGGCTAATTTCCACTTTTATATATATCTATAAAAGGAGAAGGTATATTTTATAAATAATTTTAGTTGTTTACCTTTGAAATTTTAGCGGCACTTTTAGAAAAGATTTTGGAAAAGAAAATGGTTAGCCAATCATTTGTTGACAAACAAGGCAATTTAGTTGAAACAGATTACTTTTAAAAGATTGAAATCAGTTTTACTTTATTTTTTCTTTTCGCCACTTTCAACACCTAGCTTTCAACCATATACTTCCGCCTCCATTTTTATCGAAAGCAATGCACATGGTATCAAAGACTTGGTACATAGTGAATTGGACTAAGGCAATAGGTTTTGGTTCGAAATAAGGAGTTCCCATGGGTTCGAACTCTTGTTTTGCTTTCTAAAAGAAATGCGCATGCTTTGCTTTCAAATAAGACGAATTTCGACTTGTTCAGCTTTCGACATAGTCATATTATTATAAATAAAGAGGCTTTTGAAATAAGTTTTTCTTTTGTTTTAAGTAAATGCTTTCGAAGGGTTCGAAACCCCTACTTGGCGCCTTTTACCTTTCGAAGCAGTGACCTCAAAAGGGTTTCTTTGTTTTGAAATTTATGCCGCTTCTCTAATGCTTTTGAAGGGATTGGTTTCGACACCATACACTTCTCTACTTAGGAAATTGCTTCAAAAAGAGTTGCTTTCGACTTATTTGTTTTAAGACCCTTTTTAATTTTTTGAAAGTTAAACCCAAAGGTTTCGAAAGGAGTGGTTTTGAATAGTTTCTAAGGGTTGTTCTACATATTTTAACCTCAACTTAATGCTTTTGAAAGATTTGTTTTAAGTAATATACTTTTATGCTTTTGAAAGGTATCAAGTAAAGGTTTCGAAGGGGAGGTTCCCCAATATTTTGGAAAAGCATATTTAAAATGCTAAAAGAGCATGTCTAAGGTTTATAAAGCTTTCGAAGAAGATGTTTTCAAAAGGAATATTATTAATGGTTTCAAAAGGTATGTTTTGGTCGTTAGGCTTAAGTTTATAAAGTGAAGTAGTTTACTTAGGTTGAAAGGGGTACTTACAATGGTTTTGAAAGAGATTGTCTAAAGGTTTAAATAAAGGTTTTGATGTTTTCGTCAACAATATTTTGAGTAAAGCATATATCATGGCAAAGAGATATAAGTAAAGAAAATAATATATTTTCCTTGTATAACTATGATTTAAAGGGTTAATTCATTTTGAAAAGGATTTTAAGAAAAATTTAAAGGTAGTAAACCCTAAGTAAAATGACTTACATATTTGTATACTAGATGGGGCTGGTATAGGGTCGCGCCCTATACATTAACTATTAGCCTCTAGCTAATTTAGTCCAAAATTCTAGTGTGTAGGGCCTAGTCATAGGCAAGACTTAAATGATGGTTATACACAGAAAGAAATATATATATAAAGAAGGAGAATAACTTATTGGTGAGCCCGAAAAACCATTAGGATCAGGTAACCCTTGAAGTAATATTTTAAGAATAAGCCATCTAGAAGTTTGTATGATAGTTGTTAGATTATTTGTTTATTTTATCTAGTAGGACCACGTAAGCCAGTGGTTAGTAGTTAGCCAAAAAAACTATATATTAGGATAGATGGTCCATTTATTTCCTGTTTTGAGCATATATGATTTGCTATTATTGATATAATCAAGTTGATTAACCAGTTCGGCTGTACTGCGTTTTGATTTGCAAAAAGATTTATTTTAAAGGGATATTAGTGAGGGGAAACATGTTCCACTAAGTGGCATGGTCTCAATTAATATTAGTAAACCGAGAGGTAATAGTATTATTCGCACCAGGCTTTATGTCTAACTCGAAGACATGTTTTTCCCTTTCAGATCAGACAAACAATGGAGGTCTACATGGACGACATGCTAGTCAATTCACGTGTGTCAGGAAATCACATGGATACCATCTTGAAAATGTTTGAAAATGTTTCGGTGTGGCTTTGGGAAAATTTCTAGGTTTTATCGTAAACACTAGGGGCACCGAAGCTAATCCCAAGCAAATTACCACCCTGTAGAACATCATAGCCTCTACGACCAAAAACAAATTGCAAATTCTGAATGGAAAAGGCCACAGCATTGAGCCGATTTATTTCCAAAGCAGCATACAAGTGTATATTCTTCTACGATGCATTAAAGAGGGGTAAGAAAAATTTCAAATGGAAACAGGCCTGCCAAACCGCCTTTGAGGAATTATTGGTACATGTGGAGACCCCATTAGTTTTATCTAAATCAAGGGACGGGGAATAACTATTCATCTATCTAGCAGTGTCAACTCATGCTCTAAGCACAACACTGGTACGTAACGAAGCTAGAATCCAATGACCCATTTACTACATCAGTAAGTGATTCATAGGAGCCTAGAAGAACCATCCAAAGTTGGAAAAAATAGCCTATTGCCCATCGATCGCATAAAGGAAGTTACGCCCATACTTCTAGTTTGACCCAATAAAAGTTTTGACATGTCAACCTTTGAAGAAATGCCAAGATGACTTCTTAAATGGAAGGTTGAGTTGAGTCAGTACAACATCACTTATTACCGCCGAAGGGAAATCAATGGACGAGCATTAGTAGATTTCATCGTAGAGTTCACAGTACAAGATGGCGAAGAAGAAAACACTCCAGAAGTAGTGTCACAATGGAAACTATTTGTCGATGGTGCATAAAATGATTTCTGCTCGGCAGCGACAGCGGGAATTTTTCTCGAAACTACCATAGGACGATCTATTTTCTATGTTCTAAGGTTGGAGTTCCTTGCTACTAACAACGAGGCGGAGTATGAGGCATTAACCGCAGGGAGGAAAATTATGAAGGAATTAAGAATAATGGCTATGTAGATCTACAACAACTCTAAGCTATTTGTTTGTCAAGTGAAAGGGAATACCAGGCTAAGGGGGTAAACTTTTCTCCATATTTTTCAAAGGCATGGGAATAGCGAAATGACATTGAACACCATACCAAAAGTCATATTCTAAAAGAGCAAAATATGGAAGCAGATTAACTAGCTAGCCAGTTTCGGAGATGCACGGTTAAAGGGGTTGGCTTCAATTGAGATGCTGACGACTCTTAACAAAGATTAGATGCGCGTCGATTAGATTTTAGAAACTATAGAGGAAGAGGAATCGTGGTTGACATCGATCAAAGACTATCTGCTTAGAGGGACACTCCCTAGGGATTGGAATGAGCGGAAGAATCTTCTTCGAAAGGCACCACGATTCATACTACAACATAGAGTGTTCTACAAGAGGGGATTCTCTAACCCTTTACTCAGATGCGTAACCAGTAGTGAAGAAAGAGCATCCTCCAGGAAGTTCATGAGGGTAGCTGTAGAGATCACATACAGGGGAAGACACTAGAAAAGAAGGTCCTATGTTATGGATATTTCTAGCTATTAATCAAGCGAGATGCAACAGACTACAGTAGACATTACAGTCGGTGCCAGAGATTTGCCAATGTTACAAGAACCCCATCCATAGAGCTAGCGCAAATGATCAGCCCATGGCCATTTGCAATCTGGAGAATCGATTTAATTGGCATATTACCAATAGCTAAACGGGGAGCCAAAGAAGCTATAGTCGCAGTTGATTGCTTCACTAAATGGGCTGATGTGGTATTGCTATCCACCATCACTACTAAAAAATTTATTAACATTGTTTGGACCAAAATTGGGCACAACACTCGTCGGAAGTATTTTAAGAGATGAAATGAAGAAAGTAAATGTAAAAAGAGGATTATCTAACAAACGCTTCAAAAAACAGATCAGAAAAACACATAGAAACACAGTGATTTAGAGTGGTGTGGTGTATGGCCTATGTCCACTATGAAATTGATGACTTTATTAATGTTTTCTTGTTGATTAAAACTGATTACAGTGAACTACAATAGTAAATTTCGAGTACAACAGTGATCTTGGAGTGCAAAAATGGATTCGGCAGAGTTTGGACGTAGGAGAGCTAAAATTACTTTTAGGCTTTAGATTGCTATTTATAGGCATAAGAAGCAAATATCTTACTTAGATATCGGGAGACCTCTTCTGGCACGTGGGCAGGCCAACGCGATCGATCTCATGTGGTTTGCACTCGGTCCGTGATCGATATGAACGAATTTTGTATCGATCAAGATTTGTTCCAATTGAGTTGAAATTCAGCATAAATGTACGTTAGCTTCTGTGAAAATTTGGTGGCCTTTGGACTCATAGATCATCAGTTATGATCGATGCAAGTTTGATTGATTTTTTCTAGGCTGTCTAGTTCGTATCGATACACTTCGTATCGATCTGTTTGAGCCATTCTTGAGCACGTGCCTGCAAGTTGACGTGGCGCTCGATCCACTTTTCATGCCGTGTTGATGGCTTCCTTCATCGTATCCAACATCTAAGCCTTGTTCGTATCGATCTATTTCAGACCTGTTCGTGTCGATCTTAGCTGTCCTGTTTGTATCAATCAAAACCTTTCTGTTCGTATCGGTCAACTGCATTGCTTTGTTCGTATCGATCGTCTACACAACCCTTGTTTGTATCGATCAATTAAATTTCACTTTGTATCGATGGGAAGTGTTGATTTTGTATCGATCCGTGGTCGATTGATACGAAGATCTCTGTAGCTCGATCGATACGAAATGTATATCCATGTCATTGTCGATGGATATAAAGTAGGAGGGTTCGGATGGATACGAAGTTGACCCTCTCAGACTGCGGATCGATACGAAGTGCACTTGTTTGCCAATGGATTCGAACAAGATCGACACGAATAAGGCCGATTCTCACAATGGATATGAGGTAGTGCACCATGATGGATACAAAGAGATACTCGCTGATGGATACGAACAACAGATGACGACGAGACTTGATGGACACGAATAGATGGATGCAATTGTGATGAATTCAATTACTTGTATCGATCATATCTTAAGCACACAAACTCCGATTGACTTGAAATTTGGAATGTTGGCTTTCATAGCTTCGCTTGTCATGTCATATCAAATGTAGCTCGATCTGGACTTGGACGAAATTTACTGACATTCACAAGGAACCTGTGTATAACCGGTCTTCGGGACAAACTATTTTTGATTTTTAGCCAATTTCTTGGTATCACGGATTTGCCAAAAGGCGGGATAACATTTTCCATCCATAAGTACGTCTTATGAGAGCATTACGTGCTTTTTGAAGTTGCAATCTTCATCCTGAACAATTTCATCTGACTTGCTAAACAGTGTTGTCTTTTCATCGAAAGTTGTAACCTTTGGCTGATTTTTCAATAATATGAACTGTTGACTGCCAACTGTTGTACCGTGTATTGTTGTAACTAACTTTTATATGATAGTGATTTGTTGTTTGTTGTTTACATCATCGGACAAGTATTCAATTCCTGTGAATTTTAAAAACTGGATGTTAGTTCATTGTATATGAATGTATGTTAGCCTAACTTCCGTTAACATTCTTATGTCCACGAGTTGTTGTTAGGTTTTCAATTTTTTTGTATCGAATTTTGTATCGATCCTCTCCTGAATCGATTGAAATTCGAGTTGTAATGACGCTTGATGGTCATTTTGGAGTGTTCCTTTATGTCGATCCTCTCATGGGTCGATTCGGGATGAATGAACATGAATCTCGTATCGATAGAGTTGAATTATCCAAATATTATTCCATGATGATCTTCGCATCGATGGTTGCGAATCACTGCATGGTGGATACGAAGTTGTGATTTCGTATCGATAGACTACTGAGGGTTACGAATAGGGCAACTGGTCCCCTATGCATTATTTGTATCGATGGATAAGAGTCTTCATGGGCCGTGTGTTGATGGATATGAATAGGTGTTTCGTACCGATAAGATACGATTCGATGGATACAAATAGTAAACTTCGTATCAATCTGATGACAAACCAGTTGGGATTAGTCACAATGACTGGAAGACGAATCATTTTCCTTCAATTCTTGTGCCTATATATAAGCGTTTGTACTTAGACATATTTCCACTTATCATTATTCTCTTTTAGCTTTCGTATCGCTTTAGACATTATAGCATCGAGATAACACTCTTGCCATCGATATGAATCGAACCTTGATCCCTCTAATCAATTATCATAACTAGGTAAATTAACTACAAACTTACTTCAAAAATGATGAGACTTTGAATTCCACGTCGTCCTTCTTGACTCCATGACTCCATCTGACGATTTGGTGGTCGGAGGCGATCGACATGGGGTCAAGGGAGGAATGGATGACCCCCGAGTGATTTTGGAGAAGATGAAGTGTGAAGGGACACGAGGAAGAAACACTCGTATCAATCCGTGACGAAGGGAGGAATCGTATCGATCTTTGCATGATGAGGTTTCGTATTGAACAAATGAAACGATTCGTATCGATCGATGGTAAACTCTTCGTATCGACCAACTAATGGTAGCGTTCGTATAGATGGATACCCAATGGCATTTATATCAATATACCTTGATCGATATGAATTTTAGAACCAAGGATTGATAATTCGATCGATACTAATTGCGGTTCGTTGATCGATACGAAATTTCATTTGTGTGATCGATACAAAGGGACGTACTATGATCGATATGAACTACTATTTTCATGATCAATACGAATTGGACCTCTGTCAACCGATCCAAGCCTTGACCTTGATGGATATGAAAATTTTGAATAATTAAATACTTAACTCTGGCGAGCTTCAACCTGACATAATTGGACTTGACCGTTGAACTGCATATTTGACTGCCCTTCGAAGCTCGCCGATGGAAATGTAACTCAACAAAATCTTAACAAATTGTATCTCAGATCGGTCTCTAAGGTCTGGATGGCATGGTTGTGACGTTCAGCGATGACTGTCACTCCAGTTGAATTTTGAAGTCTTGTCAATTGAATATTTTATTAAACTCCATAAAATTTCTCAAGTGATATGTAGCACTGTACTACACATTACATTCACGCACTTCATACTGGGGGATACACTGACTTAATATAATCTAATGACGATTTTCAATTAGTTGGTCAGTTATGGAGTCTACAAGTTTGCAGCAACAAGAGCTTTAGGGCACATCTCCCTTAGTAATAGAGATACCGGCCATCATGGTCGAAGTTATAGATCTCGCCTCGGACGAGCTAACAGATGCTAGATTTTTCGATAATCCGTAAGATTATGCACTGTCCAACGTCCCCGAAGACATGCTAGGATGGATATGCCCAAGCCATGGTTTGTTATTAGACGATGTATTATTGCCGGGACCAAATGATAGACCACATGCTCCCCCAGAGGTATTTACTGCCTTCAATCGCCATGCATGTACAGCAGGCACACTTCCTCCATTTAATCAATACATTAGAGAAGTGCCGTCTTTCTTGAAATTGCCCCATCATAGCTACAACCGAACGGATATGCTTTGCTGAACAACCTATTTATTGTATTCATGGAGCATCTTTTTCGAACACTAATCCCGGTCGAGATCTGATACTTATTTAATGTCAAGAGTCGGGGAGACAGCCCTTCTTTTACGTTCCTAGAGTCGGTTAGGAATTGTCAAGTGGTAACGGCATCCTGGACCAGGCTGAGTTACTTTAAAATGGAATGGTTCTATGTCTGATGCCCTTGAGGATTTGCTAGCCGATGGTTAGTCAGACGTAAGTGCGGCAATCTTTTCTAGTAGTTAGCAAGATAATTGTAGTTGATGTTAAAACTAATATCCTCTTTTCTTTACAGCCGCAATTCCATGACCTAAAGGCGCACACTTTAAAGAAATAGTACGGGTCCTTCAAGAAGTTCCAAATGAAATGAGGGACGTCGATTCGGTTTTAAAAAACAGAAATTTGAGAACCGTCGGGCTAATTGAGCATAGCGAAAGTATAAGACTCGAAGGAACACTAACGGAGGTCCCGATGAGGTGAGTAAAGCATAAAATGCCCAAGGTTGTAATAGCTGAAGAGGGTGACGAGGAAAATGCACCCATCGATGATGAACCGGTAGTCGGGCCTTCTGACACTTTTCATGATTCCGAAGGAAGGAGAAAAGGCAAGGTTGTAGTGTATAAGTGCCACAAACCTTTGAGATGGAAATCTGTAATCGTGTCTTTTCCTGTTCCTCGTATTAGAATTTGAAAGGCTCCTCCCTTGCAAGTAGAGAACCTTCTCGAAGGGCTTGCCGATATCCCAATCCCGGATCGTGTGTACTCCAACACGACGCCGGATTGGAGGAGCTTCAGAGTGCCTTAGACATAAGCGAGCCTCTTCCTACTAGCATGGCCAACATTTTCAGTTGGTCGGGGGGTTGCACAAACATATACACTTCACAACACTACATGATTTCCGATCGCAAGCTGTTTACTTCAGGGGATTATTAACTTTGTTTCTCTTACTTTGCAGATACAATGTCCGAACGTGGGTCGATTTAGGGAGCCTTTGCTTAGCTCGCCAATCTTCTTCATACCCTGAGTCACACAGGAGAGAGGCAAAGAGGGATTACGATCGTGGGTACTCTAGCCAGAAACGATATGACAGAGATAGGGACAGGGACTATAGACATCGATTCCGATCCCATTCCCCTTCTCAAACCCCCACACACCCTTCGAGCTATGGAAAACAACCGGTAGAGCCTCCCCGCTAGAAATCATCTTCTCAAGCCTCTAGGCCTGAATCACACCGTCGTAGACACGAGGCCGAAACCTCCATTTTTGCTGAACAGGCTATTACTAAGTCAATCGGGGAAGGGGCTATGAGAATTGCACAATTGAAGAAAGATTTTCTGAATATTTTCTTTGATGGCTACTTCTTCCCCCCGCATTTAAAGAGAATTCCAGTAGAAGTAGAGAGCATAATGCACGATTATATTCATGTTATCTACATTTAGTACAAGGAGTGGGGGAAAGCCATAGAGAAAGCATCGAACCTGGCCTTTGAACGGGAGACTACCATAAAGAAATTAGAAGCCAAGCTCGCTCAAAAGGACCGAATCATTCAAATGCTTAACGATGAAGTCGAATCCTATCGAAAATCGGAAATAGAGGCCACTCAAAAGGCCGATGAGGAGAATTTGGAAATGGAAAGGACGCGCCATACACATTTTGCCCCTGTGGAGGAGATAGGCCACAGAAATACCACTGTCATAACCGAATGGGATGCAGCCCTTAAAGAACTTAACGAGCTCAAAGCCAAATTTTATAAAATTATCAAGGAAAGGGATGATGCAAATAGCACAGCCCAGGTGACATTCGAATAGGACGTAGTGCACCGGGGCGAATGGGACGCGACAACGGCTAAGGTCCGGGGAGGTGGAGATTGAGGTCGAGGAGAAGATCCGAATGGTGGAGTCCAGGCTAGAGGCTAATATTGAAGACCTCCTCATTATTTATAATGCCAACATCTTGAAAAATAGTAAGCTAGCCCGGGTCGATAACTATTCGACACATTTATACAATGCCTGGGGCTGATTAGTAGAGGATGGGAAGACTGCCCATCAGGGTAAATCGGTTGATGAATTCGAGCTTGAGAGCCGGTTGCTGAACGAAGACGAAAGGAAAATTATCCACGATGCTATGATTTCGTTGAGAGCGAGAAGCTTGGAGTTCAGCGCTCGAAAGTTGGAGAGGGTTCCGGTGTCGAGACAAGTCCCAAAACTCTTGTGCTGACTCAACCTGAACCGACTTCGGTGGTAGATTCTCAGTCTGTTCCTGCTTACAAGCTGGATCAGCGGCAAATATCTCAAGCTAGCGAGCAAATTTCTGAGGCCATTCAACTGCCAATAAGCTAAACTGAGGAAGGCGCTCTGAACATTTCGCATGCTTGTTTACGATCGAGAGCTTTACTTGGAATACTTAATAACAGTTTCCTTTGTTTCTAAGTGATTGGAGCCACATCGGTCGTCCCTCCTGCCACCACTCAAGAACCGCATCATGTGTTGGAGGCTATCATAACTGAAGCGGTCGCCTTGACAACTACCGCGTCTATTGATGGAACATAGGGGTGCACATTTTCCTTTGATGAACAGATGATGGAAGAACTTCTCGGTCATCACAGTGACCCATTTGCGGATTTGCCATTTGTCATGAGCGAAAGCGCATCGGCGACCAATACCTCAGGTCCAGCTGTAGGCATTCCTGGAGATGCACAAACACTTCATGAGGAAGAGATTATAGCTGAGATTAATGCTGATATGGAAGCAGTAGCCCAAACCGGCAGCATCGGAGATGGTATGGCGAGACCTGGCCAGCTCTGTTAAGGATGATATCTCCCGGTAGCACGGTTTTGACACCTGTGTGCCTAACCCAGCTCCTACAGTTGATCCAGTCCCTCCGACACTGCGTTCTTGTAGCATATCCATACATGTGAGTTCAGAGGAGGAAGTAGACATAATGCCCCTGACTGGAGTTCGGCCGCCGAAAGGCAAGGGCTCGTAGAGAAAACCAAGTGAAAGCTTCAGCGAGTCCACATCGAATTGGAAATCGAAGAAGAAAAAAGAATAGATGCTTCTCCTCGGCTTATTTTTTAGTAGATAGTAATTTTTTAGCTTTTGTTGATAGTGTATAGATGCGGGTTCGGCCCCCTCTAGTAGGACTTTGGAAATATCTTGTACATAAATTCCTTGCACAAGTAGTTGAAATGAAATTCTATTTTGTCTTCAACTCAATTATTGTGTATTTGCTTAAGTGTTCTAACATTTGAATTCTTATTAAGTGCACTTGTGAATTTTCGACTTTCGAGTTGAGTTTGTGTTTATTTTCCAAATCCTGAAATCATGGACATGAGTCATAACAGGAGATTATGTTGAATTTTGTTTTTGCATTGCTTCAGTCAATGGTTGACACTTAAGTTCTATCCCCAGTTTCAGGGATGAGTTGTAAAGATCGGCTAGCATTTGCATTTTGCCTTCATGCCGTCGAGCTTATTGTCATTGAATCGATGTGAAACAAGTGAGAGTTGAGTGGTCGAATCACACTCGCTCACTTATTAATGATCACATCCGCACTCCGGGGATTTGCATTTGTACGTTGATGGTCAATCACGCCCGCTTAAGTTTTAAGTATATGTCTACGCTTCAGGGACTTAAGTTAGTTTACAGGTGGTCATTCACACCCAAGTTATGTTTATACTCTGACTACACTTTGGGGACTCAGAGTTATGTTACAGATGATCAACTCGTATCCGGTTTATGCTTAAACTCTAGTCCACTCTCTCGGATTTAGAATATGGAGTTAGTGTTTTATACTCCAAATCGCACTCTGGGACTTGGATTTGATGTTTATGTTCTAGCTCTTGCTCTGGGAACTTGGAGATGGCCAATAAATGGTCAGTCACATCTGTTTAGGCATTTGAATTTCGTTCCCACTCTAGGAACGATGTATTTACCAGGATCGTGGATGGTCGATTCACATCCACTGTGAGTTAACATGCGAGGTCGTTAGATAGATGGGTCCATCCTCCTCAAACTTGGTCAAGATACAAGCGAAGTTGTTAGGTGGACGGATCCACCCTTTTCGAAACCACATTTATAGGTTTATACTCCAGCTCGCACTCGGGAGACCGGAGTTAGTTAAAGGATAGTTGTGTATCAATCGTTCTTTGGCTTTAGTGTGGTGACTTGCCTCGAGCTTGGGTTTCACTTAGTGAGTGACCGGTCGTATCACAGTCACTCTCTATTTGAATAAGTCCCACCGTATGATGGAACTTATCTCTTCGTGCATCGTGATGGTTGTATAACACATTCATCAAATCATAGCTCCGGCTGGAAGAGATGGCATTTTATTGCTGGAATAAGAAAATACCGCAAAGGCAGTTGCCTTATTACAAATTCAAATTTCAAAATGAAAAAACAAATTATAGATGAAAAATAGACCAAATAAATAAAGCCTGTCATGTGTAATAGCGATGGAGACTCTCGCTGTTCCAGGCTCTTGGCAAAGTAAGACCATCAACGGTCGAAAACTTAAATGTGCCATCTCCAAACTTTCGCTCAATCACATACGGCCCTTCCCACGTTGGTTTCATGTGCGAAGGAACTAGGTAGATTCTTTTGAGGACAAGATCACTGAGTTCAAATGTTCGGGATCAGATCTTGGCATTGTATAATCGGGTGACTCAACTTTGGTATGCATCTGCCCTCAAATTAGCCTCTTTGCACTTTTCATCTAATAGAATTCAACAAGTAGTATTGCATTCATCTTCGGATCATAGTATGTCACACGATGAGAAGGTACTTCTAACTTGACCGGGATGACAGCTTCTGAACCATTAGAGAGGGAGAGAATGGAGTGTGTCCAATCGCGGACTTATGGGTTGTTCGGTAAGGCCATGCAGCCATAGGAAGGTCATCAACCCATTTTCCCCCGACCTTTTCCGGTCATTTCTTCATAATAGACTTTATAGCTTTATTAACAGCTTCGACCTGTCCATTCGCTTGAGGGTGTGCAACTACAAAGAATTTCTTCTAGATGTGAAACCATTGGCAGAAGTCTTTAAATTCAACTCCGTCGAATTGAGTCCCGTTATCAGTAGTGATGGTCTGTGGGAGACTGAATCGATAAATAATATTGCGCACTACAAAGTTGATCACTTTCTTCGTCGTAATGATAGCAAGAGGCTCAACTTCTGCCCACTTAGTAAAATAATCAACCGTGACGATGGCGTACTTCGCTCCATCTTTGGTCAGAGGTAAAGAGCCAATAATATCAATTCCCCATACTACAAACGGCCATGGACTGACCATTTGAGCTATCTTAATAGGTGGGGCACTAGGAATTCGAGCATGCTTTTGACATTTATCACATTGCCTCGTGTAATCTGCCGCATCATGGTTTACAGTCAGCCAATAGTATCCATACCTGAGCACTTTTATAGCTAAGGATTGCCCCTAGTGTGATCGCTGTATTCTCCTTCATGCACATCATGTAACGCTGACTTAATTTCATCACGAGCGATACACCGGAGTAGAGGAACGGAGTATCCTCTTCTATACATAACTCCATTCTAAATAGAACCGCAAAGCTTTTCAAAGAATCTGTCCCTTTTCACTCCTATGCTCTGGTAATGTTCCATGCTCGATAATTTCGGATTGGAGTCATCCATGACTCCTTATCGGGAACAACTTCCAATACCCAGTCTGTATCCATTCGATCGATGCTCGGGAAGGATAACGCCTCCACGAGAACAAGTCCCATTTGTTGTGCCTCACGCAAACTGGATAACTTTGCTAATGAATCAACCTTTTGATTGCACTCTCGGGGGATGCAGTAGACAGCATAATAATCGAACTGATTCAGTATCTCCTGGACTCGAGATAGGTAAGCAGCCAATCTTAGATCTTTTGCCTGATATTCCCCCCTGAACTTGACACACAACTAGTTGCAAATCATAATAAATTTCCACAGCCATGATTCTCAAATCCTGGGCGAGTCTGAATCCGGCAAGCAGGGCTACATATACCGCTTCATTATTGGTTGCATGAAAATCAAACTTTAGAGCATATCATATAGATCGACCTTCGGGGGTTTCAAGTACAACTCCAACACCCGAGCACCGGCCGTTTGACAGACCATCAGTATGCAACTTCCAGATATACTCAGGAGATTAACTAGTTTCGGGTGAGTCCAATGGGACAGTAAATTCAGCTATGAAATCTTCTAGGACTTGTTCTTGAATAGCTCGCTTCAGAGTGTAAGTAATATCAAACTGGCTAAGTTCGATATTACATTTGAGTAACTTACCAGACGTCTCAGGCCGCGTAAGGACCTATCGCAACAGCTGGTCGGGGTAAACAGTGATAGGATGAGCTTAGAAATATAGATGGAGCTTCCTTGAGGCAATAACGAGACAATAGGCCAATTTTTCTAGCTTCGGATAATTTCTCTCAGCTCCGGTAAGTCGTTTACTAATATAGTAGACTGGTTTTTGCACTCGGTCTTCCTCCCGAACTAGGGCAGCATTGATTGCGTTTTCTGATACCGCCAATTAGACGTACAATGTCTCATGATCAATAGGCTTTGACAAAATAGGCGATGTGGAGAGGTTTTGAATTAGTGCTTGGAATGCGCCCTCGCATTCCATGGTCCATTAAAAATTTCTTTTCTCCTTTCGAATCAATTCAAAGAAAGGAATGCATTTGTCAGTGGACTTTGAAATAAACCTGCTCAGTGCTGCTACTTTCCCATTGAGGCTCTAGACTTCCTTTATGGTTCTTGGAGTCTCAAGATTTCTGATCCTCTAGATCTTTTTCGGATTGGCTTTAATTCCTCGAGCGTTGACGATAAACCCAAGGAATTTTCCAGATGCGACCCAAAGTGACATTTCAATGGATTGAGCTTCATTCTATATTCTCGAAGGAAATTAAACATTAACTCTAGGTCTTTAATATGATCAGTGGAAAAGCATGGTTTCACTAGCATGTCGTCCACGTAGACCTCCATGGTTTTTTCAATCTGGTTGGCGAGCATACGATTAACCAATCGCTGGTAGGTTGCCTCGGCGTTCTTAAGCCCAAAAGGCATGACTTTGTAGCAATAGAGTCCTAGATCGGTTACATAGCTGGTATGTTCCTA
Source organism: Allium cepa (assembly GCA_030765085.1). Lineage (NCBI taxonomy): Eukaryota > Viridiplantae > Streptophyta > Magnoliopsida > Asparagales > Amaryllidaceae > Allium > Allium cepa. The sequence continues at coordinate 163,826,613 of CM060945.1, read as the reverse complement.
ATAGGGTAAGTGCATGGGTATCTTGTTGTAACCGGAATATGCATCCATGAAGGATAAGAGTTCATGTCCAGCCATTGAATCTATGAGCTGATCAACTCAAGGAAGTGGAAAACTGTCTTTTGAGCAAGATTTGTTCAAGTCTGAATAGTCAAGACACGTTCTCCATTTCTCATTTGGCTTTCGGACAATTACAAGACTGGATACCCTCTCTAGGTACTAGGCATCTCGTATAAAGCCATTTGATTTTAACTTATCGACCTCTTCTTTAAGGGTGACGGATCTTTTTGGATCCATACCATGCCTTTTTTGCTTGACCGGGTTGTACCGTAGGTCAATATTCAATGTGTGGCTGGCGATGTCCGACGAGATCCCACACATGTCAGAATGTGTCCAAGCTAACACGTCAAGGTTTGCCCGAAGAAATTCTACCAATTCCTCTTACATTTGTTGGCTTAACCGAGACCTGATATTTATCATTCTAGAATCATCGCTATCGTCAATCGGTACATCGATCGTTAGTTCGACCAGAGAAGTTTAACTGTCTTCAATTTCATCTAATCTCCTTAAACGACTCCTACTCCATGATTGGTGGATAATTTTAGAGTCAAACTCCATGGGGCAATGGCTATCCAGAATTCAGCTAGGGCCGGTAGGCCAAAGAAAGCACTATATGACAAATCTATGTCCAAAACAAAAAAAATGCAGTATGCACACTCTCTGGCGTTCTCCAACAACCAATTCCACTTGTAGTTCCACTACTCCAGTGGGTATAGTAGTACTCCCATTGAAGCCATGAATTCGAGACTGGCAGGGCTTCAAATCTTTGGCTTCCATCTTCATTTGTCATAGGCTCGCTTGAACAAGATATTTATATAGCTTCCATTGTCAACCAAGATCCGCTGCATCCAAGCAAGACCTACTTGAGCTGATATTATAAGTGGATCGATGGTTGGGGCTTCACCCTGTCGGTGTCTCTGTTTCGAAAGATGACGTCGTCAGTCATCATCTCTTGTTGCTTGGCCGGAGCCCCACCTTCCAAATTACTACAACACACGAAGCCCACATGCCTCACAGAGCTGGCATACGACTCCATTTCCTTCCAGCTTTGGGCTACTGGATGAGGACCACCACTTACAGTATTTATCAGTAAACTCCCATCGGTACGAGCGGTTTCCTCCTGTCTCGCCTGATTAGGTACATGATTTTGATTTGATGGGCCCGCACCTCCAAATTGCGGTGCCCTCACAAACTACTCTAACTTCCTCTCTCTTGTCAACTTTTCATTGAGATTTTGCAAATGACGACACTCATTTGTATTATGACCATAGCTTTCGAGGAATCTACACAATTCCTCTTTTGGATCTGTCTCTCCGATGATTGCTTCGGAGCAGGCTTCTTGTACTGGATAGTAATGCAAGTTTGTAGATATACATTTTTCAATGATGTATTCAAGGGAGTGTAATTATCAAACATAGGAGCCTTACGTTGTGGACCACGTTTCTGATCCCGTTTCCTATCCTGATCTCCATTACCTTTTTGTTGAGTCTGTTTATGTTGTGAATTCAACTGGACTTTTACGAAACTCTCCCCGGATTTTTTAACGCTACACTACTTTGAATTCCTTCCATGATGGGCCCTATGTCATCTTGTTTCCTAGACTGTTTTGCATCCTCCCTTCTCAAGAATTGGACGACCTTGGACTAGAAATGGCCCAAAGACGCAATAGGTTTTCTGGGCAACCAGTTGTCGAATTCAGAATCAAGGTCAATCCCCTTAGTTAGTGCCATATGAATGGAGTTATCATTATGGTTGCTGATCCCAGCGCATGCAGCATGAAATCTTTCTAAATAACATCGAAGTGTCTCCCTAGGAGCTTGAGTGACACTAGACAAAGTATTAGCATTCTTCGGCCATACGACATGCATGCAGAATTGTTCAATAAACTTTGTTGCCAATTGGTCAAAAAAATAAATAGATCGAGGTGGCAGACGAGTGAAGCATATAGTATCTATGCCCTACAGAGAGATCGGGAAGCTTCGACACTTGACTGCATCGTCAGCTCGTGAAGTATTCATCAACCATTGATACTTCAAGATGTGTTGGTTGGGATCAGAACTCCCTTCATAAACTAGCAAAGTCAGCATCCTGAATTACCAAGGTGGTTCAACATAACGTATCTCATCAGTAAAAGGAGTATTACTCTGGAAGATTCCCCAGTCATCATTAGTGAGGCCTTGACTCTCTCGGATCATCTGACGGATCATCATCGATATATTTGGCATTTGTACATTTTGGGCACGTTGGGCCAACGTGTGGTCGGGTTCCACAATGTAAGGTTGGAACGGTCACGGTCGACAGTCTGTATCTCGCCTCCTTGGCTCGAAGTTCTCTAGGATATAAGGCTCGGGAGTACGTTGATATTAGATCGGGTCTGGCTGACTCCGGGCATCAACTCCTGGTTCAATAGCAGCGGTGGAAGTGCTGTTGTCTGTGACGTAATGAGGAACAGTACCTCCTTGGGAGGAGGATCCAGTCTGGTAGCTCGTTGACGGGCCAACTCTCGGTTGCCCAATGTTCAACGTATGTTTATGTCCGGTAGCTTGAGTGTAACTCCCATCTAGCCGTGGGCACGCAGACCTATGATGGTAATTTGAAGAGGCTGAACTCTCGATGGAGGAATAGGATGCCTGATACCTCCTGGATCTCCTACGCCTTCGGTGATTCAGCTGGTTGGCTAATTATGCATTAGCGTGCAGTTGTTCAGTAAGTTGTTGTTGACTCTGTGTCAATTCTTGAAGTGGCATCTGAAACACTTCCCTGGTGACAGGTCCTGATGGATCTGATGTTCCGATGACATTCTGATTAGTTGGAGGGAGTTGTGCGGGATTCTGTCGATCCTGTCCTTCTAGATCTGAAGCTATAGAAGCAGTCCTTGTGCTAACCATGGTGGATGGTGAAGTTCCTTCCTAGATTTGATGCAAATTTGAATAGGATGGAAGAACTCCGAACTTGAGATCTGGATCTTCTTCTTAGATTTGTGTCATCCAGTGTCGATAGTAGATCCAATGAGCAGGAGAAAAACCGTGTTTTCTCAGTGAATGCAGCAAAGTGTTTGTACCAAAATTGAGCACAGCAATCATCGAAAGTATTTGAAGAGATAAAACGAAGAAAGTAAATGTAAAAAGAGGATTATCTAACAAACACTTCAAAAAACATATCATAAAAACACGTAGAAACACAATGATTTAGAGTGGTTTGGTGTATGTCCTACGTCCACTATGAAATTGACAACTTTATTGATGTTTTCTTGCTGAATACAACTAATTACAGCGAGCTACCGCAGTAACTTTGGAGTACAACAGTGACCCTGAAGTGCAAAAATGGATTCGGTAGAGTTTGGACGTAAGAGAGCCAAATGTCCTTTTTCTGTAGGCTTTAGGATTTTATTTATAGGCGTAGGATGCAAATATCTCGCTCAGATCTTGGGAGACCTCTTTTGGCACGTGGGCTGGCCCGTGCGATTGATCCCATGTGGATACGAAGTAGTGCACCTTGATGGATACAAAAAGATACTCGATGATGGATACGAACAACAGATGACGCTGAGACTTAATGGACACGAATAGATGGATGCGATTGTGATGAATTCCTTGACTTGTATCAATCATATCTTGAGCATACGAACTCTGATTGACTTGAAATTCCAAACATTGGCTTTCATAGCTTTGCTTGTCACGTTATATCAAATGTAGCTCGATCTGGACTCGAACAAAATTTGCTGACATTCATAAGGAACTTGTGTATAACCTGTCTTCGAGACAAACTGTCTTTGGTTTTTAGCCAATTTCTTAGTGTCATGGCCTTGCCAAATGATAGGATAACAAACATCATTACTAAAAATATTGTTTGCAAGTTCGTAGAACCATAGAAAATCATAACAGACAATGGAACTCATTTCAAGATTGCCGAATTTAAGAACATCTGCAAGCGTTTCAAGATCCTATCATCAAATCCCACAAGCAAACAAGCAAGTGGAGGCTGCGAACAAAATCATCAAATCCACCATCAAGAAATGGCTGACAAAAGCTAAAGGAAACTGGGTTGATGAACTTCCGCTTGCACTAGGGGCTTTCAGAATGACTCATAAATCGACAATGGGGCACTCACCCGTCGCCTTAGCATATAGTTTGGAAACGATGATTCTAGTGGAACTTGAAGTCCCTTCTTATCAGCGACGACACTCCAACCTAAGTGAGAACAAGCAACTCCTGCTAGAATCACTTGATCAAATCGGATAGGCAGGAAGAAGCTGTGCTTAAGACTGTTTCTCATCGAAAGAAAGCGACAAGACACTTCAATGCTAAAGTTTGCAATTGCACCTTCAAAGTGGGAGATCTCATCCTGAAACGAATCTATCTGAGAACGGGGACACTTAATCCTAACCGGGAAGGACCCTACATTATTGGCTAGAAACTTGGAGATGGAACTTCCAAGCTCACAAAAGTTGGTGGAATCCAAATTCCTTATGTTTTGAATAGTGATTTGCTGCAGCACTGTTTTATTCAAATTTCTCTCTATGTTTTTTGTATTTTTGGGAATAAACTACCCAAGAATATCGGAGGCATTATAAATAGGCATGATTTTCCTTTTTCTTTATTTTATCAATAAAGTTGTTTCGTTTTTTGAACCAACAGAACCAAATTCATGTAAGCAACCTGCTAAGTCGACTAGGTCAGATCGACTTGAAAACCATTCACTTTCTGCATGGACCGATGGAACTCTGTCCAAGTGCACTCCATTCATACGCTAATTAAACTAACTGAACTACATTCGAGTAAGCAATTCGTCGAGTCGACGGAAGAAAATCAACTCAAACTGTCGGATTGATGAAGAAAAACGATCTCTTCCCTTTGAGAACTAGTGTTGCTCTAGCAACATCGGAAAGGCCCAAACCTTCGCACACTTCTATGAGTCGCGCCGCGCTTCTTGGACCATTGGAACCACATCTAAGTAAGCTCCCATTTCCTTAGCCATCAAACCGATTGAACGGCTTTCAAGTGCTCCATATTTCTTTTGCTTCTTGAACAAACAGAACCATGTCCAGGTAAGCTTTCATTTCCTTAGCCACTTGAACTGAAAGAACTGCATTCAAGTGCGCCCCATTTCTTTCGCTTCTTGGACCGACGAAATTTCATCGAAGTAAGCTTTCATTCCCCAACCACTTGAACCGATGGAACCGCATCTTAGTTTGCCTGACTCATTCGTTTCTTGGACAAATGGAAGCGCATGTAAGCAAGCATCCAATCTCTCTTATTGCTTGAACCAACGGAACCATGTTCAACCACAATTTGAATAGTCGTTGTTGCCCCATTATGTTGTAAAAACCCTCCTATGTATCGACATTTCCCCAGTAGTATTGGGAAATTTGTCAGTTATAGGATTGGTAGAAATCAATCCACACCATCCAAAACTCAACATCGTCCAAGTATCGACAATTTGAAGGAAAATCCAAGGAATTAAGCTACCCATAAGTCTCAAGAAATAGAGGCTGATGTACGAATAGAACATCAATACTAAACTCGGAGAAAATCGGCTATAACAAAAAAAAGTGCTTGGAATCGAGCATTCAGATTGTATGTTCCCGAAGATAGGAGTTGTAACATCCTCGATTGGGGTCAACCAGATAGTAGGCCAGAGCGCTCAATCTCGCATCAAGTTTTTGGAGTAACCAACTTGATAGGCTAGGGGCACACAACATACTAATACTTGGTTAGAGTAAAGTCAGTCCACGGTTTCGTTATGCCGAACAAAAGTTATGGCAGCTACAGCAAAGCTAAGTAAAATAGAAAAAACTAAATAAATGCAAGTTACACCATTTACATGCATAGAATTATGGTAAACAAACACATCGTATATCACACAGTAAGCAGTGTATAATACAAAAATTGCAACATGAGCAATCGTATTATGCACACATACAGTGGTATATAAACGGGCACAGTACATAGAAATTAGAGAAGTACATAGAATATATTATAGTAGAAATACTAATCTTTTCATTGCTTATATCACGTTATGTACAATACCAAACGGTAGAGACCGTTCCCACAAAATGTCGACCTGTTCGGACACCAAAAAGAAAAAGTGCAGACTCTACTAATGCAACAAAAAAATAAAAAAGGTAAGTATAGACTCTATACTAATACAAATAGAGTTAAAAAATCAAAAGTCACAAACTAAAAGAACCACCAAAACCCGGCTCCACCGATGCTCGCTCCCATCACTTCTTCTCACCGCCACCTTTGCCACCCTTACCCAGTCAGGCTAGGGTCTTCTTCTTCTTCACTACAGCCTTTCTTGAGTCAGTTTTCTCTAACCCGCCGATCGACTTACTTCTAGACTTCAGTTTGCTAGTCTTAATAGTAAATGGGAGGATCCTGGTCTTTGAAGCATCTGGCTCCACTTTAAGCTTTGCCTTCTCTCTCTTCCTATTGAATCCGCTCCGCCGTCATCTTGTCCCCAGTCGGATCAATAGCACTAACCATATAAACATCCTCCCCCGGAGATATAGCAATGTCCTCCAACCCTGTTAACATCGCAATCAGTTGAGCACTGGATCCGAGCCTGATGGTGGAAGGTCGGAGCTATGCAGTTGAATTTGTGGAAACAACAGTGGAGGTGGTGAAGATCGTTTCAGTCCATGTGCTTTAAGAAGCATGAGGCAAAGGTGGGACGTCGATTAGACCTATGAGTTAATAGAGAGAATGTTACAACTCAGTAACAGATTCAGGGGTGAGATTGTCCGGCTGGATCATGGAAGGAAAAAAATCTAAAGTGGGACTCCTTGGTATGATGTAGACCTCATATTATCTGGTTTCTAGGAAATATCCAATTGTTGAAATAGGGAAATAAGGCTTGTGTAGTGCGGCCAAAGAAAGGATGACCATCACTAGTGTCCCATACCGCTAGACAGGCACTTCACGCTGACCCGAAGAGCTCGGGCCAACATGGGTAGTAGCCTCCTTGGCATCCTCCTCGGCGAGAATCACCTTCCCTATGGAAAGCGCATTTATCTCTTTGATACTCAAGTACCGCACTAGTAGCTCGGTCTTGGAGCGGTCGCATCTAGCTCGACACAACACTTCTTCCCATGCATCGGTATGGGTGGCGGGATAATCCTTCCCTAACCACTTAGAATCCCTATGCATAATCACACTCACATAGAAATGTTAGAGAGCTTGGTTGTGGTCTTCCCACTCTTGGGCCTTCTTATCGTTCTCCGCATCCCAATATTGTTTTAGATCAGCCAACTCGCTCCAGTATACAGCAAGCTTGATGTCATTTGAAAGCTTATCGTCCAACTTTCCAGCCAGCCCTTAGTTTTCCTCATGAAGTTTCTGCACATCTTTGAGGAGTCATTCGAGTTTGGATACCTATCCGAAAACGGCTTGGCCTTTCACATTTTTAATTTCAACCTTCTCTTTGGATTGTTTCTTATAGCTCTTAGTTTCAAGATGAGCGACCTCAAGATTATTCCTCATCACTATCTCTGCATTGGCATAGGCCACTTCATCTCTCCCATCAAACTCACTACACTCGCATTATATTCGAATGTGAGATCTCTTTCCTTGGCAACTTTAATCAAGTCAGCATCCAATTCTTTGATTGCCTCTTCATGCTCAAAATTCTCTTTTGCAACCAAATTAAGGTGTGTGTAGTTCATCTTGTTGATCTTAAAGAGAATTTTGCACGATCGCTGCCATTCGAAAATTAAGTTAACATCACTTTGCACTACCTCCAAGTTTTTGTTTTCACTTTCTCTTGTTAGGATTTTGATGTCATGATCCAATTTTAATCCATGTAAGTATAAGTATGGATAAGAAACTAGGAGGTAGGATAAACCAGGCGGAAGCGTAAGTGATGAGGTGCTTTGAGAAGGAGTGGAAGCAGCAACAGTTGTAGTGGTCCATGATGAATGATTGTCTTGGATAATAGCAGTTTAAGATTTATAATGTGGAATGGTAATAGAAGTAGTGGCTCCATAGCGCTCGAAGGAATCTCTCCAGGGGCGTTTAACAGTCTCACGGGAGGAACCTCCCTCAAGATCCACCTTTCTCTTCACTCTTTCCTCTTTAGCATCGAGGCATTCTCTCTTAGCTTTACGAGCTTTAGCACGCCCACACTTTTTCTCCTTAACCTCTCTTCGTCTATTTCATAGCGACAAGAATAAGGGTCAAGAGTGCTCTTTTATAGTTACTCGAGCTACGGTGAAGTGCCATGTATCTATCACCCGCCATTGAACTTGAAACAAATGAAAATGTATGAGTACCGAAATTACACAAATAAAAGTGTATGCAAAGATGAATGTCCATGATCTTAGAGTGAAGTCTTTAATGCTGATAACCCTCTTTATAGTTTACAAACCAGTTGGGCATGGTTTTAGAGTTGGAGTGCTAACGCCTTCACTTATAAATGGCTCGAAAGATATGTCGATTAGTGAGCCGATTTCTTTTATCATTTCAGTAATTGAGATTTTTATGTGCTCGTTCACATGGAAGCCAATATCTTTCATGAAGTCAGAAGTTGATGTAGGCCCAACAGAAGTCCCTGCGGCTTTGTCTCCCGTTGAAAGTGAGGTCTCGACAGTTGGTCATACGGGAGGAGGAGAAATACAAAGATCCGGACTTAATGTTTGATTGGGCAAAAGATCTAGAGAAGGAAGCTCGGGAACTCCGGGGCTCATTCCCGATGATTCATCCCTAGATCTATTTTCCCCTTCCTCTGTGGCCTAGAGATTACTATTGTTCTCATTGTCGGCGATCTCACCTTCCTCCACAACCATGGCTTATATTCCTTTTCTTCTTTTAACTGTCTCATCTTCCTTCGGGATGGTAGGCATTCACCCACTACCGCCCTCATAACTGGAGGCATCCTGTTTTAGGCGCTTATTTGCCCCAGTTTCAGCATACTCTCCTTCTTCGTTATCTCCTAGAGGCTCATCAGTCTCCATGTCCTCCTTGTGATCATCACTAGACTCACGGTCGTCGCCCGATCCACCTTCTTTGTCTTCCTTTTAAGGAACCTCGTCATAGCCATAAGTGGATGCAGTGGAACGAGTACGTGACCTAGGGCCACTTTGAGAAGGAACTTCAGTATCAGCTACCCTTCTTGGGGCAACCAAGCCGTACTCTATTTAATTCATCAAGAGAGAGCTAATAGAGCGTTCGCTCCCTCCAATAGCCTTTAGATTTTGGAGCATTTTCTTATGCTCCGACCTCTTATCTCTCATTTGGAAATTTGTGGGAGATGTTTGATTCCAAAGAAATTTGATGAAGTAAAACACACTTCCTTTTAACCAGAAGCGATTGAACCCTTCTGGACAACGTATAAAGAAATATTCGGTTTTGAACTTAAGTGCTTGTTATGGAGGTTCCAAATAACCATGCACCTTGTCCATACCTCGATTATAATAGAGGAAAGCCAGTCTTGTCTCCTCTTGGATTTGAGTAGATATGTGAGCTCTTTGAAATGCGGAGGATGCTCAAATCGCCGCTTGAACAAGACTATAATGAACTAAGCAAGGCAAACTCATTCCGGTGAACTTGAAATGGCACAAATCCACCTTCCCTAGGAAATCTCTTAAGAAAGAATTGAAAGGCTGAACGACGCAGCTAAGACAAATATATCGACTGCAAGTTGTAAAACCAAGTAGGGGATGATGTGCAAGTTCATTTCTTGTCAACAAGCACACATCTTCCGCAGGAATCCAATGCTGCAAGTAGACATTACAAAGCATCTTTTTAGTCATAATAGTGGGTGCCTACCATGGCAGGTTAGTTAAAATCATACTTTGTGGCAACCGGGGCAGAACACTGGGATCTACTAGCACATTTAACTCCCTAGATGGTTTGTTGGTCTCCAGCGAAATATATGGGGAAACTATAGTGGTGGTCAAAGCACCCTTAGAAGGAGTTGATGGTCCTTCACCAGATTTATGATGAGCCGATTGGCGAGCCATTTTAGACAGGAGAACTTGGCATTTAACACGGTCAGGTGAAACGTAACTTGAAATATAAACACCACTTTGACCAATGCTTATAATTTAACAGAAGAATCGACCCATCAATTTCTAAGTATCAACCAGACCAGATGCATAGTGTCCCGAACATTGCGAACAAACCATCTAGTATAGATAGCATGTCTGCATTTGAAAGATAATCTATATTGTCTATTGAAATTATCTTTTATACACTTAACCATTATCGTTCCATAATTGATAACAGATGCATTGTCTGGAGCAAAGTGGAAAAATTCTATTTTCGGGATTACAAGAGGGATGAGAATGAGAAAAGCAATATACGAGACTTCACCCTAAGGCCAAGACTGGGCACTCTCACCGGTAGATGATCAAATTCAAAGAATTGGACTTTTTTTTTTCAAAAATGTGCATTCAAAACAACATAAGTCTAGGCTTATCCTTAAATACACACTTCCCGATTAGGCCACCCTCCTAAAATTGAAATCAGTCAAGACCATGACCATCTCTTCCATCGCCATCACCCAAAGGGACACCATCACCTACCTTGCAATGAACGTCAACACAACAGATCAAATCAACATCTAGGATTTAAGGCTTGTCGATGTCGAGAATTCCAGGCGACTATTTGAGGAGGCGGTGATAGTTCTAGGCAATGGAAAGTAGTTAAAGGAGGCAACGACGTTCGAAGATGATACTGGAAGTAGTCGGCGGCGGCGGCGATTGAGGATGAGGTGCAAGTCGGCAGGTTAGGAACTCAAGTGTAGAAACTTGAAGTACTCGGCGGAAATATGAAACTATGTACATGTGAGGATTGAAGTAGGCGAACGTGGGTTTATAAAAGTAATAATATGAAAGTTTTTGAAGTACTCATGTCAGTATCGACATAAGAATTCTGTACTGACATCCCATATCGCATCCAAACTCCACCAAACTTTTCATACAAACTTTGCTCGAAGATATGAAGTTTCCTATGAGTTTCAAAATCCAAATATGTTTTTCAAATCAAGGATAGAAATTCCAGTCCAATTTGAAAAGATAAAAAAGAACGGAAATTGATCAACTAAAGCCAAATAAAAGAAACATCTCCTGATGACATTTAAACAAACAACTAGAATATACGAGATGGCGATCCAAAACTTATCTCATTCCAGAGCACATTTTATTTTCAACAAAATCATATTCGGAAGGGAAAATGTTAACTGGGTTTTTAACCACATAGAGATCAATAGGTGTTAGAACGTCAATGACGAAATGACTTTAAATCATAGAAACACACCTAGTAGGCTAGAGAAATAACTCGGAGAAGTTTCAATTTAATTGGACCAAGAGTGAGAAGTTGGCACTGAGCACTTCAAGTTGGTGGAGACATCTCACATTCCCTCGTCCCTTCACCAAATTTTGCAGAGGTACCCTACCAATTTTATGTGTACCCAGATAATATCAAAGGATTCTGAATATCTAAGCATCAAGGTTAAAGAGTTAGCAATCAAAACGGTAGAGCAAACCAAGTGATGAAGGAACCATCACCAATATCAACCAAATATCCAAACAAACTACATGGAACATCCCAAAATCAAATAGCAAGACAAGTGAAAAAGAGCTCGACCTCTCTGGAGTTAACATAGAGGTCGGTATGGATATGAGAAGTTGTTAACGACATCTCAGGTTAATCCAGATGAAGTTGAAATTTCTCACAGTTTTCTAGACTGACTTCTATGTTCTGCTCCAACTCTCCATTTAGCCCAACATGGCTGCTACCACTATAAATAAATTTCATAGATCAACTTAGATGAAATCTAGATTCTTCTAACACTACCTAGAATATTCATATATTGTTCAACTCTCTCCTCTACACCACAGTCACACAGACAACAACATATAGGCGTTTCTAGGGCTTAGAACTTGTCTAGCCCCTGTACTTGTAACTTATTCTCTTCCTATCACCTTGTAATCATACTTTATCAAGATAAAATCTATAAGCAAATTTATAAAGTGGACGTAGGCTTAGTTAACAGCTGAACCATTATAAAATTCTTCGTGTCGATTTACTTTTCTACTACTTTTCTATTATATTTGCTCTGTACAAAACTGACTGGTGCTTTCACATCACACTCTAATATTGCTATATTATCTAAGTTAACAGCGACTCTTAGTAGTTCTAAGCTATATAACTTTTCAAACCCTTATGCTAGTGACTGATTCTCTCTCTAACTCCTTGTAGTATCAAATTCTCTACAAATAATTGATCGATAAAAGCTACAAAGTAGACATGGGCCAAAGATTGTCGAACCACTATAGAAATTTGATGTCTCCTTATTATTTTTCTATTATTCTCAATATTATATGTTAGATCTAGGTCTCACAGGTTCCCTACAACTCATTCTCGGGTGTTCATCAATTTTTGGTGGCAACATTTTGGTGCTGTCACCGAGGAACTGAATCCAGACTTAGATCTAGTTCTCTACTTTAGATTGGATAGATGCAGAAGTTAGATCCGGAAAACTTTCTTGAAAAACTTGAAGAGTTGTTAACAAAAGTCTTGGCACCAAGAAGATCTAACGGATCGTCAAGAGCTGTAGCTAGTGGTAATAAAGTGAATGCTCAACAAACAGAAGTAAACAATGGAAATCCACTACCAGGATCCTCAATTCAACAAAAAAAATTCACTAGAGAAGAGCTTAATTAGATGATAAATGATCTTAACCAGAAATTCACAGATATTCAAAAAGTTCATATAGAGAAGATGGATGTGTTTCTAACTTTGCAGTCACTAGCAATAAGAAGAGTTAAAAGAGATGCTTCTTCTTCAATAAAGCAACGGAATTCTTCAGTCTTCGGCTTAAACAAGAGAGACGAAATGTGAAAACGTAAGGTAGTGACTGTCGAAGTTGCAGGAAATGTAGCAGAAGGAAGCAAAACTGGTCCCCCTTGAAAGAAAACAACTTGGTATGGAGCCAAAACAACTTGGTACCAACCCAAATGTTCCACTTAACGATGTTTAGGAGGGAGATGCATTGCTGTTTTATAACTTAGATGATGGCATGTTGCTAGATGATAGCAATGATGGGAAAAATGCTGGTGCTAACAGACAAAATGCTAGAGATGGAATTCAAACTGCCATGGTAAGACCAACCGGACACAATGGAATTCTATAGGGTTGGTTATCCCATAAAATGAAGAACCTATTCTTCAACAGGAAAGATGAGATCGCTTGCGAAGCCAAACACTTGGTGTAGCCCCTGATAGTCGACCTATAAATTATCATGTCAATGAGGAGTACATCGTTGGCATATTCAAACCGTTGGTGGAGGAGAGCAGAGGTAGGAAAAAATAAAGACTAGGGTTCACTACTAAGCCAGACTCCATTTACTAAATATGTTCTGAGAGAAGAGTATCCCTGGAAGTTCACCATAACGATCATGCCATCCTATAATGGAAGTACTAATCCTAGACAACACTTACTCAAATATGATTGGCATTTGAATGGAGCATGAGCTATGGATGTTCTTCACTGTATATGTTTCTTTCTCATCACTTCCACGTGGTTTAGCTGACTCACACCAAAGTTTATTTCTACTTTTGAAAAATTAGCAAAGAAGTTTTTAGAACATTTCAGACTCCATATTGCACGTCTAAAGGATATTACATCTCTATCTAGCTTTTCTCAAGGGCCCAAGGAGTCGCTGAAAGCTTTTCTGAACTGGTTTAACATCATTGTAACAAAAGTTACCAACTTGAAGGAAGATCTTGTCTTTATGGCACTAGTCTTAGGCATTCATCTAGACATGGATTTCGGCAGATGGATAAAGATGGAGCAACCAACTACCATGGAGGAATTCCATCGAAAGGCGATACAGTTTCTGTAACTAGAAGAAGCAAATATGGTTAAAGTCAAGTCCATTGATGAGCAATCAAAGGAAGTGATTTAGTGTAATGTTGCGGTTAAACAGGACAAAAGTAATTTGGGAGCTACTGTAGGAAAGGCAGGATAATCTACAAATCAAAAGAAGAGGATCGGAATTCCTGCAGGTGTTATGGGAACGGAAAATGACTAAGGAATTCGAGACCCGAGGACTATATGGCATTAAATGATAGATTGGAGACCATCTATTTTATCACTCAAGGAACTAAGTGATGTAACAAATTTCCTGAGAGGGAAGCGATCGAGCAATAAAAGAGATCAGGGAAGTTTTGCTATTTTCACGAGACTCAAGGGATAACACAAATGAGTGTTGGCATCTGAAGGACTTGATCGAAGAATTGATAAGAAACAACATGTACCATCAGTATGTGAATAAATTGAAAAATCCTAATCAACCAACTGGACCCTAAGCACCAAATGCTCAAGGAAATCAGCTTAACCCAACGGAGAAGGTCCCAAGTGAACTGATGGAAGATAATTATGAACATCATTACTGGAGGACCTCACCCAATGTAGAAGAATTGAGGCAAAATGGAGCGATGTACTAGTTCTTTGAAGCATGTACCACAAGGAAGTTGCTATGCCATCGAAGACGAAGCTCCGGCTAAGCAACAAATGATGACTGCTGATTACATTTTGTTTTAGAATCAGGTATTTAAGGCATAAAAGCCCCAACTCTCGACCTAATGGTGATTACCCTTGGGATTGGACTAGCAGTTATGCATCGAGTTTCGATTGGTAACAAAAGTTTGTCAACAACCTATTCCGGAAGATGTTTGACCAAATGAAGATTAACATGAAGGATATGACCACCCATAGAACAAATATTTAGGGATTCAAGGGTGAATATAAACAGTTGTAACATCCCTATTTTAAGGCTTGAAACTAAGTGCTATAGATGCTACGATCATATATAATATTAATTTCTGATGAAAAAATGTGGTTATGTTAATCATAAATAATCAGAAGCACATTAATATGAAAAATATTAAACACAATATTTCTAAATTTTCACATTTCATTTCACAAATGATATTTCATATTCATTCCATAATCCCATTCACAAAACCACATTTAGAGAAGTTATAATTATTATAAAATACTTGGAAGGCAACATATAAAGATGCCCCTTGTTGGTTGATCAGAGCCTAATACTTGGCAATTATATAACTAGCCATTACATTTATACAGACAAAACCAAACAACATAGCGGATTAGACAGGTACTCCTAGATAGCTAGACTGCCTTTTGCATGTCTCCGGAAGCTTGTTCGTTTAATTGGAAACCCGAGGACCCTTACTTCCAACTTACTCAGATGAGTATCCGGGAGTTTAAGGCAAAAAACAAAAACTTCGGGTCAGACAAAAAGTCTGATGTGAATAATAACCTACCATCCCGAACCAAATAGGTATTTAGTGAGACCATATCGCTGAACGAAATGAGTATTACCCTCACTAGTACCTTAACCAAAATATATTAACCATATATCATGCTCCTACAACCACAATGGTTAGAACATTAAAGATTATCTACAGTTATGCAACATATAGTGGATTATGCTTCCTAATTTATTAGACTACCCATCTAAATTTTTATTGACTATCCATCTTATACTTATGTGGACTACCCATCTCACCTATGATTACTTGGATTACCCATTCCTCTACCATGTAGATTGCCCATCACACATGGTTTCATTATCAAAATTATGTAGACTATCCATCTCACATATAAACATTTTTATGGATTATCCATCCTCTCCCATATGGAATACCTATCACATATGGTTTCATCTATTTAAAATGATGTTGACTATCCATCACACATCCAATGGTTTTCCTAGGATAACTATGAATCATTCAATAACCATATGTAGACCATTCATCTCCGGCATGATATGGACTATCCATTTCACATTCCATAGTTTTCCTAACATGACTGTGAGCCCATCACTTAACAGTGTAATTCATGTTACCTATATGTTTAACCTACGTCTATTGGTATCCCCAATTAGGTTATCATCCAATAAAGTTATAGCATCTCAAAATGATGTGCAATGGTATCTACTTAATCTATGTCAGAAGTATCAACAATCTACATTAGCATCTCCAATGATCTATTGAAGTTGCAAAGTTAATTGCATTACTATCCCTAATGACAATGTTTAGCTTATTAAAAAACATAGCTTATTGAAAATAAACATCATTGGTGTCCTAATGACAGTGTTAAAATTTACCATTTAAATACATTGGTATCTCTAATTATGACATCGACAGATAATTCAAGGCTTGCCACTCTTAATATAGATGATAGGTGACATCCATGCTGCACTATCTCGTCAATCCTATACCCAAGGTTATTAAACAAGACTTACACTCTTTTATGCATAAAACTTTCTTGTTGAAATTGGAGAAGGTGGGGTCGACTTTTATATACCATAGGTTATCCGCCTATTTAAAAAAATGTTGACACCAATAGCAGTGGCAACAATGCCACACGTCATTGTTACCCTGCAATATACAAAGGTACCTTTGTCGCCCTTTATGAATAATGGTGCTAAGGATAGAGGCATCCTTATGAAGTAGTTTAGATGAAGACCAGCTGCTCCAATGCCATTAAGTTATTGATGCAGAAAGTAATAAAAAGTAGGGCGTCGACGTTAATGGTCTTTGGCACCAACAAAGCGGAAATATAGGCACAACGATGATATGTGACTAGACAGGTGACTCTAACGTTTAAACATTTAGAGGATTCACGAGAGTGTAGTGCTGCTTATAATAGACTGTTGTCTTGGTCGACTTTGATATGGCTGGAATCACTCCATAACTACCTAAGTAGTTATCATGTGCTTCCCTTCTCGTCGACATCGCCATCCTTGGTTACAGTGTTGCTCTAGCTTTCATATGGAGAAGAGCGGCATGACACTATCGTAATATTGAGAAAACTGAATTATTACTATGAAAGTAATATCATTTCAACAACCTTGATCTCTTGTCCAATTTCTATTGGATAAAAACATCTTTCAACATTTCCTTTTTAGAAAAACTACCGCGTACTAGTTTGAAAGTTCCAAAACATATATCAAATTGTGCTTATCTAACTAATAGTAATTCAAAATCACTTGGAAAAAATCTTCAAAAATCACAGAAGCTCCAAAAATACCATATGCTTCATCGTATGAAAATTTCAAAGCCACAAAAACTGTATTTAATTATTTTAAATAATTAAAACATGAAATAAAGCTACTTCCTCCTTAGGAAATTCATTGGATATTTAATATAACTTGGAAAATTATGAAATTAAAGACCCATCTCAAAATCAACGTTTTCGTCATATATCCAAAAATTAAATCGATTGGAGACTAAAAACTTAGGTTTTACCCTTAAAACCCAATTAAATAATTTCATAAAAATACCATATATCATTATTCTATCCAAATAATGATTATACAACCATATTGTAACGACTAGGAATTTTCGATCTCGAAATTCCACATAGTTAGGAAAAGAAGAAAAGAGATAGAAGAAAAAGAAGAAACAGAAACACCAACATCTCACATTCGCAGCGGATAAAATATAATAACAAGAACTTTACACAAAGAAAGCTGAATCAGTCAATTACATTATAATATATCAGAGTTACAATATTTCAAAATCACTGGACAGTAAAAAACATGTCCCAGATAATATCAATATATCACAGCGGAATGCAGTCCATACGTTCCTGCCATCCTGCTCGCCTCCTGAGCTCCAGAACGTCCTTACTTGAAAATTTGTAATACTCGGTCTGACCCAAGAATTACATGAAAGTATCACCCGGGTCAGGTTGGAAACCAGCGTGAGTAAACCCATCTAACATGGAATACAAAAGCATACAACTTATATAAACCCGGGGTAACTTGTATCAAATTACAACTTCACAAGTTGTTATAAACATCACTTATTACACACATCAATTTCTAAGTACCAAAACTTAGATCAAATAGTCCAATTTACATAAATCATTCCATTTCAACCTACTGATTCCACATATCATTTTATAAAGAATCGAAGTGGTTTCGGGTATTTACTAATACCCGACTCCGGTCTCTTCGAAATTAATACCATCTTAACCCAAGTTATTCAAGTGAAACACAATTCAACTTTAAATACAAGATGTCACTTTTACACAGAAATTCATCATCATTAAATAAACATATTATAAATGTCCGCCCAAACATATCATATCACAGAACATTTCATATCATAAAAATATCATAGCATATCATCCAATAGATATCAACCAATCTAGATATTCTACTCAAACAATCATTCATAAGCAACCTTTATTAATCTCTATTATAATAAATTTAATTAACTTAAATTAAATCAATTACCTAAGAATTAGTCACCTAACTTTGCTTAATCAACCATTAATTAATTGCAACCTTTTAATTAATCAATTATTCTTCAAATATCCATCTGAATTAATCACCTTGATTAATTATCTTCAATTACATAGAGTAATTGTCCTTCAATTAATTTCACAAATCAATTATCCTTAACCATTTACAGTAATTAACCTTTAACTACTCTCATTAATTACATTAATTAATGATCCTTAATTACTTCTTCAATTAATTATTAGTCATATTTAATAATTAATCTTAAAATAAGTATTCATTAATCAACCTTGATTAATCACATTAGTAATTAATTACCCTTAATTAATTACATTACTTAATTATCTTCAAATAACTTTGTTAATCAATTCTTAAATTAATTACACTAAGTAATTAATTATTAACTGCATCTACTAAGTAATTATCCTTCTTATTAATTACACAAGGTGATTAAACCCAAATCATTTCCATTAAAATTACCATTCTAATTCAATCAACATCCAGTAATTATCCGTTAATTACTTCACTAAGTAATTACTCTTTTCCAATTACATTCAGTAATCATACTTTAACAAACCATCATGTGATTATCTTAAATTAATTAAACCAATTAATTAACTTGACTAATCACATTATTTAATTAACTACATTGAGTAATTAATCCCTTAATTACTTTCATTAAGTAATTATACTTAAACAATTCCATAAATTGATTATCTTTAATTAATTAATCTAATTAATCAGCTTAATTAATCATTTAATAATCCTTAGTTATTGATCCTTCATTAACTATTAACAATCCTTTAACTACTCTCTAAGTAATTAAACTTTAACTAATATTCTCTTAATCCAAATTAACTAATTCTTATTAACCAATTAATTAGTTCTCTAATTACTCAATTATTCAAGTGCTTGACTATACTTAATTAAATAAATTATATCCATTTTAATTAACTTAATAATTTAATTAATTACAAATCATTAAATCTTCATTTAGTTAAAGATCAAAAATATTTTTCTTATTAATGATCAAATTATCATTAACAAAGCATTTAAAAACAATTTACTTTAAATTTTCTTTCAAATTTCATTTTAAATTTAATATTTAAAATGAATACAAATTAACTTTATCAAAGTTTAAAACAATTTAAAATCCTTTTTTATTTCACAAGTTAAAGAAATATTTATCTTATAAAGAAGCTTAAAGAATTTTAAACCAAATTTATTTTAAATTCAAACCATATTTAAAATACACTTTAAACATACAAAGTTGTTTAAAACAATTTAAGTTTAAAAACTTTCTTTCATTTCAAAACTGAGATTCAAACTAAATTTGAATCCAAATAAAACTTATATTTAAAACCATTACTTACATTTTAAAACTTAATTTTTAAAATTCAAACTACTTAAACATTTTAAAGTAGTTAAACAATTTAAACTAAAACTTTATTTTATTTTAAAACCGAGATTCAAACTAACTTGAATCAGATTTAAACTTTGATTTAAACTTTGCTTTTCATTTAAACTTCAGTTTAAGTTTTTTTTAAAAACACTGATAGGTTTCTTTAAAAACCTGTAACAAATTATTAACCCGAGCCACCTCTATTATGCTTCGAGTCAAAACCTAAGATGCTTCGAGCAAAACCACCCGACCCTTCGAGGCAAAATAAATTTACTCGAGAACAAACCAAACAAAAGTTCACCAGAAAATACAGTGCACCATGCACATGCACGGTGACGCTGATCACCTTTGGCCACCACCAATGATCTTCCCACATCAACCATCACCCAAACACCCTCTCGCAAACATCAAAACATCACCATCAACTCGAAATCGAATTCGCGTTGTTAAACCAAACCTGTAACCAAACTGGAACAATACATTAACCCAAAACCTGGAAATGCCTCGACCATGAAACTCCAACCACCAGAAAATCTGCAACTCTGGCCAAGACCTTGTCATCGACTAAGCTTCCATCACCTAAAACCCCACTGCACTAGATCAATTATAGAAGCCATGGTGATCGAATTTCCTAGCCTAGTTAAAACTAGGGTTCCAAATAAAGAATCCACCACCGTTGCCTCCTCGATGAAATGCAACACCATAAGGCATTTTTCCTAACATCACTGATCACTCCTCCATCATCACCCAAGATCCCGACCTCTCCAAACACTAGGATCACCAGAATACCCTAAAATTTCATTTCCAGTTCAACCCAGAACTGCGCCTAACTCCTATTACTAAAAATCTTGATTTTAGTTTTAAAATTCATATTTTTACATGATGTTTCAAATCCTAACCCTAAAACAATAAATTGTAATATTTAAATTTTCACTTATTTTAAAACTTAATCGGTTAATTTGGTTTCCAATGTCATTTCCATATTATTTTGACTTAAGTAAAATTCTAAACTAAGTTTGTGATTTAAACAAATAGGTTTGATTTAAATCTTAAGTTTAAATAGAGGCATAATATAAAGATTCTGAATTTAAATCAAACATGAACTTGTGAACTATAAAACATGGAAGACTCAGATAACACAGACATGCATATCACACATTCATATATACTCAACATCATTTAATTTATATATATACAATATATATCCATTCCAAAAAAAATTGCATGCGACCAAAATTTATACTTTAAGTTTTTTTTTAAGAATGAAGTTACTCACCTGTAAAATGAAACAGAGAAACCAAGGCCTTGAGAAACCTGGAAATACTATGATCTTGTCACAATGTTTGAATCCTAGCTTGAATCTGATGTTATTGAGTTGATCTTGGCTTTAGGTTGTAGGTTGTTATGAGCTGAGACTTGTCTAATTACCAGATTTTGCTTGCTATTGAATTATTTGATTTTATTTACAAGTTTAATTTTTGTTTCAGGTTTTTGATTTTCTAGGTTGAAGATTTGAATTTGTTTTATAGGGTGAAGATAAAAATGTTTATAGGTTTATTTTTTTCCTTCTAGTTTGTTATTCTTTACTGAACCAAGAAAAGAAAAAGAGAGATAAGGAGAGATATATTTATATAAATTTGATTTAGGTTTTATTAAAAATAAAAGAAAAAGGAAATAAAGTGACACTTGTCCCTAAACCCATTTAATTTCTTAACACATGTATTTAGGAGTGATTACAAGGTAACACATGTATCTTCATGCATAATTAGATTTTTAAATATTTAATAAAGCTTTTATAATTACTTTTTTTAATTTGTAAATACACATTTAATTTATATAAATAAATCTCTCTAAAAAGAAAATAATATAAAACAAATTTTATGCTCTAAATAAAATCATAAAAGTACATTTTAAAACCAAGGTATGATTTAAGATATAAATAACTAACTTTTGAATTTCAATTTAAATATCCAAATTCAAATTAAATTTCAAATTCAATTTAAGAATCCAATTGATGGTTACATACTATTTTAACAAATCCAAATTCCATTTGTATATAATAATTCTATTAAAATATGTATTTATACAACACAATTATTATTTATTGTTTAAAATAACAATTTTATCAATTTTAGTTAATTTATAATGGAGCTATCTCATTGAAATTTGGTTTGAAATTCTGGGATATCACACATATCTTGGTTAAACAAACAATAATAATTCGGGTACTATTCATAACCAAATATGAACACAATCAAAAGGGATGGTTCATGTGTTATTCGCCTTGGATTTAATGTTGGAGTTGAGATATGTTATTGCTTTAACTATCTTAAGATCCTTCTTCTTGAATCCTCTTGATTTCGATCTCCTATAGCTTGTTAATGGGTGACCATGTTTTTTCCTATTTAATTATTTATAGAGTGAAAAAAATGGGAATGAAATGAGAGGGAGAGGGTTTAAGGATTAAAAGATGCATCTGACTATTTTGCCCCTCTCATATTCTCTTATACGTCGAATCTTTAAACAATCTTATTTAGTTCATTAGTAATGGTTTGACCTTATAAATTTTAAAAACTCATCCTCTTTAACCATATACATTATTCTGTTTAACCTATCCGATTAAATATGCTGAATAATATTAATATAAGATGAGGGGTGTTACAACAGCCAATTGGAATGATTGACCTACCTGTAGAACTCAAAGAAGGAGAATGAAGGGTGGTTCTTAGCCAAACCTTTGTGATCATTGACGAGTACTTTGATTATAATACTTTCTTGGGCTGACCGGCCCTTGATGATTTTAGAATCGCTTTGGGTTTATTGTGTCTGATGATGAAATTCCCAACGGAAAAAGGGATATGAGTGGTAAGACGATACCAAAGAGCTGCAACGGAATGCTATGTTGCTGAATTATGTGAAGCTAAATGCCATGAAAAGGGAAAGAATGTGGGGAAGACTCTCAACATTTAGGAACCACAAGCATAACATTCAAAAAGCGCCCCTGGCTCGAGGACCATACTCGCTTTGATGAGGCTTTATAACCAAGGAGAAGAGTTCAGTGGGAGTGCGAGCAGCACCGGCGGAGATTACGACGGCTGTCCTATTAACATGGATGACCCGATTTGGTCATAAAAGTAGGTTCTAGCTTGGAATCAAGATGATAAATGAATTGATTAATTTTCTTCAAGCTCATCTGAATGTATTCGCTTGGACACATTCTTGTATGTGCGGGAAATCACGAGAGACAGAATGTCACGTACTTAACACTGATCTCAAGTTCACATCAATGAGGCAAAAGAGACGCAGCCAGGGTTTAGAGTGATCTGCTACACTAAAGAACGAAGTGGATAAGCTGTTGGCTAATTGCTTCATTCATGATGCAACATATCTTGAGTGGGTGTCAAACCCTATGTTGGTCCAAAAAACAAACAGGAAGTGGCAAACTTGTTTTAGCTACTAAAGTGGAATATTGAGCTGAGAGGTTTACTACATTAGCAAGCGGTTCACTGAAGCTGAAAGAAACTACCTAAAGTTGGAAAATGTAGCATACTACTTACTAGTAACATCAAAAAAGCTGCAACCGTATTTCCAAGCTCACCTAATCAAGGAGTAAACAAATCATCCCATGAAATAAGTGCATTTTCGCCCCGAGACTTTGAGACGACTTTTGAAGTGTATTATCGAGCTAAGCTAATATGATGTAACACCCCTAATTTTGAATAACATTATTCAGAATATTTAATTAGATAAATTTAATATAATAATATAGAGGTTAGACTGATAAAGGGAATTGAGATTTAGAAACTAATTAGGGTCCTACCTTAACTAATGAAATTATAAGTGTGATTTATAAAGTAGAAAATTAAGAGAATAAGGAAAGGGAAAAATGGTAATAACCGTATATCATAACCCCTAATCTCATGCCTCATTCTCATTCATGTTTTCATAAATGAAAAACATAACAAAGAGATAGTTGAAGGCCGACCATAACACTAGGTGAAGTGGAGCTCAAAAATCAATTAGAGGCTAAGGTTCAAGCTAGGAAGATTAAAGTGAAGAAAAAATCTCAAGTTTCTTATCCAAACAAGGTGAATAATAATCTAAACCATCTCATATAAGTAGCCTTGAATGTTTTAATTCGGGTTTGAGGTTTAAAATCGTATTATTGGATGAACTATGATATGTTCTGATTTAAATGCCATAAAACAATTTAAGCAAGGATTTTATGGAATGATATAGTTCCGTTTTAAGGCTAGAATCATGCAAAATGATTTCCAAATGCCATGACTTCTTGAGTATGTTGTGTAAAACATTATTTTGGAGATGGAGTTATATTTTCGTAATATTCCAAGCTATGGATAATTTATTATGAATTAATTAATTATTTTCGAGCAAAATATTTTTTATGACAAAGGTATTATCATTTTGGAATTTATGTGAATTCCTAAGATTTTTCTCAAGAGGTTTGGGTGGGTTTCGAATTTAATTAGAAAGATTAGTACTTAATGATTAATTAAAATTAGGGATTAGTTAATAAATTTTAACGAAATATGGGAGCATTGGGAATTACACGTGGTAGTAAATTCTAAAAGGAACTTTATAAAGCTTTTATTACCCAATACCAAATTAACAGATAAAGGGGTTAGGTAAAAAGGAATTACATTAAAAAGAATAAGAACTAGTTTTAGAGCGAATTACAACTTTTCCACTTACATGTTTGCTTTCGCCACCATACTCTCATTTATAACCATTCACAACCATTCAAAACCAATGCACATGTGATCAAGCGTTTGGTGCGTAGTGTATTGGATAAAGGTGAAAGGAAGGAATGGTATCGAAGACATGCTCGTGAAAGGGACAAAGCTATTTTTACTTGCTTTCGAACCCATTACCCTTCCCTTGTTCTAAAAGTAAGATTTCGAAAGGGTTGCCGCTTTTGAACCCCTTCGATACCCATGCTAGTGCACCTATACTTCTACTTTAGTTTGAAGCTTCTTTTATAACCCGTAGGACAATGACTGAGGAATGTACGTTTCGAACCGATACCCCTCCGCTACTATTTCCCTATGTTTTCGAAAGTGTGGTTTTGAAAGTGGACCCTTTTACACTTTGAAGTTTTTCTTGTTTTCAATCAATGGTTTCAAAAGTGATACTTTTTTCGGTTTCTAAGTTATGCTTCCATAAGTTCTCACTTGAACTCCAAAGCTTTTAAAAGGTATGTTTTTGAGTGTTTCGAAAGGTAAGTTTCTGAGTGTTCGAAAAGTATGCTGGATGGTTTCGAAAGAGAATGCCTAAGGTTTTAAGTAATGATACAAAGGATATATTCGAAAGCCTTAGTTTTCGAATTAAAGAACCCTAAGTCATTTTTAAAATAAACATATGGCAATATAAAAGAGTTTCAAAATGGCATTTAAACGTGAAATTTTAGAGGAATCTTTCCTTGCTAAAAATAATGGGTTAAGGGTATTAACCATATTTCATTTGAAAATGATTACTAGGAATCATTCCATGGATGTTTATGTTGTTGTGTTATTTGATCAGTTATCATATGTGCTTATGTAATTATACTCAATTCATTATTAAACCAAAACTGCATTTTGGGATGTTAACGGCAAAATAACAGGCTAGGTTGACCTAGTAGTGAATATACGATGAATTAACTCCTGTATGAGTAGAACTGCATCTGGGAGGCCAAGACTTGATTATAGGGTGCCTAGGACCAATAAAAAGATTATTGGCTTCGGCAGGTTCTTATTAAGCCTATAAAAACAATGTTATGGAAATTGTTGCTGGCAGAGGCCAATAGGATTTTAGTGATCCCATAAAAACTATGTTTGGAACAGGTTGTTGATAGAGATCAATAGGTTCATAATAAACCAATAAAAACTATGATATGAGAGATGTTATTGGAGAATCCAATAGGTTCATAGTGACCCCATGAAAACTATGATAGAATGATGTTATTGGTAGACACCAATAGGTTCTTATTAATCCCATGAAAACTATGAAACCAGATAGATAGTCTATAAGCTGGGAATAGGTTATTAGTTAGCCCATGAAACTAATAGGTTAATAGTGATACTAGAAACTATAAAATGAGACAGATAGTCAGGTGAATGGGGATGAGAAATCCAGATCATATTGCATGTTTGCATATCATTATGATGCATTTTATTATATTATGTCTTAAACATTGTGGATATAGGTACACAGTATATGGTTATTATAAATTGATTTAAGACACCAATGAGGGGAAATCCATTCCGTTAAGCGACGTGGTCTCACTAGATATCTATATGGTCCGAGATGGTAGGTTATTATCCACACCAGACTTTTTTTCTGACTCAAAGTTTATTTTTGCCCTTAAACTCTCCGGTACTCAATTGAATTTGAGTAGTTTGAGAGTTAAGGTTTTCAGCTTCTCCTTTGGATGAATAAGCTTCCGGAGACATGCAAAAGGCAAGCTAGTTATTTAGGAGATTATTTCTATTATCCGTTATGTTATTTGGATTTAAGAGAGAATTTTTTTAGTTGTCTATATTTAGACTCTGATCAACCAAAGGTGCATCTTCATATGTCGCTCTTGGCGTATTCTGTAAAAAATTGTAATTTTTCTAAACGTGGCTTATGTAAGGAATTATGTAATGATCTGAAATGCTAGTTGCAATGAAATGATAAATTTGTTTTATAATTGAATTTAAATTTTTTAATATTCATGTATTTCAGGTGTATCAATGTATTTAACAGTACCGTATTTGGTCACTTTGAGTTAATAACTATGGACGACTGTCGCATCCGTAGTAGTTAGTTTTAGGCCTTCAAATGGAGGATGTTACATATGATTTGACTTATCATCCTCGGAGGGTGACTAAGGAATAGGCGCTTGCTGACTTCCTCGTCGAGTTTTCTTTCCGAGATGATGAGGAGGAAGACATAATGGTCATAATATCTCAATAGAAATTATTTGTCGATTGTGAATCAAAGAATTCTACTCAGGAATGGGAGTCGTAATTAAAACTCACGAAGGATGATCAATTTGCTATGCTCTCAAGCTTCAATTTCCTACCATTAACTATGAGGCGAAGTACGAGGCATTAATAGCAAGATTGAAAATCATGAAGAAGTTAGGAATAAAAACTTTGCATGTCTATAACGACTCCTAACTAATCGTCTACTAGGTCAGAAGGGAATATCAAGCTAAGGGCTTGAAGCTTGCCCTTTACCTGTCGAAAGGTTGGGAGCTACTTAATGAAATCGAACACTATACGATATCTCACATTCTCAGAGAGGAGAATATGAAAGCTGATTCCTTGGCTAATCTAGCTAGTTTTAAAGAAGCAAAGTTAAAGGGATTAGTTCCAGTAGAAGTGTTGACTACTCCTGGCATAGATCAAATGGACACTGATTGGGTTCTGGAGACAACTGAAGAGAAAGAGTCATGGATGACGCCAACCGAGGACTACCTACTTAGGGGAGTACTCTCCAAAGGATGAAATGAATGGAAAAAGCTTATTTGAAAGACAATGCGATTCCTAACGCAAGAAGAAGTGTTGTATAGGAGAGGATTCTCCTCCCCGTTACTCATATGTGTAACCGAGGATGAAGTTGCGAAGATCCTCATGGAGATTTTGAAGGCAGTTGCGGTGACCATGTTGGGTGGCCGACATCGATGAAGAAGACACTCCGCTATGGATATATATGGCCAATAAATCGAGATGCAGTAGACTACGTGAGATGGTCTAATTAATGTTAGAGATATGCAGAGATTCCACGAGCCCCACCTTTAGAGCTTACACAAATGATTAGTCGAAGAACATTTGCGATCTGAGGAATCGATATAATTGGCATACTACCAATAGCAAAAGGGGAGCCAAATACTCTATCGTTGTAGTTAATTACTTCACAAAATGGGCCAAAGTGGAAGCGGTTGCCACGATTACGGCTAAGAAAGCAATCAATTTTATAATGAAAAATATTATTTGTAGGTATGGCGTACTATAGAAAATTATCATTGAAAATGGGACTCAGTTGGATAGCATTGAATTTAAGGATGTTTGCAAACATTACTGGATCGAGAAGTGATTTTCCGCAGTAGTGCATCCATGGAAACTAGGCAAGTGGAAGCAGTGAATAAAATCATCAGATCCACCATAAATAAGCGGCTAAGATAGCTAAAAGAAGTTGGGTTGATGTGCTTCCACTAGCATTATGGGCTTTTAAAACTGAACATAAATCTACAACTGGGCATTCGCCATTCGCCTTGGCGTATGGTTCAGAAGCTATGATCCCAATGGAACTAGAAATCACCCATCATCGCAAAGGACACTTCAACTAGAGAGAAAACGAGTAGTATGCTCTTCGAATTACTTCACCAGATCGATGAGAGGCGGGAGGAAGCTGAACTGAGGGTTGTTGCTCACCAGAAAAGAGTAGCACACCACTTCAACACAAAAGTTCACAACTATACTTTTAAAGTGGGAGATCTTGTCAAATCTTTTTAGGGACAGAAACGCTTGGCCCAAAGTAGTAAGGAGCTTACGTAACTGACCAAAAGCTTGAAGACTGAAATTCAAGCTGGCGATCATCGATGAAATTCCGATCCTACTGCTTGGAATAATGACTTTCGGTGGCACTACTACAATTGATATATATCTACACATTTCCTATTTCCACAAAGAAGCCATCCAGGGATGTTAGTGGCACTATTAATAGGCCGGATTTGCCTTTGCGTTTACCTGATCAACAAAGTTAGATTCTTGAAACAATGGAATCGTGTTTTCGCAAGTCAAACCGTCAGATCGACGGATAAAATCAATTTAAACCTTCTAAAAACCAGCGTTGCTCCGGCAATGTCGAGAAGGTTCAAGCTGCCGTGTCAATGGGGAAAATCAACTCAAAACCAATGGATTATCCTTTTGAGAATCGGCGTTGCTCGACAACAGTAGGAAGGTTCAAATTCTTCGAATCGATGGGGAAAATCAACTCAAAACCATCGGATTGATGTGGAAAATCAATCCAAACCTTTTAAGAATTGATGTTGGTTTGGCAATGTTGAGAAGGTTCAAAGGCGCCGATCGACGGAGAAAATCAACTCAAAACTACCGCATCGATGGGAAAAATTATTCCAAGCCTTCTAAGAACTAGCATTACTCCAGCAATGTCAGAAAGGCCCAAAATTGCCGAATCGACATGGAAATCGAATCAAACTGATGGATCGATGGTGAAAATTGATCATTTTCTTTTAAGTTCCGGTGTTGCCCCGGTAACATCAGGGAATTCCATACCGATAAGTCGATGGAAAAATCAGCTCATACTTCTTGGAACTTTACACCACCTTATAATATCCAAAATATGAAAGGATTAACTAATGCTCGGAGATAGGCGGCGTTAGAGGAAAATCAAGGAGTTGGGTTATCCATGTACAAGTTTGATAGAATCTGGTGCACGGTCGGGATCTTGATCCTGAACTTGGAAGAATTTGTTATGAAAAAAGATCATGATAACGTAACCTTCAAATACAAATATCCAGAATGACACTGGCCGATAATTCGAACTTGGAAGAATTCGATCGTAGTTAAATAACTAACAAAACAAGAACTAAATGCTTGGATTCAAGTAGCAGAGTCATTAATTCCTGGGTATAGGAATTATTGTGCGAATTGGACTAGGAGGCAGTCAAAATAATTGCTTCAAGATAACCGATCTCTCAACAAATGCTTGGATTTAGCATCCGGAGTAATCAACCCTGCAGACTGGGGGTGCACTCACCAACCCATGGTTGAAACGATCTCGACCAAGTTCGAATGGAAACAGCCGCGGAGTTAGCTACATCAATTAATATCGTAATTCTATTAGGTTGAACATAGTATTTTGGTAATCAAAATAGTGTTAAGTATCAGAACATGCTAAAACAACATATTATTTACATGCAAAAAGTTGCGGTTAATAAACACTTCACATAGAAGCATAAGTATATAATAGAGAAAATTGCAATGCAGACAATCATATTATTCATAGGGAGTTATAAATGACGGGGACAGTACATAAATGTAATAAAAGTAGGTATGAGAGATTATAATGGTAAAGCTAATCTTCTATCATTACTAAAATCTTTTATATACAGGACAAACAGCGGGGGCCAGTCCCACACAATCCTGGCTTGTTTAAAGCAAAAAGCAAAATACAGACTCATCCGAAACAACGACAAAAACATGATCAACGGATCATTGAGACTTTACTTCTTACCACCTGGCTGCCTTTTCTAGTCTTTCCCGAATGGGGCTTGAGCTTTTCTATCCTTTTGTGTTCCTTACCTGAAAGAGTGTTGCTTTCAAAATACGCAGACTGTAACACTCCTAATTTTAATTAATATTATTGAGGAGATCTAATTAGATAAATAAAATAAAATAATATGATGTGTAGTGTGATAAAGAACTAAGATTTGGTAATCAACCCGGTTGAGCCATAAGTGACAAATTAATTATCAAGATTATTTTGTGACTTAAGAACAATATATATATATAAGAGGGGTAATTTAGGACTAGAAAAATCCTTCATACCTTAAATCCTCTCTCTTCCCTATCATTCTCACTTTCACAAAATATAAGAAATCAAAAGAATATAGGGTGGTCGGCCATTTCTAAGAGGAAACCATGAAAAATCTAAAGGAGATTCAAGAGAAAAGTTAGGGAAACTGAAGCAATCATCAAATCTCAACTCTATTATTAAATCAAGGTGAATAATAATCAAATCCATCTCATTGTTGCAATGTTGTGATGTTAAACTTCAGATTGATTTGAAACCGAATGGATTGATGATCGGATAATATGCCAAATTTGATTTTGCCATGTTTGGATTAATGATGAATTAAATGGATTTTATGAAATTAAATGAAAGGGTTAAGAGCAAAACCTTGATTAATGATCTCGAAATGATTCAAAATTTTGATATGTGGTATAAAATGATATTTTGGAGATGAGTTTCTAATTTCGCAGTTTTATAAATTAAGTTGAATATTTTATGAATTTCCTAAGGTGGAAATTGGGTTGATTTCAGATTTTAATTATTAAAAATAGTTAAAAATGAAGATTTGTCCTAAAATTTTTATATGATAAAGAATATCATGTTTTGGAATTTTTATCAATTTTGGGATTTTTCCTAAGTAATTATGATATATTACGAATTATTATGATAGATAAGCATTTAAATGGATAATTAATTAAGGATATTAATTAATTATTTTGAAGTACGTTTAGGGACATGAATTTATGAGTGCAATGGATTTCTGCAAAGTTTTGGATAAAGAACTTTTATTATCCAACAAAAATTTGCCGAAGTATAAGACTTGGCAAAAAGTATTTACTTTCAATAGAAATAAACCAGTTTTTCTGTTAATTACGTTGGTGCCATGTCACATAGCCAAAAGGTATACTGCTTCCATGAAGGTTGATTAAACAAGGATGGAAGCTTATTATGGATACTTAGGTAGCTTTGAATTGGTTTCATCAGTTTCGACGATTGTCGGCAACCTATCCTGAACAATATAGCCTTATTATGATTAGTGAAGTGTTATAAATGATGTCGTATCTTGTCTTTTTGTTTGTTTTCCCAATCAAGGCGTTGATGTTGCCTATTATGTCTTCGACTCTATATAAAAAGTGGTATAGTAGCTGAAGTAACTTAATTGTAAATGTTTTAGAACGTCGTCGAGGGTCTTGGTGGTCGATGCGCATCTAGGTCAGTGACCTTATGTTTTAACGTCGATACCGCTTGGCCATGATGTCGCACCTTATCTTTTTAATGTTGAAGAGACTTGTATATATATTATTCAAAAATGTTTTTAAAGGGACAATAAGGCCTATGTTTTAGATGGTTGACGACCCTATATCTTAGGTAGTGAGCCACATAACTTATAAAGTTTTTAAGTTTTTGTTAACTGGGTTTTTACCTAAAGTAGGAATCTAGATGAGTTAAAACATCTAGGCCAAGCCAAAACAACTCAAGACTCAAGCAAAAGGAATAAAGATATAAGCCAAGAGGGATTCAAGAAGAATTACCCAAAAATCCACAATAGGATGCCACTCATGGATTGCTAGCGCATAAGGATGCTCCATGGCTCGGTCAAGCCACTTGCATCATGAATCAATATCTTTACTAGGGATGTTTTCCAAGTTTCATAGTATTCCAAGCAAACTAGTTCGAGAAGTGAACATTTATCTGATTCAAGTTATAGAACAATTTAATCCATATGTGAACCATCACCAAAACAAGAAAATTAGCTATTTAATTGCATGGAGAGCACCTAATAAGACAAAGAATGCAACCTAAAGGAAGAAGTCTAAAAATCACCTAAGTACATGGATCGTTAGCGATCTATGCCATGTGGATCTCTAGTATTTCATCATATTATTTTAGATCATTATGAAATTTTCAAAGCACCTTTGTATCATCGAGTGCATGCTTCTGACAGAGTGGCCTAGCCTAATTGCTCTCTGTGCCTATAAATACCATACTACCTGCAACATAAAGAGGATCTTTTGGACTGGCTACTGGAACTATATAGAGATTATTCTTTACTCTTCTCCTCCACACAATAGTTATTTAGGGATTCACTATGATTCTCCAGTGAAATCTTGCACTTGTGACTTGGTCTAACTTAGAAGATTCAATCATATTGTAATCCGCTTCAACTGTAACAGTGGTCAGTTGATAGAAAATTATGAAGTGGATATAGGCTTCATTAACAACCGAATCACTATAAAAATCTTCTTATCTTTTTACTATTTCGACTCCGCCTGCATTTATTTTCTATATAATTGCTCATAAGAATAGGGCTGGTGCTTTCACACTCAATCCAAGATGTTGATCCATTTTTTGGTTTAACGATTTTGTCTTTAATGCAGATGCAGGTCGACATTGTTTAATGCCACGTGAAATATAGTTTATTCTATTAAAGGTGGAGGGCCTTACACTTCTATGACGAAATCAACAATTTCATCAACATTGGTCCATTTTAAACTATTCAAAGAGCAATGTACTTCCTTAGTTTGAATATGACTTAAAGAGGATTAATCATACATCATTATGAAAATAGTTTTAAGGATTTTAATTATGAAACAGCCCAAGCTTTGAGTTGAAATCTCCAAAGAAGATATTACTTAAGATTAAGAAATTATGAGACATGTAAATATTATTTTGAACATATGGAATGATGAATACTGTATGTTCTTGTATTTATTTGATCAGTTATTATGCATGTTGTTATTATCACACTCACATCATTTATGACCCATAACTGCATTTTAGGGTGTTCAAGGATAGAATAACAAGCTAGGTTTAACCTAGTAGTTGTATAAATAGAATTAACTTCTGAGTGAGTAGTAGATTAGAAGTATAGAATGCCTAGAACTGATCGAAAAATTATTGATTTAGACAGGTTATTGGAAGGGTCTAATAGGTTTCTAGTGACCCCATGAAAACTATCTCCAGATGATGTTATTGATAAAAATCAATAGGTTCATAGTGATTCATGAAAACTATGATTTAAGAGATATTATTTGGGAATCCAATAGGTTCATTGTAAGCCTATGAAAACTATGATTGGAAGGTTATTAGTAGAAAACATTAGGTTCCTAGTGATCTCATGAAATCTTTGAAGCTGCATAGATTGTCCCTAAGAAATTGAGAAGGTTATTAGTCAACCCATTAAAACTAATAAGTTCACAGTGACCCTGGAAAAACTATAAATTTGGATAGATAATCAAATAAATTGGGATGGGTAATCCATGGTATATTGCATCCTTGCATATCATCATCATATATTGTTATGTTTTAAACTTTTGTGGATGCAGTAGCTCAGTATATGGTTGATGTATTTTAGTTAAGATACTAGTGAATGGAAAACCCATTCCTCTAAGCGATGCGGTATTACTAGATATCTATTTTATTTGAGATGGTAGGTTATTATTTACACCAGAATTCTGACCCAAAGTTTTTGTCTTTCCTCTTAAACCCTCAAGTGCTTATTTGAGTAGATCGAGAGTAAGGGTTTTTGTGTTTGCGTTTGGCGAATAAGCTTCCAAGGACGTGTAGTCTAGCCAATTAGGAGTTCTTATCTATTCTGCTATGTTTTCGATTTGTTTGAAAGTATGTAATGGCAAATTTGTAATATTGCCTTGTATTTAACTCTGATCAACCAAGGAGGCATCTTCATGTGTCGCTCTTGAAGTATTTTGTAATAATTATAACCTCTTTGAACGTAGGTTTACGAATTGGATTATGAATGAATATGGAATATCATTAGCGAAATAAGATGTGAGAATTTGTTATTAAACCGTGTTGAATTTTTTTCATATTCGTGTGCTTCTGATTACTGGAATGATTGACCCAACCGTATTTGATTATTGAGAATTAATAACTATAGATGACTGCAACATTCACTGTAGTTAACTTTCGGCCTCAGAATGGGGGATGTTAAACAGACTCTCCTCCAGGTCCACCAGTTGGCCCCTCTTGGCATTTTGGCTTGCCTCTCTTGATTGTAGATAGGGCAATTATGGACTGGGTAACCATTGCTCTTTCTTCAATGTGATCTTCTCCATGTCCTTCTTTAATTCTTGGCCATTGTTTCATGCTTGGATGGGTCGAAAACCCCGATGATGAAAATATTCCCTTCCTAAGAGATAGAGATGTCCTTCAAGCTCTCTAAAGTGGCGATCCTCTTGCAATCAGGACCCGTGCCAGAGTTGGAAACTTAGGCGGATGCGGAAAACACCATAGAAATGGCGGTCGACGCAGTAAAGATCGCTTTAATAACAGAACCATATATAGATGGAGGCGAAGGAGGCAAGTGAAGTTGACCTACAAATTGGAAAACAGAGAGATAAAGTTTAATGATGGATTCTCGTGAGAACTGAAGTTTCTCGAAGACCGAAGAAACAAGTGATATACTTGTAGCAAGATCCTATTAGGATACAATGAATTCACTTTTTTTAGTACCGAGCTACCCTGGCCAGACCATGACAGATGGAATATATTGTTCGTGAGGGATACCCATTAATGAAGCCAAGAGAATGCATGTAGATGCGCTGCTGACTCTGGTAGGAGCACGGATTGTTGCTGCGGCACGTGAGAGCTGGAAGTAGATGTTTCACCCTGACCCGAAGAGCTCTGGCCAGTAAGAGCTCAGGCGACATCGACAACAGCGGCATCGACAACCTTTTTAGCAATGATAGCTTTTCCGATGGAAAGAGATTCAATGCCTTCAATGTCAAGATATGTAGCCATTCCTCTTTGGAGTGATTGTCTCCATCCTCCGTAGATCTACATAGTACTTCCTCCCAAGCACCAGCAAGTGCCCTAAGATAGTCATGCTTCAACCATTGCAGGTTCTTCAACATGAGTATGTTAGTAAAAAAGTATAGCATGTTGGCATCAAGTTCGACCAGGATTTTTCACTTCTCACGTAACATCCCCTATTGTGAGGCCCAATGCTAAGCGCTATAGATACTACAGTCGTCCATAGTATTAACTTCGGGGGGAAAAATACGGTAGTGTTAATGGTTGTTATCCCAACTTTTGGCAAAGTTGAGATATCCAAAATTTACTGAAAGTCAATGATTACTATTCATGAATATCAACCAAGCATTGCAGGATAACCATGGATATCGATAGATTTGTCCGAGTCCGGAACGGGCCACAGTTGATAGGACACGACAAGAAAGATCATAGAAGTCTACATTTCAAATTTCAAGTCAATCCGAGGTCGTATGCTCAAGTTATGATGGATTCAAGTTAAGAGGAATGGGCATTGCTCGGTTCGAACCCATCACCCTGACTAGTTCGAACCCATCATGTTCGAATCCATCAGCCAACGACTCCATCCCGCTTCAACACCATTGACTTCGACTCCATCACGATGTCCTCTCTTCGAATCCCTCCAGGTTATGGAGTTCGTATCCATGGAGTTTCCATTACCTCGGATCCATGAGAAATGCCCTCGCTTCGACTCCATCAAGTAAACCCCCAGATAGCCTTGCTCCGAATCCATCCACGACCTGACTTCGAATCCATGGACTGAGCCTTGCTTCGAATCCATCCAAGTCACCTCGCCCCATGCTATCTTCGAATCCAACGTGTTAAGACAACTTCGAATCGATCCAAGGTGACGCGTTTGGATCGATTCGAACAAACGACATTCCATCGATTCGAAGATGAACCTCGAATCCAACCACGAAGCCATCCAGCAAACTCGGCAGAGAACTCGGACTCGACTCGTTCAACTCGGCGAAAAGCTTGGCTCGAGCCGAAGAAGGCGCGCCACGTCACCCCTTGGATCGATTCGAGGTACTCGAATCAAACAGATCGATTCGAAGAAGACCATGGCATCGATTCGAACCAAACAGAAAGCCGAACACGCCAATTTCGAACCGATCATAACTTCCAATCCACTGATCCAAATCGCATGAAATTTTTACAGGAGTTCATCTACATGTTGAAGAATGTCCACACCAAATTTCACCATGATTGGACGATTTCTTAATCGATTCGAACCTAGGGTCGAATCGATCCCAATATGGGCCCGGATCTCCAGGTATCGGCCATGTGGGCCCCCTCATGTGCTGGAAGTGGTCTACCTGATTTCTAGGAGAAATATCAGCCTCCTACGCCTATAAATAGAGCCCCAGGTCATTCAGAAAAGGGAGGGGATTCTGTTTGGCAAAAATCAAGATTCTGAAGCATCAAGACTCCACCAAGGCTCTACTTAGCACTCAACAACCACTGTTGTACTTGAATTTCAGAACTACAATTCGTTGTAATCTGCTGTAATCGATTGTGATCAGCGAAGAACATCAATAAAAGGAAAAACCTTTGAAGTGGACGTAGGCCGGAGATAGCCGAACCACTATAAATCGTGTGTTCTTGCTTACATTTATTATTTCGCTACTTAAGATCTGCGATTTGTGTTTGGATATTGCTGATTTATATTCCAACACTGGTGCTTTCACATTCATCGGGGTTTGTGACCAATTTTGGCACAAACACTTTGGTGCTTTCACTGAGAACAACTAGCACCCGCTACATCCAATTCAGAGACAATGACTCGACAAACAAGACAGAGGATTGATAGGAGCCAACAAGGAGGAAGCCAAGAAGCATCCTCCGGATCAGGAGAAGGACAAGCTTCTGTTTACATCACCAGAGACGAGATGGAAGCCATGGCCAAATCATTACGCGAAAGCATAATGAAGAGTCAGCAGGAGATGCTGCAGAATTTCCTCGAGCAGATGAGGGCGGCGAATATGCAAAACCTTGGACCAACTACAACAGCTACGAGTACGGGACAAGGAATCAGGGTTGCAGAAGCAAATGAAGGACAGGCTCAAGGCCAGAATACAGGAGTTGAAGGTGGTCAGCAAGGCCTTGGGGGCAGACCCTCAGGGTCCGATACTGGAAGACCAACAGACGGAGCTCAACAGACTGGAGCCAATGCCTATGCTAACGAGCCACCAGAAGAATACGTACCAGAATTCCCTTCAAGGCTCGGGGGGCAGGACAGGAATCTAACGAAGGGCCAACCCCTAGACGGAGATGAGAGAATGATAGGCCTAATGCGACAAATCATGAGGGGAGGATTGCCTAGCGGAGGCCTAGAAGAAGTTAGTCGGAGTCCATTCACTCTAAACATCCGAAACGCAAGGAACCCTCCAAAGTTCAAACTACCAGCGCTAGAACCATATGACGGGAGATCAGACCCGACCATGCATATTACAAGATATATTAGGCATATGGAAGTGCTGGGGGCATCCGAGGAAGTGATGGCACGATGCTTCCCTCTATATTTGACAGATTTAGCTTCATTATGGTTCAGACAACTAGAGACTGGATCAACCGGAACATGGAGCGAGCTTGTAGATTGCTTCATGAGACAGTTTAGGGTCCACGTAACGCGACCCAAGAGTGCGATGACCTTAGCATCAATCAAGCAGAGGACCGGAGAGTCCATAAAAGATTTTCTGTTAAGATTCAATGTGACAGTGACTTCTATAGATCGCCCGGATCCATCAATGATTTTAATGGCGGCGGTGGCAGGAGTCGCGGAAGGCACCAAATTTAAGGATTCTCTAACTAAAGATCCACCGCAAGATCTTGGAGAGTTCTTTCATAAAGCTGAAAAGTTCATTCGGTTAGAAGAATCACGAGCCGAGAGTCGTGAAATAAATACCAAACAAAGCGTAGGAACCTCCAGAGAACAGTCCGGAGCGGACAAGGGAAAGAGGAAACAGGATGACAGACACGATGGTCCTGATAAACGGAAGAAATTCCGCGAACCAAGATTCAGGCAGTACACCGATCTGACTGCAGGCCTAGAAAGAATCTGCACTGAAACTAGGGGGCAACTCCCCTATCGAAAGCCACCTATAAGGGATCCCACTGAGCGGGAGAGCAGGACTGGAAAATATTGCCTATTCCATGAGCTGAATGGGCACACTACAGATGAATGCCGTCACCTAAAGGATGAGGTGGAAGAACATGCCAGGAGTGGTAGATTGCCGCAATTTGTCAGAGAACGGACAGCAGCGACAAGGCTTGAACAACTACCGCCTCCACCTAACAGGAACGATCCTGGATCGGGATCACAACTCGTCATCAACTGATTGAAGATGGCAAGGGCCAAGTCCAGGATTTGGACTTCGGTCAAATAATTTTATTTAGATTTATTTTCAGAATAAACGGTTACTCCACTTACACATGTACGGGAACCGGAGAGATCCCTAGGCATGCTCTGAGATGGAGATAAACCGATATGCCCGGAGAGGCAATGTTTAGTTTTTTCTTCTCTGATGTTTGAGATTGAACATCTAGAACTTGAATATTAAACAAATAAATTAGAATTTCTTGCAATAAACCTTTTGACCGGAGAGTCAAAGGATGAACATTAAATATCAATATAAACATGATCGCTTTATGACCCTACCCGGAGAAACGGGGTCCGGAGTGCAAGAAGTGAGTTGCTTCGCCGGAGAGCGACAGGATCGACTCACTTAAGCGCTGTTTCCCCTTCACCGGAGAGTGATAGGATGGGATCCAGCAAGAGCCCGGAGAGGCTATGATCGGTCCAGAACGACCATGATATCGCTATACGTCCTAACTGGGACCAGAGTGCAAGGGATAGAAGGCGACGCCAGAGAGCGATAGGATCTTTCTATTCAATCACTAAATCTGGAACGGACTTAGTAAGGGTTCAGAGCAGCCAGTAATAGTCCGGAGAGACTACGAAACTTCATTCTCAACTTCTACGGAAAGAACGAATATTGATTTGGCTTCGAACAGCCACAAACTTGATTGATAATACCACAGCTATGAATGAAACATGCATTCCTTACACTTGATATAAGACCATTCAAAACATACCTTTTACAAAAAGGCATGTTTTGGGGGGCAAAATGTTATCCCAACTTTTGGCAAAGTTGAGACATCCAAAATTTACTGAAAGTCAATGATTACTATTCATGAATATCAACCAAGCATTGCAGGATAACCATGGATATCAATGGAGTTGTCCGAGTCCGGAACGTGCCACAGTTGATAGGACACGACAAGAAAGATCATAGAAGTCTGCATTTCAAATTTCAAGTCAATCCGAGGTCATATGCTCAAGTTATGATGGATTCAAGTTAAGAGGAATGGGCATTGCTCGGTTCGAACCCATCACCCTGACTAGTTCGAACCCATCATGTTCGAATCCATCAGCCAACGACTCCATCCCACTTCAACACCATTGACTTCGACTCCATCACGATGTCCTCTCTTCGAATCCCTCTAGGTTATGGAGTTCGTATCCATGGAGTTGCCATTACCTCGGATCCATGAGAAATGCCCTCGCTTCGACTCCATCAAGTAAACCCCCAGATAGCCTTGCTCCGAATCCATCCACGACCTGACTTCGAATCCATGGACCGAGCCTTGCTTCAAATCCATCCAAGTCACCTCGCCACATGCTATCTTCGAATCCAACGTGTTAAGACAACTTCGAATCGATCCAAGGTGACGCGTTTGGATCGATTTGAACAAACGACATTCCATCGATTCGAAGATGAACCTCGAATCCAACTACGAAGCCATCCAGCAAACTCAGCAGAGAACTCGGACTCGACTCGTTCAACTCGGCGAAAAGCTTGGCTCGAGCCGAAAAAGGCGCGCCACGTCACCCCTTGGATCGATTCGAGGTACTCGAATCAAACAGATCGATTCGAAGAAGACCATGGCATCGATTCGAACCAAACAGAAAGCCGAACACGCCAATTTCGAACCGATCATAACTTCCAATCCACTGATCCAAATCGCATGAAATTTTTACAGGAGTTCATCTACATGTTGAAGAATGTCCACACCAAATTTCACCATGATTGGACGATTTGTTGATCGATTCGAACCTAGGGTCGAATCGATCCCAATATGGGCCCGGATCTCCAGGTATCAGCCTTGTGGGCCCCCTCACGTGCTGGAAGTGGTCTACCTGATTTCTAGGAGAAATATTAGCCTCCTACGCCTATAAATAGAGCCCCAGGTCATTCAGAAAAGGGAGGGGATTCTCTTTGGCAAAAATCAAGACTCTGAAGCATCAAGACTCCACCAAGGCTCTACTTAGCACTCAACAACCACTGTTGTACTTGAATTTCAGAACTACAATTCGTTGTAATCTGCTGTAATCGATTGTGATCAGCGAAGAACATCAATAAAAGGAAAAACCTTTGAAGTGGACGTAGGCCGGAGATAGCCGAACCACTATAAATCGTGTGTTCTTGCTTACATTTATTATTTTGCTACTTAAGATCTGCGATTTGTGTTTGGATATTGCTGATTTATATTCCAACACTGGTGCTTTCACATTCATCGGGGTTTGTGACCAATTTTGGCACAAACAATGGTATACATAAATGTAATGATGCACAAGAATATGAAATAAAACAGCACAGACTACTCAAATTACATAATCCCATAATCGATTCCTAAGGTTTGGTCAAGTATAATTATTACAAAATATGCCTATAGCGATAAATGTAGATGGCCCCTTGGATGATCGGAGTACTAAATAGAAATATAAATCTTAATACATCACAGTAGATAAACAAAAACAACAACTCATAAATATAACTAACATCGACTTCTTGCTCGTCTTCGAAAGCTTTATTCGTCCACCTACTAAACCTTTAAAACCTAAACTCTCAATCTACTCAAATTAATTTTGAATACACGAGAGTTTAAGGGGAGAACATAAATTTTGAGTCAGATATAAAGCCTGGTGTGAATAATACTATTACATCTCGGTTTGCTGATATTAAGTGAGACCACGCCACCTAGTGGAACCGGTTCCCCTCATTAATATCCCTTTAAAACATATCTTTTTGCAATATATGAACACTGCAACCAAACTGGTTAATCAAACTGATTATATCAATGATAGAAAATATCATACATGCTCAAAGTTGGAAATAAATGGACCATCTCTATCAAAAAATTTAGTTTTGTTTGGATAAATACTAACCAATAGCTGACTCAGGCCTACCAAACAAATCTAACAACTGTAAGACAAACTTTTGGATGGTGTGTCCTTAACTTACTTCTACAAGAGTCACCCGATCCTAATGGTTTTTCAGGCTCACCATTAACCTATCCTCCTTCCTTGTACATATATTCCTTTCTATGTGTAACAATCATTTAAGTCTTACATGTGACTAGGCCCTACACACTAGAATTTTGGTCTAAATTAGCTAGGGTCCAATAGCTATTGTATAAGCCGCAACACTATACCAGTCCCATCTGGTGTACAAATATCTGAGTCATTTTACTCAAGGTTACCTACCCTTTAAATTTTTCTTGAAATCCTTTGCAAAATGATTTAACCCTTTAAATCATACTTATATAAGGAAAATATACTATTTGCTTTACTTAAATCTCTTTGCAATGATATCTGAATTACTCAAAATATTGTTGATGAAAACATTCGAAACCTTTGTTTAAATCTTTAGACAATCTCTTTCAAAACCATTAAAAATAACTCTTTTTACCTAAGTAAACTACTTTACTTTATAACCTAAATCCTAAAGGCCAAAACATACCTTTTGAAACCATTGACAATAGTCCTCTTGAATACATTGAAAACATCTTCTTCGAAAGCTTTATAAACCCTAGACATCCTCTTTTATTGCATTTTAAATATGCCTTTCAAAAATATTGGGGAACCTCCCCTTCAAAACCTTTACTTGATACCTTTCGAAAGCATAAAAGCATACTACTTAAAATAAACCTTTCGAAAGCATTAGGCTCGAGTTAAAATATGTGGAACAAACATTCGAAACCATTCACAACCACTCCTTTCAAAACCTTTGGGTTTAACTTTCAAAACATCAAAAATGATCTTTAAAAAACTAAGTCGAAAGCAACACTTTGGGAAGTGATGTGCACGTAAATGTGCATATTTTTTACCACCATATTTAATCTATTTGAATTAAATAAATGATCATATCGGGTATTTTAACTTGTTTAAACCAAAAATTCAAATTATTCCAAATTGTCACATATTCATCTTCATATGTGGGCAAAACGGTCATTTGTGTGCATATATTTCTTTGAGAAAAATTAATTGAAAATTTTATATATTTTTGTAGGACTTTGATCTCAAATAGAAGTGGTTTCGTGAAGATATGCATGCACAAAATTAATACAAAGGAATGAAGATGGAAATAATTCAAAGTGAAGAACATGGAGGACCCCACCTACCCACCTACCTTAATGTACAAATTAAAGGCTAATGCACATGCTTTTGGAGTTAATGGCTTCATGTACACTTAGTGGGGGATTATGACATGTTAATGATTACTTGGCCTCCACACTTCCTAAGAGGCATTTTGGGCATTCCCCAATAAAATGAATTAGGGTTTTAACACTTGTATAAATACCCCTTATGTTTCATGTAGCCTCTTCCTCTTAGTTAGTTAGTTTTAGTTTAGAAAACAAATCAAAGCTCTCTTTCCTTTCATGGCTACTTAGCCATTTTTATTTTATGTAATCTTTTTTATTTTATGCAATTTAATACATGCTCTTTCCTTTTCATGTTCATTTACTTTCATGTTGTAGTGTATATCTCTTTTCTTTTATGCAAGTTAATTAGCTTATCTTTTCATTTTGCTCTCTTTTTCCTCTTCATTTTGCTTTCATGTTGTTAGCTACATTTGTTAATAAAATGACAAATATGAGAAGCTAAACCCCTTCAATTTAGGGGTCATGAAGCTCTATAATTATGTAGCTTCAACTATATGTTAATTCATGCTCTCTTTTTGTGCTTAATGAATGATCAATGAAGTGGTTTAATTGTTGTTTTTGCTTTGAATTTGATAGTCTATATTGTTGACACCAACTAGGCTATGCTTAAACAATCACTAACACAAATGCCTCTTCATTAATATATGATTATGGCATAAGAAAGTGATTTGAAATTAAAATTTGATGGTCTATGTTTCTAATCAATAGTTAATAGGCCATACTTAAAATAGATTTCATTTTCATTTTCTTTGTGAAGTTTCATGAAAGTTAGTAAGTGTTTTAAGGGGTGTGTTATAGTTTGATTACTTATGTTGGCTAAGTAATAGCTCAAATATGTCATACTTATGATAAACACATCAATTAAAACACTAATGACCATAAAAGAGAGATCATGATTTCATGTGTTGAACTACATGATCTAGAGAGTTGATTTATTCTCTAAATTGACATTTAACTCTCATATTTGCATTTCTTTTCTTTTTGTTAGTTAGTTCATTTTCTAGCTTAAACACACTCTCGACTTTGGTTAATTTGATTGAATAGAATTTTAAAATCATCAATTCTCTGCGGATCGACCCGTATTCACCGCGTGCTACATTCGTTCACCGTGCACTTGCGGTTATTTTTAATTTAAATTCGTTCGACGGTTTTCTAAACCGATAGAATTTCCGTCGACGAACAAGTTTTTGGCGCCGTTGCCGGGGATTTAGTTTTGATTTTAATTTTTTATTCTTCAAATTAATTGTGTTTTATTTTAGTGTGTTTGTTTTTGTTTTTGTTGTGTTTTTTTTAAAAAAAAATTGTTTGTGTGTTTGGTTTTTGTGTGCATTTGTTTGTGCTGTTGTTTTTTTTGCATTTCCATATTAAAAAAAATTTAAAAAAATTCAGTTATTCACAATCTTCATCGTTCTTAAACCTTTGATTACACTGATTGCATTACATTTTGATTTCACAATCTGTTGTATACATTTGATTTCACAATTCTCATTGCAGTATTACATACACTCT
This sequence comes from Allium cepa, assembly GCA_030765085.1. Lineage (NCBI taxonomy): Eukaryota > Viridiplantae > Streptophyta > Magnoliopsida > Asparagales > Amaryllidaceae > Allium > Allium cepa. The sequence continues at coordinate 163,782,536 of CM060945.1, read as the reverse complement.
CTGTTTCAAGTTGAAACTGTGCAAACACTCGTGTCCACTGTGATCACCTCATAAACAAGCCTCTGTTAACAAACTTCAACTTGCTTCTGTTACAACCTCAAACATCACCAGAATTTTCTTTGTAACAGCCCGAGTTTTTTTGGCTATTTATTTTATTTTAATTATTTAATTTTGAAATATATTTTTATATAAATGGTGTTTACCAGAATAGTTTAAATTTTTTATCGGAGATATGTTTTTTTTTAAAATTGTATATGACAATATAATTAAATAATAACTGTGAAAATTTAAGCTATGTTTGAACACGGAAATTTCGCGTTTGAAAGACGCGTCAAATTTTAGGGTATAAACAACGTAATAAAACGTGTGTTTTTAAAATGTTATTTTTATGAAATTTTTTGATGTTTTAGACTGCGTCTGTTTAACGTAGTGTAAAAATCATGTTTTCAAATTTTTCTGAAGAAAAAAAAAATTATCAGTCAGTAATTTTATGGTAACCAGTACTTTGTTAACTAACAGTCTGAGTTTGTATAAACTTGTATACGTTTTTCGATTCCTGTAGCCAACACAAATATTTGCCATTTCATTTTTGTTTTCAAAACTAAAAAAAAAATGTATATATGAAATGAGAAAGTAACGAACAAACATTATATCCAAAGCATATCAGAAACAAATTCATTTCTGTAACTACTGCCTTCAAACCACAGATTTCTTGCCTTCCTCTGATCAATATCCCTTAAGTAACATTCACGCATCTTTATTAACAAATTTATAGCTGTGTAACTGATATGCCAAATCAGTGGTTCATTTCTCTCGCATGATAAAAAAAAAAACTGACATATTTATCATCAAGTTTTAAATCTCTCGGCCTTCTATTGTAATTTATGCATGCTTATAACTGAAATGGGCATATCCAATGCTCCTTCATGCTCTGCTTTCCACAGCACCACCCCAAATCACGTTCTCCCATACATGAAAATTCATATCTTTGAAACTGACATGCTAGATCAGTGGGTTCATTTAAACACACATTTACTTTGATTAATCAAACCAAAACTGGAAGAATTTATCTCACCGGCCCCTAAATTTATACAAAGGTTATTTTAGAAAACTGATACGTTTTCTACTTCCCCTGTAATTCAGAAAGCTCCTGCCTATAAATCTCTTTGTTTCATTCACTTAAGTTCATAAGCTCTTCCCTCTTGGCTGTCCTCTCTGATTCAAGCTTCATCAGGTGATAGTTTTATTTATTTTTTTTATTCTTCCAATTTCCTTCTTTCTTTTGTGCCTTGCTCGACCGTCCCACCATGGTTTCATGACCTGACTCTTGGCTTGTACCCGTAGTTGGAGTAGTGGCCTAGCCTAGTTAGGATCATTTATTTGTATGCAGTTGTTTTTAAGAACAGAGCAAAAAAAAAAAAAAAAAAAAAAACATCAGAAGCATGAGTTGTTTTGTGAAGGCTGAAGTTTTGGGTAGGTTTATTTCCAATATGAAGCATGGTTGTCTGCATATATATAACTTCCATATAGGCATAAGAGCAAATATTGAAACATAAGTATATGGAAATGGTGGCACTGTTCTTTTGAAGGGAAGTAGGCAAAGCAGTGGAAGTAAAAAGAGGAAGGCCTTTGATTTGCATGCCCTAAAATTTATCAAGCCCGGACCTGATTTGCCTTATTGAGGCTAGAGTGTTAGTGAAGACTCGGGTTTGTCAATACTAGGAGGAGAATAGGCAGGTAGTTGCTATTCAAACTGTAGAGTTGGTGTGTAGGACTCGATTGAATCCATCCCAGAGGGTCAAATGCAGACATAATTTGTAGATTTTAAACTCGCATGCTTTTGCTTGATGTTTTCTTTCCAGATCTTAAACTTGCTTCAGATTTAAGGTTGGAGCTTGTTAAAACTGAAAGAGTTTGATCTTTGCCTTTATACTATTTTCTAGAAACTTTAAAGGTGCATTGTGTTTCTCAGGGCTTTAAGTTTTAAAAACAAAATTCATCCTCACAAATGAATTTTAATCCAACCCAGAAACTTTCTCATCATCTCAGATATCTCCTACTCCTCCAGAATCAAAATTGGCACTTCCAATTACTTATAGCAAACAGAAGTGCTCAAAAAAAACTTCATTCACAGTATAACTAGAACTCCTCTTTGGTTTTGATTTTTAAATTGGTGATTTTACTATTAAAAATCAAATTTTCTGGCAGTAGCAGATTTAAGTAGCTGAATCTGTTTTTATAGTAGTAGGGCATATGTCATAATATTTGGCCCAACTAGGTATAGGTTGCATAGCTAAATAGTGGTTGTGTCAGTAAGCATGCAACAGGATTTAGCATATCAGTGTCTGCATAGTTGTTTCATATTGCATATCGGTGACAGTTTGCACCCCTTATATATCAGAGCCAGATTTGTAAAGCTTTAAGATGATGGGTAGTTGCCTTAAGCATTTATGCAGAGGAATTGTATGAATTGTCAGTATAAAAATAGGTTTGAATGTGATTATAGGGTGAGTTTTGCTTGCATCTATGAAGCAAATCTGCATATCTGGGAGTTTGTTTGTAATAAGATGTATCACTGTGTACATGTTAAAATGTGCACCTGTGCACGCAGTGGTAAGGATTAGGCATATTTGAGAAATAGGCTGTGCATGCATAAGCCTGTAGGATGAAGTGTTGAGATGTGTGCAAGTATCTTGTCTGCATATACCAGTGCACCAGAAAAGCATGGTCTTTGACTAAACATAGTTTTAAAGCCTGAAAGTCTAAACTTTTGAATTCATAAGTAAGGTATGGTGGCACATAGGATCGAAACTGAAATGATCAGATAGCAGAGTAAAGGCTAGGTATGGTGCTTAGGTAGGTGCTTGTCTGGAATGGTTGAACTGAAGTGGGGTAGTCTGAGTTGGAAGTTGGGTTGAAGCGGATTGAGGAAGCAGGAAGCAGTTGGAGTATTTTATGCAAAGAAGTGCATACACTTTGTCTCGAAGGAGTGCAGTTTTGTCTCGAAGCAACTATAGGAAAATCTCGAAGCAGTTTGAGTATGGACTCGGAGAAAACAGGTTGGCGACTCGGGGAGGTTGTATGAGGATCTGGGCTGAAAGTTACATTATAGAAAATTTGAAAAGCAACAGAAAAAAAAAATGATGATGAGAAGAAAAGAAAAGGGTGCACGTGTAGGAGTGTATCACGGCATATAGTAGGAAAGATTCACCATAGGGCGTCAGTCGGCCTCTAGGAAATTTTGTCGTAAAAATTTTGGGTTAACCCGGTTCTCGTTTTAGGGTACGTTTTGGTCACGGTACACGGTGGAGTGGTCGAGCAAGTCAAACCATTCTCGTTCTATTTTATCTTTCCTTTGACCGTAATTTCTAAAGTCGCGTATCCTATATTTTTATTTTGTTCTAGATTTGAATCTAGGCGACATCCGAGAAATTTTATCGTTACCCTCTGTCGGTCTCTACCGGTGAATCGTCATTTTTGAAATTCAAATTTTCTGCAATTCTCAGGTGAGTATTTCTCACCAGACATACGTATTTATATTTTAGTAAATTATTGCAAGTGTATGTGTAAAATTGTATTTCACTATTATCTGTCTGTAGTGTAATATAGAATGATGGACCCCATTTAAATTGACACCTCATCAGTTATTATCTGTTGTATTATATTCTGCAGTTATATTATATTATTGTTTATTTACTGCTTAAATCCCCACTGCAAGTTCCCTGTTATATATATTGTTATAGGCTGAAATGATAGGCCTAAATGATTATCGCTGTTAAATTATGCTGATAACTGCTTAACTGTTAAACTTGGGATTGCGGGTTTGAAATGATAGAACCCGGGTATTTGTAAATTACGGGTTGAAATGATATAAATCCGTATCACTTGACCTAGGCTAGAAAACTATATACAGGCCCGTGGTCCTTATAATAATTTCTGAAATATTTAAAATTATTCTGGAAGCTAAATATTTGATTTTATATCTTTAAAGGAATTTATATTGATTTTTAATAAGTTATAAATAAGAATAAATAAATATTTGAATAAATTTGGAATATAACTTAATTGGTAAATCGGGATTTTGAAAGAATAAGATGTCAGTTAATAAATAAATAAATAGGTTATATTTGAAAATCTTTATTAAGTAAACAATCTACTACAGCATTTAAATGCCGTCTTTTGGAATTGGACTAGTTTTACCCATAACTTTAGGTAACATTTCCTAAGTGCTATGGAATCTAGAATTTGTTTGCTTTAAAATTTATGGAATTTGATAAATTTTATTTTATCTTAAGTTTTGGAAAAGCTTAAGACATAATATTTATAACTGTATTTTCCTTAATAAATTAAAGATAAATATTCTGGTATTAAGTAAATTTTGGAAAAATTTAATGGTTAAAAATTTGGAGTTTATTTATGGAAATTATGGGAATATTCAAGACAAAAAAATAAAACATTGATTTGTGAAAGAATAAAACCCAAACTTAGTTGAATAGTAGATACTCCAATTTAATATATATGGGAATTGTAATGTTTTGGGAACATAAAATGATATTTAATTTATGGTTTAAATCTTAAATAGAGAAATTATTTGTAAAGCTATATAAATCCTCTTCTTTACAAAGTAACCATAAAGTTAACCCATTTATTCTATATACCGTTGAATATCCAAACCATTGTGTTTGGGAGTTATGGTTTAAAGTAAAATTTCCAAAATATTATGTTTGAAGATATAATTCAAATATTTGGGTTCCAGATATTATAAATTTTAAGCAGTATGGTTTGGAAAGAATTATATTTGAATATAACGATATCATATTGTTTTGGGTTTTAAAATGATATCGTATCTATAGTTTTGAAATAGAAATGATTATTCTGGTTTAAAGTATAAACTGTTTTTAAATGGCCACGGGTTATAATAACGATGGGTTGGCAAAGAGACCGGGATCGGATATGGACATACTCTCTGTCGATACCGAAAACCACTTTGACTAACCGTGTACGCGGTGGAGTTTCCAGAATGGAGTAGGTTGGTGGTGACGGTTTCTTGAAAGGTATATACGTGGACCCGACTTCCGTGAGTTGGCTTAAGGTGGCTAAAACAGGAGCGATTCTCGGATTAATGAGGTAGCTCCTCTGATCGAACGCACTTCTTCGTATACCATTCTATTACTCTTGTGATTGTTTGGGTGCACCCTTTGATTTGGGAGTGTTGTTCGAGGTGGGCGGTTGCTGCGGCTTCGCGTTACCACCGGTCCGGATAGCAATTGGTATATCTACCCTGGCATTGCCTAGTTGTGCCGTGTCACCTACCATATCGAGCCTTGTACGAGTTTGTATTTCTCCCGTAGCCCGTGTGGTATCCTCTAGTTGCTTCCCGATCAGGAGGAGCTATGATATTGGATGGACTACTGGGACTATTACGTGTTAAGGGCTATATGGGTAACCCCTTAATGCTAAGAAATAAGTATGTTTATTTTATAAATAGACACTATTATAATAGCGCAATATACTATATAGTAAATAGTTTAACGGATCCTTAGAGGATGGGCGGTCCCAAGCATCCTTTAAGTTACTTGCTATATATTACAGTACACTTGAATTAGCTTACATCATATAAGTATGTATGTCCTGACTCGAGTGTTTTGTTTATTGTACGCTCGGGTCAGCCTGAGTTGCAGCTTCAGTTTCTTCTCCGTAGCTAGGACACTCAGTAGATCATTCGTGCTGTTGGAAGTGATTCAGCCTTTATCCTTTCTGGAATTCAAGACTTTGAAGACTCTATCTCTATTTATGTCTTAACATTGTATTGAGTATTATAGACAATGTAAGTTCTGTTTTGTAAAAGTTATATCAGTGGCTTCATGAACCACTAAATTTTTAATTTCCGCTGCGAGATTCTGATATCTGTGTATGTGATTCTGTGATTTATTTATTGTATATTCTGAGTTTTTGCCAAATTTATTCTACAACGCAGTATTTTGAACAATTCAAAGTCCGACATGTGCGGATGCGAAGGGTTGAAAATACTGGGTCGTTACATTTGGTATCAGAGCTTTGGCTCTAGGCAAAACTTAGAATGTATGGTAAATTTGATTTACAGAATCACCTCCATTTGAGATTGAATCTCTTCCTTTTCGAATTTTGGAACATCCCCTATGGTTTCAAAGTTCATTCGTGTCCCTCACTTTTCATCACTTTAGATTCTGGAGTGTCTCATAACTCCACTTCAGATGATCTTTTTGTGAATTGGCGGTCTCGCCATTATTCTAATAAAGGGGTGAACTCCTTTACCATTAGCATTGATTCACTGGAGATTTATATTTATCCTCGGTTTATATGCTAGTATCTTTGGTTATTCTGAACTCTATCTCTTCAGATCAATGTAGATTTAACCCAACCACATCGATCTGACTCTTTAAGCCACGGTTGACCCGGTCAAGGTTGCCCGCGATCTATATAAACTCTCCCAGTTCCTTATTCCGATTTTTATCATCGGATCTTCGGATTTCAACTTATCTTGAATACTATTTGATTTGAGTTCATCAAATTTGAGAGTCTACCCTTGTTTTGGAAAATTTATGCCTATATTTAAAAATACATCTAATGTTATATATATGAGTGTAATTTTCAGAATTTTATAATTAATTTAACTAGTTGTCAAAAAGATAATAGTTTTGATTTTATTTATGGTTTTGTAAGCTAGGTATTTTGTGTAGAATAAATAATTGAATATAAACAATGGTTATGAATTAATTTAGAAGCGGAAATGAATTTAAAACAAGCACTTGAGAATTCAATTTCTGATGATTTCAAACCTTGTGTTTAAATTTTAAAGGGATGTAATAAGTATTTGTTTCCAAAAATTTTAAAAATTTAGTGCTTTTCTCCTTGTCGCTGGAAAATAATTTCGGTGATGACTGCAGCATCATCGACCTTCATTTTCGAGTTTCGAAGTGAAAAGACCATTCTGTAGTCTGGCTACAGTGTTTCCTTGAGATTTTATTTGATTTGAATTTCTGAAATATGACTTAATATATATATATATAGATATATAATTTAATTTTGATTGGACATATTATGTATATATATGTTTATCTATCTCTAAATGGTTTGAAGGAAATCAGAAATTTAATTCTTAAAATTCTATCTTAAGAAATTTCAATAAAGGGAAAATAAAATTTTGATTAAGAAATTCCTAGTGGAGATAATTGAATTTGAAAATTTTAGTTGTATACTCCTAAATTTCATTTCAACATAACTTACCTTGATCTTCCAAAGTTAAAAATGAATTTGGATAATATACAATATAAAAAGGATTTTATGAATAAAAAGTTGAGTGGTTATAATAAATATTATACACTTAAATTTTAGTTATAAAAAGATTAATAAAGGTAATATAAAGATAAGGAAAATATATTTGGAAGGAATATTTTGTAATAAGGATTGTTTATCTTAAAATCATAGTTAATTAATGTCTAAGGGAAATATTATGTACAGAAATTTGATTTTATATTTGCTATAATAAATATTTTATTTATGAAATAGACATGTCTTGAAAATGGATAATTATGATTTAAATAGTTAAGACATATTTCAATATCACTAAATTTTGATAATTGAGAATTGGTTTTCCATTGGAAGTTTCCAGTGTAACTTTTGAAAGAATATCTTATTAGGTATTTTAAATGAAGAGTTAGGTTATTGGTTAAATTAAGAGTTAAATACAATAATAAACTGATTAGGAATGCTATCATATCTACTATAGCATATTATAAGTGCTGCTGTCCCTAACAATAAATTGTTTTGAAAATTCTTATAATTGGATAAATGAACTCAGGAATATTTCAACTTTGATATAAATATTATTTGGCATTGAAGCTAAAAGATATAAATGAGGATTATTTTGAAAGTAATATGATTTTAGTAGTATGATTTCCAAATGATAATATCTATAAATCTTAATGATTTTCAAAGTATTATGATCTCAAATTTAGTATCTTATTTTGTTTTGAACTATCTTTAATATACTTAGTTCCCTATCTGCTACGGATCGGGGAGGCTATTGCTTATACCAGTCTATTTAGAAATCTTTCTCTAATCTTTGAAATCTTTACTCATCGAGACCTGAGCACCGTTTATCACCCATGGACTGACGGTCAAACTAAAAAGGGTAAAATCCGATTCTAAAAGATCTTCTTCGTGCTTCAAATCCGGAACCATCCGTTTAAAGTACTTGTTATCTAGCTTATCTTCCTTTGTTTCTCTTCTTTCGTTCCTTTTCGAGGACGAAAAGTTCTTAAGTGGGGGAGAGTGTAACAGCCCGAGTTTTTTTGGCTATTTATTTTATTTTAATTATTTAATTTTGAAATATATTTTTATATAAATGGTGTTTACCAGAATAGTTTAAATTTTTTATCGGAGATATGTTTTTTTTTAAAATTGTATATGACAATATAATTAAATAATAACTGTGAAAATTTAAGCTATGTTTGAACACGGAAATTTCGCGTTTGAAAGACGCGTCAAATTTTAGGGTATAAACAACGTAATAAAACGTGTGTTTTTAAAATGTTATTTTTATGAAATTTTTTGATGTTTTAGACTGCGTCTGTTTAACGTAGTGTAAAAATCATGTTTTCAAATTTTTCTGAAGAAAAAAAAAATTATCAGTCAGTAATTTTATGGTAACCAGTACTTTGTTAACTAACAGTCTGAGTTTGTATAAACTTGTATACGTTTTTCGATTCCTGTAGCCAACACAAATATTTGCCATTTCATTTTTGTTTTCAAAACTAAAAAAAAAATGTATATATGAAATGAGAAAGTAACGAACAAACATTATATCCAAAGCATATCAGAAACAAATTCATTTCTGTAACTACTGCCTTCAAACCACAGATTTCTTGCCTTCCTCTGATCAATATCCCTTAAGTAACATTCACGCATCTTTATTAACAAATTTATAGCTGTGTAACTGATATGCCAAATCAGTGGTTCATTTCTCTCGCATGATAAAAAAAAAAACTGACATATTTATCATCAAGTTTTAAATCTCTCGGCCTTCTATTGTAATTTATGCATGCTTATAACTGAAATGGGCATATCCAATGCTCCTTCATGCTCTGCTTTCCACAGCACCACCCCAAATCACGTTCTCCCATACATGAAAATTCATATCTTTGAAACTGACATGCTAGATCAGTGGGTTCATTTAAACACACATTTACTTTGATTAATCAAACCAAAACTGGAAGAATTTATCTCACCGGCCCCTAAATTTATACAAAGGTTATTTTAGAAAACTGATACGTTTTCTACTTCCCCTGTAATTCAGAAAGCTCCTGCCTATAAATCTCTTTGTTTCATTCACTTAAGTTCATAAGCTCTTCCCTCTTGGCTGTCCTCTCTGATTCAAGCTTCATCAGGTGATAGTTTTATTTATTTTTTTTATTCTTCCAATTTCCTTCTTTCTTTTGTGCCTTGCTCGACCGTCCCACCATGGTTTCATGACCTGACTCTTGGCTTGTACCCGTAGTTGGAGTAGTGGCCTAGCCTAGTTAGGATCATTTATTTGTATGCAGTTGTTTTTAAGAACAGAGCAAAAAAAAAAAAAAAAAAAAAAAAAAACATCAGAAGCATGAGTTGTTTTGTGAAGGCTGAAGTTTTGGGTAGGTTTATTTCCAATATGAAGCATGGTTGTCTGCATATATATAACTTCCATATAGGCATAAGAGCAAATATTGAAACATAAGTATATGGAAATGGTGGCACTGTTCTTTTGAAGGGAAGTAGGCAAAGCAGTGGAAGTAAAAAGAGGAAGGCCTTTGATTTGCATGCCCTAAAATTTATCAAGCCCGGACCTGATTTGCCTTATTGAGGCTAGAGTGTTAGTGAAGACTCGGGTTTGTCAATACTAGGAGGAGAATAGGCAGGTAGTTGCTATTCAAACTGTAGAGTTGGTGTGTAGGACTCGATTGAATCCATCCCAGAGGGTCAAATGCAGACATAATTTGTAGATTTTAAACTCGCATGCTTTTGCTTGATGTTTTCTTTCCAGATCTTAAACTTGCTTCAGATTTAAGGTTGGAGCTTGTTAAAACTGAAAGAGTTTGATCTTTGCCTTTATACTATTTTCTAGAAACTTTAAAGGTGCATTGTGTTTCTCAGGGCTTTAAGTTTTAAAAACAAAATTCATCCTCACAAATGAATTTTAATCCAACCCAGAAACTTTCTCATCATCTCAGATATCTCCTACTCCTCCAGAATCAAAATTGGCACTTCCAATTACTTATAGCAAACAGAAGTGCTCAAAAAAAACTTCATTCACAGTATAACTAGAACTCCTATTTGGTTTTGATTTTTAAATTGGTGATTTTACTATTAAAAATCAAATTTTCTGGCAGTAGCAGATTTAAGTAGCTGAATCTGTTTTTATAGTAGTAGGGCATATGTCATAATATTTGGCCCAACTAGGTATAGGTTGCATAGCTAAATAGTGGTTGTGTCAGTAAGCATGCAACAGGATTTAGCATATCAGTGTCTGCATAGTTGTTTCATATTGCATATCGGTGACAGTTTGCACCCCTTATATATCAGAGCCAGATTTGTAAAGCTTTAAGATGATGGGTAGTTGCCTTAAGCATTTATGCAGAGGAATTGTATGAATTGTCAGTATAAAAATAGGTTTGAATGTGATTATAGGGTGAGTTTTGCTTGCATCTATGAAGCAAATCTGCATATCTGGGAGTTTGTTTGTAATAAGATGTATCACTGTGTACATGTTAAAATGTGCACCTGTGCACGCAGTGGTAAGGATTAGGCATATTTGAGAAATAGGCTGTGCATGCATAAGCCTGTAGGATGAAGTGTTGAGATGTGTGCAAGTATCTTGTCTGCATATACCAGTGCACCAGAAAAGCATGGTCTTTGACTAAACATAGTTTTAAAGCCTGAAAGTCTAAACTTTTGAATTCATAAGTAAGGTATGGTGGCACATAGGATCGAAACTGAAATGATCAGATAGCAGAGTAAAGGCTAGGTATGGTGCTTAGGTAGGTGCTTGTCTGGAATGGTTGAACTGAAGTGGGGTAGTCTGAGTTGGAAGTTGGGTTGAAGCGGATTGAGGAAGCAGGAAGCAGTTGGAGTATTTTATGCAAAGAAGTGCATACACTTTGTCTCGAAGGAGTGCAGTTTTGTCTCGAAGCAACTATAGGAAAATCTCGAAGCAGTTTGAGTATGGACTCGGAGAAAACAGGTTGGCGACTCGGGGAGGTTGTATGAGGATCTGGGCTGAAAGTTACATTATAGAAAATTTGAAAAGCAACAGAAAAAAAAAATGATGATGAGAAGAAAAGAAAAGGGTGCACGTGTAGGAGTGTATCACGGCATATAGTAGGAAAGATTCACCATAGGGCGTCAGTCGGCCTCTAGGAAATTTTGTCGTAAAAATTTTGGGTTAACCCGGTTCTCGTTTTAGGGTACGTTTTGGTCACGGTACACGGTGGAGTGGTCGAGCAAGTCAAACCATTCTCGTTCTATTTTATCTTTCCTTTGACCGTAATTTCTAAAGTCGCGTATCCTATATTTTTATTTTGTTCTAGATTTGAATCTAGGCGACATCCGAGAAATTTTATCGTTACCCTCTGTCGGTCTCTACCGGTGAATCGTCATTTTTGAAATTCAAATTTTCTGCAATTCTCAGGTGAGTATTTCTCACCAGACATACGTATTTATATTTTAGTAAATTATTGCAAGTGTATGTGTAAAATTGTATTTCACTATTATCTGTCTGTAGTGTAATATAGAATGATGGACCCCATTTAAATTGACACCTCATCAGTTATTATCTGTTGTATTATATTCTGCAGTTATATTATATTATTGTTTATTTACTGCTTAAATCCCCACTGCAAGTTCCCTGTTATATATATTGTTATAGGCTGAAATGATAGGCCTAAATGATTATCGCTGTTAAATTATGCTGATAACTGCTTAACTGTTAAACTTGGGATTGCGGGTTTGAAATGATAGAACCCGGGTATTTGTAAATTACGGGTTGAAATGATATAAATCCGTATCACTTGACCTAGGCTAGAAAACTATATACAGGCCCGTGGTCCTTATAATAATTTCTGAAATATTTAAAATTATTCTGGAAGCTAAATATTTGATTTTATATCTTTAAAGGAATTTATATTGATTTTTAATAAGTTATAAATAAGAATAAATAAATATTTGAATAAATTTGGAATATAACTTAATTGGTAAATCGGGATTTTGAAAGAATAAGATGTCAGTTAATAAATAAATAAATAGGTTATATTTGAAAATCTTTATTAAGTAAACAATCTACTACAGCATTTAAATGCCGTCTTTTGGAATTGGACTAGTTTTACCCATAACTTTAGGTAACATTTCCTAAGTGCTATGGAATCTAGAATTTGTTTGCTTTAAAATTTATGGAATTTGATAAATTTTATTTTATCTTAAGTTTTGGAAAAGCTTAAGACATAATATTTATAACTGTATTTTCCTTAATAAATTAAAGATAAATATTCTGGTATTAAGTAAATTTTGGAAAAATTTAATGGTTAAAAATTTGGAGTTTATTTATGGAAATTATGGGAATATTCAAGACAAAAAAATAAAACATTGATTTGTGAAAGAATAAAACCCAAACTTAGTTGAATAGTAGATACTCCAATTTAATATATATGGGAATTGTAATGTTTTGGGAACATAAAATGATATTTAATTTATGGTTTAAATCTTAAATAGAGAAATTATTTGTAAAGCTATATAAATCCTCTTCTTTACAAAGTAACCATAAAGTTAACCCATTTATTCTATATACCGTTGAATATCCAAACCATTGTGTTTGGGAGTTATGGTTTAAAGTAAAATTTCCAAAATATTATGTTTGAAGATATAATTCAAATATTTGGGTTCCAGATATTATAAATTTTAAGCAGTATGGTTTGGAAAGAATTATATTTGAATATAACGATATCATATTGTTTTGGGTTTTAAAATGATATCGTATCTATAGTTTTGAAATAGAAATGATTATTCTGGTTTAAAGTATAAACTGTTTTTAAATGGCCACGGGTTATAATAACGATGGGTTGGCAAAGAGACCGGGATCGGATATGGACATACTCTCTGTCGATACCGAAAACCACTTTGACTAACCGTGTACGCGGTGGAGTTTCCAGAATGGAGTAGGTTGGTGGTGACGGTTTCTTGAAAGGTATATACGTGGACCCGACTTCCGTGAGTTGGCTTAAGGTGGCTAAAACAGGAGCGATTCTCGGATTAATGAGGTAGCTCCTCTGATCGAACGCACTTCTTCGTATACCATTCTATTACTCTTGTGATTGTTTGGGTGCACCCTTTGATTTGGGAGTGTTGTTCGAGGTGGGCGGTTGCTGCGGCTTCGCGTTACCACCGGTCCGGATAGCAATTGGTATATCTACCCTGGCATTGCCTAGTTGTGCCGTGTCACCTACCATATCGAGCCTTGTACGAGTTTGTATTTCTCCCGTAGCCCGTGTGGTATCCTCTAGTTGCTTCCCGATCAGGAGGAGCTATGATATTGGATGGACTACTGGGACTATTACGTGTTAAGGGCTATATGGGTAACCCCTTAATGCTAAGAAATAAGTATGTTTATTTTATAAATAGACACTATTATAATAGCGCAATATACTATATAGTAAATAGTTTAACGGATCCTTAGAGGATGGGCGGTCCCAAGCATCCTTTAAGTTACTTGCTATATATTACAGTACACTTGAATTAGCTTACATCATATAAGTATGTATGTCCTGACTCGAGTGTTTTGTTTATTGTACGCTCGGGTCAGCCTGAGTTGCAGCTTCAGTTTCTTCTCCGTAGCTAGGACACTCAGTAGATCATTCGTGCTGTTGGAAGTGATTCAGCCTTTATCCTTTCTGGAATTCAAGACTTTGAAGACTCTATCTCTATTTATGTCTTAACATTGTATTGAGTATTATAGACAATGTAAGTTCTGTTTTGTAAAAGTTATATCAGTGGCTTCATGAACCACTAAATTTTTAATTTCCGCTGCGAGATTCTGATATCTGTGTATGTGATTCTGTGATTTATTTATTGTATATTCTGAGTTTTTGCCAAATTTATTCTACAACGCAGTATTTTGAACAATTCAAAGTCCGACATGTGCGGATGCGAAGGGTTGAAAATACTGGGTCGTTACATTCTTCATCCGTACACATCAACTTGTTACTGCCACTTCACCCTTACCATCCCCGACCTGAAACCATTGCTTCCACCTTCCCATCTAACTGCCATAAACATTTCTGCCAGCACCATTACACTACACTGTCTCTTCATATTTACTATAGCCATCTCATTCACTACTGTATCCTTGCATACATCACACAACAACCTCTTATTTGTTGCTACTTACTTTCATATCTACCACTTCCTCTACATACAAGTCACTTTACAACTACAACATCCACCTCTCCAACATCCCACAACAATTTTCAACGTTTGCACTTCCCACACTTCTTCAACCACCAAAACATATCATCATTACCGACTGCAGCGACATCGCAACAAACATCCACTGCTCCTGCTCCTCTTCATCCCTCTGCATCCCTCTGCCTTAACTCACTGCACTGCACAATACATACAACCGTGCAACCCATCTATGCACCTTCATATCATCAACCTTCATCCACATTTCCACTGAAACAAACCAATACCCACTGCTGTTCACATTGCAAATATTTCACTGACCAAAAAAAACACCCCTTCTGCACCGAATTCCTTCACCATTCTTCTCTAACAAAACTGTCATACCCTACAAACCATTTCATCAACACAACTGCAGACAAACTCTAGTCCTCCCCGTCACGCCACCGCCTTTACTGACTTACTGCTGCCACTACAAACATTCGCTCCCACCCATTATCCACTGCTACAAACAACATCCCATCTCCATTTCAACAAATCAACCATAATCATCCTTACATTTGCTTCTTCCATCTTCATTTGTTCTAAACCATCATACCAGACCAAAACCCCAACCCTGCTTTTCTATCAACTTCTACTGCTCACCAACCCTGCTTCACATCCTTCCATCCCCTGTTCAAACATCACAGAGCCTTCATTATACATCTATTCCACTACCACCCTCCACGACAACTTGCAATACCCACATTCAGGCTGCTAGCAATACCTCCCTCCTCGTCCAAAATCCTGCTAACAACATACTCACTACAGTTCATCTTCATTACCCCCCTGCACGCTTCAGGCTTGAACCATCATCACTGTCAAAACCAATCTCTACCACAACAATACTTCTTCACCACAAAGAAAAAAAACAGTTGCATTTCAAACACCATCAAACTGTTTTGCCTTGAATACATCAACACAAGCCACAAATCGCCTTCCTCTACCCTTCACTTCTCCGCAACCCTGCAAACACCCCACAAACACATCAGAACAACAAACCCACTGCAGCCCAAATCGACAGCATAGCAACCCTTCTTCAACATCACCATACTCGACTGCCATCACTTCTGTCAACAATACTCGAAGCCAGTAACCATTGCATTGCCATTTGCCACAAACCAAGTTACGGCCTCAATCCTTCCACATCCTTTCAAATTGCCGCAGTTACTCCAACAACAACCAAGATCTCAGTCACTCCACTCCCAAAGTTCTGCCGTACACAATTGCCATCGCCAATTCAAACCAAACAAATCACCTCCATGCTGTTGTAACAGCCACAGCCACAGTACTACCACAACTATCCTCCTTCAACATCTGCTTCATCCACCCTGACATCTGACTTCTTCCTCCACCACTGCTTCATTCGACGCAATAATACCCATCATCAACGCACAATTACCCCACTTCCTCTGACAACAGACACCTATTCCCAATCGAATCACCCACAACTTCAACCGTGACCTCCAATTCCCAGCAATCAAACCATCTTCCTTCACTGACTTACAAGTCCACTGCCCCCTCTGCTCAAAGCATCCCCAAAACTTCTGCCTTCATTTGACAACCACTGCAGTCGAATTCAACTGACAAACTTCCACTACTGCCCATTATCCTCACCACCAGTCAGCCTTCTCTGACCATAACTACCTTGCTGACAAAACAAAACCAAAAAAAAACAACCTCCAACACTTCAACAATTTACTGCACAACCATTGAACCATCAGTGCACTGAACACTGTCAACCTTCATTACAACACTGAACCAGTAATCTGCCTTCTTGCTGCCTTCACCTCGTAACACTCAACCACCCCTCGCCTTCCGCTACAACGCTGCAGCTTGAACCACCTGAGCATACCACTGTCTGCACGAACCTCCTCAATTCGCCCTTCACACAACTGCAAATCCACAAAAAACTCGAATCAAAGCCAAAACGCAGAAAAGCAAAAAAATAAAAATAAAATAAATAAAGGTTCTTACTTTGATTTTTGGCTTTACAAAGCGATTCAAATAGCAGACTTGACCTTGAATTTGACTCGCAGTCACCTCAGCGATCTCCAATCGCGACCACACACCTTATCATCCTAAATCGAGCCAAGAACAACGAATTACCCACTTCACCATAATCGAACATCTCCTCTATCAATTGCGACCTGCCTCGTCCAATTGCTGCGACCACGAATCAACAAACAAAATCCCCAATTGAATTTCGATCGAACTCAGTGACGAACAACGAATAAAATCCCCCTTTTCTTTCTTTTTTTTAGTTTGCGTTCGATTGTTTTCATTTGTGTTCGTTGGTACACTTCGTTTATTTTAACAGAGAAAATAAATTTTGCGGTTGTGGGCCTTTTGTGATATGGGCCAGTGTTTTAATTTGTGTTGTGTTAAAAGAATTAATAATTTTTTTTAGTTTATGTTAACTTCTTTTCTTTCCTTAAGAAACAAAAAAAAGGACAAAAAAGAACTTTGTTGTGATTTTTTTTCGTGTGGCTAGTGAGTGTTTTGGTCGATCTCTTAAAAAAAAGGCAAAGAAACGGTATTTATCTTGTATTCAATTATTTTAGTCCATTTTGTTTTCAAATAATTTTAGTTTAATTTGTTTTCCTTTTCATTTGTTTTAAGTTCCTTCTCTTGATATAAAAAAATATAAAAAATTGTATATATTTTGTTTTTCGTTTCAGGTTGCCAAAGCAGATTGGAAGAATTGCTTGCTTCGCGCTGCTGCCAAAAATAAATTGCTTCCTTGCTTATAAAAAATTGTTGCTTTCATCTCTACTTTTATTTGAATTGCATTTTGGTTGCTTGCATTTGCATCTTTAAAAAAAAAATCATTTGTAGTTGCATTGTTAATACATGTTTAATTTCTGCTTTGCATTTCATTCTAAAATTTTGTTTAGTAATAACAGTTACACATCATCAACACTAAATTGTATATTGACAATTTGTCTTCTTTGAACAATTTAATTTCTTGGTGTCTAGGATACGACAAAGTAATAACCATTTATAAATATTACGGTGATTCGTAAAGATTATAGTGGTTGTTCCTCTGAAGGTACTTAAACCTTCGGCTGCATTGCTACGTTGATTCATGGTGCACCGATAAATCCTGTCCGTTACCTGGCTGAGAACTATCTTGTTTATCTAAGACAATTTGTGATTATACAATTTTGTGTTAACTTAGGATAAATAATTCATAATTAACCTTGCATTCATTTAGTTGCATTAGTTCATGCATATTTAAAAAAAACAAATAAATAAATTTCAAAATCTAAAACTAAAAAAAAAGAAAAATTGTAAATATTCCCTAACTTTGTTTTTTCAAATCCTACCTTTTGATTTTTCTTTTTCAAAAAAAAAATTAGAAAAACCAAAATTTAAAAAAATTATGAAACCTTTTCAAAGACAAAGAAAAAAATTGAAAAAATAAATAAAAACAAAACAAAAATCGATTTCCCTTTTCAAAAAAAAAATTTCTTTTCAAATATTATTAGTTTATAAAAAAAACCAAAAAAAAAAACATTCTTGAAAATGTCTGAATATCCATATCCACTTGAATTTTACAATAGTTGTGAAAATCAATATAATCCATATGATTTCAGTCCAAATTCGTATGGATATTTTAACAACAACTATTTTGTAAATAATTCAAATTTCGAACAACAAAAGTTTCAAAACGATGACCAACGTTCGACTCTTGAAAATAGCATTGAAATGATTTCATCTTTACTCGAGCTTTCTGCACGACAAAATCAAGAGATAAATGATTTATGTAATTCTGATTTGTGTAATAAATCGAGTCAAGGATTTCAAAATTTGAATTCAATTCAAAATTCAAACGATTACGATTATAACCCATGCCAATTTAATTTCGAACTCCAAAATGAATTCCAAACTCAACATGAAAGTGGGAAAAACTTTTCAAACAAATTTGGCAATAGGAATAATCTTAACCATGTTACGAGTGAAAATTTTTGTTCTCAACAAATCCAAATCGAAAATTCTCAATTTAATATGTGTAAATTGGATTTTGTTGAACAAATGAATGAAATTTACGATGATCACACAGATTTGTTGTTTGAAACTTATATGAAACAACGTGAACAAAAAAATCAAATCTCAACGTGTGATGAGTCAAGTGATAATCCATCTTTTACGCAAATCGACGATTTTCAAATAACAACCTTTGAATTTGATAATGACGATCTTAATCAAGTTGTTGAAAATACGGTAATTGAGTTGGATTTCAATTCTTTTGAGGGTGCGAAACTCGATTTAAACTTCGATCTTCCTTCTTCTGAAAATTTGAATACGACAACTTTGAAACTCGATTTACATGATGAAGTTGTTGATAATCCAACAAAGGAAGTCGAATTTTTTGAACATGAGTTTTATGGACATTTTGAAAATGAGTTGCTAAGTTCTGAAGGGGACAATTTGAATTACCCTTTCGATTTTGAAATCAATGATAAACCGGAATTTGGTGAAAATAAATTTCGAGCAATTGTTTTATCAACCCGGAAAATCATTGAAAATAAAACAACTCATTCAATTTTCGATAAAACGAAATTCGTTTTTCCAAATCAACATTCAACTTCAAAATCGTCTACGATTTGGTTTTTTGTGCTTAAGCTATGTCTCACACATTTGATGAGATAAATGAATCGGTCTTTAGAAGACCGTTTCATTTACTTTTTGACTGTATACTTTCTCATCTCCTGTAAATAATAATCTTTCATATAAATATTGGATTTTTATTTTATTTTTCTCCTTCCACTTGGGTTGACTGTGGGGACACAGTCAAAATCAAGTGTGGGGGGAGACTCATCTTCAATTTTTTTTATTTTTCATGGTTTATTTTTGCTTTAAAATTTCAAAAAAAATCACAAAAACAAATTTTCTTTTGATTTATTTTTGAAAGAAACACTAAGCTAAATATATGGTTTTGGTTTATTAAATTGAAATTTAAGAAAATTTATTTGTCTTAACAAAAATAAAAATGAAGTTCGATTACAAATAATAATGGTTTAACTAGTATATAGGAAGATTCATACGTGTTAATTATGAAGTACATCCTAATTGAAAATCTTTGTTTTAAGAAGTGGTTGATTTAAAGTAAAGGATATAACATTTTTTTTGCCTTCTAAGTTAAATGGTGCTAAGATGTTTTTGCAAAACTCTCTCTCTCTCTTTTAAAAAAAAATAAAAAAATAAAAAATAATAATATCCAAGTATTCACTCTCATTTAAAAGTCCTCACGGTTATGCATGGGTGAATTACTTGAAATTTTTGATTATGTGCTTTCATACTCATTTAAAAGTCCTCACGGTTATGATGTATGGAACACATGTAAAAATAAAGACTTAATAAAAACCACCTACGGTCGATAGTGTATGCATGAAAGTGTGTGCACTCGCCATGCTCTGTACTCCCCTCACATAAGCCCGAAAGGCAGTGCATGGGTGGTATATCTGGCCTCAGTTTACCTGAGCTAGGTGTGTAATTTTTCTTGCAAATAATGAGAGAGCAAGCAATTGAAATCCTAGCACTATTTTTACTTATTTGATTAGATTTGTTATGGAAAAGAAATGAAAATACCACTTCGATAAACTTTGATAATCAACTAAGGATACATTTTATAATTACACTTTATTATCAATCGAAACAACAAGTTAAACTATAGTCTATTTGTTATGATAACTTGATTTTTGTTGGAGATTTTGGTGAGTAAATGACATAAATTCTCAAGATAATAGCCAAAACCTATATTTAACTTATTCGTGTCAATTTAAAAATAAATCCTTAATTTTGTAAATATTTCAAAAACTTGCATTAATCTCTTTGTAAATAAATCTTGCATTTGTAAATATTTTCATCCTGCATTTGGATTTTGTGGGTAGTATCCGCTGAAAACCCTCACGAGACAACACTCGTCCTACTGGGGACACCCAGAGGTTTATCGGCTTGTTGCATATGCTCAATGCAATCGGGTTCCCTACGAAAACGGATTTATCTTGGTTTTTCCTTTCTTCGAGGATGAATAAAAAGATAAGTGTGGGGGTATTTGATGTGCACGTAAATGTGCATATTTTTTACCACCATATTTAATCTATTTGAATTAAATAAATGACCATATCAGGTATTTTAACTTGTTTAAACCAAAAATTCAAATTATTTCAAATTGTCACATATTCATCTTCATATATGGACAAAACGGTCATTTGTGTGCATATATTTCTTTGAGAAAAATTAATTGAAAATTTATATATATTTTTGTAGGAATTTGATCTCAAATAGAAGTGGTTTCATGAGGATATGCATGCACAAAATTAATACAAAGGAATAAAGATGGAAATAATTCAAAGTGAAGAACATGGAGGACCCCACCTACCCACCTACCTTAATGTACAAATTAAAGGCTAATGCACATGCTTTTGGAGTTAATGGCTTCATATACACTTAATGGGGGATTAAGACATGTTAATGATTACTTTGCCTCCACACTTCCTAAGGGGCATTTTGGGCATTCCCCAATAAAATGAATTAGGGTTTTAACACTTGTATAAATACCCCTTATGTTTCATGTAGCCCTCTTCCTCTTAGTTAGCTAGTTTTAGTTTAGAAAACAAATCAATGCTCTCTTTCTTTTCATGGCTACTTAGCCATTTTTATTTTATGTAATCTTTTTTATTTTATGCAATTTAATACATGCTCTTTCCTTTTCATGTTCATTTATTTTAATGTTGTAGTGTAGATCTCTTTTCTTTTATGCAAGTTAATTAGCTTATCTTTTCATTTTGCTCTCTTTTTCCTCTTCATTTTGCTTTCATGTTGTTAGCTACATTTGTTAATAAAATGACAAATATGAGAAGCTAAACCCTTCAATTTTAGGGGTAATGAAGCTCTCTAATTATGTGGCTTCAACTATATGTTAATTCATCCTCTCTTTTTGTGCTTAATGAATGATCAATGAAGTGGTTTAATTGTTGTTTTTGCTTTGAATTTGATAGTCTATATTGTTGACACAAAATAGGCTATGCTTAAACAATCACTAACACAAATGCCTCTCCATCAATATATGATTATGGCATAAGAAAGTGATTTGAAATTAAAATTTGATGGTCTATGTTTCTAATCAATAGTTAATAGGCCATACTTAAAATATATTTCATTTTCATTTTCTTTGTCAAGTTTCATGAAAGTTAGTAAGTGTTTTAAGGGGTGTGTTATAGTTTGATGACTTATGTTGGCTAAGTAATAGCTCAAATATGTCATACTAATGATAAACACATCAATTAAAACACTAATGACCATAAAAGAGAGATCATGATTTCATGTGTTGAACTACATGATCTAGAGAGTGGATTTATTCTCTAAATTGACATTTAACTCTCATATTTGCATTTCTTTTCTTTTTGTTAGTTAGTTCATTTTCTAGCTTAAACACACTCTCGACTTTGGTTAATTTGATTGAATAGAATTTTAAAATCATCAATTCCCTGCGGATCGACCCGTATTCGCCGCGTGCTACATTCGTACACCGTGCGCTTGCGGTTATTTTTAATTAAATTCGTTCGACGGTTTTCTAAACCGATAGAATTTCCGTCGACGAACAGGAAGTAATTTCCTAAGTAAAGAAGTGGATAGTGTTCAAACCAATCCCTTCGAAAGCATTGGAGGAGCGGCTTAGGTTTTAAAACAAAGATACCCTTTTGGAGGCACCGCTTCGAAAGGTAAAAAGGTGGTAGGTAGGGGTTTCGACCCCTTCGAAAGCATTTACATAAAACAAAAGTGCAACCTATTTCGAAAGCCTCTTTATTTAAAACAATTTGACTAAGTTGAAAGCTGACCAAGTCGAAAGCCATTTTATTTGAAAGCAAAGGAGGCACATTTCCTTTAAAAAGCTAAGCAAGGCTTCGACCCCTTTGAAAGCCCTTTTTTCGACCCAATACCTTTCGCCTTTGTCCAATTCACTACGTACCAAGTATTTGATACCATGTGCATTGCTTTCAATTGAAATGGAGTTGGAAGTATATGTTCAGAAGCTATGTGCTGAAAGTGGAAAAATAGCAGAAATAAATTAAAACTGATTTTTATCTTTTAAAGTAATTATTTTCAACTAACTTGCCTTATTTGTCAACAAATGATTGGTTGCCCATTTTTATTTTTAAAAACCTTATCTAAATGTGCTGCTGAAATTTCAAAGGTAAATAACTTAAATTATTTATAAAATACCCCTTCTCCTTTTATAAATATATAAAACATTTAAGTCTCATACCTTAAATAATTTTATATACTTGTTAAAACGCTTAGGAAAATTCTACAAAATTTCCCATAAATCATTTTTAACATGTTTTCTAACATATACAAATTTCTTACCTAAGAACAATATAATTTAGCCGTAATTAATTTCGAACCCAATTAACCCATTTTCTTCACTAGAAAATTAATAATAAATGCACATTAATTCAGGAAATTATGAAACTTAAAATCCTTCTCTGAAATATCATTTCTGACCATATATTAAAATCGAAAGGCATATGGATGTCATTTGATGGGTTTTTCAATTCAAAACATGTCATAAAATTAATAGAAATAAACATAATTCATCAATAAGCATACATATATCTATCTAACATTCAAAACATGGAAATATACTGGCAAAAACATTCTGATCTGATTCTAGAAACCGAAATATCAAAAATATGAGATGTAACCATTATTCACCTTAGCTTTGTCGTCTAGGAGTTGAGATTTGTTCTTTAGTTAAGTTGATTAGCTTCTTCCTCTTGATTCTTGCTTATCTTCATCTTTATCTTCTTCAATGGTGGTTGGCCTCTTGTTTAGTTTTAGTTTGTGTAAAAGAACGTGTAAAAATGAGAGTGAGTAAGGGTTTAGTGTATAAGAATAAGGCTTATTCCTATTTTTCCTCTTATCTAATTCCCTAACTTATTTCAATTATTCCATTTTGTTCATTAGTTAACAAGGCACGACTCCTCTTTACTATACAAATCTTAATCCCTTAACCATTTACATTACTTCATTTAATTTATCTAATTAAATGTCCTAAATAATGTTAATCAAAATTAGGGTTGTTACAGACTCTCCTCCTTAAATAATTTCTTCCTCGAAATTATGATAAGTTCACATTAAATCAATCATAAAGGTAAAACATACCATGAAACAAGTCGGGATAAGCATCTCGAATCATGCCCTCAGTTTCCCAAGTGCAATCCCTCTCATTGTCACTCCATTGCACTTTAACTAATCTGACTGTCTTGTTTCTTAGCCTCTTCTCATCCCCCGCGACAATAATAACTCGCTTTTTGACGATAGTCAAATTTAGTTACATCACTAAGTCGTCTAACATAGTCGGTGCTATGATAGTCTCGAGATCCCGAATACACTTCCTTAAATGAGAAATGGTCCAATGAATCTCAATGCCAACTTTCCCGATTTCCTAAATCTAATTACACCCTTCAATGGTGATACTTTGATGAAAACATGATCTCCAACTAAAAATTCTAAGTCTTTTTATCTTATATTGGCATAATTCTTCTGCCCAGACTAAGCTTTCTTCATTCTAGCTCTAATCAACTCAATCTTTTTTGCAGCTTCTCTAACTAGATCCGCACCAAGAACTAATTTATCCCTAGTCTCTAACTAACAAACTAGAGATTTGCATGGTATTCCATATAAATCTTCAAACGATGACATCCTTATACTAGCCTGATAGATGTTGTTATATGAACGCTTGACTAAGTATAGATAGTCTTCTTGTAACGATCCGTAAATTTTAATAATTTGTATTTGTTTTTATAATATATTTAATTGAAATTTTGTGAAATTTTAAATAATAATATTTTGAAATAAAACTTTAATATTTGGAATACGTGTGTTCAAACATGACAAATGGTAAATTTTTCATATGTTAATATTGAAATTTATTTTACTATGTAATTTTATTTCAATTCAAATCGGTTAAAATTGATGATAATAAAATGTTTTCCAAACTTGAATATTTTTATACAATAAATTTGTAAATCATCTTCTGAGTAAGACGTCATATTTCATTTCTCAAAAATTTGACCGCTACTGCTCCGTCTATCTTATTTCTGGCAAAATAGCAACATTTTCGATACCGATTATCGACTTTTGATTAGATGATCGTACCACTAATTTCTATATATCGTTCTGATCGTCTCATCGTGCTGATCTATGCGGTATATTTGTTTATATGTTTCAATGTCCGGGAGACGGGGAAATTAAGGAACGATTTCTGTACCGGCACCAGTTTCGAGTCTCTAGAACCTTATGTTACCATTTATTTGTCAAACGGCTAACCATCGGTTATTAAACCTTCAATTTTCTCTGACCATAAACATTACACCACTTCAATAAAAATTTCTTTCGGTTCGCACATTTCCAGTCTGTTCATTTCCTCTGAGAAAAAATTATATTATAAACGAATTTTCCTATTCATCTCTACAAAAAAGGTAGTACGGTTTATATTATAAAGCTTGCACTCATTGATTTATGGAAGCTTTTTTGTTCATCCTCATCAGCCGAACATCCCCTAGTGAAACAAACGCCACTCCGCCTAACAGCTTCACCACCCCTCCTTTATATTTCGACCGTCCAGAGAACCGAGAACCCATCAACCTGCAACCTATTGCCTCTCCCCGAATCTCCCCGCTATCCATCTTTTCTTCTTAGCAGGTAATATATATATATGTATATATATATATATATATTATTTATTGTTGTATATATACACAACTTATCAGAGATATATATAATATGTTAAACTATTACTTAAACTATGTTGTACTAGAAACCAGTTTTAATAATAATATAATATGTATGTATAATTGATTTAATATGTAAGTATAACCTGCAAGTTTATTCATAGTGGATATATATGATATTCATATGCTTCTAAAGTTGCATGAGGCCTGTTTTTATTATATAGTTGTTAGCTGTTTGAATATATAAGTTTATATAAATATATATAGTGAAAGATGTTGTTTCTATGTTATATATATTAGATTTTATATGATATATATTGTATATAAAAGTTTTATAGAAATTTATGACCCGTTTTGTGTGTATACGCCTATATAAGAAATCTATTGATATTTAAAACAATATTATGATAAACTATGTTACGTTAGATTTGTGATATGTTTGGATTTAGTCGTAATATATATATATATATATATATATATTGTATAAAACTTAGTTATGGTACATATATGTTTATATAAACTTATATTTGATCTGTGGCATTGTATATAATTTATAATATAGTAGGTTGCTGGTTGTATATATATAAATACAAAACTATAGATTCTGTTTTACATAAGTGTATTATATTGCAGATGTTCAAGTCTTGTATAAAATAAATGTGTATAAAAGATATTTGTTCTAATTTATATAAAGGCTGCTTATACTTTATTTTATTATATTAAATTTGCATGTTGAGTTGTACATATTACATTTTATTATACGTATGATATTGGAATGCTAGTGTATTTGTTTGCATATACGTGTGTAGTATATTGTTTTATGGGAAAGGTAGTTAATCTTAGTTTAGGAATGATTTTGTACATTGTATATATTTTGGTTTGATATAGATATATGTTATTTTGAACATATTTTGGGTTGTAATAATATACCGTATATATATTTTAAGTTTAAAAATTTACTTTGATTTTTGAGAAAGATATATATAGATATAATATTTGTTTGTTTCAGTTTATGTTAAATCGTTAAGTTTTAAATGTGTTCATTCAATTCTGTTCTGATTTGATTTCGTCCATTCCTATTAATCAGCTATGTTCTTCAAATTCGTGCCAATCTAGCTTTACTTTGGAAGTCATGCTTTCATTTCGTAACTCAAGTTCATTGTCTACCCTCTAGTCTCGAAAGGTGAGCATCACTCACGATTAACGTTCTTATATCTATAAAATCTGATTGCAATTGAAATGATAATTGAAATATGTTGATGTTAGTTATTTACATTTCTATATAAATGCTATCTGTTCATCTGTGACATCTGACACCATTTTCTGTTATTATATTGATAATATATGCCTGTTATATTATTATCATATCTGATATCACTCTGCAATTTCCTTGTTAGTATAGAATTCACTATGGGTTGAAACGATACATACCCGAACGATCTGTAGAATAGGAGAAAATCATTATGGGTTGAAATGATAAACCCAAGCGATTTTCATTGACATTGAATTTGGGATTACGGGTTGAAATGATATATAATCGTATTTATATTTAAGTTGCGGATTGAAATGATAAATACTCTTATCACTTGGCCATAGGATAGAAAATTATATACAGACACCGTGGTCTATATGTTAAAATATTTTGAAACGATTTCTATGGTTTTCGAAAGAAATATATGGTTTTATATAATATTGATTTTGATATTATATAAGTGTTATTTTATATATTGTTAAATTTTTTATTTTTAGTTGTATGTAATTTTTTTTTAATATAGAATAAGTTTAATAATAAAGTTTGATTTTATTAAAGATAATATGGTTAAGTATTTAAATTATATTTTAATATAGAGTTTATAATGATTTAAATAAATTATGGTTGGAAGATAAATTTGAAATTGATTTGAAATTGAATTTATTTAAGAATTAAACACAAATAAGTTTGATCTGAAGTTCATTAAATTTGAGATTTTAAAGGATATGATTTTTATAACTTGATTTTGGTTTAAGGAGATTTAAATGAATATAACAAGTTTAAATAAATTGAAGGAATATTTAGTTATTTGAAGTTTAAAAGTTTTATTTAAAAGATACTGGATTTATTAAGTAAATATTTCAAAATTAAATAATAGTAAATTTAATTTGATATATATATGAAGTTATCAAATTTAGTTTTGAAATTATGGAATATTTAAAGCTTTGAAATATATTAAAATTGAAATGGTTTATTTTGTGGTTCAAATCTGTATTTGAAATTGATATAGTTTGAAATGGTTTATTGAGAAACTGGATTGGAATTGATGATTTGAGAGTGGATTAAATTTGAATATATGGAATTCGAGTTAATTTGGAATCGTTTTGTGGAATTTTATGGAAGCTATTTTATTATATAAAGTATGATTTCAAGTTATGGTTTCCATTGAATTATGATTCCAAAGGGTTCTGGGTTCGAAAGTGTTATAACTTTAAGAGTACTATGATTTTGGAAAATATATATATTTGAAGTGAAAAATGATATCGTATTGATTTGGTTTTGGAATAGAAATTATATCGTACTGATATGGTTTTCAAAAATGGCAATGATATTTTGGTTTTAAAGTATAAACTTTTCTCAAAAGACCGCGATGTTATAATAACGTATGGTTGTTAAAGAGACCGGGATCGGAAGTTGTCATACTCTCTGCCAACTCTGAAAACTACTTCGATACTATATTCTGACTTTGTGATTAATTTGGTGGCCACTTTTGATTTTTGGTTTTGGAGTGTGGCTCGAGGTGGAAGTTAGCTGTGGATATGCGCTACCACCAGTATGGATGCATAGTTGGTATATCTACCCTGGCATTTCCCAGTTGTGCCGTGTCACCTACCCTAGCGTGCTTTACTACAATTTTGATTTGTGTCGTACCTATGGAGTATTTATGGTAGCCTCCCGATCTGAAGGCACGATGGTACTGTATAGACTATTGGCACTATAAAATGTGTTAAGTGGGATATGGGTAATGCCTTAATGCTATTTTTAAATATATTAAACTTTCATTTAGAAATTATTATAATAGTGTATATTACTACATAATAGAGAGTTTAACGGATCCTTAGAGGATGGTTATCCCAAGCATCCTTTGAGTTACTTGTATTTCAGTTGTTATTTCACTTGAGTTGGATTTATTGATATAAGAATGTTAATCCCAACTAGAGTGTTTTGTGTTTTGCTTTACGCTCGGGTCAGGCTGAGTGGCTCAGCTTTAGAGACTCGCCTTTGGAGTTGGAGCTTCGCTTGGAGATCTAACTATATATCCATCTTTCAGATCTTCAGTTGATTCTAGTGACGTACTCTGATCTTGTATTTGACTATTGTATTCGAGACTTCTATTGTATCTTATTTAACTCTGTTATACATATAGTAACTTCATGAACTACTATTCTCTTGTTTCCGCTGCATTATTGTTATATTACTCTGTGTCTGTGATTCTGTGATTTATTTATTTACTTTCCATGTTGAGTTTTGCCAAATATAAATTAACAATCTGGTATTTTGAGCAATTCAATTCCGGCATGTTAGGATGCAAATGGTTGAAAATATCAGGATGTTACATTTGGTATCAGAGCTTACGTTTTAGGTAAAACCCAACATATAGAGTAATTTTAATTACGAAATTACTTTCGTTCGAACTTGAGTTCCTCCACTTTGACTCGGCTTTCCGGTGAACTTTGGAACGTTCCCCCTCGGTTCCAAAATCCATTCTTTCTTCTTTCTATTAGTGATTTCTTTGATTTTGGAATACCCCATAACTCTACTTCGAATGATCTCTATAATAACTCGGCGGTCTCGCCAATCTTTGAATGATTTGTAAAGGGGTGGAACTCCTTTTTAATAGGCATTGATTTACCAAAAATTTCTATATCCTCGGCTTACGATGCTATCTATCTTCTGCTATGCCTGAACTCTATCTTTTGCGATCGAATGTCGATTTTCCCCGGAATTCTGCATTGATCTTATTCTTGAAGTCATGCTTGACCCGGTTAAGGTTGCCCATGATTGATATAAACTTATCCACCTTCCTATTTTATTATTTAATCATCTTATCTTTGCTCCGAACCTATCTTCGAATCAAAATTCTATTTGATTTGAGTCCATCAAATTTGAATCTCTATCCTTGCTTTGAAATCCATTCTTGTATCGTCGAGCGAGGAAGTATATTTGTAAATTAATATTAAAAATGTTTTATATATATTGTGTTGTTTGAGTTGTTGATGTGGATTTGGGTTTCCGGTCAATTCGTTTTATCAACGCTATCGATAAGATCCCCAAAACACTTGAGCAGAGCAAACTGACACAATATTGTTTTCAAATTTGGTGAATAAAATAATATTGTATGATTATATAATATATAAGTATAAATTTTTCTGAAATAAATTGTTAATGAATTTGTTGTCAGAAATGATAATATTTGACTTTTCATTTATTATTTTGTAAACCATTGACTATTGCATAATATAAATAAATGAATTTATTAAACTTGGTTATAATATGATTTGGAATTTAAATGATTTAAATCAGGAATTTGAGAATTTAATTTCCTATGATTTAAACTTTGGCTTTAAAAGTTTTAAAGTGTATAGTATTTTCGAACAGAAATAGTTTCAAAGATTTTTTTTAAAATGTTTAAATCAATGCTCTTCTCTTTTGTCACTAGAAAATAATTTCGGTGATGGCGGCCGCATCATCGACATTCGTTTTCGAGTTCAGAGTGGAGAGACCATTCTGTAGCTTTGCTACACTTTGTTTTGGAAATTAAATTGATTTGAATATCTAAAATATGACTTGGTTTATGATATATATGTATATATATGTATATATATTGGTTTATGATCTTGGATTTGATTTGATATATATTATATATATTTATCTCTAAATGGTTTGAAGTGAATCGAAAATTAATTCTTTTTATGTTAAAGGATGATTTTAATTATAAATAAATCCAATTTTTTTGAATAAATATTTAAAACTTGAATTGGAAGATTTTACTTGTATAATACTCAATCACATTCCAATATAACTTATCTAAATTATTTATAAGTTGAATATGTAATTAGATAATATACAATATAAAATGTATTCATAAACAAAATTTGAGTGTTTATGATAAATGTTATACACTTATATTTTGGTTATAGAAATGTTAACTGAGGTAAATTGAATAATAGGATAATGAAAATGGGACAAATGAAATAAAATTTGGTTTTGAAAGAAACCATTTTGTATCAAATATTAATAAATTGAAATTAAATCAAGTAAATAAAATATCTTGAATTTAAAATCAATTATTGAATATTAATTAATTTAAATTGAAATTTATATGGTTTTAGATTAATTGTTTCATTTTATGTTTCAATCTAATTTTTTTTGGTTGTTTATTTCTCCTACCTCCTTCGAGGATGAAAAGTCTTGAGTGGGGGAGAATGTAACAACCCGTAAATTTTAATAAGTTTTATTTGTTTTAATAATATATCTAATTGAAATTTTTTGAAATTTTGAATAATAATATTTTGAAATAAAACTTTAATGTTTGGAATACGTCTTTTCAAACATGACTAACGGTAAATTTTCATGTGTTAATATGGAAGTTTATTTTACTATGTAATTTTATTTCAAGTCAAATCAGTTAAAAATTGATGACAATAATTTTTTTTCCAAACTTGAATATTTTTATATAATAAATATGTAAATCATCTTTTGAGTGAGACGACATATTTTGTTTCTCAAAATTTTAACTGATGTGGCTCCGTCTATCTTATTTCTGGCAAAATAGCAGCATTTTCGATACCGATTATTGACTTATAATTGGATGATCGTACCACCCTACATTCTTTTGATCGTCTCATTGTGTTGATCTATGCGGTATATTCGTTTGTCTGTTTCGATTTCCAGGAGACAGCGAAATTATGGAACGATTTCTGTACCGGTACCTGTTTCAAGTCTCTAAAACCTTCTGTTACCATTCATTTGTCAAACGGCTAATCGTCGATTATTAAACCTTTAATTTTATCTGACCATAGACATCATACCACTTTAATAAAAATTTCTTTCAGTTTGCACACTTCCAGTCCTTTCATTTCCTCTGAGATAAAATTATATTATAAATGAATTTGCCTGTTCATCTCTACAGAAAAGGTAATATAGTTTATATTATAAAGCTTGTACTCATTGATTTATGGAAGCTTTTTCGTTCATCCTCATCAGCCGAACATCCCCTAGTGAAACAAATGCCACTACGACCCAACATGTCCCTTCGCCTAACAGCTTCACCACCCCTCACCCTCAGTTTGACCGTCCAAAGAACCAAGAACCCATCAACCTGCGACCCATTTGCCTCTTCCCAAATCTCCCCGCTATCCATCTTTTCTTCTTAGCATGTAATATATATATATATACGTATATATATATATTATTATGTGTTGTTGTATATATATACAGCTTATCAGAGATATATATATATAATATGTTAAACTATTACATAAACTATGTTGTACTAGAAACCAGTTTGAATAATAATATAATATGTATGTATAATTGATTTATTATGTAAGTATAACCTTCAAGTTTATTCATAGTGGATATATATGATATTCATATGCTTCTAAAGTTGCATGAGGCATGTTCGTTATTATATAGTTGTTAGCTGTATGAATATTTAAGTTTATATAAATATATATAGTGAAAGCTGTTGTTTCTATATTATATATATATATATATTAGATTTTATAAGATATATATTGCATATAAAAGTTTTATAGAAATTTATGACCCGTTTTGTGTGTCTACGTCTATATAAGAAATTTGTTGATATTTAAAACAATATTATAATAAACTAGGTTATGTTAGATCTCTGATATGTTTGGATTTAGCTGTAATATATATATATATATATATATATATATATATATATATATATATGTATGTATGTATGTATGTATGTATGTATGTATGTATATTATATAAAACTTAGTTACGGTACATATATGTTTATATAAATTTATATTTGATCTATGGCATTGTATATAATTTATAATATAGTAGGTTGTTGGTTGTGTATATATATATATAAATATAAACTATAGATTCTGTTATACATAAGTGTATTATATTGCAGATGTTCGAGTCTTGTTAAAAATAAATGTGTATAAAAGATATTTGTTCTAATATATATAAAGGCTGCTTATACTTTATTTTATTATATTAAATTTGCACGTTGAGTTGTACATATTACATTTTATTATATGTATGATATTAGAATGCTAGTGTATTTGTTTGTATATACGTGTGTAGTACATTGTTTTATGGGAAAGGTAGTTAATCTTAGTTTAGGAACGATTTTGTACATTGTATATATTTCGGTTTTGATACACCTATATGTTATTTTGAACAGATTTTGGGTTGTAATATTATATTGTATATATATCATGAGTTTAAAACTTTATTTTGATTTTTGAGAAAGATATATATAGATATAATATTTATTTGTTTCAGTTTATGTTAAACCGTTAAGTTTTAAATGTGTTGATTCAATTTTGTTCTGATTCGATTTCGTCCATTCCTATAGTTCAGCTTTGTTTGTCAAATTCGGGCCAATCCAACTTTACTTTGGAAGCCATGCTTGCATTTCGTAACTCAACTTCATTGTCTACCCTCTAGCCTCGAAAAGTGAGCATCACTTACGATTAACGTTCTTATATCTATTAAATTTAATTTCAATTGAAATGACAATTGAAATATGTTGCTGTAAGTTATTTACATTTCTACATATATGCTATTGTTCACCTGTGACATCTGACACCATTATATGTTATTATATTGATGATATATGCTTGTTATATTATTATCATATCTGATACCATTCTGCAAGTTCCCTATTAGTACAGAATTCACTGTGAGTTGAAATGATACATACCCGAACGATCTATAGAATATGAGAATCGTTATGGGTTGAAATGATAAACCCAAGCGATTTTCATTGACATTGAATTTGGGATTACAGGTTGAAATGATATATACCATGTTGAATATGCGAGTATATGATTTTCGTTTGATGATAATAAACATATATATATTCATTTAAATGTATTTGTTAATATACTAGTTTATTTTCATAGATTAAATAAATATTTGATGAATAAAATAAATAATATAGAATTTGAATTCAATTGGATATTTTATTCAAACAAATATTTATTACAATTTTTGAATAGTACAAATTTCAAGCTCTCACTATATATATACTTAACTTCAATTACAATACAATTTTGATTACATCACAATTCACATTTGACCTCACTACATATCACTCATTCGCTCACACTCGTATTTATCTTCAACTTCATTCTAATGTGAAGCCAGCATCTGAGCAATCTGCAAAAATATACATTGATGCAGTAAAATTGAAAATAAAACATTTTTGCAGTAAAAATTTGAAAATGTGGATTTTGAAAATAATATTTGCCTCAGTTATTTGGGTTGTTCGTCATCATTTAAATTCGAATTCATCATACACGAACAGCTTGTGACATGCACAGTGTATCACTGTACATGCCACAAGTCCGTGCACACCGATATATACACTTGATAAAATTACAGGGACAGGTGAGCACAGGTCAAACCCAAAACGCGGGTTCAACTCAAATGCAATAAAAATAATGTCACAATATCAGCACAAGGTCAAACCCAAGCTTTAAGCTGGATTCAACTCAGGTGCAATACAAAATTGTCAAGTACAAGTGAAAATGCTTGATCAAAGCAACACAGCCTCAACAATGCAATGGGCTTGTTCAAAACAACAACAAAACTAGAAACATGAATAACAAAGTCAGGCAGAAGCCTTTTCCCAAGCAAAATTGATTAAGCAACAAGTGCAAGCTTGGATATGCAAGTGTCGACCAAGCTAATGAACACAACCGTACATATGAAACTTATAGTGCAACTGATCAGAGGTGGCAACTTAGAGCATCAGACCAACATCAATGTATATGAACACAGCTAATGGAGCAATGCAACAGTCAATAGTGAAGTACAAACCAAGTGCACCAGAGAACAATGACTGATACAAGTGACTCATACCAGAACTTCAAAAGAACAAGTGCAGCCTCTAAATGAAGATCTGAAACAAATGAAACCAGAGGCAACTGGCAACAAATAAAATAATGAACCAGACTACAAGATGATCCAAACAAGGCTACAACTTCAAGTGAACTAATACACAGTGAATCAAATGACACAGACTCGAGTGGAATAAGAAACAAATGTACATACGCATGAATGCACAGTGCAAACTACTGCACCAAGTAAACGGCAACAAAGTGAAACAACAATAGTGCAACAATATACATATATTTATGTATGATGACAGATGTATGTATACACAAGGTAGATGATACAAATGACTCAAACTCAAGTTAAGCAAAAGTCAGTGATGTACAAAATGCTACAAGAAAGATCAGTTTACACAAGTCCTGTACGTGATCAGAAACATGTACATACAAGTATGATCAGGCCAGTGAAGACATGAGCAAGGCTCGAACTCAAGTCAGTACACAACAACCCAATTCAAACTACAATGAACCAGGTGAGGCAACTTAAGCTCCAAAGGATACAACATAATGCACCAGTGAACAACTAAATGAAACTGGATAGTGCAAGCTCAAGTAGAAATAGTGGACAGAACAAGTGCATCTGAAATAAGACTCGGCATGTACATGAAGAGCAGACAACAAAACAATCATATACAAGTTTCACTGACTCGAAGGAACAAGCCAATATGACAACAATGCAAACACAGTTCAAATGAGCATCACATGCAACAACGACAGTGAAGGCAACAAAGATCAGTTCAAGCATATCATTGAATCACACAGCAGTTCCAAACTAATGACATACAACAAGTTCAAAATCATGGATCAATAGTTGAATCCCAAAAATGATCAAAGAGGCAGTAAACACAAATGGCCAGTGTCGAGCACAAAGTGTCAGCAACCACCAAATTATCAAAAATTCCAAAATGGTCGAGCATTGAAAATGCTACAGTTTTAGTCAAAGCCGTGGGTCATCAAAGTAGTTTTCAAACTAATAGTAATGGTGACAGTAGAATATCAAGTCAACAAACACAAAGAAAGAAATCATCGTCATAGTAAAGTCATGGCCTTGGCAATCAAGGAATCGAACCAAGTCAGAAATCAAAACCTTGTTATTCAAGTAAATTGAAAAAGTCATGAATCATCTCAAATATTCAATCAAAATCAAATGGCCAAGACAAATAAATTGATGAAATCAAATGATTATATACGAACGAATATATAGGAGTTCAAATCCTATATAAAGAGTAACATCATCGGCAATTTATTTATCGAGTTCGAGAAAGCAAATCATAAGAAGCAAAAGAAAATTTTACATACCAAATCAAAGTCAAACTCGATCAAAGAGGAGGAGCCGTGAACAAATCAATTGAAGTAAGAAATTGAAGCACCAACCATCAATTTAAGAGGCGACTTCACAAAGCTCCAATTTCAGAGCTAAAAGGAACGAACGAAAGAAGGAACAAGGCCATTGTTTGACTGAAGAGCAAAGAAAAGAAAAAGTGCCAGCAATATTTTGTTTTGTGATAAGATTATTTAAGGCCGGTTATTAAAATAGAGTTAGGCCTTAATATCCTAAAAATTAGGGTTTATTTATTTTATTATTTTAAAGTATTTTTAATTTCTTTCTTAAATCGTTGTAATTTCTAGTCGTGTGACTATGGGACAAACTACGTGGAGCAGTTTGAGAATTCGCAACTCAGGGCTGAGTTATGGCAGAGTTTTGAGCGTAGAGTTAGGTTAGTCAGTAGCGGGTGTCACGAGTTTACTTGTGTAAGCGTGTGACTACTAAATTTCTAGTAGAAACTTGGGGGCAGCACGTTGGTAGGGTTTTGCCGAAGCTGGGTAAATTCTGTGTCGCTCTATTTCTGGATTTATTATTCTGCGATTGTTTGTGCTGCTATAATTTTGATATATCTGTGTTGAACTAATTTTATAAGCTTCCGCAATAATTTTTATAATTAACAGCATCACCCTATTCACCCCCCAGAGTGAAATCGATCCTACATACCCGTATTTATATTTAAATAGCAGATTGAAATGACAAATATCCGTATCACTTGACCATAACATATAAAATTATATACAGAGATCGTGATTTATATATAAAAATATTTTGAAATGATTTCCAAGGTTTTGGAAAGAAATACATGGTTTTGTATAATATTGATTTTGGTATTATATAAATGTTATTCTATATATAGTTAAATTATTGATTTTAAGCTATATATAAATGAGTTTTAATATATAGAATTAGTTTAATAATAAAGTTTAATTTTATTAAAGATAATATGGTTAAGTATTTAAATTATATTTTAATATAGATTTTGTAATGATTTAAATAAATTAAGGTTGGAAGATAAATTTGAAATTGATTTGAAATTGAATTTATTTAAGAATTAAGCATAACTAAGTTTGATTTGAAATTTATTAAATTTGAGATTTTAAAGGATATGAATTTTATAATTTGATTTTGGTTTAAAGTGATTTAAATGAATATATCAAGTTTGAATAAATTGAAGAAATATTTAGTTATTTGAAGTTTAAAAGTTTTTTAAAAGATATTGGATTTACCAAGTAAATATTTCAATATTAAATAATAGTAAATTGAATTTGATATATATATATATATGAAGTTATCAAATTTAGTTTTGAAATTATGGAACATTTAAAGCTTTGAAATATATTGAAATTGAAACGGTTTATTTTGTTCAAATCTGTATTTGAAATTGATATAGTTTGAAATAGTTTATTGAGAAACTGAATTGAAATAGATGATTTGAGAGTGGACTAAATTTGAATTTTTGGAATTGGAGTTAACTTGGAATCATTTTGTGGAATTTTGAGGAAGCTATTTTATTATATAAAGTATGATTTCAAGTTATGGTTTTCCATTGAATTATGATTTCAAAGTGTTTTGTGTTCGAAAGTGTTATAACTTTAAAAGTACTGTGATTTTGGAAAATATATTTTTGAAGTGAAAAATGATATCATTGATTTGGTTTTGAAATAGAAATGATATCTTATTGACATGGTTTATGAAAATGGCAATGATATTTTGGTGTTAAAATATAAACAATTTTGAAAAGACCGCGGTGTTATATTAACGTTTGGTTGTTAAAGAGACCGGGATTGGAAGTAGCTATATACTCTGCCAACTCCGCAAACCACTTTAACAACTGTGTACGTGGTGGAGATTCCAGAATGAAGTAGAATTGTGGCGACGTCCGATTGAGGTATATACGTGGACCCGAATCCCATGAGTTGGCATAAGGTTGCTAAAACAGGAGCGATTCTGGGCCAATGAGATAGCTCCTCTGATCGGACACACTACTTCGATACTATATTCTGACTTTGTGATTGATTTGGTTGCCACTTTTGATTTTGGTTTTAGGAGTGTGGCTCGAGGTAGGCGGTAACTGCGGCTATGTGTTACCACCAGTCCGGAAGCGTAATTGGTATATCTAACCTGGCATTGCGTAGTTGTGTCGTGTCACCTACCCTAGCGTGCTTTGCTACAATTTTGATTTGTGTCGTACCTATGGAGTATTTATGGTAGCATCCCGATTTGGAGGTACGATGATACTGTATAGACTATTGGCACTATAAAATGTGTAAAGGGGGATATGGGTAACTCCTTAATGCTATTTTTAAATATATTATACTTTACTTTAGACTTTATTATGATAGCATATATTACTACATAGTAGATAGTTTAACGGATCCTTAGATGATAGTTAACCCAAACATCCTTTGAGTTACTTGTATTTCAGTTTTTATTTCACTTGAGTTGGATTTATTGATATAAGAATGTTAATCTTGACTTGAGTATTTTGTGTATTGCTTTGCGCTCGGGTCAGACTGAGTGGTTCAGAATTTGAGACTTGGCTTTGGAGTTGGAGATTTGCTTGGAGATCCAACTATCTATCCAGCTTTCAGATATTCAGTTGATTCTAGTGATGTATTTTGATCTTGTATTTGACTATTGTATTCGAGACTTCTATTGTATCTTATTTAACTCTGTTATATATATAGTAGCTTCATGAACAACTATTCTCTTGTTTCCGCCGCATTATTGTTATATTACGTATGCACTACACCATATTGGCAGTTTTGTAACACCCCCATGCGGAAGATTAGCAACGTTTCCGAGCCGTTGCTAAATAGCAACAGTTCGCAGCCGTTGTAAAATGTTTAAGTACGGCTAAGGACCGTTT
Organism: Allium cepa; assembly: GCA_030765085.1. Taxonomy (NCBI): domain Eukaryota; kingdom Viridiplantae; phylum Streptophyta; class Magnoliopsida; order Asparagales; family Amaryllidaceae; genus Allium; species Allium cepa. Next base: position 163,743,952 of record CM060945.1, on the reverse strand, counting down.
CAATTTTGCTACGGCTCGAAGCCTTTTTTAGTTTTCTTAATTTTTTATTTATTTGTTGACCACTTTCGTACGTAAACCCCCCTCCCCCATTTCTGAAAACATTACGCCCCTTAATTTAATTTCCCTCCTCTACGTGTTTGCCCTAATCGCCCCTATTTCCCTCCGCGTTTGCCCTAACCGTAAATCATCATCGACCTAAGTTTTGAAAGTAGACTGCAAATCATCATCGCTTCTTCTTCCTACTCTTAGAACGATCCATGGAGGAGTTCTCCAAATCAAAATCTTACCACGACGGTGGAAATTGAAGTATACGGCAGCAGCAACAATGCGGTTTCTCCGTACAATTTCTGAAGCTACAGCACTTCATACGCTCCGTCTTTCGTCTATGAAGATAATGTCTACAAGTACGAAAATCCGAAATTGAAGAAAGGGAAAAGTATGTCAAATTGGGGAATTAATGATCCCGAGCTGCAGAGGAAGAAAAGGGTTGCTAGCTATAAGGTATATGTGATGGAAGGAAAAGTTAAGGAATCTTTTCCTAAAAGCGTTAGGTGGATTAAGGATAAGTATACTCAAGTCCTTTATGGATGGTGGTGATGCTCGATTTTCATTTTAGAGGTGAGATTTTCAACTAATTCATCACTATTTTATTATTCATGATAGGGGGTTTCAACTCATTTATCACTATTTTATAAGGGGAAATGCTAGAACGACCAAAATTAATTAGTAAAACGGCACAGATCTGAAAATTAAGGGGAAGGAAAATAGGAGGCTGTATAATCCAACCGTACTCAGTCACATTTAAACTGTTGATATTTGTGAACCTAACACTATGTGAGTCATGAGTTTTTTGCGTGACCAATGTATTTGCTTCTATGCTTTTCAATATAAACTTTGACTTTCGCCCTGCGATAATCAGTGTGTATTTGGATTATATAATCAAAATGACATGATAAACTACCGGGTTAGTGCCTGCAATACTGATATAGTGTGCTGATGTACAGTTATTGCAACTAAATAAGTTTAAGATCTGCGATTAACTTATTCAAGACCACAATTTGATTATTTTGGTGTTTTAGGATCGTTGATATTATTTCTGAAAAGCGCTCATCTCTTAGGCATGAATTGGGTTATTAAAATATACTTTGTTATACAACATAATCGACTACTAATTAAATTTACTTCTTATGCTATATGATAGGTGTAGAGCAAGTGATCTTTAGAAGTTTGTTTGTAAGTCAGAGAGGTGGCGAGTGGCTGCAGGAGGTGGTTTTCCGATTGTAATGCAGAGATTGTGCAGGTTTGTGAACGGTAAGGAAAATGTTTGAAAATCTTGGTGAAGACATGGCCAGATTTTTCAGAGTCTAGTTCAGCTGCAAAAGAACAGGTAGTATTGCTGTTTGATCATATTTTCTTCTTTTAACGGTCCTTGTATTTAAAACAGTAGGTATATTTTTAGGTTCTTACTTCCTTGCAGCCTTTAGACTACCTTCTTATGGCATTTCTGCCTGGAATTAGTGAGGTAAACATTTGATCAAGTAACAAATTAGGAGGAAATGTCATTCTCAATCAGTAAATATTTACCTCTATTTGGATAATGTTGAATTGGAAGGAGCTACTATTCCGAGGGGCGTTGCTTCCATCTCTGGGACCAAATTGGAAGAGTGCCCTTGTAACTGGAGCAATTTTTGGAGCCCTTGTATACTGTAATACATTGTAATTAAAAGAACCACCATACTTACCACTTCAAGGTGTTTCGGTTGAACTTGAACTTGGAGGTAGCGATGATAGTGGTGGAAGATGGAGGAATGGCAGCAGAAGTGTTTCGGTTGAAGTCGGAGGTGGTTGCAGTAGTGAGTTGTTGCAGGCAGAGAACTCGCGATTGCTGTTGTGGTGTGCATTTTGACGAGGGCAAGCTTCGTGGAGTTGTGGTGTCAGTTTGAGGCTCTGGTCGAAGGAGATGCAAGCTTATCACTGGTTGTTATGTAGGCTGTTATATATATATATATATATATATATATATATATATATATATATATATATTCTTTTTCTTGGTTTGAAATGATGGTTGGCGAGTGTGGGGGGAGTCTGGTCTGGTGGTGTTAAGGCGGTTGTTTGTGGAGTGCACTGTGCAATATTTGAAGTTGTGGACTGTTAAAGTATGGGTTTAAGAGGAAAATGGTTGTTAAAGTGGTAAGTATGGTGGAGATGAAGGCAATGTGATGGCAATTTGAAAAGATATAGTTGAAATGTGACTGTGAACTATTTGCGGTGAGGTGCTGAATTGTGGCAGAGGTGTTGCAGTCGATTCAGTGGGTGGCAGTAAGGGATATGCACACAGTTGTATGGTTATGGAGATGCACGCAGTCTTATATGATGATATGCGAACAATGGAAGATGATATGCCAAGTTGTGTGAAGGTAAGTGTGTGGTAGTGTATTTGCAAGAGTAGTATGGGATGATTGAGTTGATGACTACACTTGTAATGTAGAGGGGAGTTGAGCACTATTGACAGAGGGTATGTGAAATTTATGTATTGAAGTGATGTATGGCAGTTCAGGAATGTATGAATTGAAGGGGGGTGATGGTAGAATTGGTGGTTGGATTGTGGCAGTTAGTAGTGAAAGTGTTGTAGGGTTACGGGGAAGGGGATGGAGGTAGTGCAACAGTAATGAAGTAATGCAGTTGAGAAGAGTGGATGTTGTGTAAAAGGGGTTTGATGACAGGTTGTATGTTGTGACTGTGGTGATAAAATGAAGGCTATGGCGATGAAGAAGTGCATAAGTTTGAAGTAATAATTGGCAAGGAACTGTCGGTGGTCCGGAAGGTGCAGTAGATATGATCAGGAGGAGATGACCTTAGTATGTAAATGTATGTGAAAGACGGGTTGTGCAATGGCTTGTAGAAGGATGGTGGATAGTCGGTTGATGTGAAGAGATGCAGTGGTTTTTGGGTGATGTATGTCCGAATTGTTGGTGGATTGAGTAGTTTTGAAGGATGCTGTAGCAGAAGTCAGTGTAATGGATATGTGAGTTAGCAAGGAGGAGTTTGAATAGTTGAAGTGAATGTTAGAAACTGAAAATCTTATAAATATGAGGTGAATGTCAGAAATGTGTTCTGAAGTGGTGGATGACAATGGCAAGATGGGTTTGAACTGAGGAGAACATGGATATGGTTGATGGTCTGTTGTTAGTGATGGAAGTGGATGGTTTGCTGCTGCATTATTGTTATATTACTATATGTGTCTGTGATTCTGTGATTTATTTATTTACTATACATGCTAAGTTTTTCCAAATATAAATTAACAATCTGGTATTTTGAGCAATTCAATTCCGGCATGCGAGGATGCGAATGTTTGAAAATATCAGGATGTTACACTTCCCATGATCCTCCAAAATCTTGCACACAAGCTCTTAACATGTATTTTAAGACTTTGTTAACTCTTTCTGTTTTCCCATCTGTTTGTAGATGGTAAGTAGTACTCATTTTAAACATAGTACCCAAAGTCTCATGTAGACTCTTCCAGAACTCGGTAGTGAATACGGAATCTCTATCACTTATTATACTACTAGGAATTCCATGCAGTCTAACTATATTCTTCATAAACAACTTAGCTAAAATAAGTGTCATCTCGGTTGACTTAGCTGGAAAGAAATGGGCACTCTTGATCAACTTAACTGCTATGAGCCATATATTTTCATTTCCTATATTTGACCTTGGCAACCCATCTATAAAGTCCATCGAAATAGAATCTCATTTCCATACTGAAATAGCTAAAGGCTGAAGTAACCCACTTAGTTTCTGATGTTCGGCTTTCACCCGTTGACAGTTCAGATACCGCTTCACTCATAATGTGGCGACCCAACTTTCTAACACCAGAAAGTCGTGTCACTAATTAAGAAAGAAAGGGATAGAAGAAGAAAATATAAGAAAAGAAAGAACAGCAACACATCAGAATCTCACAGCGGAACGGATGAAATATAATATATTACATAAAATATTACATAGTATCATATTACATCAGAGTACACAACTTATACAACACATATTAGACAGTTATAAACATCTGTCTAATAATACAACTTAAGCACACAAGATACAGATACCATACAAACACAGCGGAACCATAATATATCTACACGTGGAAGCCTCCTGCTCCATATCTCCTCCAGAATTCGTCAAGCTAACCTGAATCCCTCGACTACTCATACATAATATGAGTACCCATGAGTTTAATAAAACAAAAAATAAACACTCGGGTCAGACAGGGGTCTGGTGTGAGTAAACGGGTTAAAATTGCTTAACTTTAGAAAAATCTTTGAAAAGAAAAGGGATCACGTAAGACTTTACACACATAAACATGGAAAAGTTTTTACATTGCGCTAACCAATACATTTGATAGGAAATCCAGTGATATTATAATAGTGTCTAGGGTTTTCAAGTAAATAAGAAATAGCCGAAATTGTTACATTATTAAATTCCAGCTACTAGCCACAAAAGTGGGTAATACAAACAAAACCATACGGTCTCGTAGGAAGAATGGGTTCCCATCAATGGCAGGGCTACCAGGGTTCCGCCCGTCACAGTACGTGGCCTAGATCACAGTACGGAGAATTACTCCAAATCCCCTGCATCACAAAGCCGGAACCATTCCTTACTGAACAATCCCGAGTAAATTCACCCGTGGTCGGCGTGACCAACCACTAAGCCGAAATAAAAGGGACACCTAGACAGGAATGACCTCAGCCTGAAATGGGTGCTACCCACCTAGCCTTGCTGCACCTTCCCTATTTTAGCCATTCCCGGTTGATGAGGCTTGACGCTGCGATTACCTTTATAGAACACATTTATCTCAGAATGCTCGTTGTCAACCTGACGATGTTCTGAAAGCATTCAATCCAAACAAGTTCATTCCGGGTTCGAACGAAACCAAAGGCACTATCTCGTTGCACTCATTTTGGAATCACCCTCAGAGTCAACGACCATAGCCCTTGCACTCTGAATCACCATCTCGAACCTATAAGTATTATTTCCGTCAACTCATCACGGAATCACCCCCAGAGTTATACTGACGAATATTTCTTACAGCTCGAGTCTTCACTAAGCTCCACTTGGATTCACGACCTAACGTTTAATTTGGATCGATGTGGTTTTCGGATATCCAAATATAGAAACCCGATCCCGGTCTCATCGAAACCAAACGCCATTTTAATGTCCAAGTTGTTTAAGGGTTTAAACAATTAACTTATATTCAAGATGATATAAACAGATAGATGAATCATATTATCACAATAGATAATTCATATCAAACATTCATCTCACAAAGCAGCATATCACATATCATAGATATCCAAATCATCCAATACCAATCAATCACCCAATATCAATCATCCAATATTAACCAATCATCCAAAAACAGAACTGATTAACTCTAAATCAATTGGATTACCAAAATCCTTCTTATTAATTTATTCCAAATAAATAAATTAATCATCTCTTAATGATCTTCCTTAATTAATCTTCCTTGACTAATCATCCTTTAATTACATTCAAGTAATTATCGTTAACCATATACAGTAATTAACCTTTAATTACTGTCATTAATTACAATAATTAACGATCCTCCAGTTGTTTCCATTAATTAATTGACTATAATTAATTACATTAAACCTTAATTAATTACAATTAATTAATCACACTTAAATTAATCAACCTTGATTAATTCATTAATTATATTAACTCATGATCCTTATTAATTAATAATTCCTTTAATTAAATAATTAACTTGTAATTAATCATCTCATTAATCAGTCTTAATTAATTATAAACAGTAATTAACAACTTGTAATTACTTATCTTAATTAATTATATTAACCCTTTGATTAATTAATCTAATTAATTAATCTTTAATTACTTCATTAAGTAATTATTAATCAATTAAATTTAAAATAATCCTTAATTAATTACTTTTATTAATTAATTACATTTTTAATTAATTATACTTAGTAATTTAATCACATTAATTAATTAATTAATCACATTAATTAATTAACTAAAATAACTAAGTAATTAACCCTTAATTACTTACATAAGTAATTATTTTCTAGTTACTTCCATTAATAAATCTTGATTACTCTCTTAATTAATTGCTTAACAAATAATTAATTTCATCATTAAATAATCCTTAATTCTTAAATTAATTAATTACTTCATAATTAATTAATTTCAAAACAATTATATTAATCAAATTCTTAATTAATAACATCTAGTGATTTAACCATTAACCACTTCCACTTTAATTACTTTCATGAGTCATTTCCTCTTTCTTTAATTACATTCAATAATTAACCATTAATTACTTCATTAAGTAATTACACTTAATTAATTCATAATTAAGTGAATATTTAAAAAATTAAATAAACAATTAACTAATTATTTAAAATTAATTCAATAATTTGTTAACCTCTTATATTTTAAAATCTTCAATTAATAAGAAAAACATTAATCTTAATTAAACTTTTACTTATTAACAAATCATATTAATTAAGAATTCTTAAGTTTATAACAAAATAATTTAACCTTATTTATCTTCATAAATAATTTTTTTTAATTTAATCAAATTTAATAACTTAAAAACAAATTATTCAATTTGGTTTAAATAATTATAATAATAATCTTACTTGAAGATAAAGCATTTAGAAATCAACTTCAAATTTAAAACACTTCAAAGTATCTAATTTTAAACTTATTTATTTTCAATATAAATTGAAACTTAGTTATTAAAACATTACTTAAAAAATTTACTTAAAACTTTGGTTCAATATTTTAAAATGAAAACATTCCCTTTGAATTAAAATTCAAAACACTTCTTTAAAATTGAAATTCAAAATTTACTTAGATAATTACTTTCAAAACCAAACTTCTTAACAATTTAAATTTAAAATAAATTCAATTAATACTTTCTTTTAAAGTTTGATTAACTTTATTTCTAAACAACAAGTTTTTAAATTTTGTTTTCTTTTATAAAACTTGTTTATGATTTAAAGCTTGATCTTTATTTACTACAAGTTAAATCTGTAAACTTTATATCATTACTGAGAACTAACCAAAAAAACATCACCTAAAACCCGAGTCAATCACTTCAACAATACGTGCCTACCCCGAAGCAAAACCCAACTACCTCCACTTCGAGTCATCCACGAAACAGTTGCGAGCCTTACACGAGAATCCCCCTTCTTCTCCAAAACACAATCCCACAGCAAAACTCACCGGCCCAAACGTGCACGGTGCACGTGCACCGGCCCCTCAGGCCGAAGACGAACGAAGCGACGATCCCCTACGATCCCATGAACTCATGCGATCTCGAGTACGCCCCCAGATTGAACAACGAACTCGAGAATCAAATACGAGGCACTCGAGCCCAAACGAAACTCACCATGGCCAAAAGCATCCCCATTAACGACGCCACCGTTCTCGATTAACCTCGCCATCCACACTATCCCTTCGTCTCAACCTCCAGCTACTCTTGCAAGCCTCGCGATCGACTCCGATCAATCCACGACGCCGCAAAACCCACAGATGCGACGCCTTCAAAACAGGAAACCAAAACCCTACTTTGATTTAATCTGCTCAATTTGGCCTTAAGAAAAATTCAGGGGTATTTTTCCTATACTCGCAATCAATCGAACTACCTTCATACCAAAAATCGTACAACTTCGCCACGCCGTTCATCGGCAACCGCCCAAAACACCCATTTCGAACGAACCCAAAATTCACATAAATTACCCAACTAAAAATTAGAAATTGCATATCAAAATTCACGATTTTCCATCAAGATTACATGCAGGTAATTCAAATTAAAATTTAAGATAGTTGATTTTTACATGAATCAAAATTTTTTTTTACTGTATTTCCTAAATTTAAACTTATTTACTGAAATAAAAATACTGAAATGATTTTAAACACAATCATCATCCATTAACAAACAATTTTCATTAAATTATCAAAGCTAAGCAATGATTGTTTTTAGGAGATTTGATTTTTTTTATAAAAGTTGATTCTGGACGGGGAAGAAATAGATAACAGAGTAACAATACCTATACATAGACCGCTACACATACATATGCAAATCTATCAACCCAATAATATAAATACTAAAGAATTTTCGTGCAACATCAAGATTAATTAACTGATCATCACATGCATGGTAGTTAAAATCCAGAACAAACTGTTTTTAAAATAATTTACTCACTTTTATTTATTTATTTAGAACAAGGCAGAGCAGGTTTTTGATTTTATTTTTCCAGGCTTTGGATCTTTAGAACTGAAAAAGCTTTTGATTTGCTTTCTGTTGAAATTGAATGCATGCTTCAAATTGATGCTTTTAAAAGTTGAAATATGCAGTTGCTCTTGATTCTTCATTTTAGTTGCAGGTTGAAGTTGCAGTTTGAAGTTGATATGAAGTACTTTGCTTGATTTTGAATTTTAGGTTTTAGGTTTTGATGTGCTTTTGGTTTTTAAATCTCAGGTTTTGGAAAACTTTCTCGTTTGAGTTAAGAAAAGAAGACAAAAGAAAAAGTGTTTGTGAAAAACTAATTTTCTACTTAAAACATTTATAAAAAATAGAAATAAAAATATTGCCACTTGTTCCAAAAACTTACATTTGTCACGCAATTTTTTTAATTGCTTTACAAGTGTTGTTAAGATGTCTAATATGGTTACACATATCTTTAAGTATTTTTTTTAAATAAATTTTCATTTGATTCAAATGTAAATATAAACTTACATATTTAATTTACTTTATTACTAAATACTTATGTATGAATATATATATATATATATATATATATATATATAAATTTACTTTTTAAAGAAAATATTATAAAACTAGTTATAATGCAAATAAATCTTTATACATGGATTTAAAAATCTAAAACATTTATATATATATATATACACATTTATAACCATTTTAATTTAAGATTTTAAAGAAAACAAAACAAAACTTTATTTAAACTATCATATTTAAAATAAACAATTATCTTATATTTTTAAAACAATTGAATTAATCTAAATTAACTTTTGAAAAATATTAATTTTAAAACAAAGCTTCAAATTACAATTCATACATATATAAATTATTAATAGATTAAATTAAATTTCAAAACAATTCCAAATTATAACATATACATACATATATATTACAATTTGAAAATTCATCTTTTATATAAAACAAAAGATTTTGCTATTCACAATATATATCAAATATATATATTATAAATAGAATATAATTTTATTAGCTTTGAAAAACAATTCTTATCAATATTACCAGATTAAATATTTATTAACTTTTAAAAAATTAAATTTATCAATTTAAATTTAAATTATAAACAAAAATTATCAAATCAATTTAATTATTAATATGGATTATTAAATTGATATTTCCTAAAATTCCGGGTCTTCACATTCCTCCCTCCTTAAAAGAATTTCGTCCCCGAAATTTAAAAGCAAAGGTAATTTAATAACCGAGCAAAGATTTTAATTTCAAACAATAAAGCATACCTATCATCCAGTAACTAACAACCATAGCAATTAATCAAACGAACATACCTAATTAATTATCCTGATACAGATTAGGAGAGATCTTCTAGCTATCTAGAGTTTCCCAAGTATAAATAACTGGGAGACTCGCTCTACAAAAGCTAAACTACTACACCACTATGATCCAGAGCTGCTCTCATCTCTAGATCCATCAATCTGAACAGAACGTCATACTATACTCAAGTCTAGCACAACTTCCAAAATCCCACTGAACTGCAGATTCAACAACCAACAATGAATCATACACGTACTCCCTCAGAGATACGTGATATACAATGAATTCCAGTTATCCAAACTGGCAATTCCATCTTATAGACAACAGAACTTATCCTATCAAAAACACAGATAAGAAATCTCAAATGCCTCAGAGCTAACCATCAAATTTTATCCAATTACTGCTCTCTTAACCAGAGAAATCTGAACAACAATGAAGTCTCCAACTTCGAATTCCAAACTCCTTATCTTATATCTGCATAACTTAACAGACAATCCTGGGCTGCCAATCTACTTCCTGATCAGCTCAACCTCTGCTGATGCTTCCAGAAACAACTAGTCCCAAGCAAACCAGTTCCCTGAATCCTATCCAATAGAAAAGTCTTCCAAAATCCATCGAAATCCAGAACACAAGCTCTACTACCCAAGCAATAGCAAACTGAACTTGCTTCCTTCCTCGCACAGCTGCTACCTCGCTTTCGCTGCACAACTCTGATTCTGAAATAGATGAGAATACTGTTGATGAACACGAATACAAACTTACCCAATATATCCAGGAACTTTGTTCATCAAATCCATAAAATCTAAGTCGCTCATCTGATTCGGTCACACAACCTTATAGCAGAATCCAACTCAAAACTAGATCTAACCAATCCAAATTCCAAAAAAAAGTTTCCGAGCTGCTACACCAAATCTTCCTTCTACAAGAACTATCCCACCGCCAGGCTAACCACCAGTATCGCTTCTGGAACCAAAACAATATGGAACTCAACTCCAGCAGCAGCCAAACTTATGATTACATCAGTAGCTCCTACTTTCACATGAGAATCCTCAGTCTCAAACAAAAGATTGCCCAAGATAAATTCCCAAACTAATCGCAAGTCACTTTTGCGATCCTACCTGATTCGGATTCCAAAGAAACTGTCCTCTCTTTACCAAATAGAACAGCCTTAAGCTTTTCCAAACAAGGTTAACCTTCGAGAAAACATTCTCCAACTACCCGGACCGCTGAAAGAAGAATCACCAAGATCCCTAAACCATCGGAGAAACAGCCACCTTGCTGCTTCCAAACTCTACCTCGATGATACTACAAAGCTAAAAGACTTCTCCTCGTCACACCGAATACTTCGAGCTGCACTGCTACCACAGCTAACCAAAGACTTCTAATCCAAAGGCTTCTCGAAAACCAAAATGATCAACAAACCACGCAACAGACCTTCAAGATGGCAGACATCCTTTCAAGAGATTCGCGCTCCAAATCAAGCATCAACATCTTGCTCTCCAAATGAAACCATGCCGAAATGAAACAACTTGTAGACCTTAGTCTCAAATTTCAAACAGCCAACCTCCATGCTAAAGATCCAGATAACTTCTACACAGACGAATCTTCCCTGCAGTAGGTAAAGACTGCTCCTCAACCACTTCTAAAACTGCTTGAAGAGAAAACATTTTCAGAAATATCCATGGATACTGCATCTCATCACGCAGTTATCAAGATATCATCACTAACTTCTGCACTTCCGACAAATCCAAACTTACACTTCAAAGATGAACTCTGAATCCTTTAAAAATATTTCCTTCAGATATTAGAGAAATCCTTACTCCAAACTAAACTCACTCGAAACGGTATTAGGTCTACAGTCTCGACAAATGCACATCCAACCTCAAACATATGGACCTCTTCCATCAGTGGTAGTCGTGTTACACACACACACACCACTACTCCACCTACCTCTAAAATTTATGCTGGAAAATCCGAACAGATAACCCAACAGATTAGGTATATATATAAATATACATATATATAGTTATATATAAAAATTACAAGTACGCTCTCTCAGGAAAGGCACCACTCCAGAACCTAGGTATTCACTCAACCTAATGCTCTGATACCAGCTATAGCGACCCAACTTTCTAACACCAGAAAGTCGCATCACTATTTAAGAAAGAAAGGGATAGAAGAAGAAAAGAAAGAGAAGAAAGAAACACAACAACATCAGATAACTCACAGCGGAACGAATGAAATATAATATATCACATAAAATATCACATAGTATCGTATTACATCAGAGTACACAACTTGTACAACACATATTAGACAGTTATAAATATCTATCTAACTATACAACTCAAGTACACAAGATACAGATACAATCTCAAACACAGCGGAACCATAATATATCTACACATGGAAGCTTCCTGCTCCAAATCTTCTCCAGAATTTGTCAAGCTAACCTGAATCCCTCGACTACTCATACGGGATTCGGGTTAGCTTGACAAATTCTGGAGGAGATTTGGAGCAGGTGGCTTCCACGTGTAGATATATTATGGTTCCGCTGTGTTTGAGATTGTATCTGTATCTTGTGTACTTGAGTTGTACAGTTAGACAGATGTTTATAACTGTCTAATATGTGTTGTATAAGTTGTGTACTCTGATGTAATATGATACCATGTAATATTTTATGTGATATATTATATTTCATTCGTTCTGCTGTGAGTTATCTGATGTTGTTGTGTTTCTTTCTTCTCTTTCTTTTCTTCTTCTATCCCTTTCTTTCTTAAATAGTGATGCGACTTTCTGGTGTTAGAAAGTTGGGTCGCTACACATAAGCCTACATCCCTCTTCATACCTTCCTAGAAGAAACTTCTCTTCATATCCCAATACATCTTAGTTCCTCCTCGACGAATAGTGAACTACGAATGATGGCATTCCTCTTTAACTTCTTTCCTAATGTTTCCAACGTCTAACCTTTCTTTCTTTCTTTCTCAATTACCTATTCGGATCATAACCAAAATCTTTGAGCTCATCGCCCTCTGTTCCATCCACTAATTTCTTGATCTGCTTAGCTGATACTGGATCCTCTCCTTAGAAGCAATTCTTTCAATCATAACCGGTCAAACTTCTAAACATGATAACATGAATTCAATGCACCCAACAAAGCAAACACTGCACTACAGTAACCTCCTATAGTGAAAACAGTCCGATCACTACAATCTAGGTGACTAAGAGATATCTTCCAACCATGGCAAAATATCTAGCATCATTCTCACTTATCCAATCCATACCTAGGATAATCCCAAACCCAACACAATCAAACACATGCAAACTGCACTCAAAAGTATGACCTAACTGGTCAAACTCAAACTGGTCACATCTTAACCTTAGAGTTGCTTACTCTTCTATTAGATTCGCAACTCGTAAGGAAGTAACTAAATATACGGGTTCAAGGTTAAGCTTATCTATCAAACATCTAGATGTAAAGTGATGCACCAGTATTAAATAAAACGCTAACAGACATGCCCTAAACTGAAGCGTTCCCCCAAGAACTGACTTTTCCTTCTCTTGGGTTGTTGGCTTGTAAGCGATAGGCTTCAATGCATACACCTTGACCTTACCATCTCTAAAGGGCTCCTTGCACTGGTTCTTATAATGGTCTATCTACTCGCAGTTGAAATACCTAAAATTCTTCCCCTTAGCCACATCCTTCGCCTTCCATAAGCGGCACTCATTAGCAAAGTGCCCTTTATTGTCGCATTTATAGCAGATAACTATAGACTTCGCTTTCTTGGCTGCTCCACCCTTCCAAGCACCTTTCTGGGGAAAGTACTTCCTATTTTGGCCCTGCCCAACGTGGACCACTTTTGCCTTGCTCTTATCCAGAGACTCAAGGACTTCTTCTTGCCTCAAAGCCATATCTATAAAAATATCAGAAGGATCTCTAAGATGAGACAAAGTAGCACTAGACAATTCTGGCTTCAATCCTCTGATAAACTTCTCATTTCGCTTCAACATGGTATCTACAAAAGCATACATATACTGGGCCAACTTTTCGAACTTCCTGGCATACATAGCAATAGACATCTCACCCTACACCACCTCAGAAAACTGCCTAATCAAAGCTGACTGTGCCATTACTGACATAAACCTCTGCTGAAATCTCCACTTGAAATCCTCCTAGGTTACTATCTCCTCATCAACTGTCGTAGTTACATTATTCCACCAAAACAATGTTGTCCCTTGTAGCTGCCTAGACGACAACCTCCTCTCTTTTTTGTCATTGATCCCTAAGTCTGCAAAAATCCTTCCGCGGTGCACAACCAATTCTACATTTCAATGGCAACCTCCATTCCCATAAACAGCTTTCCTCCTAGCTACACATAATCACCGCTCATCTTCGTGAAATGATTAACTATTAGAACTTATGGAACCCCTATTCCTGCAGCATTTCCTCCTACCACTCTGGCTGCAACTCCTGCCTGCGTCATATTCCTAAAAAACTGATTGGCTCCATTTTGACCTGTGGGACTTTTGCACCAACATTCTCCGTCAGACCTTAACCTATCTCTACATTAGGTCCAGCATTCCTTTCAGTGCTTCCCCTTCAAGGTTAACTCTACTTCTTCTACCATCCATATATGTATTTAAACCTCATGAGATACAGAAAAATAATCCTAATCAAAGATAGACGAATGGAGATAAAATGCATTCTAATATATATCAAACACAAGTACGTTATTATAGCGTTAACCCAACCCCAAATCTTATGCTAATTTCTTTGGATTTTTGTTTTCAAAATCATTTTTAATTAAATTTTTCATCAACCTAGGCTCCGATACTAAGCTTTAACGTCACATATCTGGAGCCCAAAAGCTAAGCGCTATGAATGCTGCAATCATCCCCAGTATTAACTTATGGTGATGAAATATGGCAGTTTAATGGTATACATAATATCAGAAGAACTTGAATATGAAAAAAATCACAAATTTCCAAAAACAATAATTTCAGTGATTATATTTCAAATAAATCATACCCAAGTTACAAAAATCCCAAACGTAGTCTCAAGCAATGATCAAATATAATTCACAACAATAGGCCAAGAGCCACATGTGAAGATGCCCCCTTGGATTATCAAAGCAATATTGTCATAACTATCTTAATACACAGCATAAACAATTTTAAAAAAGAATTCCTAAATTAGCTATCCATCAGCCACCTACTTGTCTTTGGATGCTTTATTTTCCAAAATCTGCTAAAGCCTGAAAACCTAAACCCTCATCCAACTCAGATTAAATTTTGAGCATCCGAGAATTTAAGGGGAAACAAAAACTTCAAGTCAGATATAAACCCTGGTATGAAAATTTTATGTTTGGCCCAATGGAATGCACGGTTATCAAGGCCGTAATACAATGGGTTTGGTACGAATAGGTGAACGGATGATCAATTATAGATAATAAATGTGAATATGAAATCAGGATTCAGCGTAGTCAATGGATAAATGATGTCGGGTACATGGAATATGGATTTCGGGAAATGTCAAGTTTTTTGAGTCAGGCATTCGGGTTGGGAAAGTGTTTACTTCGGGTCATAACAGGATGCACTTCGGTCAGGTCATCATTGGTATTACTTCAGGTTCATCTTTGACTCAACATTATATTGCTACGAGTTCTTATTTAGGTCGGCACAGGCTTAACTTCAGGCTTCAATTTGGATAGGCATTGAACTATAGGTCAACATTTGCTTGGGGTCGGCATAGCCTATGCTTCGGCCGACAATAGGAAAACTTGAGGTCTAGCTTTGGCTTGGTGTCGACATTCATGTTACTTCGGGTCAGAACCAAGATTACTTCTGGTGAGTACTCGAGTTGACATTGGATTCTGGGATTGGCATACTTGGAGGGGTCGGCGTACTTTGAGGGATCAGAATCACTTTAGGTCGACTATAGTTTGGCTTCAGGTCAGTGTTGGAGCTTCTGTTCGGCACGAATATAGGGTCACATACGGAAATGATTAGGGTTCAGCTGTAACGCCCCACTCTGAGACCCACCTTAGCAAAGAGAATTAACAAGTAATTCTGTCTACTAATGCGGAGAATAGGGTTGGTTAAGGGAGACCATCTATAATTTTGTCTTAAACATCTATTGAATATGTCGATAAATGCAATATAATTTATTTTTCAACTCAAGTGGATCGACATACCCAGTAAATGCTTAATCCAAAACTATATATGGCTAACGGATTTATCAGAATAAAATACAATAACTGAATTTAAATCACATCACAGAACAATAACAAACATCATATATATACATACACATGGATACACATTCAATACAATACAATACGAATACAATAATGGTGGTACACGACCACACCATATACATCGACTAAAATGTAAAAACATCAGAGTATGCGGAAGAAATAAACTACTCAAGGGAAAGAAGATCTGATATCCAACATCAACTTCAAGCTAAGCCCAATAGATGATACCTGAAACAACTTGGTCTGACCCGAGTGAAAACACACGGGTCAGGCTAGCTAGAACTTATCATTAGTAAAGGTGATGATAAGTGATAAGGGGAAAACCATTCATTGTTACCAATGGAATGATATAGGTCATCACGTTATCTCTAGAGTGATACATCAATGGTTCATCATGATTACATAGAGGAATACAATATGTATATTAGATAGACATGGTTTATCTAATTATATATACATAACCGAATGAAATGGTTAAGGATATGGACCATAAAGTAAATCTTCATAAGATAATTAAAACTTCAAGAATCCATCATAATTAAAACTCATCTAATAGAAACTTCTTAATTATTATACCTCATCTCATCGGTATAAATATAAATACATCTCAAATCCATCATTAAACTCATTGTAAAGGAACCTCCATAATCACTTATACCTCATATCATTGGTATAAATATAAATATAAATATATCTTAAATCTATTATCAGCACTCATCATAAAACCATTACCATAATTTAAACCTCATCTCATTGGTATAAATATGTATAATGTCTCAAATCCATCTTGATAGAGCCTGGAAAGAATCCAAAACATCATATTCAAAATCATAAATAAAACCATGTATGTCAATAAGCCTTTTTCTTACATAAGGCTATACTAAAGCATCATCATCATAATAGTGAAATCGAAACACCTAAAACCTCATGGAAAACAGCACGTGCATTTACATCTTGATTAGTACTAACATTATTTGGTTCCATTCATCGTGATGACTTAGGGTCACATAACATCATTACATCGTGATCATCTTGATTGACTATAGTCGGAAACATCTTAATGACACCCAGTCGCAAAAACCCGAGTAATAACATCGTGATGATTGGAGTCGAGTAATAACTTCATGAACATCATGATGACTCCAATCGAGTACTCGGTCTATAGCACTAGTAACATCGTGAATGTGTCTCAACTTCTTGAATAGGAACCCAATAGGCGTCAACGTACGTCTCATACCATACGTTCGTACCTATTGGTTTACTAATCGTTAGTCGATGCCACATTAGAAAACCATCATAAAACATCATCTAATAAACATTGCCTCATCTCATTGGCGAGTGTAAGATACCTAACTCATCTTCTCTCTTCCTTGGACGAGTTTTAAGTGACATCGAGACTTGTCTCATTTCATCAACAAGTAAAAATTCATCATAAATATCAAAATCATCATCAGTCCATCATAACAACTTGCCTCATCTCCTTGGCAAGTAAAAGAACATCATGATGGTTATTTCTAACCATAGTTGCAAATTAAAGCTTTACATCAATATTGCCTCATTTCATCGGCCATCACAAAATGCATCTAGATTGGTTCGTCGTCGAATGTACTCAAAGAGTAATTCTCAAACCAATCATCTTCACCAAAATTTGGCAACTTCTAAATCAACTCAAAATAACACTTCAAATTGGTTTCGATGAAAACCGTGTTCGAAAACAATGAAAACTAAGAAGGATATCTCAAAATTGATAACTTGAATTCAATATGAATTCTATTCAAATTTAACCCAAATCAATTCAAATTCCATTTAAAATTTGAATTTCAAATTCTCCAAATATAGCTTGCCTACTGATAGACATCATAGCTTTGAAAATATCTTAAAAACATCATTAAAATCGAAGAGAATGAGAGCAAAACGAGCTAATACAATTCTAAGGTCAACGATTGTTGTTGCTGTCATTTTGCTCTTAGGACAGCAACATACAACCATAATTTCGACCAAAGAAACTTCAAAATTCCAGAAAATCAAATGAGTGATACTTGTAGCACATGACGTAAGCTTTCCGAAACATACTAAATTATCAAATTTGGTTAAGAAACGAAGAAGTTATGGTCAAATTTATTTCAGTTTCAAACACCGAACAAATCTATTCTCGGGTTAGCAGTAGAAAAATTAGATTTTGACATAGCTAAACTGAAAACTAAAGAAAACTCAAAACATAAAAATTGTAGAACATTATTTATTCTTTCCATAACATCTAAAATTATCAAAATCAGTTAAGAAAGGAAAAAGTTATGACCAATTTCGTTTCAGCTTCAAGGACAGAGCAAATATTGGTTTTGCTCTCGGGATAATAGAATGAAAATTCGATTTTAACATAGCTAATCAACAAATTACAGAAATTACAATGCATGTAATTTGTAGCACATGATTTAAGCTTTCCGGAACATCCAAAATTATCAAAATCGGTTAAGAAACGAATGAGGTATGGGAAAAATCATTGCTCAGACTTGTGATTGTTGTTGATGTCATTTGCTCTCGGGACAGCAACAAACAAGCACGATTTTGATCAAATAAACTTCAAAATTTTAGAAAACTAAAAACATAAAACTTGTAGCCCTTTGTCTGTGCTTTCCATAACATCTAAAATCATGAAATTTGGATAAAAAATGAAAAAGTTATGGCCAAAACAATGTGGCAACATAAAACAGAAAATAACAAAGACGAAACGTAACCTTATTAATACGAAAATTCAACTCAAAACTTTGATTTTGGCTAGAATTTGTAAGCTTTTACACTTACGAATTGATTTTCAGTGAATAAGTAAGGATTTGCAAGCAAGGTTGAGCCTTTAGCATAAGATTGGAGCCCTAAACATCTGAAAATAGAAAAAAAAACAATACATGCAAAGAAGAAATTGATCAAAATAAAATTTACAGTAAACAATTCTAGGGTTTTAGATGGATTCTAAGATAGAATAGGTTAGAGATTACCTTCTTTTATGATTCTAACTTGAATTAGGCTTTTAAATTTGCACAGATTGAGCTTGGAAGATTAAATTTTGAAGAGGGTAGCCATTGTTTTGTACTTTGAAGCTTTTTCTTTTCTGATTTAGGTTTTACTGTAATGAGTTTTGGAAGAAAAGGAACGTACTTCATTAAAAAGACTCTAGAATTTGGGTTATTGGATGTTTACTATACCCATTTAGTCCATCCTCATACTTAGAAAATTATCTAGGCTAATATACATAGGTTTTATACCATTTTTAACATAACGTTCTCTATTAACTTCTTTTTTCATGAGACAAAATGCATTCTTCATATTTTAACATGGTGAACATGATTAACACAATAAATTCTTTTTACACGTAAAAATATTATTTTCCCAATAAACTATTAATTTACACAATATTTGACAATATTGTTTTTTAGACAAAAAACCATAATTTTAATCAATCAAAGTCAACTAAAAATTATTTCTTAACACAAATAAGTGTATTAAATATTTTAACACTTTTTAAAATATTACAACACTATTTTCGATCATTAGTACACTTCGAAAAATTCATTTTCTTCTCATTTGCCCTTTTTATTCACTATAAAAGGCTATTATTGGAATAAAATTCCAATACTTCCCATTTTGACTCAATAAATAAGTAACATCATTTATTTTCAACACACTTTCACAAATAAAATATTCTACGCTTATTTTCACTCATTTATATTTATTCCAACCATCAATATGTTAAAATTACATCTTATGAGATAAATTAACTCACATAAATTAAAACCCAAGTTTTATTCAACAAAACATTGTTTATGTAAAATAAACCATATTAACTTACATTTCATCCCTCCAATTCATTTATAATCACAATATTAAGTTATTATTTGCATTATAATTTAATATTAATGGTAATCTCCAAAATCCGGGTTGTTACATCAGCAATGGGCAATGCTTTGGGATTCACTTTGAGCTGGCGTGGCATGTTCTTCGGATCAGCACTCGGGTCGGCGGAGGAGAGTTCATCTGGGGTCGGCGTACATGTTACTTGGGGTTGGCATTCATTTTACTTTGGGTAAACCACTGGTTTGCTTCGGGTTTGCACTGAGTTTTCTCTAGGTCGACATGTTGTCTACTTCAGGTCGGCGTATTTGGACGAGTTAGGCTCGACGGTCGCGATGCGGGGCCCATATAGGCGAGGAGGACCTGTAGCCGAGATTTAACCTATATATGTAGCAGGCGTGGCTTTAGAAAGGGAGGCCCATTTAGTTTCTCTTCACCTTCTTCAACCTAGGCTGCACTCTGCCATTTTTACTCTTGAATCCTGGATTGTAATTGTAACCATACTTCAATCTAATACGAAGGAAATTTCTAGAGTGGACGTAGGATGGAGTTAGCCGAACTGCTATAAATCTTGTTTTTTTACTGCTTTCATTTTAACTTTAATTGTTCTTTATATTATATTCTTCACATATATTCTATCTATGATCTGTGATTGGACATTGCTGCTTTCACTTGCAATTGGATCATTCGACGACAAACCCCGACCAAAGTGAATGGACCAGCATAACTTCCCATGAAATTGGGGACATAGGTTTGGATGGATTTTTTCGAAAATTGATAGCGATGATGGAATAGGAGCAGCTATCATCCGCCATAAATCGAAGCTAGCTCAGCTTATGGGCATATGTCGTCATCTCTTAATGGTATGGAATAAGTAATAAACCCTATAGTAATATGGCTAAGTCACTTATACATGTACGGGATCGAGGACTATTCCTAGACGTGCTCTGAGATGATGATGAACCATGGTGCTCGAGTTTATGAAATCTTGTTTTTTTGTTTACTGCAAATTTTGGTTCTTCTAGTCACAGTTACGGTCCTGATCGGAGAGATGGGGCAATAACCGCGAGTTACGAGTCCTTTCGCTGGAGAGCGATTAGGTGGACTCAAACACGGATAAGTCCTTGACTAGGGATCGAGGCTGGAGTATAACACCCCATGGATTAAGTCCTCAACTGAGGATCGCGGTCGGAGTATAACACCCCATAGATTAAGTCCTCGACTGGGGATCAAGGTTGGAGAAGGATGTCCCATGGATTAAGTCCTCGACTCGGGATCGAGGCCGGAGAAGAATACCTGATGGATTATGTCCTCGACTCAAGATCGAGGCCGGAGAAGGATACCCCATGGATTAAGTCCTCGACTAGGGATTGAGGTCGGATAAGGAAACCCCACAGATTAAGTCCTCGACCGAAGAGTAGAGGCTAGAGAAGGACATTCAAGATAATTCCTTGACTGGGGAACATGGCCAGAGTAGGATACCCCAAAAATTAAGCCCTCGACCAAAGAGTCGAGGCCAAAGAAGGAAATTCATGGATAAACCCTTGACTAAAGAGTTTAGGCCGGAGTAGGATAAAATGACTTGGAGAGGTCTATGGACTTGGATTTGGACCCGGGGAGGTCCTTGATTTAAATACTGACCCAGCGAGGTCCCAGATTCGAATATGGACCCCGCGAGATCCCGGATTTAGATTATAGGACTAGGAAAGTTCCCAGACTTGGATAAAACGATTTGAAGAGATCGTGGTGTTGGTTAATATATTTGGGATGAATTCGAAACTGGATATTGACTTGAAATAGACGTAGATTTCATTGATGATCCGGAGAGATCAAGGAATTGGATTGGCAATGGATTGGATTGAAGAGTGGATGATATGGTGATCAATGGATTATGGACTTCGGATTTTGGACATACGGCAATACAAAACATGCCTTCCTATCTCAAGGCATGTTTTGGGAGGCAAACTGTTAACCCGCCTTTTTGCAAGACAGAATACAGGCAGATTTAATCCAATGGACTGCACGGTTATCAAGGCTGGAATATTATGGATTTGGTTCGAATGGGTGGATGGATGATCAATTATGGATAATAAATATGAATATGAAGTCAGGATTCAGCAATGGATAAACGATGCTGGGTACTTGGTACATAGATTTCGAGAAAGGTCTAGTTACTTTGCGTCAGCCAAAGGGTTGCCTCGGGTCACCATGTGGTTTGCTTTGGGTTAGGAAAGTGTTTACTTTGGGTCATAACAGGATGTATATCGGTCAGGTCGACATTAGTATTGCTTTGGGTTCAGCTTTGGGTCGACAATGGTATTAGTTTGGGTTCTACTTTGGGTCGGCACGGGCTTTATTCAGGATTCACTTTGGATCGGCATAGAACTAGGGGTCAATATAGCCTATGCTTTGGGTCGGCATTAGGAAAACTTTGGGTCGGCATAGCTTTGGCTTAGGGTTGGCATTAGACTTGGGGTCGGCATTCATGTTACTTTGGGTCAGAACCAAGATTACTTCGGGTCAGTACTTAGGTCGGCATTGAATTCTAGGATCAGCATACTTGGAGGGGTCGACATATTTTAAGGAATCAGCACCACTTCGGGTCGGCGATAGTTTGGCTTCGGGTTGGTGTTGGAGCTTCAGGTTGGCAAGGATATGGGGTCAGCATATTGAAATGTCCAGGGGTCGGCTATGGGTGCTGCTTCGGGATTCACTTCGGGTCGGTGTGGCATGTTTTTCGTGTCAGTACTGGGGTCAGCAGGGGAGAGTTCATCTAGGGTTGGCGTACACATTACTTGGGGTTGGCTTTCATCTTGCTTTGTGATGTCCATAGGTTTGCTTCGAGTTTTGTAACGACCCATAATTTTCGATTATTAAAATATTAATTAAATAATATTTTATAATTTTATATTGAAATAAAACTAAAAAAAAATGATGTTACAAGGAGAAGAATAACTAGAATGTAATATTAGTAATGTTAATATAAGGTAATTGATAACTATTTTAATCTAATTTCCAATTAATTGAAGTGACTTTAAGGTTATAATTAGTTATAACTAAGAATAAGGAAATATATTGAACGTTGAAATTATATGTAATCAATTAGAATTGGCTAATATTGAACATGAAATCAATGGTGTTGTCTGAACGCTACTGATAAATATTTAAAGTAATTTCAAACTAATTGAAATACATTGTAGGTTGACTTGGTTATGATTGTAAATAATGAAAAAAATTAAATGATATAGATGGTTAACTTGTATGTAATTAATTGAAATAGGTTAATATTGAATATAAAACCTTTATGGGTAAGCAAATTATAACCCTTGGTTGTAAAGAATAAGATAAGGGGCATGAATTATTATTATAAACGATTGTAGTAACTATTTTCTCATTAATTTATCGTTTTAATATTGAATGGGTAATTAATTGAATTAAGGCAATTGAATGTTGGGTTTAATGTTGGAATTGTATGTTAGTGATTAAAATAATTGTAACGTTATTTGATGATAAGTTGAAATAAGGAAATGAATTAAATGTTATATAAAAGGGGAAATTATATGAAATTAATGGAAAATTGAGTATAATCAGGATTGTGTAAATAGTCATAACATTTGTTGTTAATAATAATCTTGTAAATGCGATTAAGTAAGTAAAAGGTAACATTTGTCATTCATCACCTATTTTTTAATCCATTGAAATTAAACTGAAAATCAATTGCAGTTAATCTAATTACCTACTACAGTTAATATGAACTAAAGTGATAAATATAGAAGATTGAGGTAATGAAATGGTAAACCAACGTTAAGTATATATATAATAGGATAATTGATTGAATAATAAGATTAAAAAAAACAAAATAAGTATATGTTGGAATTTAAATTAATTAATGAATTTATTGCCGTTAATTTGACTTGGAATCTTCTAATAAAAGGGAAAGAGAATTTATTTGAAATTAATGGCGTTTAATAAAAGAAATGTACGTTTGTTATAATCCGTTATAAGTGTAATTTTGAAATTAATTACAATTATGTCGATTTTGGATCTTTCAATTTAAAAAAAAAAAGAAACATTAATATTAATTTTTGGATTTAACGAAAGAAACATACATTATTGTAAAAAAATAAAAAGAACATTTTAATGAAAATAAAACGAACATTTTCATTTTGAAGGTAAAAATAATTCTATATAAAGAAGAAAAAAATGAATTTTAAAACAATATTTTACAGTCATTAAGTATACATTTGAGGCTGTATATAAGTGATTTTAACACTAATCTTGAAGTTTAAATTTAATTGACTTTTTAGGTTATGCAATTCCCCTATGAGAAAAACATTATTTTGAAAGAAAAAAAAAACTTGAATTTGAGTTCTAGATCAGCTTTTATTTTTTTGCAACGTTACACTGGTTATTGTATTCAAATTTATTTACTATATGTTAATTATGTGTAAACGAGTGTGAAAAAGGGTATATTCAGTGATAATATATTTAATTGAGTGGATCATGCAATTAACTAGATCCTAAGTGGTCCCTTCATTTCCTTATTATTCAATACACCTGCCACCATTTCCATATTTGGTTTTATTGCAATTCTTTGATGTAATTGAAACGTGAATTTATATCCTTTCTTATTCTTCCGTTTTGTTTATTTATTACCCAAAGCATCTACTTAGATCATACGGTTTTGTTTTATTTGTCCCTTCCATACATATTTCATTTGTCACTTCCCTTTCTTCTTTTGTTTTATATCATATATCATTCTTTCCCCTAGAAATTCCTTATTTTTCAAACATCAGACCTCTATTTGTTTCCCTCAAAGTCTCAATGTCAACATAGTTTTATACCTCTACTTAATTGTTGCCAATTCATTTTACTGAAGCTATGTTTAGAAAAAGAAAAGAATAAAAGGTGTGGGCATCCATTTCTTCCTTAACCACATCCGTACCATTCCTCATCGCCTTGCCTTCTTTTGCAAGAAACCTTCAAAAAAATTGAACAATGAGAATTAGCCTTAATGGTTTTGGCTTTCCACTTCTTGCCTTTGTTTTGGGTACATCAAATTTGAAAACGTGAGTTATTAAAGTTTCTTATTTTAAGAATTAAATATGTATGTATTTTTATTTTATTTTATATCCTTATAACCTGAATATCTTCCTCATACGAGCTTTGATACATGCGTAGTTTCTTCCCTTGGACTCGTATTGGAATTCCTAATAACATAAAATAGGTTTGGCTGAGTTTGGAGACTATTGGAAAAGGCATCGTTGTTTGGATTTTTGCGTTCTAAATATCAAAGGTGAGTGTTTTGACCCACTCACGAATACTAGATTATCTTATGCTAGTTAAATTAAATTTATAATGTGATTAGAAATTTATTAATTGCTTTTGGTATTATTAGATTGTCATTTAAGTTAAATTTGAATTTATATTGAATTGAATTTGCCATTTATTTAATAATGAATATAAATTGCAAGTTATACACCTGATAATGATAATCAATTGATTGTTGTGATTTATTGGCTGATTTGGATGTTGGATTGTGATGGATGTTATTGGTTGTCATTTTGGATGATTGGATGTTTATTTATGTATATATCTTTGTTACCACTATGGATTGAAATGATAACTCGAGCGGTTTCCATTGATTTGGAAATTTTGATTTGGATACTGGTTGAAATGACATATAACCGTGTAATTTCTTTAATTTGGATTATTTATTAGAATTGAATTATTTGAAAGATTTAAGTTTTAAATTTAAAATTCGGATCTATTTTAATTAAAATGATTAAGATTGGTATTTTTGAATCGTTTGAAATCTTTTAAATAATTAAATCCACATTGTACATTTGATATGAGATGAAATTCCTGTTATACATCTCTGAATCCATTATAGTAATATTTCTATTCTACTTATTTTGATTTGACTTACATAAGATCTTTTAGTCCTGACTCGAGTGTTTTGTCTTTTTATTATGCTCGGGTCAGTCTGAGTTTTTTTAGTGTATTGAAGACCATTATATTTTAGAGGATGAAGACGGAGACGAGTCTACTATTTATTGTTAATTATTCCACTACATCATGTGTTACGCTGCATTATTTATTTATTTCTACTGTATGTATAACTCTGATTTGTATTGTAAAGGTGTAATCAAATGTTATTTGTAAAATAGCTTCATGAACTGTTTATTTGATTTTTATATTTTGTCATTCCGCTGTGAGATTCTGTGTTTTATCTTTACTTCTTTTCTATTATTTTCTTATTTACCCCATTAACAGTCTTACCTTTTGAATGATTTTAGTTGACATGTGTGGTTTATTGTCGATTTAAATCGTCCAAAAGGGTGGGATGTTACAGTTGGTATCAGAGCATTGGTTTAGACATACCTTAGCCTGTTGGGGTTAACTCATTAGAGATAGGGTAGTAATACCCTAGAATGAGTTGTCTAAGTGTATATATGAGAGCGTGTATTTGTTAGTTTTATAAAAGTGTTTTATATAAGTTTTGAAATGAATTTTTTCCTAATATTATATGATATGCAGAGGATTAAATTTTATAACTAATGTAGTTTGAGACGACCCGACTTTCTACTCCCAGAAAATCGCATCATCTTGAAGAAAGAAAAGGATAGAAGAAGAAAAGAAAGAGAAAGAAAGAAACAACAACATCAGAGAACTCACAGCGGAACAAATAAAATATAATAAATAACATAAAATATTACATAGTATCTCATTACATCAGAGTACACAACTTAAACAACTGATAATAGACAGTTATAAACTTCTGTCTAATTATACAACTCAAGAACAACAGATACAGGTACAAACAAACACAGCGGAATCAATATATCTCTACACGTGGAAGCCTCCTGCTCCATATCTCCTCCAAAATTCGTCAAGCAAACCTGATCCACTTGACTACTCATACATAATATGAGTACCCAAGAGTTTAATAAAACAGAATATAAACACTCGGGTCAGACAGGGGTCTGGTGTGAGTAAACGGGTTAAAATTGCTTAACTTTAGAAAAACCTTTGAAAGAAAAGGTATCACGTAAGACTTTCCACACATAAACATGGAAATTTTTTTACCTTACGCTAACCAAAACATTTGATAGGAAATCCAGTGATATTATAATAGTGTCTAGGGTTTTCAAAATAAAATACAGAAATAGCTGGAATGCTTACATCTCACGTTCCAACATAGTTGGGCACAATCAAAACCGTACAGGCACTTATTGGATTTTGGATTCCATACAATGGCAGGGCTTCTGGGGTACCGCCCGTCACAGTACGTGGCCTAGATCAACGTACCGAGGAGTACTCCCACTCCCCTGCAACACAAGGCCGGAACCATCCCTTACTGGACAGTCCCGAACAAGACCACCCCGTAGTTGGCGCGACCAACCATACACTAAGCCGAAATAGAAAGGGACCTCTAGACAGGGGTAAATCTCACTCTCAAGAGGGGGCTACCCACGGCCTTGCTGCACCTCCCCTGTTTTAGCCATTCCCGGTTGATGAGGCTTGAGGTTACGATTACCTTTATAGAACACATTGTCTTAGAATGCTCATCGTCCGCCTGACGATGTGCTGAAAGCATTCAATCCATACAAGTTCGTTCCGGGTTCGAACGAAACCGAAGGCACTATCTCGTTGCACTCATTATTGGTATCACCCTCAGAGTCAACGGCCATAGCCCTTGCACTCTAATTCACCATCTCGAATCTATAAGCACTATTCCGTCAAACTCATTACGGAATCACCCACAGAGTTATACTGACATATAGCCCTTACACCTCGAGTCTTCACTTGCTCCACTTGGATTAACGACCTAACGTTTAATCGGAATCGGTGTGGTTTTCGGATTCCAAATTTGGAAACCCGATCCCGGTCTCACCGAAACCAAACGCCATTTTAATGTCCAAGTTGTACTTAAGGGTTTAAACAATTTAACTTATTTTCAAGATGATATAAACAAATAGATGAGTCATATTATCATAAGAGATAATTCATAACAACATTCATCTTACACAGCAGCATCACATAACAGATATATCCAAATCATTCAGCATCAAGCCAATATCAACATCCAATATCAACCAATCATCAATCTCCAAATATTGATCATCCAATATCAATTAATTAACCAATATTAATCAACCAATCCATATTAATCAAACATCCAAACAGAATTGATTATTTCTTAATCAATTGGATTTCCATAATCCTTCTTCATTAATTATTATTCCAAATAAATTAATCATCTATAATGATTTCCTTAATTAATGTCCCTTGATTAACTATATTTAATTACATTCAAGTAATTATCCTTAACCATATACAGTAATTATCCTTTAATTACTATCATTAATTACAATAATTAATAACCATTCATTAATTAATTAACTATAATTAATTACATTAATTCTTAATTAATTACAATTAATTAATCACATTTAAATTAATCTCTTATATTAATCAACCTTGATTAATATCCTAAATCGCATTAATTAATGATCCTTATTAATTAATAATTACTTTAATTAATTAAATAATTAACTTATTATTAATCAACTCATAAATTATAATCAGTAATTAACAATTTGTAATTACTTAACTAAATTAATTAACTTCTTAATTAATTAACTTTTAAATTAATTATATTAATCCTTGATTAATTAATCCAATTAAATAATCTTTAATTACTAAATTAAGTAATTATTAACCAATTTAAATTAACAATTAATCCTTAATTAATTACTTTATTAATTAATTACAATTTTAATTAATCACCCTTAGTAATTAATCTTAAATTAATCTCATTTATTAATTAATTAATTACATTAATTAATCACTGCAATAATTAAGTAATTAACTCTTAATAAGTAATTATCTCTAATTACTTTCATTAAGAAATCTTAATTAATCTCTTAATTAATTACTTAACAAATAATTAATTCCATCATTAAATAATTCTTTAATTAATTAATCACTTCATAATTAATTAACTTTAAAACCATTAAATTAATCAATTCTTTAATTGATAACCACAAGTGATTACCCCATAACCACTTCAACTTAATTACTCCCATGAGTATTTTCCATTAATTACTTCCATAAGTAATTAACTTTAACAATTCATCATTAATTTCTTTATTAAGTAATTATACTTAATTAATCCATAATTAAGTGACTATTTAAAATTTAATAAATAATTAACTAATTATTTAAAATTAATTAAACAATTAATTAATTAACAACTTATATTTAAAAATTCTTAATTAATTAAGAAAACATTTATCTTAATTAATTCTTTACTTATTTACAAATCATA
Source organism: Allium cepa (assembly GCA_030765085.1). Lineage (NCBI taxonomy): Eukaryota > Viridiplantae > Streptophyta > Magnoliopsida > Asparagales > Amaryllidaceae > Allium > Allium cepa. The sequence goes on along the minus strand of CM060945.1, from coordinate 163,714,920 downwards.
TTAATTTAAGAGAAGCATAAATCTTATTTAATCTCTTACTTATTAACAATTATACTTAATTAAGTATTCCTATGTCATATTCAAATAATTTAACCTTAATTATTTCTATAAACAAATCATTTGAATTATATAAATTAATTTTAAAGACAAGTTATTAATCTTGGATTCCAAAATTATAATGATAATCGTATTTGAAATTAGAAAATTTAGTAACAATTTCCAAAATTTCCAATACTTTAAAACATTTAAACTAATCTTATTTATTTCAACATAAAATTTGAAATCTTAAGTTTGAATCATTTCCTAACATTTTAACTTAAATTTTGATTTGATATTTAAATTCAAAATATTGCTTTTAAATTGAAATCCAAAATGTAATTAAATTACTTTCAATATGAAATCACTTTAAATAAATTTGAAATAAAATATATAAATTTCCAACTTATACTTTATAAATTTGATTAACATTACATTTTTAAACAACAAGTTTAAAGTTTTCATTTTAATTCATTTATAAAACTACTCCAGACAACACCCAAAGGAAAACCCGAAGCAAACCACCAACCAACCCGAGAAAATCCCGTGCCTTTCCCAAGCCAACCCAACCCCAACTCCTTCGAGTCACACGCGAGCACAACCCGAGACTTCCCCCGAGTAGAACCTTCTTCCTCAACTCGCTAACATCGCCTGATCAATGCCGTGTACACAACACCCATGTGCACGTCTCCCCTCGCCTCCGGCCAGCTACGGTCTTCGCGACCCCCAACCACCATCACACGCAACCCCTACATGTCGGTCGAGCACCCAGATTCAACAAATAAAACGCGAGTAGAAATTTCGTTCTCGAGCTTGAAAAACAGCAGGAAGTACGATCACAAAAACCCCCAATGCCAATCGCCTCAACGCCGGTTAAGTCCGCCGACCCCCCACGTCAATTCGCCATGTCCACGAGCTACAATAAGCCCAAACGCGAACAACCCCGGTTCACTACTCAAGCCGAAAATACTTCGGCAACCAAGCCGAACAACCTACAAGCTTAAACCCTAGTTTCATTGATTCCCATCAATCCATTACTTAAAAAAAATATTTTGTATTTTTCCCATGATCTATAGCCTATATACAAACTTCGGTCAAAATCCTAGCTACCATCATCATCTGGATCTTTGATAATTCACTAAAACCCAATTTACGAATAAACCCCAAATTCTCCCTATTTACACAACTAAAAATCATGATACCAGTATTACATGATTTTCCATTGCTATTCCAAACATACAATCAAAATTAAAGATTAAGTTCATAAACTTTTAGCCCAAATTGATTTTTACTGTAATTTTGAATCTTCTGAACTATTATTTCATTTTAAAAACTTATAAACATTTTTAGATGAAAATTCATATGATTATAAACAACTTCTCTTCACATATCAAGATCTAATATTGTTTGGATTAAAAGATTTTGAATTTTTCTTTTGACAGATCATTTATAGAGAACACATTTGCATGTATTCAAACAAACTCTCACAACATATAGGTACTAATCCATACAAATTGAAGCTATAGGATTTTAATACAGGTAAATAACAACACATGCATGACATTAGAATAAGATTCAACTATTTTTAAAAACATTTACTCACCTGTTTATAAAATATGCAGAACATAGCAGAGCAGGCTTTGATGCCCAGGTTTGAACTTTTAAATTTGAAAACTGTTTGAAACTCCCTGCATGCCTGTCACTTGATGTTTTAAAAGTTGAAGCTTGCTATGGAAATCGAGTGCCCTCAAATGAAATGCAGGTTGATGGTTGCAGATTTTCTTTCCATTTGAGATGCAGGTTTTGAAAGTTGATGTTGCAGATTTAAAATTGTTGTGATGAACTTGTTTGCAGATTTCAGGTTATGCAGAATTCAAGTTTGATTTGCTTTTAGTTTTTAAATCTCAGGATTTTTGAAAGTAAATTTTTGGTTTGAGTTAAGAAAAGAAACAAAGGAATGAGAGTGTTTGTGAAAAATTGATTTTCTTTTTTTCTAAAAACATTTATTAAAATGAAAATGAAAATAATGCCACATGTTCCTTAATTCAAACTAATGTCACTCCACTTGCTTAATTTACTTACATGTGTTATTAAAAGGATTAACATGTTTACACATGTATTTAAGTATATTTAATAGATTTTCATTTAATTTAAAAGAAAATATAAGCTTTCTTATTTAAGTTACTTAATAAATAAATTCTTATATATGTGAATATAAATTTACCTTTAAAAGATAATATTATAAAACTAGTTAAAACACAAATGAATTGCTTATACATGTATTCACAAATCTAAACATTTGTATTTATAACCATTTAAAATTGAACATTTTAAAAGAGAACAAAACAAAACTTGTTTAAATCCTTTTTAAACTATCTTATTAATAAATAACAATTATCTTATATTTTGAAAACAAATGAATTAATCATAAATTAACTTTTGAAAATTAAAACAAAGCTTTAAATTACCATATTCATTCATACATCAATTATTAATAGATTTAACTAAATTTTCAAAACAATATCAAACTATAACATATACATACATATATCTTACAATTTGAAAACTCAATCTTTAATTTAAAACAAAAGCTCTTCTATATCAAATGTATATATTATAAACAGAATAAAAATTTATTAGCTTTTGAAAAACAATTCTTATCAAATTTTAAATTGTCAGAAAGATATTGATTACCATTAACAGATTAAATATTTATTAACCTTAAAAAGAATAAATTAGCCTAATTTAAATTAAAATTATAAAGAAAATTATCAAATCAATTAAATTACTAATACGGATTATTAAATTGTTATTGCCCAAAATTCCGGGTCGTTACATAGTTATTTGTAATGTGTTTGATTTATGAAATGGTAATATTTAGTTATTATCATTTATTGTTGATTAGTTGCGTTTTATCAGTTTAAAAGCATTGGCTAATTATTGTTGTTGTGAATTTTGTTGTTTTTCACCGTAGTTCAACTATTGAAAAATGAAATATTTGGATATTTTGGATAATCAAAACCTTCTGAATTAGTTTGAATTTAATGTGAATTGATTATAAATAAAACCATGACATGTAAATTGTTATGAAATAAATGGATGTTATAATAAATGGTTATAAATAAAGTTGTGATAACTTTAAACCTGAACAATGTCTTATAAAAAGGAATTATGTTTTATAATTTGGTTATAAACTTAAGAAAATTCCTTATGAAATGATTTGGTAATAAATGTAATATTAAATGAGAAATATTACATGTGGAATGAATGTAATTTAAATTGAAGAGAAATATAAGCAATATTATGAGAATGAATAAATTAATGTTATATGTTAAATGGAGAAATTATGTGAAACAAATACTAAAGTATGAAACGATACTTTCATTAATCAATGAGATTAATAATGAATTTAGTTGAAGTATAATTGTGGTGAATCAAATTGAAATAAATACGTAAGTTGTGCGTATATTATTTTATTCGCATAATTAATTTGATCCGGATTTGAGTACGTAAGTTTCAGGTGAATTACACCATTTCGCATTAGAATTTTTCATTCGATTCTTGATGGTGAATATTGATATGGATTTTTGGTTTGATTCTAGAGTTCTCTATCATAGTATATGGCTATGCAAGGAGAATGATGGTTTCTAGTCAAGAAACCATATCGAAGTCCGCATTAGGGAAGTTGAATGGACAATACTAGTTTGAAAGCGAACTTGTGTGATCGAGCGAACGATCGAATGTAATGTTGCGAAATGATGACATGTGTACATCTTATGTTCTAATATTATTGATATGTTTTGGCATTGAAATTGAAAGTTGTTGGGTTGGATATCTTTGTAATTTAAATTGGGATTTTGTTTTATGAAAAACTACTATTAATTTAAAACCATTTTTCAAACTACTTTCTTTTATTTTCCTTATACAAACTATTTTCTTTAATTTTTCTTATACAAACTATTTTATTTTCAAACCATTTTACAAACTATTTTATTTACAAACTATTTTCCACAACCATTTTATATACCAAACTATTTCACAAAATGATTATATATAAAAAAAAGAACTATTCTAAATTCAAAACCTTTTGCAAAGCAAAAATGTTTAATTCCATATGGATCTTCATGCAGCGTAATTGATTTGCAAAATTTTTTATTCTTGCATAAGACAGACTTTATATAAGTATAAGGTGTTTTTCAAAAATGTTGATTTTGGAAGGTTTTTGATCTGAAGAGATAAATCTTATATATAACGGAATTTATATAAGATTGATTTGATATATTTGAGACTATTGATTTTGGAAAATACTCTATCTGAAAATGAAATCTTATATATGATGGAATTTATATAAGTGCGATATTTGAAGCTATGATTCTGAATGGTGACTATATATGGTATGATATATTTTGAAATAAATGATATGGGAAGTACCTTCCATCGGACCCCTTTGGTGGGTCATTTGTTGGATCCCTTTGGTGGGTCATTTATCGGATCCTTTTGGTGGGTCATTATCGGATCCCTTTGGTGGGTCATTATCGGATCCCTTTGATGGGTCATTATCGGATCCCTTTGGTGGGTCACTTATTATATTCATTTGATGTTATTGGATAGCGTAAATCGAGGGGTGAGATGCCTACACTACAATTGATTCCGTTGGGATAATGGCATAACCATTGCGTAACTGCAATCCATGGGGGAACGTACTTTCCATATCTATTTGCAATGATTTTAAGTATTTTCATTGGGTGCTGAAACAGGTCTGCTAAGTACTTGGAGAATTCTAGCCATGCGTCTGATCAACGCATGGCCAGAGTCTGCAAGAACAAGGATAAACCTGTTAAAACATCGAGTTATAAAAGTATTTTGATAAAGTATTATATTAAAGATATTTTGATCATTTTTTCCTTTCTAAATACTTTAAAATGTTTAAATATTGTTTATTTATGTACAACATGATTTAGTAGTAAATTATTAGTGTTCTAAATATTGTCAGAAGTTATTAATTAAATAAAACATTTTAAAGTTAATGATTATTGATTTATTAATGATGTTTAAAAGTATTTTGAGATTTAAAACTAATAAAATTTAAACATAATGGATTTAAGGTTTTCAATAGCTTCTTTTTAAATATAAGTAATGTTGTAAGTAATTATTTTCAAATAATTTACATATATTTAAAAAGATGTTATTTAAAATTACTGAAATGGTATTAATAAATGAAGCAAGAAAATGTATAGAATTTTTTTTTTGGTAAAGCATTAAAACATTAAAGATGATTGATTTGCAAATGAAGTTTTCAAATGAATTTTTTTTTTGTAAATTTTTTTATAAGTTTCTTTGAATGTATAATTTGAAGATATATTATATAAGTGGAAAAAATGATTTGCGAAGTTTTAAATATACTTGGAAAATAAATTAGAATCTCAATTTTGGAAGTATGGTTTTAAATAATTACTTGATTTCGAAGTACTAGTAGTAAATTTATAGGTTTAGTTACTATTTGAATTTTGTATTAAACCATGATAAATGTTTTTCCCATGATTTGAATATTCATTTTAAACCAAGTGTGTAAAATTAATCATGAATCTATGAAAATTTATACTTTTATTTAGATATTTAGTGCGAGATTTGAGTATGCTATTAGTTTCACTTTAATAATCTAGAGTTTATACTTATTTTGGAATATTGAGTCTAATAAATTATCAGATTTAAGGAACTTTATTTTTAAAATCTTATCATAATGTTTTAATATAAATTTTTGATACAAATTTCTAACATTGTTTAAACTTTGGGAAAGTCCTTGCATAATGCTATAAAGATGTTTTAAATTTATCTTATATTCCTACTAAGTGAATGAGGTTAAATGTTTTAATTGAATTTTTAGATATATTGAAGTATTTCTTTTCTCTTCAAGGGTGAACACCAAAAACTTAAATTTTTATTTTATAACTAAATTAAGGTATAAAATTAAGTAAGGCTGTAGAAGCTTAAGTAATATTTTTGTGAAATGATTCATTAATGGCTTAAATCTTTAATGGAAAACAAATTATGTAAGTGATTGGCCTTTATATAAATAATAATTAATTAAATAAATAAGAATGGAATTTTACGAATAAAATATATAAGAAATTGGAAATTTGTAACTTGTACATCAAAAGATATAAAAATTTAGAATATGTAATCATTGAATATTTTGTTAACTAACATGAATAAAATAAACTTGTATAGCACTCAATTACATTCTTAAAACACATATATTTACCAAAAATGTTTAATAAGTTGAAATGTTAATAGAATATGTAATAGAATATTATACAGGTAAAACTTAAGTAATGGAAGCGTTCAATGAAATTATTTCTAAATAAGAAGTTTGATGAACAAGAAATGTTATGTATGTAAGTTAATATTGTGAAATAATTTATATATATACATGTAAGAAAAAGAAAAGGACGTTATATGAGAAAAAAAAGAATAGTAATGATGTAAAAAAAGAAATCAATTGAATAAACTTAAATATTGTGTTGAAATTATTGGTTATTTTGGCTTTTGAGATGATAGGAAAGGATACTTCTAACTCTATAAGGATGTATAGATAATATATCAAGTATTTATCTAAGGCTATTGAGCATAGGGTACACTTAATAGTCTATTTATCATCTTGTACGACTAAAAATGTCTGAACCTGAACAAATCATCAGTTTGGTTGCTATGGACATATGATTGATTCCTTTGTTACATATGATGGTCATGTTGTTTGTTTGCATGTGACTATTATTATATTGTGTTGATTTGTTTGTCATTAATTGAAGCAACTTAAATATATCTCTTTTCACGTATTATTAACTTCTTTGGATTTTACAAGTGAAGTACAAGTTTATGGAAATAATAGCTACTGCTTTTGGGTTCATAAATTAAGCATTCTTTTCCCGACTAATAGGTATATTTTTGGATTACGGTTTCTAGCAATATTATATTGTTTCCCATGGTTTGGGATGTTTATTTTTTTAATATGATATATGTATGATGATTATTGATATTATTATTTCTCCGCGACCTCTCCGTACAAAGGAGACTCTGCCGAAATTTTTCGTAAAATTTAGACTTAGAAATTTTTTGAAAAGTGAAATATTTTCAAACTTTGGTAGACTTGAATATAAAGAATTACTTGTAATTAATTGTATATTCTATTTAAATTAATTAGTTATGAAAATTAATTGTTTATAAATTGGATACTTTGAATAAAATATAATGATTCCTTATTTTCTCCTTTTCCTAATTTCCTCCTTTTCCCTTTTCGAGGACAAAAAGTTTAGAGTAGGGGAGAGTGTAAAGACCCATAATTTTCGATTATTAAAATATTAATTAAATAATATTTTATAATTTTATATTGAAATAAAACTAAAAAAAATTGATGTTACAAGGAGAAGAATAACTAGAATGTAATGTTAGTAATGTTAATATAAGGTAATTGCTAACTATTTTAATCTAATTTCCAATTAATTGAAGTGACTTTAAGGTTATAATTAGTTATAACTTAGACTAAGGAAATACATTGAACGTTGAAATTATATGTAATCAATTAGAATTGGCTAATATTGAATATGAAATCAGTGGTGTTGTCTGAACGCTACCGATAAATATTTAAAGTAATGTCAAACTAATTGAAATACATTGTAGGTTGACTTGGTTATGATTGTAAATAATGAAAAAAATTAAATGATGTAGATGGTGAATGTAACGTATGCGATTTTTCATCCACGAACGCCAACTTCAATACATCCACTGTATCAACTGCCGAGCAATCGAAGGCCGGAAAACCGTACCGTTAGGGTTAAAGAAAAAGAAAAAGGTAGAAGAAGAGAGAAAAGGAAGCAACAGAAACAGAAAGAAATAACAGAACAACATCAGAATCTCACAATCGCAGCGGAACAACATATAATAAATAAATGAATAATCTTTAAACAAAGAACTATATCAGTTATTACATTACATTACATTACATCATCAGAGTGTACAACAACAAACAACAACAAACAGCGGAAAAGAAATATTATATAATAGTAATACGCCATGCCATCCAGCTTGCCTCCAGCAACTCCTGATTATCCTGATAAACCTAACTCTTGACTGCCCGTGTGGAAATTGGTGGGCACCCAGAGTTTAGGAAGGAAAACAATAAACTCCGAGTCAGTCATGTGACTGGTGTGAGAAATAAAACAGTTTATTTTTTCTTCAAAATCAAAATAGAGGAAAAATTTTAAAGTCAATTCGCAATGCTTTTTTAAAAATGAGACTACCATAAGGCCTCCCGCACACACACACAATGCAAACGCAGAATCGGAGGAGATTTCTCCTTATGATAGTCAAAGATGCTTGATACGCATTAAAAAGAAACATTTGATATTATTACTAGTGCATAGTGTAGGAAATATTTCGAAAGTAAATATATAAATCTTAGCCAGCATAGGCATTCCGCACTTATGCCTACTGTAGATACCATCCAAACAGTGGGGTGCCACCATAAGTGAATGACAGGTTCTACAACAAAACCCGTACAAGATCGTATTGTTTCTTTGGATTTCCAACAAATGGTCAGGCCAAGGAACTTCCCATCGCCACATGGAAACGCCTCTGGAATGACGTCCCAAGAACCAAACCAGATCTCTGCCAACACAAGGCCGGGTTACCCCTAACTGGGTAACTACTGACACGAATATGTCATCCCCCGATCGTAACCGATCTATCCGAGGATCCTCGATTTCCAACAACCACAAAGTAATACATTTGCAGCAGCAACATAGGTTAAGTATCTGGGCTCCATACCATGATACCACCTCTGTCCAGAAGGAATGACATACACTAAAGGGGTGCTACCCCCTAATAACCTTGCTGCATCCTTCCTGTTTTGACCATTTCCGGGGAGGGAGGTCCGACGAAGTCTCGTCCACAAAGCCACGCTTTATACAAAAGCTGTGCTTTGGGTCAACAAATGATAAAAGAAATGATCACAAAGATAAATGATCAAACAAATGATCATATCACAAATGATCAAACAATGATCATCTCACAACAACACTCAGCATGCCACATTACCAAATTGGGAGTATATCACTAATAACCTTCAACTACATAACCTCTGAGCTCGTATGTCTCAGAGAAGGGTGTTAAGCTAAGAGAATAAATTCTCCGCCACCAACAGAAATATATTTGAACGAAATCAGCTTTATATCTCAATTTGTAATGTCAGACATACAATCCATACAAGTCTGTTCCGGGCTCGAACAGAACCGAAGGCACTTCCAAAGAAGTCCTTGCTTTCTGGATATTCACTAATCACGACCGGACTTCCCATCACTAAGGGTGATAAAACCTCTATATCGGAGATCAACCGATGTAGAGTAACTCGACGGTAATCCTTCCGTTTTCACAAATACTCGGTCTTCAACACCGGTCATCAAATGCAATCCATAACGACGTATCACATATTCGGAATGGGTTATACGACCCCAAGGTCCTTTCCCGGCTAACCCGAATAGTGAGCGCTTATTCAAAAATAAGTGTAGCATTCAAATTCAAACAATCACAACAAATACCTATTTAAAGGTAAATATTGATAGTCGGATTATTTAACTATCAATAGGCATGCTCAACATCAACAAATTCCAAATAATTTCCCAAATTATTTACTTTGAGAAATATCTTTACTAGATATATAATTTCCACACTTCAACCATTTGAAAACCAATTTCAAATCAATTTCCTTAAACGGAAACACTTCCAATTATTTATCCATTTTAAATTTAAAATGGTTCATTTAAATAAATCAAATAAATCTTGCCGATTTACTTTATATTTACGTTCCAAATCCGTAAATTTATTCCCACAGTTCAAAAATAAATCAATGTTTATTTTTAAACAAATTTCCCTTTCATTTATAAATTCCATAATGAATTTATAATTCCTAAATATCTATGAATATATGATTTCCCAAACCGATTTCTAATATTCATTTTCAATTTATCTTTAAAAGATAAAATCTTAAAACATTTACTTTATATTGGAAAACATCTCCCTACTTATTAATAACAAGTAATTCACAAATCCATTTATTTTCAACACTTGGAAAATATTCAATATACTTAATATCGAAATTAAGTATATATTTCATTCTTTAAGGAAAACATTCACTTAACACATTTGTTTGAGCCAAAACGAATGTTACGTAAAACATCGTTACGACGACCCAAAATCACTAGTATAGGGATTCGAAATTAAAAATAGATATATAAATCCCAATACTATATAAAAAAATTCTTTCGGATACCATTTACTATAACAACAGTGTTATAGTCTACCATTTCCTTCTATTTCTCGAAAACGTCTATTTCAACAACGAATGTTGAAATCTATGTTTTCGATGTTCAATACATTTTAAAACATCGCAAAAACGATTAACTTCATTTTATAGTATTCATTTTCCTAAGCATATCTATTTTATTTAATAATATATTCACTGTCCAAAATCGTGAATATACTTCCTTAACCAATTTCAACATTCAATTTATCAAATTCCATTGGTTTCGAATTTACAAACCATGTCTATAAATTCCATTCCCATATATAAGCTTCGATTTATATATCTCCTTTGTTAATCCAATTCAATTTATATAACCAAATTTTATACTAGAATTCCATATTATAAGTTAAGAACTTATAATCCATTATTTACAAATCGTTCTTTTGAAACTTTATAAATTACAAATATTATTCACTTATGAATTCATTTATAATTCATTTTAACGCTTATAAATACTCGTTTTATAATTCCTATATTTTAAATTTATAAATATCAAATTTTAAATCTTTTATATAAATTGTTTTTTTAAAACAACTAAAAAATCCCAATTTAACTAAATTTATTCTTTTAATAATTTACAAATCGTTATTTAAAGCTTGTATACTTCAAAATCATACTTAAGTATTATTTTCCAAAAATCATAACTTTTATGAAAATAAAATTATAACGTTTATTTATTTTAAGAATTGAAAATTTAATAAAACTTATACTTTCGAAAATCACTTTAAAATTCCTTTTTAAAAACAAAAATCATTATTTTAAAACTTCAGAAATGGATCTGATGATGCAGCAGCACCAAGTAGTCAATCACGACATCCAAATATCATATATCGATATGATAATCAACAAATATCACAATATCTGTAAATAAATCAATACAGTTGAGGAATCCAGTTGGATCCCTCCAACCTGTTTCCCTGCATCCAAAGATGTTAGCACAATACCAATTCCGTTCCAGTACAGGATAATCGTGGTATATAGGAATTATAAAATATTATCCGCTTAATAGACGGCGCAATAGGGTCTCATCCGCTATATAATGCGGGAAATCAACTCCAAGTACAATAATAATACCAATTTCACTATACTGTGAAATATTCGCGGTATATGTTTTTAATAAATAACCTCCGCTTACTAACGGCGTATAATGTCTATTTTAACAATCAATAGATAACAATTATCATTCAACATACAATCAACAATTTTAAATCTAACTATTTAAAATATAAATCGAAACTATTCGATTGAGTGAGAAGTTCTCACCTTGATTTCAATTCCGTTTTAGCGATTTATTTCGAATAAAATTAAACGTGCGTTTAATTTTACCCGAAATTCTCACTAACTCCAAACGACTATAATTCAGTTCCATAGCGTTGTGCTCGTCCATACGAACCCAACGCAACTGGTTTCGCGCGTTTTCGACCTCGTATGAAAAAGATATGCATTTTTAAAGTTACACGAATTTTTAATATAAAAATTAGAACATAAATTTTATTTTTCCAAACTTAATTGATCATAGCCGTGAGATCCAAGCCTCCAACATCCAGGCCGTAGAACGCAACCCATCTTCTTCCAGACAACGTCGCGCGCAAGAACCCATGAATTGCCGAACTAGGGTTGAACATTGCCTCTTCCATGCTCATCTATACTGCGATCAGGATACACCATTTGAAGCGCCTCACCTTCCTCCACCTTCGGCTGCAAAGCCATGAAGCTCGGCCATCCCCCCTAGTGCGAAACGCAAACGAACGGTTTGCTTTGAGCACGAATTCCCATCGATTCACTCACCTATATAACATCTCAGCCGTATGGATTTCGAGATCTCATCGTCCTCTTCATTGTTGTAGTTGACAACTTTCTCTATTTCATGATGGATTTTGAGAGATTGAGGGAAGAAGACGATGCATTTCTAGCCATCGAACAGATAATGGCGGCTAGGGTTAGGGTTCTGGGCTTGAGTGTAAAATTGTGAAATATGGGGCCTTTTATAGAAAAAAACGACGTACACTATTCATCGAAAATTTTTCGAACTCCAAACGAAGCATGCCGGTTGGAGTTCCTAAGGATTACCCCACGTTCTGAACACAATGGAACGTGTTTCGGGAGCTAATTCGGTCATCTGTGCGAGTTATGGCAATAAACGTTCGATTTTAAAATTAAACCGATTAAATGATTTTCTAGGCGTTTTGGCTTGCCCCGGACAAACCGTAAATCCAATTGACACAAAATTTGAAACCATACAATAATATCATATTACGGATTCGACGAAACTGGTTTCGTCGAAATCCGAGACTGTTTGAAAAATGCCTATTTTAACTCGCCAAATTAATATTAAAACAATTTCGATGCGTTTCGAGCTGCCACGGTCAAACGGAAGCTTCGATTGACACGGAAATTGAAATCCGATAATAACAAACTATTACGGATCCAATGGAACAAGTTTCGTCCAATTTTGAGACTGTTCAAAAATTGACCAATTTCACTAGTCGATTAAATATTAAAATATTCAATTTTCACAGATTAACATTTAATTCAATTTTAAAAGTTATACAACATCTCTATAACTTCAGTATGATAAAATAAAATTTTACAAATCATTTTCAATCATATTTAACCCAATTTTCAATTATTTCTGTAATTTCAACTATTAAATTATCGATTTAATTATCCAATTAAATCCAATTATTCGAAATAAAATTTATTCGACTTATAAATTTCACTTATTAATATTTAAAATGAATTAAATATACAAATTTTAATTAATATAAATTCTGGGTCGTTACAGACTCCCCCTCTTAAAAGAATTTCGTCCTCGAAATTACAAAGTAAGAAAGAGTTACAGAATTCATTAACTTTCCAAAATAAACCATTCAATTTAGATTTTTCAAATCTCTTAAGTGTTTAACTTTCTCAAAATTCATAGTTAAACTTCTTACAATATCTTTACTAAGTTTCCAAATCCAAACTTTAGTTTTCAAAAATTTTCCAATTTTCTCAAAAAATATTCTAACGCCTTAAATTTTCGGAAAAAATTCGCCATAGTCTCCTTTGCGCGGCTCGATCCGAAAAAAAATGACAGTATATATATCACAAATATACATCTCATCAAGTGATGAGGCATCCCGCAGGGAAAAAAGGTATAAAAGTACGGTATGTAATCCGAGATATGTACCTTATATATTATTAGCGAGCATATACGGCTAATATAGCACGAAAGCGAGCTCCAAATGCGAAGCAAGCGCAATCCGCACCTACTAAACACTCAACAAACAACATGAGAACATGCATATATGAAAATAATCTCAATATACATCATATAGCAACATAATAACTACATGTGCCAATATAGCAATGCATTTAATAGAAATAAATGCAACTACCAAATCAATATAATTTATTTCTCATTAACATTTAATTAATTGGTTTTCCAATTTAGATCACATTTGATTCATTAACATTGGATTTAACTAACATTCATTTGTTCATTTTCCAATTAGTATACATTCACTAATTTATTCACACTGATTCGCTTTCAATCCAAATGAAATCCAATTCTACTCAAATTTACATATTATCCATTTGAATTTAATTACATAGCTTTCAATTTCGCTAATTCACTTTCATTAACATTTAATGAATTATATACAATCAATCAACAATCAAATAACAACCAATGTTTATTCAATACAACCAAATTTATTCACTTTACATTCAATTTGGTTCAACACTTTTAATTCCAATTGGATCATATTAAATTGACTTCCATTCAATTTATTCAACTTCCAATAACATTAGCTTTTAATGAATTTACACTTACATCCATTATTTCATATCAATTATTTACATTTAATTGATTAACATTCAATCCATTTATCAATTCAATTGCTAATTCCTTTAACAATATAATGTTGAATTTCATTTATATAACTCAAGTTCAAATTCTTAATGACTTCACTTCATTAATTCACTTATTAATCTTCTTTGATACCAAAATTAACTTTATTCAACTTCACTTAAGTTATATTCCATCATTTCCCATTCTATAAGTTATACAACTTATTTATCATTCTCATAATATTTCAAATAAGATTCCAGAGTCTTTTCAAAATTTCAAAACTATTTTTGAAATCAATTCAAATTATCTTCTGAATTTCAAAAGCCAAATCCAAATTTTCCAAACAACTTTCATTTAAAATAATTTGGCAGCAATCCCTCTTTTGGAAACCCGAAAATGAACACCAATGATGCCGCGATCATCATCGGAATGATTTTCCAGCGACCGAAAAGAGTTTAGAGCTTTTATCTTTCCAAAACAATTTTTCAAAATATCAAATTTCTTTCAAAACACTTCTCTGGAATTTTATTTTCAGATTATAAACCATATTTATAAATCTTTTACTTATATAATTTCACTCCTTATATATAAGATTATTCCATAATTGTAAATCATTTTAATTATAACTTCATACTTATAATTCATTTGCTTATACAATTATTCTTTTAAAATTGGTGTTATATTTAACTTATTTAACAACCAAACAATCAATTATATACTTTAATAATTCTGAAAAATTATTCTTTTATATACAAAATATAATCAAGGTAAAATTATTTCATTCACCCAATTTAAAACAATATCGTGTCGAATTTGCTCTGTACAAGTGTTTAGAGATCCCTATCGATAGAGTTGTACGGACTATACCGACCAGAATCCATATACCACTCAACAAACCAATCATCACAACATAAAACAATTTTTATATTCACTAACAAATACGCACTCGTATCTATTATTACACTCAAGCTCATTCTAGAGTACTGCTGACTCTGTCTCTAATGAGTTATACCCAACAGAGCTAAGATTGTCGCTTAACCATAAGCTCTGATACCAAATGTAACGTATGCGATTTTTCGTCCACGAACGCCGACATCAATACATCCACTGTATCAACTGCCGAGCAATCGAAGGCCGGAAAGCCGTACCGTTAGGTTTAAAGAAAAAGAAAAAGGTATAAGAAGAGAGAAAAGGAAGCAACAGAAACAAAAAGAAATAACAGAACAACATCAGAATCTCACAATCGCAGCGGAACAACATATAATAGATAAATGAATAATCTTTAAACAAAGAACTATATCAGTTATTACATTACATTACATTACATCATCAGAGTGTACAACAACAAACAACAACAAACAGCGGAAAAGAAATACTATATAATAGTAATACGCCATGCCATCTAGCTTGCCTCCAGCAACTCCTGAATATCCTGATAAACCTAACTCTTGACTGCCCGTGTGGAAATTGGTGGGCATCCAGAGTTTAGGAAGGAAAACAATAAACTCCGAGTCAGTCATGTGACTGGTGTGAGAACTAAAACAGTTTATTTTTTTCTTCAAAATCAAAGTAGAGGAATATTTTTAAAGTCAATTCGCAATGCTTTTTAAAAATGAGACTACCATAAGGCCTCCCGCACACACACACAATGCAAACGCAGAATCGAAGGAGATTTCTCCTTATGATAGTCAAAGATGCTTGATACGCATTAAAAAGAAACATTTGATATTATTACTAGTGCATAGTGTAGGAAATATTTCGAAAGTAAAGATATAAATCTTAGCCAGCATAGGCATTCCGCACTTATGCCTACTATAGCTACCATCCAAACAGTGGGGCGCCACCATAAGTGAATGATAGGTTCTACAACTAAAACCGTACAAGATCGTATTATTTCTTTGGATTTCCAACAAATGGTCAGGCCAAGGAACTTCCCATCGCCACATGGAAACGCCTCTGGAATGACGTCCCGAGAACCAAACAGGATCTCTGCCAACACAAGGCCGGGTTACCCCTAACTGGGTAACTACTGACACGAATATGTCATCCCCTGATCGTAACCGATCTATCCAAGGATCCTCGATTTCCAACAATCACAAAGCAATACATTTGCAGCAACAACATAGGTTAAGTATCTGGGCTCCATACCATGATACTGCCTCTATCTAGAAGGAATGACATACACTAAAGGGGTGCTACCCCCTAATAACCTTGCTGCATCCTTCCTGTTTTGACAATTTCCGGGGAGTGAGGTCCGACGAAGTCTCGTCCACAAAGCCACACTTTATACAAAAGCTGTGCTTTGGGTCAACAAATGATCAAAGAAATTATCACAAAGATAAATGATCAAACAAATGATCATATCACAAATGATCAAACAATGATCATCTCACAGCAACACTCAGCATGCCACATTACCAAATTGGGAGTATATCACTAAAAACCTTCAACTACATAACCTCTGAGCTCGTACGTCTCAGAGAAGGGTGTTAAGCTAAGAGAATAAATTCTCCGCCACCAACAGAAATATATTTGAACGAAATCAGCTTTATATCTCAATTTGTAATGCCAGACATACAATCCATACAAGTCTGTTCCGGGCTCGAACAGAACCGAAGGCACTTCCAAAGAAGTCCTTGCTATCCGGATATTCACTAATCACGACCGGACTTCCCATCACTAAGGGTGATAAAACCTCTATATCGGAGATCAGCCGATGTAGAGTAACTCGACGGTAATCCTTCCATTTTCACAAATACCCGGTCTTCAACACTGGTCATCAAATGCAATCCATATCGACGTATCACATATTCGGAATGGGTTATACGACCCCAAGGTCCTTTCCCAGCTAACCCGAATAGTGAGCGCTTATTCAAAAATAAGTGTAGCATTCAAATTCAAACAATCACAACAAATACCTATTTAAAGGTAAATATTGATAGTGGGATTATTTAACTATCAATAGGCATGCTCAACATCACCAAATTACAAATAATTTCCCAAATTTTTTACTTTCAAAAATATCTTTACTAGATATATAATTTCCACACTTCAACCATTTGAAAACAAATTTCAAATCAATTTCCTTAAACGGAAACACTTCCAATTATTTATCCATTTTAAATTTAAAATGGTTCATTTAAATAAATCAAATAAATCTTACCGATTTACTTTATATTTACGTTCCAAATCCGTAAATTTATTCCCACAGTTCAAAAATAAATCCACGTTTATTTTTAAACAAATTTCCGTTTCCTTTATAAATTCCATAATGAATTTAAAATTCCTAAATATCTATGAATATACTTTTTCCCAAACCGATTTCTAATATTCATTTTCAATTTATCTTTAAAAGATAAAATCTTAAAACATTTACTTTATATTGGAAAACATCTCCCTACTTATTAATAATAAGTAATTCACAAATCCATTTATTTTCAACACTTGGAAAATATTCAATATACTTAATATCGAAATTAAGTATATATTTCATTCTTTAAGGAAAACATTCACTTAACACATTTGTTTGAGCCAAAACGAATGTTACGTAAAACATCGTTACGACGACCCAAAATCACTAGTATAGGGATTCGAAATTAAAAATAGATATATAAATCCCAATACTATATAAAACATTTTCTTTCGGAAACCATTTACTATAACAACAGTGTTATAGTCTACCATTTCCTTCTATTTCTCGAAAACGTCTATTTCAACAACGAATGTTGAAATCTATGTTTTCGATGTTCAATACATTTTAAAACATCGTTAAAACGATTAACTTCATTTTATAGTATTCATTTTCCCAAGCATATCTATTTTATTTAATAATATATTCACTGTCCAAAATCGTGAATATACTTCCTTAACCAATTTCAACATTCAATTTATCAAATTCCATTGGTTTCGAATTTACAAACCATGTCTATAAATTCCATTCCCTTATATAAGCTTCGATTTATAAATCTCCTTTATTAATCCAATTCAATTTATATAACTAAATTTTATACTAGAATTCCATATTATAAGTTAAGAACTTATAATCCATTTATTTACAAATCGTTCTTTTAAAACTTTATAAATTACAAATCTTATTCACTTATGAATTCATTGATAATTCATTATAACGCTTATAAATACTCGTTTTTTAATTCCTATATTTTAAATTTATAAATATCAAATTTTAAATCTTTTATATAAATTGTTTTTTTTAAAACAATTCAAAAATCCCAATTTAACTAAATTTATTCTTTTAATAATTTACAAATCGTTATTTAAAGCTTGTATACTTCAAAATCATACTTAAGTATTATTTCCCAAAAATCATAACTTTTATGAAAATAAAATTATAATGTTTATTTATTTTAACAATTGAAAATTTAATAAAACTTATACTTTCGAAAATCACTTTAAAATTCCTTTTTAAAAACAAGAATCATTATTTTAAAACTTCAGAAATGGATCTGATGATGCAGCAGCACCAAGTAGTCAATCACGACATCCAAATATCATATATCGATATGATAATCAACAAATATCACAATATCTGTAAATAAATCAATACAGTTGAGGAATCCAGTTGGATCCCTCCAACCTGTTTCCCTGCATCCAAAGATGCTAGCACAATACCAATTCCGTTCCAGTATGGAATTACCGAGGTATATAGGATTTATAAAATATTATCCGCTTAATTGACGGCGCAATAGGGTCTCATCCGCTATATAATGCAGGAAATCAACTCCAAGTACAATAATAATACCAATTTCACTATAGTGTGAAATATTCGCGGTATATGTTTTTAATAAATAACCTCCGCTTACTAACGGCGTATAATGCCTATTTTAACAATCAATAGATAACAATTATCATTCAACATACAATCAACAATTTTAAATCTAACTATTTAAAATATAAATCGAAACTATTCGACTGAGTGAGAAGTTCTCACCTTGATTTCAATTCTGTTTTAGCGATTTATTTCGAATAAAATTAAACGTGCGTTTAATTTTACCCGAAATTATCACTAACTCCAAACGAATCCAATCCAGCTCCATAGCGTAGTGCTCGTCCATACGAACCCAATGCAACTGGTTTCGCGCGTTTTAGACCTCGTATGAAAAAGATATGCATTTTTAAAATTACACGAATTTTTAGTATAAAAATTACAACATAAATTTTATTTTTCTAAACCTAATTGATCATAGCCGTGAGATCCAAGCCTCCAACATCCAGGCCGTAGAATGCAACCCATCTTCTTCCAGACAACGTCGCGCGCAAGAACCCATGAATTGCCGAACTACGGTTGAACATTGCCTCTTCCACGCTCATCTATACTTCGATCAGGATACACCATTTGAAGCGCCTTACCTTCCTCCACCTTTGGCTGCAAAGCCATGAAGCTCGGCCATCCCCCCCGAGTGCGAAACGCAAACGAACGGTTTGCTTTGAGCACGAATTCCCATCGATTCACTCACCTATATAACATCTCAGCCGTATGGATTTCAAGATCTCATCGTCCTCTTCAATGTTGCAGTTGACAACTTTCTCTATTTCATGATGGATTTTTAGAGAATGAGGGAAGAAGACGATGCATTTCTGGCCATCAAACAGATAATGGCGCCTAGGGTTAGGGTTCTGGGCTTGAGTGTAAAATTGTGAAATATGGGGCCTTTATAGAAAAAAACGACGTACGATATTCATCGAAAAAATTTCGAACTCCAAACGAAGCGTGCCAGTTGGCGTTCCTAAGGTTTACCCCGCGTTCCGAACACAATGGAACGTGTTTCGGGAGCTAATTCGGTCATCTGTGCGAGTTATGGCAATAAACGTTCGATTTTAAAATTAAACCGATTAAATGATTTTCTAGGCGTTTTGGCTTGCCCCGGACAAACCGTAAATCCGATTGACACGAAATTTGAAACCATACAATAATATCACATTACGGATCCGATGAAACAAGTTTCGTCAAAATCCGAGACTGTTTGAAAAATGGCTATTTTGACTCGCCAAATTAATATTAAAACAATTTTGATGCGTTTCGAGCTGCCACGGTCAAACGGAAGCTTCGATTGACACGAAAATTGAAATCTGATAAAAACAAACTATTACGGATCCAATGGAACTAGTTTCGTCCAATTCTGAGACTGTTCGAAAATTGACCGATTTCACTAGTCGATTAAATATTCAATTTTCATAGATTAACATTTAATTCAATTTTAAAAGTTTTACAACATCTTTATAACTTCAATATGATAAAATAAAATTTTACAAATGATTTTCAATCATATTTAACCCAATTTCAATTATTTCTGTAATTTCAACTATTAAATTATCGATTTAATTATCCAATTAAATCCAATTATTCGAAATAAAATTTATTCGACTCATAAATTTCACTTATTAATATTTAAAATTAATTAAATACACAAATTTTAATTAATATAAATTCTGGGTCGTTACAGTGAACTTGTATGTAATTAATTGAAATAGGTTAATATTGAATATAAATCCTTTTTGGGTAAGCAAATTATAACCCTTGGTTGTAAAGAATAAGATAAGGGGTATGAATTACTATTATAAACGATTGTATTAACTATTTTCTCATTAATTTATCGTTTTAAGATTGAATGGGTAATTAATTGAATTAAGGCAATTGAATGTTGGGTTTAATGTTGGAATTGTATGTTAGTGATTAAAATAATTGTAACGTTATTTGATGATAAGTTGAAATAAGGAAATGAATTAAATGTTATATAAAAGGGGAAATTATATGAAATTAATGGAAAATTGAGTATAATCAGGATTGTGTAAGTAGTCATAACATTTGTTGTTAATAATAATCTTGTAAATGCGATTAAGTAAGTAAAAGGTAACATTTGTCATTCATCACCTATTTATTTAATCCATTGAAATTAAATTGAAAATCAATTACAGTTAATCTAATTACCTACTACAGTTAATATGAACTAAAGTGATAAATATAGAAGATTGAGGTAATGAAATGGTAAACCAACGTTAAGTATATATATAATATGATAATTGATTGAATAATAAGATTAAAAAAACAAAATAAGTATATGTTGGAATTTAAATTAATTAATGAATTTATTGCCGTTAATTTGACTTGGAATCTTCTAATAAAAGGGAAAGAGAATTTATTAGAAATTAATGGCGTTTAATGAAAGAAATGTACGTTTGTTATAATCCGTTATAAGTGTAATTTTGAAATTAATTACAATTATGTCGATTTGGGATCTTTCAGTTTAAAAAAAAAGAAACATTAATATTAATTTTTGGATTTAACGAAAGAAACATACATTATTGTAAAAAAATAAAAAGAACATTTTAATGAAAATAAAACGAACATTTTCATTTTGAAGGTAAAAGTAATTCTATATAAAGAAGAAAAAAATGAATTTTAAAACAATATTTTACAGTCATTAAGTATACATTTGAGGCTGTATATAAGTGATTTTAACACTAATCTTGAAGTTTAAATTTAATTGACTTTTTAGGTTGTGCAATTCCCTATGAGAAAAACATTATTTTGAAAGAAAAAAAACTTGAATTTGAGTTCTAGATTAGCTTTTATTTTTTTGTAACGTTACACTTGTAACGACCCGCCTTTTTGGACAGTTTAAACCGACGATCAAATACACATGCCGATTCCAAACCATTCAAAAGGGCAGATGGTTATTGGGGTAAATAAGAAAAGAAAAGAAAGAGAAATAAAGGAAATGAAACAACACAGAATCTCGCAGCGGAACGATAAAATATAATAGTCAAATAAACAGTTCATGAAGCTGTTTACTATATTTTGACAATTATTTATACAACATTTGTCAGAGTTATACATATACAACAGAACAATTAAAATAATGCAACAGATAGCATGATGCAAGGGTAATAATAGTAATAGTATACCAAATCTTCGTCTTCATCCTCCAGAATAGATCTTCAAAAATCTGAAAAACTCAGGACTGACCCGAGCGTAATTGAATGACAAAACACTCGAGTCAGGACTAAAATATCCTTGTGAAAGTTAAATTAATCGTAAATCAATATGAGTGTAACGGCGTCAGAGATGTTTACGGGGTTTGACATCTCATATCCAGTGTCAACGTGCGTGCAATAACTCAAGAGATGTTACGGGATTTTCCATCTCCTAAGGATCCATTAAACTATCTACTATGTAGTAATGTACGCTAAGTAGATAATGTCTATCAGTAATATAAAGTATCAAAATAGCGTTAAGGCATTACCATAATCCCCCTTAACACATTTTTATAATGCCACAGTCTATACAGCACCGTAAGCCCCACCGTAAACTGGTGGTTATCAGAGGGTACCCCATATGTATAACACAAAACATAACGTAGTTGTCGCGAATAGGATAATCAGTATGACAAGGTACATGAGGCGATACCAACTAGGATACTAGTAGTTGCGTGATCCGGACTGATGTTGAGCATAGCCAGCAGCTACCCCATGTAACATCCCGCCTTTTCGCACACTTTAAACCGACACACGTGCCAGTTCAAACCATACGGAAGGGCGGATTGTTATGGGGTAAATAAGAAAAAAAAAACAGAGAAGAAATAGAAACAACACAGAATCTCACAGCGGAAGGATAAAATATAATAATAAATATACAGTTCAAAACAGTTTACAAATACTTGATTTGCTTTATACAATAAATATCAGAGTTACACATACCAATACAATCAATGCAGCGGAACAGTATGAGTGTGGTGCAATACTATAGATAATAATAATATGAATCCTTCATCTTCGTCCTTCAAAGCTAAAGTCTTCTATCCTGAAACGCTCGGACTGACCCGAGCGAATTCGAAAAGACAAAAACACTCGAGTCAGACTAAAAGATCTTATGTGAGTTAAATTAACAGAAATAAATATGAGTACAGTAACTCAAGAGATGCTCGGGATTTACATCTCCTAAGGATCCGTTAAACTATTTACTATGTAGTATATTGCGCTATTATAATAGTGTCTATTTATAAAATAAACTTACTTTTTAATAGCGTTAAGGGGTTACCCATATAGCCCTTAACACAAATAATGCCAATAGTCTATACAGTACCGTAATACCTCCTGATCGGGAAGCTACCAGAGGATACTCCATAGGTACGACACAAATAGAAACTCGTAGTAAAGGCTCGGTATGGTAGGTGACACGGCACAACTAGGCAATGCCAGGGTAGATATACCAATTGCTATCCAGGCTGGTGGAAACGCGTAGCCGCAGTTACCGCCCACCTCGGACTAACTCCCCAAAATCAAAATATAGAAGTGGCCACTGAATCAATCCAAAATCAAAGTATAATATCGAAGAGGAGGGTCCGATCAGAGGAATGACCTCATTGGCCTGAGAATCGCTCCTGTTTTAGCCACCTTATGCCAACTCACGGGAGTCGGGTCCACGTATTTACCTTACAGGAAACGTCGCCACCACCTACTTCATTCTGGAATCTCCACCGCGTACACGGTTAGTCAAAGTGGTTTTCGGTATCGACAGAGAGTATGTCCATATCCGATCCCGGTCTCTTTGCCAACCCATCGTTATTATAACACCGCGGTCATTTAAAAATAGGTTATACTTTAAAAATCAGAATAAACATTCCATTTCATAACCATGAATACGATATCATTTCAAAAACCCAAAACCATATTTTATCACTTATCCCAAATATAATTCTTTTCCAAAATCATAATGCTTTAACTTCATAACGTCTGAAAATCAAATATTTCAAAGCATAATATTTTGAAAATCATAATTTAAAACCATAACTTCTAAAAACTTGAATGGTTTGGACATTCAACGGTGTATGAATTAAATGGTTTAACTTAAATGTTACTTTGTAAAGAAACTAGTTCTCATGGCTTTACAAATACATTTCTTTATTAAAGTCTAAACCAAAATTTATGTTATCTCTCTCAAGTTCCAAAACCACTTCAATTTATTTATATATACGTATATCCATTTTGAGTATCAATATTTCAAACTAAAGTCGGATTTTATGCTTTCAACAAATCAATTGTTCTATTAATTAGTCTTGAATATTCATATAAAATCCATAAATAATAAGACTTCAATTTCTAGTAATAAAATATATATATTTTTCCCAATTCAAATTATACTAGAATATTCATTTCAATTTATTTTGGGAAAAATCCAATTATAAATATCATATCTTAAAATTTCCAAACTTAACATTTAAACATATGATATAAATTATTAAACTCCATTTTCTTAATTTTCTTCCATTTTTAATAAAGATTTTTATACACCTTTTAATTTCAAAATTTTCAACTTCATATGTATATATATATGGAAGAAAAATATTTATACAATATAAAATTTAAGATTATTATAAACCGTATTCCATCCAAACCATAGAAATCACATAAAAATAGTTATATATATACCGCGGTGCCTGTATAAAATTTTCTATCCTATGGTCAAGTGATACGGATATTTATCATTTCAATCCGCAATTTAAAAGATATAAAAATTTGCGGTTATATATCATTTCAAACCACAATCCCGAATGAAATGAAATATGCATGATAATTTACAATTTAATGATATCCAATAAACATCCATTCATCAACATCATCCATCATCCAAATCGCAATCATCAATCAATATCAATCAATAACAATATTATTTTTGGTACTACATAACAGGTAATACTGGCAATTTTATTCAAATTAAATTTAACAGCTATTAATCTACAGTCTATATTCAGAAATAAATTATATAACTGTTAACTAGCAGTTCATATACAAACAAATAAATTTTAACTGTAAATTAATACGCAATAAATAAATTAAATTAACAGTTAAATTAAATAAATGCAATTTAACAGATATGATGAAATAAACATGCCAAATACTCATAAATAAATTTCTATTCATTTCTAAAATTAATTTAACAAACATATAAGCTTCTAGTAGTTGTGAGTGGGTTAAAACACTCACCTTTGGAATTTAAATCGAATTTAAATTCGATTTAAACCCAAAAATTCGCCCGTCTCGGAATTCGTCCAAACCAGCGTCATCAGATCTGGAATTTAAATACGATCCTAACAAAAAAAATTCGTTTGAATCCGACTACGTATGAGAAAGTTATGGCAAAAAATGGTGATTGAATTCAAAAATTAGAAATAACAAATGACACACATTATAAAACTTGCCACGTCACTATCAAAATGTTTCCAGGCGCGTGAAAAAATATCTCCATCTTCCCTCTCGTTCGCACTGCATGCGGCTCCAACTGGACTTCCCAGACCCCACGGCCTCCACGCAGCGATGAACCCACGCGCGCCCTGGCCATCGCGGCCAACTCGATCACCTCGGCCGACCGTCCCCTTCATCTCGCGCAACCCCCCCCCCCCCCCAGGCGACGCCGTCGCGGCCACAAAATCACTCAGCCGCCATCATTCAACCAAACCCTAATCACTTTTTGACGAAAATCCGACCATCGATTCTCGAAATCAACCACACGGATGCACTCCCCTACGTTCCCTCGTCAAAACCCAGAAACAGAATTTCGATCAGGCGAACTTTGATGCGACGCTGATGAACGGCCACGAATTGTTTGAATTTATTCTGGGTAAACGGTAACTCCATTTGAAAAACGAATCACACCAGTAGAATTCGTTCATCGAGAACATCGACATATATTAATTTGGAATTTTTCTGGAGAGTTTGAATTTTCATTGAAATTTTGAATTGATTGGATCTAGGGTTTGCACCCATTGAAGAAGAAGAGGAGCTTGAACAAAGTATACGCGCAGATGAATGAAATTAGGCGGAGGCTAGGGCTTGTAGCTAGGTTTATATAGAGGGGTTTGAAATAGGGTAGATAGACCGTAGAATGAACGTGCGTAGCAAACTATGGCCCAAAAAGCCCGCTATGACTTCGGAA
The DNA here is from genome assembly GCA_030765085.1 of Allium cepa. Taxonomy (NCBI): domain Eukaryota; kingdom Viridiplantae; phylum Streptophyta; class Magnoliopsida; order Asparagales; family Amaryllidaceae; genus Allium; species Allium cepa. The sequence goes on along the minus strand of CM060945.1, from coordinate 163,688,742 downwards.
CGAAATTTGTTAAATCTATATATCCAAATAGGTATCTTAAGATATTCTGAACGCGATGGAAAAAGTTTCACGTCCAAATTTGATCGTATGAAGAAGTTATGCTGAAAACAAAATTTCCAAATTGATTTCAAATTGATTTTATTAAAATTGATTTCAAGGCGTTTCACGCCCGTACGATCAAACGACAAGTCCGATCGATACGAAACTTGAAACCCTATAATAATTCACCGATACGGATCCGATGAAACTGGTTTCGTCGAAATCCGAGTCCGTGGCCAAAATGGCTATTTTTAATATTCATTAAATAAATTAAATAAATTATAAAAATCCAAATTTTATATTAAATTCTAAAATTGGCCAAATTTTATTTCTTATATGATTCGTAATCAATTGAAAAGATTTAACAGGCTTAGCTGTGAATTAAAAGTTGACATTATATTAATTGCAATGTTAATTTCTACACTTTCTTATTTTAAGAATTTTATAAATTATATTCTCAAAACCCATACTTTAGATTTTTAAATCTTTATATTCTCAACTTTCACCTAAAATAAAGATGCCATAAACATTAGTTCCTGATTCACATCATTATTCTTTAAGTCTAATTTAAATCTCAATAACGTAGTATTTAACGTTAGAATCCATTTTATTATGCATAAATTCCAAATTTTACTGACCCAAATTTTCTTCTTTTCATTCCATATCAATTGTCAATCCTATAAGAAAAATTAACATTAGGTTCATACTTATTACATATAACTCCAATTTCTTCCAAATAATAATTACATAACTATTAAATATTAAATCCATTTAATTGCAATAAATTCAATTGATTGCAATTAATTTCCAAATAAATTTGGATTTTTATTTGGTTATACAAAAAAAAAATCCGTTATCACTTACCTAACAAAGTTATTATTACTTAAGATCTCATTGCATCCACATTTTCACATTTTCATTTCCTGGTTTCTTTACTTTATTCTACATAAATTATCATAAATGGGATTTTTCTTGGTTACATCTTATTTGTATTTAACATTACTCATTCACCAATTCATTTCACTTTAACTGCGGTAAATTGGCGGATAAATTGAATTTGATTCCCAAAATTTAAATTAACAAGCAACAAGAATAGGTAACACACAATAGTCGTTACGCTAAATTCTAGTCACCTAAATAAGCTTTTATTACTTTACAAAATGGAATAACTTTTAAACTCATAAATGTAATACCAAAACCGTTATAAATCCAATAAATTTCCAAATCGAAGTTTGTACACATTTTACACAACTATTATGATTTCTCACAGAACGTTGAATTTATTAAATGACCATTTATTATAATTTAATTCCCTTAATTGAATCAAATGCTTATAATTTTTACATTCTTACCATTCCTTCCCATTATAAATTCATTAACGGATTTACAAATCTCTATCTTCCAAATATTAAATAACCAAACTGATTACAACCACTGTTCTTATCAAATTTTCATAAATTTGTTCAAATCTACACTATTTTTCCATATAAATAAATTTTATGTTACTACTAGATTTTTTTTTTTTATCCACTACAGCCATTAAATTTTTACTATCTACACTTATTACATCTTTGTATTAATGAATCCCATTCAAGTTAATATTTATATTAATATCCACAAATTCAACATTTATATGTTTCTTAAACTTAACTTTCAACCAAATGTGCCAATTTACATTTCATTTCTATTCAATATATATTCATTTTATTCCGTTCATTCGGGTACTGCGTTGAAATATATTTATTCTCTAATACTAACGTTATTATCATTAAATTATGATTGGATTCCAAGTTTTTATTCAATACCTTGAACAATAACTTACATATTAACCAAGTCCTTCTTCTACTTAATTCAAATTGGATTATGTTCCAATTCCTATAACCTAGGTCTTGAGTTACCATTTACATAATTAAATTTATCGTTTATTTCAATCTTCGTTTATAATTTAAAGTTCTACTAAACTAAATTACAAAACTTATGAACTTTAACAAATTTAATCCACCAATTAAAATTTTCTGATGTTTATATATTGCAATTCAATTCAGTTATTATTTCATTAACACCATTTTAATCTACCAATTATGACTTATAACCACAACACAAATCTTCGTTATTCTACCTATTGCCATATAACATTTCAATTGTTAAATCTTTAATCTCAGTTACTATATCCAACTCCTACATTTATTATAAATTAGATTAAAAATTATATTAAGTTAATCCATTTAATATTATCAAATTTAACGGGTCGTTACAATCTCCCCCACTCAAAACTTTTCGTCCCCGAAAAGGAAAAAGAAGGGAGAAGGAAGAGTAAAAAAGTACATCTTATTTCAAACATTAACTTATTGACAATATTACTAAATTAATTCCCTTATATAAAATATACCAGTTTTATAATCATTATATTCTTTTGTACTTAAATTATTAAAGTTGGGAAAATATTTTCACAAAATTCTAAGTCCAAAATTTACGGAAAATTTTGGCAGAGTCTCCTTTGTACGGAGAGACTCTGGAGAAAATATAATATCAAAATATACAAATATATTACACATATTATCAAAATATTATATCCCAACACGGGAAAATTATATAAAATAGCGCTAAAACGTAATCCGGAAACGTACCTATTTGACGGGCAATATACGCTTATTATTTTGGAACCAAAAGCAGTAGCAGTTGCTTCCATCACCTGTATTCACTTATATAATCTAAAAGGTTAAATATTTATATGAAAGTGAAATGTTTAGGTGGTTTCGACCATTAATCAACCAATCAAATGCAACAACCATAGATTTTTAACAAACAGCACACACCACAAACAAGCAACCATTAATCCATCAACCAATTTGTTGTTTGGGTTCAAACTTGAAATTTGTATGAAATGAAATTAACTATCAAGTGCATCCTTTACTCAACAGTCTTAGATGGAACAAGGATAGATTATTTATTCATCCAACAACTTCAAATTCCTTACCCAACAAACATAAATCAACAATAACAATTCAAACCAACAACCAAATTAACTTATTATACATTTATTTCATGCTTCAGTGGGTTGATTTTCTTTCTTTCATTCATGGAGGGATTTCTTTGTTTCTTACAATTTTATTTTCCATTTATTACAAAATTCATTATACTTGTATTCCAATTTATTGACTAAAGTATATATCACCTATTTATACTACTTACCTTTACTTATATAGTAAAATTTCCAATTTATCTTAAGCTTATACAATTAATTCTCATTAACAATAGCAAATTAATAGTATACCTTTATTACCTCAAGCTTCACTTGTAAGATTTCTCCTTTCATTTTCTTAATAACATTGCAACTTTTACTATATGGTAAGTTATGTATGTTTTAAGAATGTAAGTGAAAATTTACAAGTTTCTTCTCAATTCCATTTTATTAATTTTAAACTAGTAGTTTTCATACCGTACTGAAGTTTATAACCCTCCACATCAATCCTTATTTAATAAAGAATTTCATTTTATCTACTTAAGTTCATATCACCTATTTATATTCCTTATCTTTAACTTGAGATTTCAATTATAACTTAAGTTTATACCAATAATTTCTCATTTATAACAACGATTTATTGAATACTTCACTATTTCCAAAATTTCTACTTGTATAATATTCTAATCCAATTTCTTAATTAACATTTCAACTTTTATATTTGGTAAGTTATTAATGTCAAAGAAAAATGCAATTAAACTTAATACAAGCTTTATCTCATCTTTTAATTAAATTTAATGTTAATCAATATTACTCTTTGTAACAATTTCAAATTTCTCTTTATAACTTTTCATTAATTCTCTTACCTACATTAGAGGTTTCAATTAATTACTTACCTTTTATTTCACTAAAATAATTTAAAACAATTAATTAATGGAAATTTAAGAATTAAATACCGGGTCAAACCTCAAAATTACTTTAAAAATAATAGATAATTAATTTCTTACAACTTTTATATCTCTAATTATCTTTTAAAACAATTAAAATTTTAAATAATTTCAAAACAAATCTGCAGTAGAATTTACTACAGTGGTCTTTCCCTTCGAAACTCGAAAATGAAAGTCGATGATGCGGCCGTCATCACCGAAATTATTTTCCAGCAACAGAGAGGAAAGTACAAACTTATTTTCTTCAAAATCCTCTTAAACCAATTCTTTCGAATTATACTAAATATTTATATAAGAAAATATTTATAAACCAAATCATTATATTTCATAAATCCTTTGAAAGCAGATTTTCAAAATCCCGGACTTAAGTTCTAAAATCTCCAATTTGATTTATTATAATTTCAACTTAGCTTCAATTGTTATAAATATTTTTATTTCCTAACACCCAATCTATAGCAACCAAATATATATATATATATATATATATATCTTTATAAAAATATTTTTATATATAGAAAATATAATAGGCAAAATTATTTCATTCACCTATATTAAAAACAAATATTATGTCGGTCTGTCCTATTAAGTGTTTAGAAATCCCTATTGATGACATAGCGTCCCATGCATCAACCAGAATTTATAAATACAAAGCGGAACAGATTAACACAATATTAGAATCTTTTTATAACACTAACAAGTACGCTCCCTCATATATATACACTCAGCGACTCCCATAGGGTATTACTACCCTATTAACAAAGAGTCAAACCCCACAAAACCAAGGTTTATCGCTAAACCAAAGCTCTGATACCAACTTGTAACATCCCACCTTTTCGCACACTTTAAACCGACACACGTGCCAGTTCAAACCATACGGAAGGGCGGATTGTTATGGGGTAAATAAGAAAAAAAAACAGAGAAGAAATAGAAACAACACAGAATCTCACAGCGGAAGGATAAAATATAATAATAAATATACAGTTCAAAACAGTTTACAAATACTTGATTTGCTTTATACAATAAATATCAGAGTTACACATACCAATACAATCAATGCAGCGGAACAGTATGAGTGTGGTACAATACTATAGATAATAATAATATGACTCCTTCGTCTTCGTCCTTCAAAGCTAAAGTCTTCTATCCTGAAACGCTCGGACTGACCCGAGCGAATTCGAAAAGAAAAAAACACTCGAGTCAGACTAAAAGATCTTATGTGAGTTAAATTAACAGAAATAAATATGAGTACAGTAACTCAAGAGATGCTCGGGATTTACATCTCCTAAGGATCCGTTAAACTATTTACTATGTAGTATATTGCGCTATTATAATAGTGTATATTTATAAAATAAACTTACTTTTTAATAGCGTTAAGGGGTTACCCATATAGCCCTTAACACAAATAATGCCAATAGTCTATACAGTACCGTAATACCTCCTGATCGGGAAGCTACCAGAGGATACTCCATAGGTACGACACAAATAGAAACTCGTAGTAAAGGCTCGGTATGGTAGGTGACACGGCACAACTAGGCAATGCCAGGGTAGATATACCAATTGCTATCCAGGCTGGTGGAAACGCGTAGCCGCAGTTACCGCCCACCTCGGACTAACTCCCCAAAATCAAAATATAGAAGTGGCCACTGAATCAATCCAAAATCAAAGTATAATATCGAAGAGGAGGGTCCGATCAGAGGAATGACCTCATTGGCCTGAGAATCGCTCCTGTTTTAGCCACCTTATGCCAACTCACGGGAGTCGGGTCCACGTATTTACCTTACAGGAAACGTCGCCACCACCTACTTCATTCTGGAATCTCCACCGCGTACACGGTTAGTCAAAGTGGTTTTCGGTATCGACAGAGAGTATGTCCATATCCGATCCCGGTCTCTTTGCCAACCCATCGTTATTATAACACCGCGGTCATTTAAAAATAGGTTATACTTTAAAAATCAGAATAAACATTCCATTTCATAACCATGAATACGATATCATTTCAAAAACCCAAAACCATATTTTATCACTTATCCCAAATATAATTCTTTTCCAAAATCATAATGCTTTAACTTCATAACGTCTGAAAATCAAATATTTCAAAGCATAATATTTTGAAAATCATAATTTAAAACCATAACTTCTAAAAACTTGAATGGTTTGGACATTCAACGGTGTATGAATTAAATGGTTTAACTTAAATGTTACTTTGTAAAGAAACTAGTTCTCATGGCTTTACAAATACATTTCTTTATTAAAGTCTAAACCAAAATTTATGTTATCTCTCTCAAGTTCCAAAACCACTTCAATTTATTTATATATACGTATATCCATTTTGAGTATCAATATTTCAAACTAAAGTCGGATTTTATGCTTTCAACAAATCAATTGTTCTATTAATTAGTCTTGAATATTCATATAAAATCCATAAATAATAAGACTTCAATTTCTAGTAATAAAATATATATATTTTTCCCAATTCAAATTATACTAGAATATTCATTTCAATTTATTTTGGGAAAAATCCAATTATAAATATCATATCTTAAAATTTCCAAACTTAACATTTAAACATATGATATAAATTATTAAACTCCATTTTCTTAATTTTCTTCCATTTTTAATAAAGATTTTTATACACCTTTTAATTTCAAAATTTTCAACTTCATATGTATATATATATGGAAGAAAAATATTTATACAATATAAAATTTAAGATTATTATAAACCTTATTCCATCCAAACCATAGAAATCACATAAAAATAGTTATATATATACCGCGGTGCCTGTATAAAATTTTCTATCCTATGGTCAAGTGATACGGATATTTATCATTTCAATCCGCAATTTAAAAGATATAAAAATTTGCGGTTATATATCATTTCAAACCACAGTCCCGAATGAAATGAAATATGCATGATAATTTACAATTTAATGATATCCAATAAACATCCATTCATCAACATCATCCATCATCCAAATCGCAATCATCAATCAATATCAATCAATAACAATATTATTTTTGGTACTACATAACAGGTAATACTGGCAATTTTATTCAAATTAAATTTAACAGCTATTAATCTACAGTCTATATTCAGAAATAAATTATATAACTGTTAACTAGCAGTTCATATACAAACAAATAAATTTTAACTGTAAATTAATACGCAATAAATAAATTAAATTAACAGTTAAATTAAATAAATGCAATTTAACAGATATGATGAAATAAACATGCCAAATACTCATAAATAAATTTCTATTCATTTCTAAAATTAATTTAACAAACATATAAGCTTCTAGTAGTTGTGAGTAGGTTAAAACACTCACCTTTGGAATTTAAATCGAATTTAAATTCGATTTAAACCCAAAAATTCGCCCGTCTCGGAATTCGTCCAAACCAGCGTCATCAGATCTGGAATTTAAATACGATCCTAACAAAAAAAAAATTCGTTTGAATCCGACTACGTATGAGAAAGTTATGGCAAAAAATGGTGATTGAATTCAAAAATTAGAAATAACAAATGACACACATTATAAAACTTGCCACGTCACTATCAAAATGTTTCCAGGCGCGTGAAAAAATATCTCCATCTTCCCTCTCGTTCGCACTGCATGCGGCTCCAACTGGACTTCCCAGACCCCACGGCCTCCACGCAGCGATGAACCCACGCGCGCCCTGGCCATCGCGGCCAGCTCGATCACCTCGGCCGACCGTCCCCTTCATCTCGCGCAACCCCCCCCCCCCCCAGGCGACGCCGTCGCGGCCACAAAATCACTCAGCCGCCATCATTCAACCAAACCCTAATCACTTTTTGACGAAAATCCGACCATCGATTCTCGAAATCAACCACACGGATGCACTCCCCTACGTTCCCTCGTCAAAACCCAGAAACAGAATTTCGATCAGGCGAACTTTGATGCGACGCTGATGAACGGCCACGAACTGTTTGAATTTATTCTGGGTAAACGGTAACTCCATTTGAAAAACGAATCACACCAGTAGAATTCGTTCATCGAGAACATCGACATATATTAATTTGGAATTTTTCTGGAGAGTTTGAATTTTCATTGAAATTTTGAATTGATTGGATCTAGGGTTTGCACCCATTGAAGAAGAGGAGGAGCTTGAACAAAGTATACGCGCAGATGAATGAAATTAGGCGGAGGCTAGGGCTTGTAGCTAGGTTTATATAGAGGGGTTTGAAATAGGGTAGATAGACCGTAGAATGAACGTGCGTAGCAAACTATGGCCCAAAAAGCCCGCTATGACTTCGGAACGAAATTTGTTAAATCAATATATCCAAATAGGTATTTTAAGATATTCTGAATGCGATGGAAAAAGTTTCACGTCCAAATTTGATCGTATGAAGAAGTTATGCTGAAAACAAAATTTTCAAATTGATTTCAAATTGATTTTATTAAAATTGATTTCAAGGCGTTTCACGCCCGTACGATCAAACGACAAGTCCGATCGATACGAAACTTGAAACCCTATAATAATTCACCGATACGGATCCGATGAAACTGGTTTCGTCGAAATCCGAGTCCGTGGCCAAAATGTCTATTTTTAATATTCATTAAATAAATTAAATAAATTATAAAAATCCAAATTTTATATTAAATTCTAAAATTGGCCAAATTTTATTTCTTATATGATTCGTAATCAATTGAAAAGATTTAACAGGCTTAGCTGTGAATTAAAAGTTGACATTATATTAATTGCAATGTTAATTTCTACACTTTCTTATTTTAAGAATTTTATAAATTATATTCTCAAAACCCATACTTTAGATTTTTAAATCTTTATATTCTCAACTTTCACCTAAAATAAAGATGCCATAAACATTAGTTCCTGATTCACATCATTATTCTTTAAGTCCAATTTAAATCTCAATAACGTAGTATTTAACGTTAGAATCCATTTTATTATGCATAAATTCCAAATTTTACTGACCCAAATTTTCTTCTTTTCATTCCATATCAATTGTCAATCCTATAAGAAAAATTAACACTAGGTTCATACTTATTACATATAACTCCAATTTCTTCCAAATAATAATTACATAACTATTAAATATTAAATCCATTTAATTGCAATAAATTCAATTGATTGCAATTAATTTCCAAATAAATTTGGATTTTTATTTGGTTATACAAAAAAAAAATCCGTTATCACTTACCTAACAAAGTTATTATTACTTAAGATCTCATTGCATCCACATTTTCACATTTTCATTTCCTGGTTTCTTTACTTTATTCTACATAAATTATTATAAATGGGATTTTTCTTGGTTACATCTTATTTGTATTCAACATTACTCATTCACCAATTCATTTCACTTTAACTGCGGTAAATTGGCGGATAAATTGAATTTGATTCCCAAAATTTAAATTAACAAGCAACAAGAATAGGTAACACACAATAGTCGTTACGCTAAATTCTAGTCACCTAAATAAGCTTTTATTACTTTACAAAATGGAATAACTTTTAAACTCATAAATGTAATACCAAAACCGTTATAAATCCAATAAATTCCAAATCGAAGTTTGTACACATTTTACACAACTATTATGATTTCTCACAGAACGTTGAATTTATTAAATGACCATTTATTATAATTTAATTCCCTTAATTGAATCAAATGCTTATAATTTTTACATTCTTACCATTCCTTCCCATTATAAATTCATTAACGGATTTACAAATCTCTATCTTCCAAATATTAAATAACCAAACTGATTACAACCACTGTTCTTATCAAATTTTCATAAATTTGTTCAAATCTACACTCTTTTTCCATATAAATAAATTTTATGTTACTACTAGATTTTTTTTTTTTATCCACTACAGCCATTAAATTTTTACTATCTACACTTATTACATCTTTGTATTAATGAATCCCATTCAAGTTAATATTTATATTAATATCCACAAATTCAACATTTATATGTTTCTTAAAATTAACTTTCAACCAAATGTGCCAATTTACATTTCATTTCTATTCAATATATATTCATTTTATTCCGTTCATTCGGGTACTGCATTGAAATATATTTATTCTCTAATACTAACGTTATTATCATTAAATTATGATTGGATTCCAAGTTTTTATTCAATACCTTGAACAATAACTTACATATTAACCAAGTCCTTCTTCTACTTAATTCAAATTGGATTATGTTCCAATTCCTATAACCTAGGTCTTGAGTTACCATTTACATAATTAAATTAATCGTTTATTTCAATCTTCGTTTATAATTTAAAGTTCTACTAAACTAAATTACAAAACTTATGAACTTTAACAAATTTAATCCACCAATTAAAATTTTCTGATGTTTATATATTGCAATTCAATTCAGTTATTATTTCATTAACACCATTTTAATCTACCAATTATGACTTATAACCACAACACAAATCTTCGTTATTCTACCTATTGCCATATAACATTTCAATTGTTAAATCTTTAATCTCAGTTACTACATCCAACTCCTACATTTATTATAAATTAGATTAAAAATTATATTAAGTTAATCCATTTAATATTATCAAATTTAACGGGTCGTTACACCCCAACACCGCGAAACAACACTCCCAAATCAAGGGGTGCACCCAAATCGAATCACAAATGTAATAGATATGGTATCGAAGATGTGACGCCCCACCTCTATACCCACGCTAGCTAAGAACATCACGGTGAATGCTGTCAACTAGCACGGAGAATAAGGCTGTTGAGGAGCGACCATCCGTGTAATTGCTTTGTGCGAGCATCGATATGTCAGATAGTATAGCATGCAATTCTTTTCAAGTGGAAATCCGACATGCCGACACAAACTCAAAGCTATTACACAGTGGCTATTATATCTTCGGAAACAAATATAGAAGTAAACATAACATAAATCAGTCACAGACAATTCATATCACAAAGGCGGAAATAGATATGAATATAACACATGAACGTGCTCATCAGAGTAGTGGTCTAAAAAGATCCACAATATCCCAAAAGAATAGTTACATGAAATACACAAAAGAATAAGTATACATTATGGAGTCTATATCTCTAATGTATACAACAAAAACTACTAATCTAAGTAGTCAACCAAAAGTCAGAGAAATCAATCCTAAGAGAGAAGTCAAGCTGAAGCATCTGTAACATCTCGGTCTGACCCGAGTATTATTTAATAAGAAAATAATAAACGGATCAGTCCAACTATAAATATCAGATGAAACGATATAGAATCAGAGTTATGACTAAACACATAATAATCACAAGGCCAAGTTGTGATATATAAGTAGTTGATAATCAACAAGAGATTAATCAATATCACAAAATCTACACAAGAATCAAAGAAGTGTCATACTCTTTATTTCGTTCATCAAACCACAAATATTGACGATAATATCAATGTCAATCACAAAAGTCAATGACGCACAAATTCCGAAAGACTACACAAGAAATCCATAAATCACTAAAGTCAATGACGCACAAATTCCAGAAGACTACACAAGAAATCCAGAAATCACTAAAGTCAATGACATACGAATTCACCAATGCACAAATATCGATAAGGCTTATCAATGGAAATCACTAAAAATTGTCGAAACACAAATTCTAGAAATCATCTCAAGAAATCCAGAAATCACAAAGGGGGGGAGGCCTATCACAAACGGGAGCATAAAGCTCACCAACAGCTATAACACATGAACGAGAAGCTATCTCATGGTAGCTAGCCATTAATTTGACACACGAATGGTCCGAAGACCTGACACACGAATGGTCCAAAGACCGTGGGTTGCTACCCCACCAATTTGAGTCGAAACTCCACAAAAAGGGGTTTAATCTCCCGCGCAGTCAAAGAGACATCGCACATTGCTAGTCTAAATCACAAAAATGATCGTCATGATCAACGAGAAGTGTCAATTACACTAAGCTAGTAAATATATGAGTTTAGCTTCATGTCCCATAACCACTTGCTTAACTTAAATATTTACAAACAAACTGTAGATCTCCACTATAAAATTGTCACAATAGATTCAATCGAATAAGTTCGAGAATTAACCGACGAAGTAAACGCAAGCGTTTCATACCACTTGTTTTTCTAAGTCGTTTAATTAGATTTCTCATACGAGTGAGGTAAAGGTTTATATATATACTAATAGATTGGAAAACGGTTTTGTGAACGAATTAGGTATTAAAATAGTATTGAAATCGTTTGAGGAAAGAGTTTTGATATTTACTACTAGTATAGAAAACCTTTATATTTTTAAAGTGACAAAACACAAAGAAGATTGTAGGAACAATCAATCACTAACATTCACATTCGAAAACGTGAATAAAATCCAAAGAAATCGATATAAAAATGCATCAAAGTGGATATATCTAAAATTCCCAAAGAAAAGGTCATCAAAGTTGATAATAAATGACAACAACAAAAGGGAGACAACACGAATCCATTAAAGTTGGATATTCAAACAAATTAGCAAAATAGGCTAATCTGGCAAAAATCATCAGGTCGGTCGACCGGACTCTCTGAGTCGGTCAACCGAACCAAATGTTGGGGACCTCTCGGGACAGCAGGTCGGTCGACCGAACTCTGTACTCGGTCGGCCGAACCTTAAAACAGAAAGTGCTTATGCACTTGGAAGCAGGTCGGTCGACCGGACCAGAGGGGTCGGTCGGCCGAACCTGTTTCCAGCCTCTTCCCTACCAATAACAAATGAGGTTCAATCTTGACCAAATTGCTTTTTCTCGAGCAACGGCGCTAAGGGATTATGCCAATCGACTACCCGGCCCTATATGCTCCTCGATGCATTACCAAAAACATGTTCAAACATCAAAGTTAGGATTTTTAACGAATTGAACTCAAAACACCAAAAATTGGAATATACACCAATTCAATCCAAACCAAAAGCAAATGCACACGAATAAGTGTTAGGAATTCATACCTAACATTCGAAGATAATTCATAGACTTAGATGTGAGATTAAAAATCTCACCTTTTCACAAAATCGAACAAGAAGAAGCTTGAAAGCAAATGGAGAATCAACCTCTCTTCAACACAAACCAATTGAGCTTGAATCTATGCTCAAAACAAGAACATTCACAAAATTAGGTTTAGGAATTTCTGAAATTGGTAAAAGGATAAGTTGGAGAAGAAGAAGAGAAGCTTACCAATGGGTTCTTCTTGAGTTTGGAGCTAGGAATTTGATTTGCAAGAGAAACTAGGGTTTTGGAGTTTTAATTTCCAATCTCTCCCACAATTAATGCTAAGAAAACTGAAAAGAGAAAGAAGTGAGGGAGAATGGGGAGAGTGGTTCAGTTTTGGAGTATAAGTTAAAACATAGGGCTGAGCCCAAAACCAAACCCAAAGTGAAAAGTAGCAAAAATCAACTTTCTCCAAACATATCGAAGCTTATACTCAAAAAGATCGCAAACGGCATTTTAAACTCAATGGGAGTGGTCCCGAGTCCTAATTCGACCGTATGCAAAAAGTAGCTTTTCGGACTAAAATCTGACTAACGATAAAATATTTAAATAAAATATTTAAATAAAAAAATCGATAAATATGCGGGTTGTTACAGACTCCCCTCCTTAAAGAAATTGCGTCCTCGCAATATTTAAGAAGAGAACATAAAGTAACAACCATAAAAGCATATTCAACACAAAAGAAGTTTGAAATAAGAAGTTCACCTCAAAGAGCACGAGAAAGTAAGTCCGGATGTGTTCGCTCGATGTACTCTCTAGATTCCCAAGAACAATCCTTAGGATTTGAAGTCCATAGAACTTTAACAAGCGGAACATCTTTATTTCGAAGTCGTCTGATTTTCGAAGCAATGATACGAATAGGATGTTGCTCATAAGTTAAATTAGGCGAAACTTCAATCTCTTCCACAACACCGGGCTCAAGAACAGAATCGTAATCTCGAAGGCATTTCCGTAATTGAGATACGTGAAACACGTCATGAATAGCAGAAAATTGAGCCGGCAATAAAAGGCGATAAGCCATGGAACCAATACGTTCAATGATAGGAAATGGCCCAATATATCGAGGCGCCAATTTTCCCGATCGACTGAAACGTACAACACCTTTCATAGGTGAAACACGAATGAACACAAGATCTCCCTCAGAAAATTCTAACTTCCTTCTCCGGTTATCGGCATAGGATTTTTGTCTACTCTGTGCTTCTTTCATTCTATGTCGAATATGTTCAATTTTCTCTGTGGAATCACGAATAAAATCTGGACCTAAAACTAGCTTCTCACCGGCCTCAAGCCAACAAGAAGGCGATCGGCATGGCCTTCCATAGAGTGCCTCGAAAGGTGCCATACCAATACTAGATTGGAAGCTATTATTATAGGAAAATTCAACAAGTGAAATATGATCTTCCCAACCTCCACCAAAATCAAGCACACAAGAACGAAGAAGATCTTCAAGAGTTTGATTCACACGCTCAGTTTGTCCATCGGACTGGGGGTGATAAGCGGTGCTAAAATTAAGCTTCGTTCCTAAAGCTTTTTGAAGACTCTTCCAAAATCCACTAGTAAACAATGGATCATGATCGCTAACAATAGAAGTAGGAACTCCATGCAATTTAACAATTTCTTTGATAAAGATTTTGGCCAAAAGAGGAACGGTTCGATTAGATCGAACGGGAATAAAATGGGCAGATTTAGTAAGTCTATCAACGATCACCCATAAGCTATCATGACCCGAACGAGAACGCGGAAGGCCGTCAATAAAATCCATGGAAATTTGGTCCCATTTCCAAATAGGAATTTCTAAAGGTTGCAATAACCCGCCGGGCCTTTAATGTTCGGCCTTAACGAGTTGGCAAGTCATGCAACACTTAACAAAGTTAGCAATATCGAATTTCATTCCCTCCCAATAATATAGTCGCTTCATATCCGCATACATTTTACTACTACCGGGATGAATGGTAAATTTAGAGTGATGAGAATCTTCTAAAATATCTTTACGAAGATCCCTAATATTTGGCACGATAAGTCTACCAAATTTCCGAATGCCGCCACGAGAATCGATATCAAAGTCTTTCAAACCTTCGATATCAATTTTATCCTTAATATTTTGGCCAAGAAGAGCCAATTCAGGATCTAGCCATTGAGCTTCAAGAATGCGGTCTAAAAGAGATGGATGAGCCTCAAGGCTACATAAAACAAATGATGAGCATAAATCGGAAACACGGTCTCGAATTTCGCAAGTGGATAAAATTTCGAGATCGTTCCATTCGGATATCATCATAGAAACAACAACTTGTTGTTTACGGCTAAGAGCATCGGCGACACGATTACCCTTACCGGGTGTATAAAGAATATCAAGATCGTAAGGCGCAAGGAACTCAAGCCAACGCTGTTGACGTAAATTAAGTTCCTTTTGAGAGAATAAATACTTCAAGGACTTATGACAGGTATAAAGAACAAATTTCTCTCCTAATAGATAATGACGCCAAATACGAAGGGCGAAAACAATAGCCGCGAGCTCTAAATCATGAGTGGCATATCTAGTCTCAGCAGGCTTCAATTGCCTAGGAGCATAAGCAATAACACATTCTCTTTGCGTAAGAACGGCACCCAAACCAACGCGACTAGCATCGGTATAAACAACGAAATCTTGATTCCCCTCGGGGATAACGAGAATAGGAGCATCAGAAAGAAGTTCCTTTAATTTCTGAAAAGAAGCTTCACATTTGTCCGACCAAATGTATTTAATACCTTTCTTCGTCAAGCTAGCGAGAGGCACGACAATCTTAGAAAAGTCTTTGATAAAACGGCGGTAATAACCTGCCAATCCAAGAAAACTACGAATCTCCGTCACACTCTCCGGTCTCTTCCAATCTTGAATCGCTTCAATCTTTGAAGGATCCACGGAAATTCCAGATTCGGAAATAATATGACCGAGAAACTTCACACGAGATTGCCAAAAGTGGCATTTAGAAAATTTTGGCTTTAATTGATTACTCCTAAGAGTTTCCAACACAATCCGAAGATGTTTTTCATGCTCCTCCTCGGTTTTAGAATACACAAGAATATCATCGATAAAGATGAGAACAAACCGGTCGAGGAAGTCTTTGAAAACTCTATTCATAAGGTCAACGAAATACGCCGGAGCACTCGTTAGACCAAATGGCATAACAAGCCATTCATAAGATCCATATCGAGTACGGAACGATATCAAAGGAATACTATCCTCTGCAATACGAAGCTGATGAAATCCAGTAGCTAAGTCTAATTGTGAAAAGACTCTAGCACCACTAAGTTGATCGCCAATCCGAGGTAAAGGATATTTATTTTTGATAGTAAGATCATTAAGCTTGCGATATTCAACGCAAAGCCTAAGTGTACCATCGGATTTCTTCATAAAAATAGCCGAAGCTCCCCAAGGCGAGGAACTAGAGAGAATAAATTGCTTCGTCTCCAATTCGGATAATTGTTTACGCATCTCCTCGTTTTCTTTACTGGACATACGATGCGGAGGGCGAGTGATAGGTTGAGCTCCAGGAATAAGATTAATTCTGAACTCAATTGCTCGCTTAGGTGGTAATCCTAAAACGGGCTCGAATAAGTCGGAAAATTCACGAACGACGTGAATAAGAGAAATAATATCACCCTCATCATCATCATCGTCATCACGAGGGTTTAAAGAATATAAAGATGCAACCAAGCTGGAATCTGAATCTTTAAGATTAATAGAAATCTGCTTAACAGATTGAGGATGTCGAAGATGAATAGTCCGCTCAGGACATTGGATATGGGCTTCATAATGGTTAAGCCAATCCATTCCCAAAATCATTCCAAAGTCTAAATAACGCATGACATGCAAATCGGCTCGGAAAGAAAAATCACACAAAATAATCTCGACATCTTTACACAATAAACTAATTGTTGCGGATCCACCAACCGGATTCGCAATTCTCAAAGAAGTCATTAAACACAAAATATCCAAGGAAAAAGTATCAACAAGCTCTTTTGATATAAAAGAATGGGACGCACCCGTATCAAAAAGAACTCGAATAGGATGATCACGAAATAAAATAATTCCATCTAGAATAGAATGAGAAATACCTTGGCCACGAGATGTGTTGCCAGGGGCTTGAGCAACATTAAGCTTTCCCTCCTTCCTATTTTGAAGTTTGGGACATGCATGCATAAAATGGTCCGGGCTCTTGCAATAGCGACAAGTACGAGGCTTTGAACACTTGTTCGCAAAATGGTCTCTGGATCCACAGTTATAGCATTTCCCTTCAGTAGAGGAAAAGGTCTTTGCAGCAGGAGTTGCTTGCCTCCCTTTCTTATTGGGATAAGGGCCTTTGAATTTGCTTGGCCTCTTCTTGTTGTTGAAGTTTGGTTTGGAACCCACCACTTCAACATCATTCTCCCTATCAGCCTCTTCAAGACGAAGAGCGATATCAACGAGTTGGTCGAAAGAAACTTCTAACTTTAGAAGTAATGGCTTCTTGAGACTTTTGTTTAATCCATAGATGAATCTCTGGTTCTTATTTAAAGGGGTGTTGATGTATTCAACCCCATATTTGGAAAGCGACTCGAAGGAGGCGACGTAATCAGTCACGGAGGACTCACCTTGAACAAGGTCTATAAATCGTCGAGCCAATGTCACTTTTTCAGCTTCCGGTACGAATTTCAACTCGAAGCGTTCTCGGAATTTCTCCCAAGTGAGATCCGCTTCATTAGTTTCAGAAATAAGCAGCTCGTACCAGTCCAACGCTCTTTCTCGGAGCATACTTGAGGCCACCTGAACTCGGTGAAGGTCAATAAGATTCATGCGAGAAAAGATTCGATCGCATGACCTTAGCCAAGCATGTACTTCAATAACAGTTTCGGAACCTTTGAATGACTCCCCACCCAAATTAGTGTAATCGCTACACAAGCGTGCAAATCCCGACTTTGGGTGAGTAGGTTCCGGGTTAGCTCCAGCTGCTTGAGCATTCGTCACTAAATCAAGAAGCTGTTGAGCAGTCATAAAAACACCATCTTGGGGTGGAACACTAGATGGCACGGCTCTGGGGCGGCCTGGTCTAGACATTTCTCTCCCTTTAGAAAGAAAGAAGAAGAAGAAAAAGGTTATTCACCAAATTGAATATCAAGCAATCTTGATAGATAAACAAGGAATCATAAGGAAAATAGGATGAATCGGTATGAAGACTCGAATTAAATCCTAAAGCACGACTCCTAAGATGGACTTAGGACGATGATCCTTGTTATAATATTCCATATTGTTCCGAAGTTTGGCTCTGATACCATGCTGTGACGCCCCACCTCTATACCCACGCTAGCCAAGAACATCACGGTGAATGCTGTCAACTAGCACGGAGAATAAGGCTGTTGAGGAGCGACCATCCGTGTAATTGCTTTGTGCGAGCATCGATATGTCAGATAGTATAGCATGCAATTCTTTTCAAGTGGAAATCCGACATGCCGACACAAACTCAAAGCTACTACACAGTGGCTATTATATCTTCGGAAACAAATATAGAAGTAAGCATAACATAAATCAGTCACAGACAATTCATATCACAAAGGCGGAAATAGATATGAATATAACACATGAAAGTGTTCATCAGAGTAGTGGTCTAAAAAGATCCACAATATCCCAAAAGAATAGTTACATGAACTACACAAAAGAATAAGTATACATTATGGAGTCTATATCTCTAATGTATACAACAAAAACTACTAATCTAAGTAGTCAACCAAAAGTCAGAGAAATCAATCCCAAGAGAGAAGTCAAGCTGAAGCACCTGTAACATCTCGGTCTGACCCGAGTATTATTTAATAAGAAAATAATAAACGGATCAGTCTAACTATAAATATCAGATGAAACGATATAGAATCAGAGTTATGACTAAACACATAATAATCACAAGGCCAAGCTGTGATATATAAGTAGTTGATAATCAACAAGAGATTAATCAATATCACAAAATCTACACAAGAATCAAAGAAGTGTCATACTCTTTATTTCGTTCATCAAACCACAAATATTGACGATAATATCAATGTCAATCACAAAAGTCAATGACGCACAAATTCCAGAAGACTACACAAGAAATCCAGAAATTACTAAAGTCAATGACGCACAAATTCCAGAAGACTACACAAGAAATCCAGAAATCACTAAAGTCAATGACACACAAATTCACCAATGCACAAATATCGATAAGGCTTATCAATGGAAATCACGAAAAATTGGTGAAACACAAATTCTAGAAATCATCTCAAGAAATCCAGAAATCACAAAGGGGGGAGGCATATCACAAACGAAAGCATAAAGCTCACCAATAGCTGTAACACATGAACGAGAAGCTATCTCATGGTAGCTAGCCATTAATTTGACACACGAATGGTCTGAAGACCTGACACACGAATGGTCCAAAGACCGTGGGTTGCTACCCCACCAATTTGAGTCGAAACTCCACAAAACGGGGTTTAATCTCCCGCGCAGTCAAAGAGACATCGCACATTGCTAGTCTAAATCACAAAAATGATCGTCATGATCAACGAGAAGTGTCAATTACACTAAGCAAGTAAATATATGAGTTTAGCTTCATGTCCCATAACCACTTGCTTAACTTAAATATTTACGAACAAACTGTAGATCTCCACTATAAAATTGTCACAAGAGATTCAATCGAACAAGTCCAAGAATTAACCGACGAAGTAAACGCAAGCGTTTCATACCACTTGTTTTACTAAGTCGTTTAATTAGATTTCTCATACGAGTGAGGTAAAGGTTTATATATATACTAATATATTGGAAAACGGTTTTGTGAACGAATTTGGTATTAAAATAGTATTGAAATCGTTTGAGGAAAGAGTTTTGATATTTACTACTAGTATAGAAAACCTTTATATTTTTAAAGTGACAAAACACAAAGAAGATTGTAGAAAGAATCAATCACTAAGATTCACATTCGAAAACGTGAATAAAATCCAAAGAAATCGATATAAAATCCATCAAAGTGGATATATCTAAAATTCCCAAAGAAAAGGTCATCAAAGTTGATAATAAATGACAACAACAAAAGGGAGACAACACGAATCGATTAAAGTTGGATATTCAAACAAATTAGCAAAATAGGCTAATCTGGCAAAAATCATCAGGTCGGTTGACCGGACTCCCTGAGTCGGTCGACCGGACTCCCTGAGTTGGTCGACCGAACCAAAGGTTGGGGACCTCTCGGGACAGCAGGTCGGTCGACCGAACCCTGTACTCGGTCGGCCGAACCTTAAAACAGAAAGTGCTTATGCACTTGGAAGCAGGTCGGTCGACCGGACCAGAGGGGTCGGTCGGCCGAACCTGTTTCCAGCCTCTTCCCTGCCCATAACAAATGAGGTTCAATCTTGACCAAATTGCATTTTTCTCGAGCAACGGCGCTAAGGGATTATGCCAATCGACTACCCGGCCCTATATGCTCCTCGATGCATTACCAAAAACATGTTCAAACATCAAAGTTAGGATTTTTAACGAATTGAACTCAAAACACCAAAAATTGGAATATACACCAATTCAATCCAAACCAAAAGCAAATGCACACGAATAAGTGTTAGGAATTCATACCTAACATTCGAAGATAATTCATAGACTTAGATGTGAGATTAAAAATCTCACCTTTTCACAAAATCGAACAAGAAGTAGGTTGAAAGCAAATGGAGAATCAACCTCTCTTCAACACAACCCAATTGAGCTTGAATCTATGCTCAAAACAAGAACATTCCCAAAATTAGGTTTAGGAATTTCTGAAATTGGTAAAAGGATAAGTTGGAGAAGAAGAAGAGAAGCTTACCAATGGGTTCTTCTTGAGTTTGGAGCTAGGAATTTGATTTGCAAGAGAAACTAGGGTTTTGGAGTTTTAATTTCCAATCTCTCCCACCATTAATGCTAAGAAAACTGAAAAGAGAAAGAAGTGAGGGAGAATGGGGAGAGTGGTTCAGTTTTGGAGTATAAGTTAAAACATAGGGCTGAGCCCAAAACCAAACCCAAAGTGAAAAGTAGCAAAAATCAACTTTCTCCAAACATATCGAAGCTTATACTCAAAAAGGTCGCAAACGGCATTTTAAACTCAATGGGAGTGGTCTCGAGTCCTAATTCGACCGTATGCAAAAAGTAGCTTTTCGGACTAAAATCTAACTAACGATAAAATATTTAAATAAAATATTTAAATAAAAAAATTCGATAAATATGCGGGTTGTTACAGAAGAAGTGTGTCCGCTAGAGGTGGCGAACTTCAATGGCCCGACACGACTCCTGTTTTAGTCACGTCAGGGGTCATCCAATATCGTTATCTTTCTTCAGTCAACGCGTTCAGCAAACCATCCACATCATTCTGGATCAACACTCCGCGTATAAAAGTTATTAAAGTGGTTTTCGGTATCGACAGAGAGTATGTCCATATCCGATCCCGATCTCTTTAATAACTACGTATTATTACACCGTTGGCTCTTTTACATTTCAAATCGACTCATAATTGATATTAAAATATCATATTCGCTTCAAAAATCAAATCCATTTCAAATATCATCATAGCCATTCAAAATATAAGATTCTGTTTCAAAAATCATTTCGTCTCAATATCTCATTTCGATCCTTAGATCATTTCGAATTTCAGTTTAGGTTGCAACTTCATTTAACCCAATTCGTATTTAAATTAAAGATTTAAACATAAACACTTCACCTTATTAACTGTGACGACCCGAACTCGATGTCCGATAGCAACATTGAATTTGTATCGCCGGAGCTTGCAACACCCATTAGATGATAAATATCACAGCGGAAAAATAAGATGATATCACTGATACAACATGAATACAATATCCGATACATCAATATGATACAATGATAATCATCAACATCAGAGAATATACATATACAAAATACAACGGAACATGATACAATATGAAATAAGTCTTCACAGAATCCCAATACTGCAGCACCAAACCAAACTCCAAAGTTAAAGCTCCAAAACTCCTAGCTCGATCCATTATCCAGATTGCTCCAAGATAAACAAGTGTAGTCAATATCCAAAAGACTGAACTAGCTCCATATAATCTACCGAACTTAACTATCTGAAAAACCAAACTCTAGACTGCCCATGTGGAAAATTTGTGGGCACCCAGAGTATAGGAAAGGAACAATAAACTCCGGGTCAGTCATGGGACTGGTATGAGCAAACGAAAACGGTTTGTCCTTTAAAAATAATCAAAGATTTAAACTTCAAATTCGCAATGCTTTTGGAAAATGAAACTACCATAAGGCCTCCCGCCACACACACAATGCAAACGCAGAATCGGAGGAGATTTCTCCTTATGATAGTCAAATATGCTTGATACGCAGAAAACTTTCTTTGATATTATTATTATAAGTGCACAGTGCAGAAAAGCATTTCGAAAGTAGAATATAAATCTTAGCCAGCATAGACATTTAGAACTATGCCTACTATAGCTACCATCCAAACGGTGGGGCGCCACCATAAGTGAATGGCAGTTAATACAACTAAAACCGTACAAGGCTCGTATTGGATGAATGGATTTTCCAACAAATGGTCAGGTTAAGGAACTTCCTATTGCCACATGGGAACGCCTCTAGCGGGACGCCCCGAGAACCTAACCGGATCTCTGCCAAACAAGGCCGGCTACCCCCCTTCCCGGGGAATATACAGAACCTCAGATATGCCACCCCCGGTCCTTTGGGACCTTTATACGAGAGCTCTCTAACCAACAACATCACACAGTAATAAATAAAGTGTGTCCACATGAGTAAGTATCTAGGCTCCATACCATGATACTACCCTTTTCCAGAAGGAATGGTCATACCCTAGGGGAGCTACCCCTGAAACCTTCCCGCACAATTCCTGTTTCGACCATTACCGGGTTGTGAGGCTCGACGAAGTCTCGTCCCCAAAGCTACGCTTTTCACAAAGCCATGCTTTGATCAACCAATGATCAGCAGCACTCAGCATGCCACATTACCAAGTTGGGAATATATCGCTGATAACCTTCAACTACATAACCTCTGAGCTCGTACGTCTCAGAGAAGGGTGTTAAGCTAAGAGAATAAATTCTCCGCCACCAATAGAAATGTATTTGAAAGAAATATGCTTTATATCTCAAAATGTAATGTCAGACATACAATCCATACAAGTCTGTTCCGGGTTCGAATAGAACCGAAGGCACTTCCAAAGAAGCCCTTGCAAATCCGGGTATTCACAATCCCGATCGGACTTCCCATCACTTAGGAAATCTCTATACCGGCGCGACTCAGTGCAGAGACAATCAATAGGTCATCCTATCGTTCTCGCAAATACCCAGTCTTCACCACCGGTCTTCAAATGATATCCATAATGACGTATCACATATTCGGAATGGGTTATACGACACAAAGGTCCTCTCCCGGCTAAACCGAATAGTAAGCGCAACATTTAAAAACATATGGATATGGGATTTCAATTAAGTCACAACTTAATGATTCAAACTTCCTTTCAAATGGTTTAAACCAATTACCATTTCAAATCCTTTAAACAAAAGATTTACTTCACACAGTTCACTCAGTTTCACAAAGATTCATTCCCGGATTTCAAAGAAATTTCCATTTCAATTAGGTTTAATTCATTAAATCCTTAAATCAAAGATTTATCTCATAGCTTTCAAAACTTGTTTCCAAAGATTCGTCCATAACTTGGAAAAATCATTTTCAATTCAGACTTGAAATTCTTTTAATATAAATTGAAAGTTCATTACTCATATGAAAGATTTTTATCATTTTGAAACCATAATTTTATTTCGGAAAAACACCGATTCCATTTATACAAGTTACAATCTTTGGTTTAATTCAAATTTCCAAATCAACGCTTAAAAATAGTTTAAACCCATATAACTTGTAAAGTCCTTTTTAAATTATAAGTACTGAATATAGAATTCAATTTCAGATATTTAAATTTCAATTTAAATCCGATTATTAAATTTTCAAATCTTTATTAGTTATTCAAAAATAACCTTTATTTTTAAAATATCTTTTCAAAAGCTTTTCACATTAAACTTAATTTATTTCCAAAACTATTTGAATTTAAAATTCAAATTCAAACTTATTTAAAAATCTGTGACTTAACCGATTTCCACGTGAAATCCATATTTGTGTGTGTTCATGTGTGGTCCAGGGTTTTACACAATAGTGCACAACATCAATCATCACAGATATAAACAATATTGATAAGCGATATAATCAATAACGCTTATCTTCATTCACAGATTCATAGATAAATAAATTTATCAATCACAAAGGTTCATAATTACGATTCGATGTGGGTTTTGGATAACCAACTAGAATCCGACTCCCTGTCGCATCGAAATTTAAATGTCGTTTTACAGGTTAAAGGGTTTTCACATAGATATACAGAATAAACTCACCAATCAAAATCCAGCACATAGTAATTCACATCTCATGGCATCATAATTTCAAACAGAAATATCAATCCGTTTTACAACAAATCAGATATCCTACATGCATAATCCACAAGCAATCATCTTTAACTCTTATTGTAATTAATTCAATTTAAAATTAATTACTTGAGAATTAATTACTTAACCCTGTTTAAATTTGATCATTAATTATCAATTGATGACTTGTTTCATTCAAAATTAGCAAATTAACAAATCAATCTTAAATCAATTATTAAGTCTTAATTACTTAATTACTTTATTCACACTATTTAATTAAGTACTTAATTACTCATTTATTTAATTCTTAATTAAATTGCGTAATTAACTATTAATCATTTATTAAATAACCTAAGTGGTTAATTACCCTTTATTTATCACTTAACCATTAATAAATCCCTATTTACAATTATAATGTAATTAATCATTCAACTTGATTAACATTTAAAAAAAATCTTCCTTTAAAGTTGAAAATCAATTCATTATTAACTACTAAACTTAATTGTTGATTACTTTATACTTAATTAAATTTATTACTTAATTAAAATATTAACAAGGTTTTAAAACACGGTTAAGCATTAAGTAAAGTAGTTAAAACCTGTGTTAAAGTTTTAACCTTAATTGTTAAACAATTATTTGAATTTACAGTGTTTTTCATCTGACTGAGAAACGAGTGCTTACTTGATATATTTTTATTTAAAAACAAAACATACTTTTCAGTTTGACAGAAAAACTACTCGAGACATCCCATGCCTTGATTCGAGTTCAAACTCGGGTTCCCCGCTGTCTTCCCCGTCTCCCTCTCGCGTTCTTCTTCCTCTCTTTTTTTCCAGTGAGTTAGGCTTGAACTTGATTTTAAAACGAACGCATCAGGTAATCAACTCACAAACTCGAGTAAACACATCAGTTCTTTTACAAATCTCCCGAGACCCCTCCCTGTATGTTCGTTTTTCTCCTTCCATCATCTTCTGGAAACACAACTGATACACGTGATACCCAACTAGCACGCGTGCACGTGCCCCGTTGACCGCCACCCTTTCGATCGTCATTCCGATCACCATCACATCATCGATGGCATCCCCAAGCATCGCGAGCATGCAAATTCCCAAATTTTACTGGGAATCAAAATCGAGCATAGCTCGAACCACTCGAACTAGACCTCCAACCAAAGAATTGACTCGCCACCTCGCCTCTGACCACCAGCACTGCCTCCACTCCATCCACGCCTCTGTCCATGTCTCGAGTATCTCCCCTCCAGATTCGGCCACGCTCGACGCATTGATGAGCGTGCACGAGCTCGAAACCCAACTGCCACTTTTCGCAATCCTTAAACCCTACATTGTTCTCGACTCATCAATTTATGAAATAGAAAATTTTTTCAATATTTTTGCCATGATACTTGATGCTGAGTCCTTCTTCCCACCAAAATTCAAAGGATTAAATTTCACCGATTGAATGAATTTGACAAAAAAGCAATTTTCGTTCAACCCACTCATATTCGAGATTTAGCAACTTAAAAATCATGGGGTTTGCACCTAAAATCATCATTTTACAATTCGAACATGCTTGTATGATTAGAATTCAAAATTAAAATACTCAAATTTACTGATTCATGGTGATTTTACTGTAAATAATATTTTATACAATATTAACTTAATTTTTTTCTCTTAAAATTATTTTTAAAATTTTAGATTAGAGTATTATGAACAACTTTTCTTCAAATATCATGGTCTAAATGTTATTAGTTGATGAACTATGAGTTTTCTTGAATTGAGTTTAAAACCTGAGACTTTGAAACCAAAGACATATGCCTGTAAACAGACATAAATGTATCCACAATCATATATATATTTATTCAAGCATTTCACACTCATACTAACATATTACTCAAGCAACCATCTAACACTGATCGCATACAAATCAAAGTACATATAGGTTTTAAAAATTCGCTCACCTGAAAAGTTTTGAAACAGATGCTGCTTCCTGTTTTTACAAATACAGTATTGAGTTTCTTTGAATCTTGTCTTTGCTTTTCCTTTGATACTTGTAAATGGTGATTTGCAACTTTTTCTTTTCTTATAGGTGTAACTGATATTTGTTTTTTCAAGTTTGCTTTTTTTTTTGAACTGGAGCAATGTTAAGTTTGCATTTTTCTTTAGCTTGCTAAATTTGGTTTTGAACTAAATGAAATAAGGCAGACATAAGCATATACATATATAGAGAGGACAGTGTGTATAGGGGAAGGCTATAAGTATTTTCTTTTGTTGACTAACAATGCTTTGTTTCGGCTGGGAAGATCTTTTACATGCTGAAAAGATTTGGCATTAAATGCATAAGCTATTAGGTGTACAAGCTATACTAATCTTTTTATTTTATCTTCTTTTACAAGCTTGTGCTTTGCATATCTTATTTCGGCTGAAAGATATGTTTTGTGTTAAGGAGATGAAAGCATTAAATTTAATTGTCTTTATTTACAACTAGGCTATGTGAATCATGCATATACAGTTTTATGGATATTATATTTTGTTTGTTGTATTCATTTGCAAACCTTAATACATTTTGTTTCTCAGCTGAAATGATTTTATGGTGGCTAAAGATCATGTTTTGGGGGCTGATAAATACATTATGGCATGCTAAAGATTCAAGCATTAAATGCAGGTGCTCCCTTTCTTAGTTACAGCCTATTCTATTTGTATGTACTTATGCTTGTATAAAAATTCATTTGATTTTATTTAGTTTCATATGTTTGCATTTGTTTGTTTTCATATTTGTTTTATGCTTTGTATTCTAATTGTTTTTCTTTCTTACTTTATGTTTCATATGTACTTAGATTTTCATTTGTATTTATTTTTTTGTTATTACTCTACAGTTTTTTTATTTTAAACATTTGATTTATAATTCAATTCAATTCATTCGCTTTGAGTTTCAAATCAAATTCAAAAGTAAATAAGTATACATTTCTTATTAAAATTGAAAATTTTCAAATAAATCCATAATTTAATTCAAAAATTCAATTTAAATTATAAATTTAAATTCGTCATTAAATCGGGATCGTTACAGATTCCCCTCCTTAAGAAATTTCGTCCTCGAAATTTGCCAAGGAGACAACAAAGATAGACAAAAGATAGAGAAATATCTTTCCAAATCAAACTGAACATCAATTCTGCATTTGGCTTACCAAATCAGAATTATCAACAATAGATATAAGAACAAACTCAATCAACTACGAAACAGTTGAGTTATCTGATCTACGAAGTATACAGAGTATTGGTTAGTTCGAAGGGATAACTAACCGTTCGTAGATTATATCGAAAACCAATGAAATAGACAGAAATAGATTCGATTACGATCTTAGATTCAAGATTTACTTATTTATGATTTACTGAAAAACTAAGGATAGTTTTCATGTCGAACAAAAATACAAACAATTTTTTATCGTAAACGAGAAGGTTACCTTATAAAATTCATTTCCTTAATCAGCTTTTGAGGTTGAAGAATCGTCTCTGATTGCATATACTTTTTTTCTAGAGTTGCTTATAAGCTGGACAGTTGTTGATCCTATGTTCCGGCTTGCGGCATTTATAGCATCCCGTAGATTCCTGATCTGGCCTCATAAATGGTTCTCTCAATCCTGGCTTCCAATCATTCTTGCATTTATCTGAATAGTGACCTTTCTCCAAGCAATTGAGACAAGTAACATCCTTCTTCTTTTTCTTCTATATATTCTTCTTTCCTTTATTTTTCTTTGGTTTCTTACTGCCAAACTTCCTTTTTCTCCAATTCAATTTACCTGTACTTCCATTCTTCTACGGATCTTCTTACTTTTCCAGAGTATCATATCTATAGCCCATATCAACTAATTCAGAAAAAGATTCCTTGACGTGAGCAGTCATCCGTTCCTGAAATTCCTTGTTCATTCCTCGAATAAACTTTTCATTCTTCTTTAACGGGTTATTCACCAATTCTGGACCAAATCGAGATAATTCAATAAATTTATTTAAGTATTCCTCAAATGATAAACTTTCTTGCTTCAAATCCACAAAATCCTGGTATATTCTAGAGATACCAGCAGACGGCATAAATCGTTGCTCAAACACTTCCTTGAAACGACTCCAAGTAAATTGATCTGCCGACTCATCCAAGGTAACAGTTTCCCACCAAATTAAAGCATCTTCCTGGAGTTGCCAAGAGGCTATCAATCGCATCTGATCATCTTCTAACTTTAGTCCTTTGAAAATCTTTTCACACGATCGAATCCAGGCTTGTGCTTCGATAACCGTTTCTTTGCCAGTGAATGGCTTTCCACCAAGTCTAGAATAATTTTGATGTAAATCAGCCAAATTTGATTGAGATTGAATGGGAATATCTGTCATTGCAGGGCATTGACTAGCTGAAGTGGTACTTTCCTGTCTCCTATTTCGTCCTCTTCTTCCACTCATTCTTACTACTGTGAATAGTAAGAAATCCAATTTAGGCATTCGGACGAAATATCTTAGAGAATAACAACAGATAAAGAGAATAGATTAAGAAATTTAGATTGGTTCCACTGGTTGTACTCATTCTAGGGTATACTTCACCCTATCTCTAATGAGCCATCTAATGTGTTACACTCCGTAGCTAAAGTTCTTACTCAACCTTCAGCTCTGATACCACTTGTGACGACCCGAACTCGATGTCCGATAGCAACATTGAATTCGTATCGCCGGAGCTTGCAACACCCATTAGATGATAAATATCACAGCGGAAAAATAAGATGATATCACTGATACAACATGAATACAATATCCGATACATCAATATGGTACAATGATAATCATCAACATCAGAGACTATACATATACAAAATACAACGGAACATGATACAATATGAAATAAGTCTTCACAGAATCCTAATACTGCAGCACCAAACCAAACTCCAAAGTTAAAGCTCCAAAACTCCTAGCTCGATCCATTATCCAGATTGCTCCAAGATAAACAAGTGTAGTCCATATCCAAAAGAATGAACTAGCTCCATATAATCTACCGAACTTAACTATCTGAAAAACCAAACTCTAGACTGCCCGTGTGGAAAATTTGTGGGCAATCAGAGTTTAGGAAAGGAACAATAAACTCCGGGTCAGTTATGGGACTGGTATGAGCAAACGAAAACGGTTTGTCTTTTAAAAATAATCAAAGATTTAAATTTCAAATTCGCAATGCTTTTGGAAAATGAAACTACCATAAGGCCTCCCGCCACACACACAATGCAAACGCAGAATCGGAGGAGATTTCTCCTTATGATAGTCAAATATGCTTGATACGCAGAAAACTTTCTTTGATATTATTATTATAAGTGCACAGTGCAGAAAAGCATTTCGAAAGTAGAATATAAATCTTAGCCAGCATAGACATTTCGAACTATGCCTACTATAGCTACCATCCAAACAGTGGGGCGCCACCATAAGTGAATGGCAGGTAATACAACTAAAACCGTACAAGGCTCGTATTGTATGAATGGATTTTCCAACAAATGGTCAGGCTAAGGAACTTCCTATTGCCACATGGGAACGCCTCTGGTGGGAAGCCCCGAGAACCAAACCGGATCTCTGCCAAACAAGGCCGGCTACCCCCCTTCCCGGGGAATATACAGAACCACAGATATGCCACCCCCGGTCCTTTGGGACCTTTATACGAGAGCTCTCTAACCAACAACATCACACAGTAATAAATAAAGTGTGTCCACATGAGTAAGTATTTGGGCTCCATACCATGATACTACCCTTTTCCAGAAGGAATGGTCATACCCTAGGGGAGCTACCCCTGAAACCTTGCCGCACAATTCCTGTTTCACCATTACCGGGTTGTGAGGCTCGACGAAGTCTCGTCCCCAAAGCTACGCTTTTCACAAAGCCATGCTTTGATCAACCAATGATCAGCAGCACTCAGCATGCCACATTACCAAGTTGGGAATATATCGCTGATAACCTTCAACTACATAACCTCTGAGCTCGTACGTCTCAGAGAAGGGTGTTAAGCTAAGAGAATAAATTCTCCGCCACCAACAGAAATGTATTTGAAAGAAATTTGCTTTATATCTCAAAATGTAATGTCAGACATTCAATCCATACAAGTCTGTTCCGGGTTCGAACAGAACCGAAGGCACTTCCAAAGAAGCCCTTGCAAATCCGGGTATTCATAATCCCGATCGGACTTCCCATCACTTAGAAAATCTCTATACCGGCGCGACTCAGTGCAGAGACAATCAATAGGTCATCCTATCATTCTCGCAAATACCCGCTCTTCACCACCGGTCTTCAAATGATATCCATAATGACGTATCACATATTCGGAATGGGTTA
This sequence comes from Allium cepa, assembly GCA_030765085.1. Taxonomy (NCBI): domain Eukaryota; kingdom Viridiplantae; phylum Streptophyta; class Magnoliopsida; order Asparagales; family Amaryllidaceae; genus Allium; species Allium cepa. The sequence goes on along the minus strand of CM060945.1, from coordinate 163,657,987 downwards.
TATGACACAAAGGCCCTCTCCCGGCTAAACCGAATAGTGAGCGCAACATTTAAAAACATATGGATATGGGATTTCAATTAAGTCACAACTTAATGATTCAAACTTCCTTTCAAATGGTTTAAACCAATTACCATTTCAAATCCTTTAAACAAAAGATTTACTTCACACAGTTTACTCAGTTTCACAAAGATTCATTCCCGGATTTCAAAGAAATTTCCATTTCAATTAGATTTAATTCATTAAATCCTTAAATCAAAGATTTATCTCATAGCTTTCAAAACTTGTTTCCAAAGATTCGTCCATAACTTGGAAAAATCATTTTCAATTCAGACTTGAAATTCTTTTAATATAAATTGAAAGTTCATTACTCATATGAAAGATTTTTATCATTTTGAAACCATAGTTTTATTTCGGAAAAACACCGATTCCATTTATACAAGTTACAATCTTTGGTTTAATTCAAATTTCCAAATCAACGCTTAAAAATAGTTTAAACCCATATAACTTGTAAAGTCCTTTTTAAGTTATAAGTACTGAATATAAAATTCAATTTCAGACCTTTAAATTTCAATTTAAATCCGATTATTAAATTTTCAAATCATTATTAGTTATTCAAAAATAACCTTTGTTTTTAAAATATCTTTTCAAAAGCTTTTCACATTAAACTTAATTTATTTCCAAAACTATTTGAATTTAAAATTCAAATTCAAACTTATTTAAAAATCTGTGACTTAACCGATTTCCACGTGAAATCCATATTTGTGTGTGTTCATGTGTGGTCCAGGGTTTTACACAATAGTGCACAACATCAATCATCACAGATATAAACAATATTGATAAGCGATATAATCAATAACGCTTATCTTGATTCACAGATTCATAGATAAGTAAATTTATCAATCACAAAGGTTCATAATTACGATTCGATGTGGGTTTTGGATAACCAACTGGAATCCGACTCCCTGTCGCATCGAAATTTAAATGTCGTTTTACAGGCTAAAGGGTTTTCACATAGATATACAGAATAAACTCACCAATCAAAATCCAGCACATAGTAATTCACATCTCATGGCATCATAATTTCAAACAGAAATATCAATCTGTTTTACAACAAATCAGATATCCTACATGCATAATCCACAAGCAATCATCTTTAACTCTTATTGTAATTAATTCAATTTAAAATTAATTACTTGAGAATTAATTACTTAACCCTGTTTAAATTTGATCATTAATTATCAATTGATGACTTGTTTCATTCAAAATTAGCAAATTAACAAATCAATCTTAAATCAATTATTAAGTCTTAATTACTTAATTACTTTATTCACACTATTTAATTAAGTACTTAATTACTCATTTATTTAATTCTTAATTAAATTACGTAGTTAACTATTAATCATTTATTAAATAACCTAAGTGGTTAATTACCCTTTATTTATCACTTAACCATTAATAAATCCCTATTTACAATTATAATGTAATTAATCATTCAACTTGATTAACATTTAAAAAAAATCTTCCTTTAAAGTTGAAAATCAATTCATTATTAACTACTAAACTTAATTGTTAATTACTTTATACTTAAATAAATTTATTACTTAATTAAAATATTAACAAGGTTTTAAAACACAGTTAAGCATTAACTAAAGTAGTTAAAACCTGTGTTAAAGTTTTAACCTTAATTGTTAAACAATTATTTGAATTTACAGTGTTTTTCATCTGACTGAGAAACGAGTGCTTACTTGATATATTTTTATTTAAAAACAAAACATACTTTTCAGTTTGACAGAAAAACTACTCGAGACATCCCATGCCTTGATTCGAGTTCAAACTCAGGTTCCCCGCTGTCTTCCCCGTCTCCCTCTCGCGTTCTTCTTCCTCTCTTTTTTTCCAGTGAGTTAAGCTTGAACTTGATTTTAAAACGAACGCATCAGGTAATCAACTCACAAACTCGAGTAAACACATCAGTTCTTTTACAAATCTCCCGAGACCCCTCCCTGTATGTTCGTTTTTCTCCTTCCATCATCTTCTGGAAAAACAACTGATACACGTGATACCCAACTAGCACGCGTGCACGTGCACCGTTGACCGCCACCCTTTCGATCGTCATTCCGATCACCATCACGTCATCGATGGCATCCCCAAGCATCGCGAGCATGCAAATTCCCAAATTTTACTGGGAATCAAAATCGAGCATAGCTCGAACCACTCGAACTAGACCTCCAACCAAAGAATTGACTCGCCACCTCGCCTCTGACCACCAGCACTGCCTCCACTCCATCCACGCCTCTGTCCATGTCTCGAGTATCTCCCCTCCAGATTCGGCCACGCTCGACGCATTGATGAGCGTGCACGAGCTCGAAACCCAACTGCCACTTTTCGCAATCCTTAAACCCTACATTGTTCTCGACTCATCAATTTATGAAATAGAAAAAAATTTCTATATTTTTCCCATGATACTTGATGCCGAGTCCTTCTTCTAACCAAAATTCAAAGGATTTAATTTCACCGATTGAATGAATTTGACAAAAAAACAATTTTCGTTCAACCCACTCATATTCGAGATTTATCAACTTAAAAATCATGGGGTTGGCACCTAAAATCATCATTTTACAATTCGAACATGCTTGTATGATTAGAATTCAAAATTAAAATACTCAAATTTACTGATTCATGGTGATTTTACTGTAAATAATATTTAATACAATATTAACTTAATTTTTTTCTCTTAAAATTATTTTTAAAATTTTAGATTAGAGTATTATGAACAACTTTTCTTCAATATCATGGTCTAAATGTTATTAGTTGATGAACTATGAGTTTTCTTGAATTGACATTAAAACCTGAGACTTTGAAACCAAAGACATATGCCTGTAAACAGACATAAATGTATCCACAATCTTATATATTTATTCAAGCATTTCACACTCATACTAACATATTACTCAAGCAACCATCTAACACTGATCGTATACAAATCAAAGTACATATAGGTTTTAAAAATTTGCTCACCTGAAAAGTTTTGAAACAGAGGCTGCTTCCTGTTTTTAAAACTGCAGTATTGAGTTTCTTTGAATCTTGTCTTTGCTTTTCCTTTGATACTTGTAAATGGTGATTTGCAACTTTTTCTTTGCTTTCAGGTGTAACTGATATTTTTTTTTCAAGTTTGCTTTTTTTTTTTTTGAACTAGAGCAATGTTAAGTTTGCATTTTTCTTTAGCTTGCTAAATTTGGTTTTGAACTAAATGAAATAAGGCAGACATAAGCATATAAATATATAGAGAGGACAGTGTGTATAGGGGAAGGCTATAAGTATTTTCCTTTGTTGACTAACAATGCTTTGTTTCGGCTGGGAAGATCTTTTACATGCTGAAAAGATTTGGCATTAAATGCATAAGCTATTAGGTGTACAAGCTATATTAATCTTTTTATTTTATCTTCTTTTACAAGCTTGTGCTTTGCATATCTTAATTCGGCTGAAAGATATGTTTTGTGTTAAGGAGATGAAAGCATTAAATTTAATTGTCTTTATTTACAACTAGGCTATGTGAATCATGCATATACAGTTTTATGGATATTATATTTTGTTTGTTGTATTCATTTGCAAGCCTTAATACATTTTGTTTCTCAACTGAAATGATTTTATGATGGCTAAAGATCATGTTTTGGGGGCTGATAAATACATTATGGCATGCTAAAGATTCAAGCATTAAATGCAGGTGCTCCCTTTCTTAGTTACAGCCTATTCTATTTGTATGTACTTATGCTTATATAAAAATTCATTTGATTTTATTTAGTTTCATATGTTTGCATTTGTTTGTTTTCATATTTGTTTTATGCTTTGTATTCTATTTTTTTTCTTTCTTACTTTATGTTTCATATGTACTTAGATTTTCATTTGTATTTTTTTTGTTATTACTCTACAGTTTTTTTATTTTAAACATTTAATTTATAATTCAATTCAATTCATTCGCTTTGAGTTTCAAATCAAATTCAAAAGAAATAACTATACATTTCTTATTAAAATTGAAAATTTTCAAATAAATCCATAATTTAATTCAAAAATTCAATTTAAACTATAAATTTAAATTCGTCATTAAATCGGGATCGTTACATTAACCAGCTTAGAATTTTAGAAAATAGTTTTAAGTAGTTTAAAAGTAGTTTTAACATATTAAAATAGTTAAAATACTTAAAATCTTAAAATGGATTTGAAATAGATAAATTAGTTTAAAATAATTTAAATTGGGTTAAGTAGATTTAAAATAGATTAAAATAGTTTAAGTATTCAAAAATGGTTTATATAGCAGAGTAATTTGGAAAACAAAATAACCAGCTTCAAAACCAATCCATTTCAATTTATAACTTCCCAATTCAAACCAATTTCAATTTCCATTCTACCGATTCAATTTCGATTTCAGTTCAAATCAATGTCAACTTTGACTTCAAATTTATTCAATTTTATATTCACTTTCAATTAATTCAATTTCAATTTATATCGATTTAGAGCTGGATTTTCAAAATATCAATTTATAACACTTAACAAAATTATCCTTCAATATTCAAATTTAAATCCAAATTTCAAATATGATTCAATTCCAAGCTCATTTCAAAATATCATTTTTACTTCACTTTTACTCAGTAATATTCAAAGCTCAAATTTAATGTTCAATCTTTAAAACAAATAAATTTACGAAATTCAATTATATCCAAATTTTAAATCTCAAAGTCTCCACTTAAATTTATTCAACAATTTCTTTTAACCAAAATTTTGTTTCAACATTCCAAACTCAATTTTTCGATAAATTCGATTTCTATAAATTGATTTCTATTTATCACTTTTAAATCAAAACATTTAAATAAATTTCAAATCGATGATTTCAAAAATTATTAATTTAGCCAATTCGGTGTCCGTATATAATTTTCTATCATATGGCCAAATAATTATTTATTTCAATTAAATGTCAGGGATGAATATATATTACTTAAATCAAATCATAGTGTCATATGTATGCACAACAGTATATATAAGCAAATAAACATCCAACATTTAAATATCAACCAATAACATCCATCAAAATACATCATCCAATAGACAATACAATTCATGGCAGTTTCATAGTTATCAATGTCAGGTAATTTAATCGCAATTCTATTTCAATTTCAATTTAAATTTAACTGTCAATTTAATTTCAACGGTTAATTCAAATGACAATCTATATGACACTTAAGTTTATCAAACAATGACAAATTAAAAATCATAACACTTCATAATATCCAATTTAACTAGCATAAATATATTTAGTACGTTGTGAGCGTTATAAAACACTCACCTTGACTTTTCGTTTTCACCGAGACGTTCCGGTTTGGAACTAAACCGGACGACTTCCAATTTTAGACCAAATTTCAACTATCTCCAAATTCGTCCAAACCAATTTCATTTCGAAGCTCTCGCTATTACAATCGCAACGCAAAAAGTCTCATCTCAATCGGACCTCGTATGTGAGAGTTATACATTTTATAAGTTATCGACATTTGAATTTATAAAACAATTTATATTAAAATTAAATGAATTCATACCCAAAGCAAATAAAGCCCAGCCCACTAACTCCATCTTCTTCCCCAACGCCTGTACGTGAACAAAATGCACAACCCATCATTGCCATGCATCAAACTCCAGTGATACGGAGCTACAGTTTACGAAACTCGAATCCGTCTTCACCAATCTTCTTCTCTTCAAAGCCTCCATCATCTCGACCACAAAATTACAAGCTCGGCCACCCCTAGAAAAACGCGACTCGTGCCCAGCTGCACGCATGACGCGAAAAGTCGCGTACCCCTCAACATGATCGCGCGCCACCAAAACGTGCTCCGAGGTGCTATTTTCGATGACGAGCTCAAATCAAAGCTCCGTTTCGCGAATCGAAGCCTATATCCTCCACGATTTCCGACCCTAGTTCACGCCTATGAACGGCCTCGACCCCAATAGTTTCCGCACCCAGCAACGAGCATATCAAATTGAAGCCCTCGATGAAATAGGATTTTTAAAACTAGTCGGAGTTTTTTTTATCAAGTAATTAAGGGGAGATGATTTTTTCTTTTGAAGCTTGGATTTTCTTTACTGTGACTTGCGTGTGCAGTTATTAAAAAGGGAAGAAGAGGCTATTGCGTGTTTGAATGGGTCAAAGGTACAGTGAAAAGATGGGATAGCAGCTGAAAGGGAGATTGACCAATTAAAATATTTATTTAAATTTCAAAATACCTCGATCTATGCAACTCGAAATCTCGAACCCCTATCAAGACGTGCCGCTAGGCGTTTATGATGTTATAACCCTATTTCGTACGCAATGGAAAAGGTTTCAAGTCCTAATTCGATCGTATGTGCGAGTTACGAAAATAAACGATCAAATTTAAATTAAACCGATTAAACGAATTTCTATGCGTTTGGCTGCCCCGGACAAACGTAAATCCGATTGACACGAAATTTGATACCTTACAATAATATCACGTTACGGATCCGATGAAACTGCTTTCGTCGAAATCCAAGGCTGTTCGAAAAATGGCTATTTTGACTCGTCAATTTAATATTAAAATATTCAATTTTAACAAATTTACTTTTAATTCGATTTTAAAAGTTCTACAACATCATTCTAACTTTAATATGATAAAATAAAATTTTACAAATCATTTTTAATCATATTAAACCCGTTGTTCAATTATTCAATAAATTCCAATTTTAAAATCTTATTAACTCTATTATAATCCCAATATAACTTACATTCATTGGAAACCAATTTGAATCATATTAAATCAAATTCAGTTATTCACTCTATTTTCATATATTAAATTTCCATATCAAATTAATCATATCAAATTCGGAATTTAATTATTCAAACATTTGTAATATTAAATTTAGTTAAATTTTGATTATTCTTAAATCACTATCTTCTGAAATATTCAAAACGAACTTATAAAATTTAACAAATTCAAATTATAGAACAACCATTTCCATTATATGGTTATCCAATTCCCATTATTAAATTATTCAATAAATTCGAAATATTAAATATAAACAATTTCGCTTATCCAATAATTCATTATCTTTTGAAATATTGAAATTGAACTTATAAGATTCAACTTTTAAAACCAATTCACAATTTAGAACACTATTTTCCTTTTACAGTTATTTAATTATTCAATAAGTTTTAAATATTTAATTTAAACAAGTTACCTGTTCAATATTCAATATTTGATTTAAATAGATTTTACTTATCAATCAATTACTCTATTATACCCAATGAATTCAACATTTATTATCCTATTCAACTTTTGATTGCAAGGACATTCACTAATTAGCTTTTATTTTTAATTACTTGGATAATTATTGTTGCAATTCATTCCAGTTATTATTACCATACATAAGTTACAATTGTTTTCTAACCTTAAATCATGAAATCTTATCAAATTAGCTATTTTAATTATCGAAAATTTACGGGTCGTTACACTCTCCCCCACTCAAAACTTTTCATCCCCGAAAAGGAAAACGAAGGGAAAATGAACTAAGTATAGAATTCAATCATTAGATATATTTTATTCAAAGTTACCAACTTATAAAATAATGAAATTCCCTTTATAAATCATTACTATACTTCCACTAACTTATTCCGAATGGCTTTCTAAGTTTAAAAGTTAGTTATCAAACAAGTTATATATAAAAAAAATTAAAACTTGAAAATTTTTCTAACACCCGGATTTACGGAAAATTTCGGCAGAGTCTCCTTTGCGCGGCTCGATCGGAAAAAAAAATGACAGCATATATATCACAAATATACATCTCATCAAGTGATGAGGCATCCCGCAGGGGAAAAAGTGTAAAAGTACGGAATGTAATCCGAGATATGTACCTTATATATTGTTAGCGAGCATATACGGCTAATATAGCGCGAAAGCGAGCTCCAAATGCGAAGCAAGCGCAATCCACACCTACTAAACACTCAATAAACCATGAGAAACATGCATATATGAAAATAATATCAATATACAAAATATAGCAACATAATAACTACATGTGCCAACATAGCAAATGCAACAAAACAACAAATGCAACCATCAATCAACTATCATCCAACAAATCCATAACCAATCAATATAAATTTACTTCTCATTAATATTTATTGACTTGGTTTTCAATTTTAATCACAGTTGATTCATTAACGTTGGATTTTTCTAACATTCATTCTCAATTCAATTAGTTAACATTCACTAATTTATATTTACATTAGTTCACTTCCAATTTGAATCAAATTAAATTCATTTAACTTCCAATTTGATTTCAATGATTTATAGTTTTCAGTTTCATTAACACTTAATGAATCACATACAATCAACTAACAATCATATAACAACCAAACCATACCCAACATAACCAAATTATTAATTTTACATTCAATTTGGTTTATCTCTTTCATATATATATATATATATCCTGTTATATAGTTTTAAAAGAATCATTTTATATTTGGCATCTTAATTTCCCAATATTAACTTTAATTAAGTCCGTAAGCCATACATATATCATCCGTGAGTAATATCAATCTAATCGCTTATTCGATCACACAATTTCACTTCCAAGTAGTATCGTTCACCCGACTCTCTAGTGCGGACTAAGATTTGGTTCCTTGATTGGAAACTGTTACTCTCCTTGCATAACCATATACTATGATAGAGAATTCCAGAATCAAATTAAAAATCCATATCTAGGGTTCGCCGTCGAAAATCGAGTGAAAAATCCTAACTTGGATCGACATAAATCATCTCGAAATTTTGTGCTCGAATTTGGATCAATCGTTATGCAAATAAAATAATATACGTACAATCTCACGTATTACCTTCCAATGGATTTCTATCCAATTTATCTATACTAGATTATTTTATTGACTTCTTTTTTTTCAATTAATTATTCACAATCTATTGTTCAGTTAGTATATTCATTTCTTTACATAGCATGTTCTTTAACATTATCTTTTCTTAAACATCATATCATAGAATTTGCTTACTCAAGTTCATTTTAAACATTTTATATAATTTAATTAAATCCAATTTCATTTTCCAATTGATTCTTAGCTATAAGAAATTCCTTTGTTTACATGTATTGCATTTTCATAATTTCAGTTAATAACGAATTCATTTTGGAACATTTTATCAACCGGTACTCTAGTTTATTAATCATCCTATAAAAGTATAACCTCTCATAAATTACTTTTCTTAGTTTACAGTTATCTTGAAGGTTACAAATTCAAATTTTTTCCTTTTTGCAATTTATATTTATTTTCTATAACCAATTTACAAAGATATAATACGATTCATTTATCTTCATTCTTAAGTTCACTTACTTGTTCCATCTATCCATTCATCATTTCATGCTATATTTAAGTTTTTATAATTTTTATCACAACCAAAATTTCCATTTATATACATTTTAATTCCTTTTTGAGTTTTCCTTACTTGTATATTCAATTACTTTCAGGTTCTGTTTATCAATACAATATCTCATTACATATCCAAAACATCATATTAACTTTTAACATTTGGTAAGTCTCGTTATATGTTATCAGAATGTGATTTTGGTATTATACAAATTTATAGAATTTCATTTTACTTAATTAGAATGTTCACAAATTTAATTTGTTTAAATCCTCTTTACCTTTCAACTTTAAAGTTTTCCCAAACAATAGCTTAGATATCTTAATCCTCTTATTTTATAAATTCTTGTTATTCACATTTGATTCAAATAATTTGAAAATTATTAATTAACAGAACTTAGAAATTTAAATGCCCGTTTCTTTTCAAATCGTTTGAAATAAACATATCAATTATATATTTTTTAATATATCAAATCATACCTTTGGAATTTAAACCAAAACCCATTTACCCAAAATAATTTCGAAGAAAAGCAAAGCTTCTTAGAAGTCTCCCCCACTTTGAGACTCGAAAATGAACGTCGATGATGTTGCGCAGTCATCACCGAAATTATTTTCCAGCGACATAAGAGTAGAGTACCGAATTCATTCCTTCTTAAAAGTCCTTTCACAATATTTACATATACAATTTCCAACTAATATTACTATATATTTTTTCAAAACTTTGAGAACCATTTTCCAAAATCTCCAGGTCTTAAATTCAATATTTTCCAATTTAAATCTATTTTAATTTATAAGTCACCTTTATAAATATTCTTATAGGCATTTTTCTTAAAACAATCCACAAGTTGTTTCATCATTGTTCATTTTGTAATTCACCTTCTTTATTAAATTACAATATCAAATTAATGATAATAACTAATATTTTAATTCCTAACAACCAGGTAAGCTAGATAAGTCACAATAAATTTTGAAAATAAATTCTTTATACACAAAATATAATTAGGGCAAAATTATTTCATTTACCCAATTTCAAAACAATACTATGTCGAATTGTTCTGTTTAAGTGTCTAGAGATCCCTATCAATGACGTAAATTACTCGTATTGACCAGAATCCATAAGCCACTCAACAAATCAACCGACACAATATAAAACATTTTATATCACTAACAAATACGCTCTCTCAAATATATATTCACTCAGCGACTCATCATAGGGTATTACTACCCTGTTTATAAAGAGTCAGACCCCACAAACCTAAGGTTATCGCTAAACCAAAGCTCTGATACCAACTGCAACGACCCGCCTTTTTGGACAGTCTAAACCGTCGATCAAATACACATGCCGATTCCAAACCATTCAAAAGGGCAGGTGGTTATTGGGGTAAATAAGAAAAGAAAAGAAAGAGAAATAAAGGAAATGAAACAACACAGAATCTCGTAGCGGAACGATAAAATATAATAGTCAAATAAACAGTTCATGAAGCTGTTTACTATACTTTGACAATTATTTATACAACATTTATCAGAGTTATACATATACAACAGAATAATTAAAATAATGCAGCAGATAGCATGATGCAAGGGTAATAATAGTAATAGTGTACCAAATCTTCATCTTCATCCTCCAGAATGGATCTTCAAAAATCTGAAAAACTCATGACTGGCCCGAGCGTAATGAAAAGACAAAACACTCGAGTCAGGACTAAAATATCCTTATGAAAGTTAAATCAATCGTAAATAAATATGAGTGTAACGGCGTCAGAGATGTTTACGGGGTTTGACATCTCATATCCAGTGTCAACGTGCGTGCAATAACTCAAGAGATGTTACGGGATTTTCCATCTCCTAAGGATCCGTTAAACTATCTACTATGTAGTAATGTACGCTAAGTAGATAATGTCTATCAGTAATATAAAGTATCAAAATAGCGTTAAGGCGTTACCATAATCCCCCTTAACACGTTTTTATAATGCCATAGTCTATACAGCACTGTAAGCCCCACCGTAAACTGATGGTTATCAGAGGGTACCCCATAGGTATAACACAAAACATAACGTAGTTGTCGCGAATAGGATAATCAGTATGACAAGGTACATGAGGCTATACCAACTAGGATACTAGTAGTTGCGGGATCCGGACTGATGTTGAGCATAGCCAGCAGCTGCCCCAACACCGCGAAACAACACTCTCAAATCAAGGGGTGCACCCAAATCGAATCACAAATGTAATAGATATGGTATCGAAGAAGTGTGTCCGCTAGAGGTGGCGAACCTCAATGGCCCGGCGCGGCTCCTGTTTTAGTCATGTCAGGGGTCATCCAATATCGTTCTCTTTCTTCAGTCAACGCGTTCACCAAACCATCCACTTCATTCTGGATCAACACTCCGCGTATAATAGTTATTAAAGTGGTTTTTGGTATCAATAGAGAGTATGTCCATATCCAATCCCGGTCTCTTTAATAACTACGTATTATTACACCGTTGGCTCTTTTACATTTCAAATCGATTCATAATTGATATTAAAATATCATATTCGCTTCAAACATCAAATCCATTTCAAATATCATCATAGCCATTCAAAATATAAGATTCCGTTTCAAAAATCATTTCGTCTCAATATCTCATTTCGATCCCAAGATCATTTCGAATTTCAGTTTAGGTTGCAACTTCATTTAACCCAATTCGTATTTAAATTCAAGATTTAAACATAAACACTTCACCTTATTGACCAGCTTAGAATTTTAGAAAATGGTTTTAAGTAGTTTAAAAGTAGTTTTAAATAATTAAAATACTTAAAATACTTAAAATCTTAAAATGGATTTGAAATAGATAAATTAGTTTAAAATAATTTAAATTGGGTTAAGTAGATTTAAAATAGATTAAAATAGTTTAAGTATTCAAAAATGGTTTATATAGCAGAGTAATTTGGAAAACAAAATAACCAGCTTCAAAACCAATCCATTTCAATTTATAACTTCCCAATTCAAATCAATTTCAATTTCCATTCTACCGATTCAATTTCGATTTCAATTCAAATCAATGTCAACTTTGACGTCAAATTTATTCAATTTTATATTCACCTTCAATTAATTCAATTTCAATTTATATCGATTTAGAGCTGGATTTTCAAAATATCAATTTATAACACTTAACAAAATTATCCTTCAATATTCAAATTTAAATCCAAATTTCAAATATGATTCAATTCCAAGCTCGTTTCAAAATATCATTTTTATGTCACTTTTACTTAGTAATATTCAAAGCTCAAATTTAATGTTCAATCTTTAAAACAAATAAATTTTCGAAATTCAATTGTATCCAAATTTTAAATCTCAAAATCTCCACTTAAATTTATTCAACAATTTCTTTTAACCAAAATTTTGTTTCAACATTCCAAACTCAATTTTTCGATAAATTCGATTTCTATAAATTGATTTCTATTTATCACTTTTAAATCAAAACATTTAAATAAATTTCAAATCGACGATTTCAAAAATTATTAATTTAGCCAATTCGGTGTCCGTATATAATTTTTTATCCTATGGCCAAATAATTATTTATTTCAATTAAATGTCAGGGATGAATATATATTACTAAATCAAATCATAGTGTCATATGTATGCACAACAGTATATATAAGCAAATAAACATCCAACATTTAAATATCAACCAATAACATCCATCAAAATACATCATCCAATAGACAATACAATTCATGGCAGTTTCATAGTTATCAATGTCAGGTAATTTAATCGCAATTCAATTTCAATTTCAATTTCAATTTAACTGTCAATTTAATTTCAACAGTTAATTCAAATGACAATCTATATGACACTTAAATTTATCAAACAACGACAAAATAAAAATCATAACACTTCATAATATCCAATTTAACTAGTATAAAGATATTTAGTACGTTGTGAGCGTTATAAAACACTCACCTTGACTTTCCGTTGTCACCGAGACGTTCCGGTTTAGAACTAAACCGGACGACTTCCAATTTTAGCCCAAATTTCAACTCTCTCCAAATTCATCCAAACCAATTTCATTTCGAAGCTCTCGCCATCACAATCGCAACGCAAAAAGTCTCGTCTCAATCGGACCTCGTATGTGAGAGTTATACATTTTATAAGTTATCGACATTTGAATTTATAAAACAATTTATATTAAAATTAAATGAATTCATACCCAAAGCAAACAAACCCCAGCCCACTAACTCCATCTTCTTCCCCAACGCCTGTACGTGAACAAAATTCACAACCCATCATTGCCATGCATCAAACTCCAGTGATACGGAGCTACAGTTTACGAAACTCGAATCCGTCTTCACCAATCTTCTTCTCTTCGAAGCCTCCATCATCTCGACCACAAAATTGCAAGCTCGGCCAACCCTAGAAAAAGGCGACTCGTGCCCAGCTGCACGCATGACGTGAAAAGTCGCGTGCCCCTCAACATGATCGCGTGCCACCAAAACGTGCTCTGAGGTGCTATTTTCGATGACGAGCTCAAATCAAAGCTCTGTTTCGCGAATCGAAGCCTATATCCTCCACGATTTCCGACCCTAGTTCACGCCTATTGTAACAACCCGCATATTTATCGATTTTTATATTTAAATATTTTATCGTTCGTCGGATTTTGGACCGAAAACCTACTTTTTGCATATGGTCGAATTAGGACTCGAGACCACCTCCATTGAGTTCAAAATGCCGTTTGCGACCTTTTTGAGTATAAGCCTCGATATGTTTGAAGAAAGTTGATTTTTGCTACTTTTTCCCGCTTAGGGCTTTGGTTGGGCTGAGCCAATTAGCCACTTAACTCAGTTCCAACACTCTCCTCTTCATTCACTTCTCTTCTATTTTCCTAACACTCAAGCTCAAGCAAAAATGGAGGAAGAGAATGGGAAATAGAAATTCCTAAGCCCTAGCTTGCTTTGCAAATCCATCTCCTTGCTCCATAGTTCATGAGAACCCATTGGTAAGCTTCCTCTTCTTCTTCTCCAACTCATTCTCTCTTTGAATTTCAGAAATTTCCTAAACCTAACTTAGGAAATGTTCTTCTTTTTAGCTTAGATTCAAGCTTCTAGTGTTGGACTTGAAGAGTGGTTGATTCCCCTTTGCTTTCAAGCTTCATCTTCATAAATTTTAGTGCAAAGGTGAGATTTTTATCTCACATCTATGACTATAATTATCTTTGGTTGTTGGGTATGAATTCCTAACACTTCTTCATGTGCATTTGCTCTTGATTTGGATTGGTTTTGTGAATATTCCAATTTTTGGGTTTTTAAATCAAATTTGTGTGAAATCCTTTCATGGATGTTTGATCATGCTTTTGGTGATGCACCGAGGAGCATATATGCCCGGGTTGCCGATTGGCATAAACCCTTAGAGCCAATGTTCGTCCGGCTGCATTTTGGAAGAATTTGCTCTTCATTTGATTAAGGCTGAAAAACAGCCCAGGCATGATTCAGTCGACTGAAAACTCTGTTCAGTCGACTGAACCTGAAACCCGAGAGTTTTCAGGCATGATTCAGTCGACTGAAAAATTCTGTACAGTCAACTGAAACTGGAAACAGAAAGTTTCCTTAACCTGGAAAATTTCCAGGTACAGGATCAGTCGACTAAAAACTCTGTTCAGTCGACTGAACCTGCTGTTTGAGTCCAATTTGCCTTTTTGGATTGAAATTCCAATTTAAATCGATTCGTGATAATCCTATTTGTTGTTATCATCTATTATGACTTTGATGACTCTTTTTAGGGATTTTTGAATATTCATTTCGATGGATCCTTTATCGATTTCGTTGGATTTTATTCACGTCTTCGTATGTGAATTTTTGTGATTGATTGTTCTTACAATCTTCTTCGTGATTTGTCACTTTAAAAATATAAAGGTTTTCTATACTAGTAGTAAATATCAAAACTCTTTCCTCAAACGATTTCAATACTATTTTAATACCAAATTCGTTTATAAAACCGTTTTCCAATCTATTAGTATATGCAAACCTTTACCTCACTCATATGAGAAATCTAATTAAACGACTTAGTAAAACGAGTGGTATGAAACGCTTGCGTTTACTTCGTCGGTTAATTCTTGGACTTGTTCGATTGAATCTCTTGTGACAATTTTCTAGTGGAGATCTACAATTTGTTCGTAAATATTTAAGTTAAGCTAGTGGTTATGGGACGTGAAGCTAAGCTCATATATTTACTAGCTTAGTGTAATCGACACTTCTCTTTGATCATGACGATCATTTTAGGTTTTAGACTAGCATCGTGCTATGTCTTTGTGATTTGGTTCATCGGACGTCCCGCTGTACAACGTCGTTGTTCCCTTTGATTGTGATTTGGTTCATCGGATGTCCCGTTGTACGACGTCGTTGATCCTTTCCTTGTGATTTCTGGATCTCTTGTGTTGAATTCTGGAATTTATGTTTCACCAACTTTTACGATGGGCATTGATATATGTGTCATATATTGTGGCTTGGTGAATGAAATTAGAAGTATGACATTCCTTTTTATCTTGAGTAGATTTTTGTGATATTGATTATTCTCTTGTTGATTTCCAATTTACTTATTTATCATAGCTTGGCATTGTGATTATTATATGTTTATGTCATATCTCTTATTATATATCACTTCATCTGATATTTATAGCTAGACTGATCCGTTTATTATTTTCTTATTAAATAATACTCGGGTCAGACCGAGATGTTACAGGTGCTTCTGCTTGACTTCTCTCTTGGGATTGATCCCTTTGACTTTTGGCTAACTACTTAGATTAGTAGTTTTTGTTGTATACATTTGAGAGATAGACTCCATATTGTATACTTATTCTTTTGTGTAGTTCTTGTAACTATTTCTTTTGTGATATGTGGATCTTTTTAGACCACTACTCTGATGTACACTTTCATGTGTAATATTCATATCTTATTCCGCCTTTGTGATATGAATTATCTGTGACTGATTTATGTTATGTTTATTTCTATATTTGTTTCCGAAGGATTTATATAGCCACCGTGTAGTAGCTTTGAGTTTGCGTCGGTATGTCGGATTTCCTCTTTAAAATAGAATGCATGTTATATTATCTGACATATCGGTGCTCGCGCAAAGCAATTACACGGATGGTCGCTCCTCAACAGCCTTATTCTCTGTGCTAGTTGACAGCATTACATTGTAGTGTTCTTGGCTAGCGTGGGTATAGAGGTGGGGCTTCACAGCTTGGTATCAGAGCCAAACTTCGGAACAGTGTAGAATAATTTAGCAAGGATCATGTCCTAAGTCTTTCTTAGGAGTCGTGCTTTAGGATTTTATTCGGGTCTTCGTACCGATTCATCCTATTTTCTTTATGATTCCTTGTTTTATCTATCAAGAATTGCTTGATATTTATTTTGAGAATAACTTTTTCCTCTTCTTTCTTTCTTTCTTAAAGAAGAGAAATGGTTAGATCAGGCCGTTCCAGCGCCGGTCAATCTAGCGCTACTCCTCAGGATGGAGTATTCATGTCTGCTCAGCAGCTTCTAGATCTTGTTAAGAACGCTCAAGCAGCCGGACCCAATCCAGAGCCTACTCATCCTAGATCCGGTTTTTCACGCTTGTGCAGAAACTACACCGATTTGGGTGGAGGGCCATTCAGGGGATCCGAGAGCGTTATAGAAATTCAAGCTTGGCTCAAATCAGGCGATCGCATCTTTTCTCGCATGAACCTTATTGACCTTCATCGAGTCCAAGTAGCTTCTAGCATGCTCCAAGAAAGAGCATTGTATTGGTATGAGCTTTTAATTTCTGAAATCGTTGAGGCGGATCTTACTTGGGAGCAATTCCGGGGAAGATTCGAATTGAAATTTGTGTCGGAGGCTGAAAAAGTAACCTTAGCCCGGCGTTTCACAGACCTTGTTCAAGGTGAATCTTCTGTGACAGACTATGTCGCATCCTTTGAATCTCTGTCCAAATACGGGGTTGAGTACATTAATACCCCATTGAAGAAAAATCAGAGATTTGTCTATGGCTTGAATAAGAATCTTAAGAAGCCATTACTCCTGAAACTTGAGGTTTCATTTGATCAGCTTATTGATATCGCTCTTCGTCTTGAAGAGGCCGATAATGAAGGTGATGTTGAAGTTGTGCGTGCCCAACAGAACTTCGACAATAACTTGAAGAGGCCTATCAAATTCAAGGGCCCCGATTCTAATAAGAAAGGAAAGCAACAAACTTAGGTAGCAAATGTTCCTACCTCTAGTCGTGGATGATGCTACAATTGTGGTTCCACAGACCACCATGTAAGGAAGTGCCCGAAACCCCTCTTTTTCCGTTATTGCAAAGGTTCGGGTCATCTTTTATCTTCGTGTCCTAAGCTTCCAAGCAAGTGAGAAGGAAAGCTGCAATTTTTGGTCAAGGTATTTTCATTCAATCCTCGATGGCATTGTTTTAATTCGTGAACTTTCTATTTGAGTTCTTTTTGATATGGGTTTCATCTCATTATTTTTATATCAAAAGAACTTGTTGATTCTTTTCTTTGATTATTTTGGGCTTATTGACTTCATTGAGAATTGCGAATCCGGATGGTAGATCCGCAACACTCAATTTGCTTTTGTTTAGATGTCGAGATTGTTTTATGTGACTTTTCTTTCCGAGCCGATATTTTTGCTTTGGCTTCGGAATTGACCTTTCTGTAAGGATTGGCTTAATCATTGTGAAGCCCATATCCTATTTTTCCGAGTGGATTGTTCATCTTTGACATTTTCAATCTGTTAAGCAGATTTCTATTTTTCATTGTGATTTTGATTCCATCTTGATGGCATCATTTTATTCTTTAAAGTCCTTATGGTGAGGAAAGTGTTATTTCTCTCATCTAAATAGTTTGAGAATTTTCCGGTATATTTGACTTGTCTTAGGATTATGACCTAAGTAATCTTTTATGTGGTGCTAAGGTCTTTTTAGTTCGACTTTACCACCGTTTTCATTTGCTACAAGTTGCGGAAGTTAGCATTTCACTTATCGCATTCCGCACTTGTTATGATTCCTATGAATGACTTATTTTGTCATTCAATTTGTCCAACTTATTTCATCCATTTTATAAATCGAATATTCTATGAATATTTCGATGAGACCATTCTTGTATTTATTGATTTTGGATGAAAATAGTAATTTAAAATTTTGCAAATCTTTTTCATAAGATTTATTTATAAGTAAAACTGGATTTTGTTCTTGAAACGAACAAAGAATATTCTTAAAACTTTTTAAGAGATTTATTTATCCTAGAAAAGATGACTTTGTGATTGTATTGCCCGTTGAGTGCTTTAAGAATTTTGGTCGATGCGCTTGATCAACGTTATCGATAGGAATTTCCTAAACGCTTTGATGTGACAATCAGACACGATATATTGACTTGTAAAATAGTAAATTTTTCTAGAAAGATTATTACATAATGAAAAATGTAATTTTGAAAGTTTTAACTTTTCGGGGAAGAGAATTATTTAAAAGAACCCTTCCTTTCATTACTCTTATTCTTGTGATTCTTGAAGGGGAACCAAGACTTTGCTATTTGTACCGATACTAGTCGTATTGGTTTGGAATGCCATTCTCTTGCAAAGGAGAACGTGCTATCCCTTGTGCTTCTAAATCATTATAGCTTCTCGAGACTAGATAACCACTTATGATCTAGTGATCTCGGCTATTGTTTTTACTTTTGGAATTTGGCATCATCATATTTGGATGAGAAATTTGTTCTCTACCTCGATCATAAATCTTTGGAATAATTATTTTCTCATTAGGAACTTTATGTTGACTTGAGTTCCTAGCATCTTATGATCTTGATATTCTTTTATTCCCGAAGGGGAAATCGTGTTGCCAATGCGTTTAGTCGTAAGCAACAAGGGATTGTTTCTTTGTTGATGACTGAATGAAATTATCTTTTTATCAAGTTCATCGGGCGTTTTGGTGTACTTCGTTTTATTGAGTTTCATCTCATTTCTTTTATGAACTTGCGTCCGATGTTCTTTTATTGTGTTCGGTTCATTGGACGTACCGTTTTTGTACTACGTCGGTGTTCCGAAATCATTCGGGATTTGATTCATCGGATGTACCGTTTGTACTACATCGATGTCTTTGCTTTTGATTCATCGGATGTACCGTTTGTACTACATCGATGTCTTTGCTATTTGATTCATCGGATGTACCGTTTGTACTACATCGATGTCTTTGCTATTTGATTCATCGGATGTACCGTTTGTACTACATCGATGTCTTTGCTTTTGATTCATCGGATGTACCGTTTGTACTACATCGATGTCTTTGCTTTTGATTCATCGGATGTACCGTTTGTACTACATCGATGTCTTTGCTTTCGATTCATCGGATGTACCGTTGTACTACATCGATGTCTTTGCTTTTGATTCATCGGATGTACCCTTTGTACTACATCGATGTCTTTGCTTTTGATTCATCGGATGTACCGTTGTACTACATCGATGTCTTTGCTATTAGATTCATCGGATGTACCGTTGTACTACATCGATGTCTTTGCTTTCGATTCATCGGATGTACCGTTGTACTACATCGATGTCTTTGCTTTCGATTCATCGGATGTACCGTTGTACTACATCGATGTCTTTGCTTTTGATTCATCGGATGTACCGTTGTACTACATCGATGTCTTTGCTTTTGATTCATCGGATGTACCGTTGTACTACATCGATGTCTTTGCTTTTGATTCATCGGATGTACCGTTTGTACTACATCGATGTCTTTGCTTTCAATTCATCGGATGTACCGTTGTACTACATGGATGTCTTTGCTTTCGATTTATCGGATGTACCGTTGTACTACATCGATGTCTTTGCTTTCGATTCATCGGATGTACCGTTGTACTACATCGATGTCTTTGCTTTCGATTCATCGGATGTACCGTTGTACTACATCGATGTCTTTGCATTCGATTCATCGGATGTACCGTTTGTACTACATCGATGTCTTTGCTTTTGATTCATCGGATGTACCGTTTGTACTACATCGATGTCTTTGCTTTTGATTCATCGGATGTACCGTTTGTACTACATCGATGTCTTTGCTTTTGATTCATCGGATGTACCATTTGTACTACATCGATGTCTTTGCTTTGGATTCATCGGATGTACCGTTGTACTACATCGATGTCTTTGCTTTCGATTCATCGGATGTACCGTTTGTACTACATCGATGTCTTTGCTTTCGATTCATCGGATGTACCGTTTGTACTACATTGATGTCTTTGCTATTTGATTCATTGGGCGTACCGTTTTTGTACAACGCTGATGTCCCAAATTGTTTGAGTTTCTAGTTTTTCGGGCGTACCTTTTTTGTACTACGCCGTTGCACCGGCTCAATTTTCTGCTATTCTTGACGTCCCCCACGTCTTTTATCTACGGGAATGCCTTAGGGATTCCGGTTTTCATTCTTGAGCCCGGTGTTATTGTGGAAATTGAAGTTTCACCAGATTTCTTGCTAACTCTTTTGTGCACTTTATGGTGAACTTCCTATTTCAAATTTTCTTTTGTGTTAATATGCTTCTATGGTTGTTACTTCATATATTTCGTTCTTACTTATTGCGAGGACGCAATTTCTTTAAGGAGGGGAGTCCGTAACAACCCGCATATTTATCGATTTTTATATTTAAATATTTTATCGTTCGTCGGATTTTGGACCGAAAACCTACTTTTTGCATACGGTCGAATTAGGACTCGAGACCACCTCCATTGAGTTCAAAATGCCGTTTGCGATCTTTTTGAGTATAAGCCTCGATATGTTTGGAGAAAGTTGATTTTTGCTACTTTTTCCCGCTTAGGGCTTTGGTTGGGCTGAGCCAATTAGCCACTTAACTCAGTTCCAACACTCTCCTCTTCATTCACTTCTCTTCTATTTTCCTAACACTCAAGCTCAAGCAAAAATGGAGGAAGAGAATGGGAAATAGAAATTCCTAAGCCCTAACTTGCTTTGCGAATCCATCTCCTTGCTCCATAGTTCATGAGAACCCATTGGTAAGCTTCCTCTTCTTCTTCTCCAACACATTCTCTCTTTGAATTTCAGAAATTTCCTAAACCTAACTTAGGAAATGTTCTTCTTTTTAGCTTAGATTCAAGCTTCTAGAGTTGGACTTGAAGAGTGGTTGATTCCCCTTTGCTTTCAAGCTTCATCTTCATAAATTTTAGTGCAAAGGTGAGATTTTTATCTCACATCTATGACTATAATTATCTTTGGTTGTTGGGTATGAATTCCTAACACTTCTTCATGTGCATTTGCTCTTGATTTGGATTGGTTTTGTGAATATTCCAATTTTTGGGTTTTTAAATCAAATTTGTGTGAAATCCTTTCATGGATGTTTGATCATGCTTTTGGTGATGCACCGAGGAGCATATAGGGCCGGGTTGCCGATTGGCATAAACCCTTAGAGCCAATGTTCGTCCGGTTGCATTTTGGAAGAATTTGCTCTTCATTTGATTAAGGCTGAAAAACAGCCCAGGCATGATTCAGTCGACTGAAAACTCTGTTCAGTCGACTGAACCTAAAACCTGAGAGTTTCCAGGCATGATTCAGTGGCCTGAAAAATTCTGCACAGTCGACTGAAACTGGAAACAGAAAGTTTTCTGAACCTGGAAAATTTCTAGGTACAGGGTCAGTCGACTGAAAACTCTGTTCAGTCGACTGAACCTGCTGTTTGAGTCCAATTTGCCTTTTTGGATTGAAATTCCAATTTAAATCGATTCGTGATAATCTTATTTGTTGTTATCATCTATTATGACTTTGATGACTCTTTTAAGGGATTTTTGAATATTCATTTCGATGGATCCTTTATCGATTTCGTTGAATTTTATTCACGTCTTCGTATGTGAATTTTTGTGATTGATTGTTCTTACAATCTTCTTCGTGATTTGTCACTTTAAAAATATAAAGGTTTTCTATACTAGTAGTAAATATCAAAACTCTTTCCTCAAACGATTTCAATACTATTTTAATACCAAATTCGTTTATAAAACCGTTTTCCAATCTATTAGTATATGCAAACCTTTACCTCACTCGTATGAGAAATCTAATTAAAGGACTTAGTAAAACGAGTGGTATGAAACGCTTGCGTTTACTTCGTCGGTTAATTCTTGGACTTGTTCGATCGAATCTCTTGTGACAATTTTCTAGTGGAGATCTACAATTTGTTCGTAAATATTTAAGTTAAGCTAGTGGTTATGGGACATGAAGCTAAGCTTATATATTTACTAGCTTAGTGTAATCGACACTTCTCTTTGATCATGACGATCATTTTAGGTTTTAGACTAGCATCGTGCTATGTCTTTGTGATTTGGTTCATCGGACGTCCCGCTGTACGACGTCGTTGTTCCCTTTGATTGTGATTTGGTTCATCGGATGTCCCGCTGTACGACGTCGTTGATCCTTTCCTTGTGATTTCTGGATCTCGTGTGTTGAATTCTGGAATTTATGTTTCACCAACTTTTACGATGGGCATTGATATATGTGTCATATATTGTGGCTTGGTGAATGAAATTAGAAGTATGACATTCCTTTTTATCTTGATTAGATTTTTGTGATATTGATTAATCTCTTGTTGATTTCCAATTTACTTATTTATCACAGCTTGGCATTGTGATTATTATATGTTTATGTCATATCTCTTATTATATATCACTTCATCTGATATTTATAGCTAGACTGATCCGTTTATTATTTTCTTATTAAATAATACTCGGGTCAGACCGAGATGTTACAGGTGCTTCTGCTTGACTTCTCTCTTGGGATTGATCCCTCTGACTTTTGGCTAACTACATAGATTAGTAGTTTTTGTTGTATACATTTGAGAGATAGACTCTATAATGTATACTTATTCTTTTGTGTAGTTCTTGTAACTATTTCTTTTGTGACATGTGGATCTTTTTAGACCACTACTCTGATGTACACTTTCATGTGTAATATTCATATCTTATTCCGCCTTTGTGATATGAATTATCTGCGACTGATTTATGTTATGTTTATTTCTATATTTGTTTCCGAAGGATTTATATAGCCACCATGTAGTAGCTTTGAGTTTGCGTCGGTATGTCGGATTTCCTCTTTAAAATAGAATGCATGTTATATTATCTGACATATCGGTGCTAGCGCAAAGCAATTACACGGATGGTCGCTCCTCAACAGCCTTATTCTCCGTGCTAGTTGACAGCATTACATTGTAGTGTTCTTGGCTAGCGTGGGTATAGAGGTGGGGCGTCACACCTATGAACAGCCTCGACCCCAATAGTTGTCGCACCCAGCAACAAGCATATCAAATTGAAGCACTCGATGAAATAGGATTTTTAAAACTAGTCGGAGATTTTTTTATCAAGTATTTAAGGAGAGATGATTTTTTTCTTTTGAAGCTTGGATTTTCTTTACTTTGACTTGCGTGTGCAGTTATTAAAAAGGGAAGAAGAGGCTATTGCGTGTTTGAATGGGTCAAAGGTACAGTGAAAAGATGGGATAGCAGCTGAAAGGGACATTGACTAATTAAAATATTTATTTAAATTTCAAAATACCTCGATCTACGCAACTCGAAATCTCGAACCCCTATCAAGACGTGCCGTTAGGCGTTTATAAAGTTATATCCCTATTCCGGACGCAATGGAAAATGTTTCAAGTCCTAATTCGATCGTATGTGCGAGTTAAGGAAATAAACGATCAAATTTAAATTAAACCGATTAAACGAATTTTTATGCGTTTTGGCTCGCCCCGGACAAACGCTAAATCCGATTGATACGAAATTTGAAATTTTACAATAATATCACGTTACGGATCCGATGCAACTGATTTCGTCGAAATCCGAGATTGTTCGAAAAATGGCTATTTTAACTCGTCAATTTAATATTAAAATATTCAATTTTCACAAATTTACTTTTAATTCGATTAAAAGTTCTACAACATCATTCTATCTTTAATATGATAAAATAAAATTTTACAAATCATTTTTAATCATATTAAACCCGTTGTTCAATTATTCAATAAATTCCAATTTTAAAATCTTATTAACTCTATTATAATCCCAATATAACTTACATTCATTTTGGAAACCAATTTGAATCATATTAAATCAAATTTAGTTATTCACTCTATTTTCATATATTAAATTTCCATATCAAATTAATCATATCAAATTCGGAATTTAATTATTCAAACATTTGTAATATTAAATTTAGTTAAATTTTGATTATTCTTAAATCACTATCTTCTGAAATATTGAAAACGAACTTATAAAATTTAACAAATTCAAATTATAGAACAACCATTTCCATTATACGGTTATCCAATTCCCATTATTAAATTATTCAATAAATTCCAAATATTAAATATAAACAATTTCGCTTATCCAATAATTCATTATCTTTTGAAATATTGAAATTGAACTTATAAGATTCAACTTTTAAAACCAATTCACAATTTAGAACACTATTTTCATTTTACAGATATTTAATTATTCAATAAGTTTTAAATATTTAATTTAAACAAGTTACTTGTTCAATATTCAATATTTGATTTAAATAGATTTTACTTATCAAACAATTATTCTATTATACCAAATGAATTCAACATTTATTATCCTATTCAACTTTTGATTGCAGAGACATTCACTAAGTAGCTTTTTTTTCATTACTTGGATAATTATTGTTGCAATTCATTCCAGTTATTATTACCATACATAAGTTACAATTTTTTTCTAACCTTAAATCACGAAATCTTATCAAATTAGCTATTTTAATTATCGAAAATTTACGGGTCGTTACAACACTGGTTATTGTATTCAAATTTATTTACTATATGTTAATTATATGTAAACGAGTGTGAAAAAGGGTATATTCAGTGATAATATATTTAATTGAGTGGATTATGCAATTAACTAGATCCTAAGTGGTCCCTTCATTTTCTTATTATTCAATACACCTGCCACCATTTCCACATTTGGTTTTATTGCAATTCTTTGATGTAATTGAAATGTGAATTTATATCCTTTCTTATTCTTTCATTCTGTTTATTTATTTCCCAAAGCATCTACTTAGATCATACAGTTTTGTTTTATTTGTCCCTTCCATACATATTTCATTTGTCACTTCCCTTTCTTCTTTTGTTTTATATCATATATCATTCTTTCCCCTAGAAATTCCTTATTTTTCAAACATCAGACCTCTATTCGTTTCCCTCAAAGTCTCAATGTCAACATAGCTTTATACCTCTACTTAATTGCTGCCAATTCATTTTTCTGAAGCTATGTTTAGAAAAAGAAAAGAATAAAAAGGTGTGAGCATCCATTTCTTCCTTAACCACATCCGTACCTTTCCTCATCGCCAAGCCTTCTTTTGCAAGAAACCTTCAAAAAAATTGAACAATGAGAATTAGCCTTAATGGTTTTGGCTTTCCACTTCTTGCCTTTGTTTTGGGTACATCAAATTTGAAAACGTGAGTTATTAAAGTTTCTTATTTTAAGAATTAAATATGTATGTATTTTTATTTTATTTTATATCCTTATAACCTGAATATCTTCCTCATACGAGCTTTGATACATGCGTAGTTTCTTCCCTTGGACTCGTATTGGAATTCCTAATAACATAAAATAGGTTTGGTTGAGTTTGGAGACTATTGGAAAAGGCATCTTTGTTTGGATTTTTGCGTTCTAAATATCAAAGGTAAGTGTTTTGACCCACTCACGAATACTAGATTACCTTATGCTAGTTAAATTAAATTTATAATGTGATTATAAATTTATTAATTGCTTTTGGTATTATTAGATTGTCATTTAAGTTAAATTTGAATTTATATTGAATTGCATTTGCCATTTATTTAATAATGAATATAAATTGCAAGTTATACACCTGATAATGATAATCAATTGATTGTTGTGATTTATTGGCTGATTTGGATGTTGGATTGTGATGGATGTTATTGGTTGTCATTTTGGATGATTGGATGTTTATTTATGTATATATCTTTGTTACCACTATGGATTGAAATGATAACTCGAGCGGTTTCCGTTGATTTGGAAATTTTGATTTGGATACTGGTTGAAATGACATATAACCGTGTAATTTCTTTAATTTGGGTTATTTATTAGAATTGAATTATTTGAAAGATTTAAGTTTTAAATTTAAAATTCGGATCTATTTTAATTAAAATGATTAAGATTGGTATTTTGAATCGTTTGAAATCTTTTAAATAATTAAATCCACATTGTACACTTGATAGGAGATGAAATTCCTGTTATACGTCTTTGAATCCATTATAGTAATATTTATATTCTACTTATTTTGATTTGACTTACATAAGATCTTTTAGTCCTGACTCGAGTGTTTTGTCTTTTTATTACGCTCGGGTCAGTCTGAGTTTTTTTAGTGTATTGAAGACCATTATATTTTGGAGGATGAAGACAGAGACGAGTCTATTATTTATTATTAATTATTCCACTACATCATGTGTTCCGCTTCATTATTTATTTATTTCTACTGTATGTATAACTCTGATTTGTATTGTAAAGGTGTAATCAAATGTTATTTGTAAAACAGCTTCATGAACTGTTTATTTGATTTTTATATTTTCTCATTCCGCTGTGAGATTCTGTGTTTTATCTTTACTTCTTTTCTATTATTTTCTTATTCACCCCATTAACAGTCTTACCTTTTGAATGATTTTAGTTGACATATGTGGTTTATTGTCGATTTAAATCATCCAAAAGGGTGGGATGTTACAAGTTTGCACTGAGTTTTCTCCGGGTCGACATGTTGTCTAATTCAGGTCGGCGTATTTGGACGAGTTGGGCTTGAGGGTCGTGATGGTGGGCCCATGTAGGTGAGGAGGCCCTGTAACTGAGATTTCACCTATAAATACAATATGCATGGCTTCAAAAAGGGATCTCAATTCAGTTTCTCTTCATCTTCTTCCACATAGGCTGCACTCTACCATTTTTACTCCTGAATCTTGAATTGTAATTATAATCATACTTCAATCTAATAAAAAGGAAATTTCTGGAGTGGACGTAGGCGGTAGTTAGCCGAACCACTATAAATCTTTTCTTTTTTACCGCTTTCATTTTAATTTTGATTATTCTTCATATTATATTCTCCATATACATTCTATATGCAATCTATGATCAGATATTGGTGCTTTCAATTGTAATTGGGTATTGGTGACCAATTACGACGCGAACAGGTGGTAATCCTACTACAGGTTCAAAGACATCTGCGAATTCTCTAACAATGAAAACTCAACTCAACTCGTCTTCGTCCTCCGCAACACCCAACAAAGCGTTAACCATACAACTAGGGTTTTCTCCGAAGTATATAATCTAGTCACTATAGTTAGGATGTCTAAGCGATATTTTCCTATCAAGGAAAAATATTCTAGCATCGTATTTACTTAACCAATCCATACGCAAAATAATTCTGAACCCTACAGAGTCAAACACATATAAACTACAAACAAAGGTATGACCTAACAATTCAAACTCTAGGTGGTCCACTTCATCCCAAGTGTCACATACCCTCCTATCAAATTTGCAACCCTTAAGGAAGCAGATAAGTATGAGGGTTTTAGGTTAAGCTTATCTAAGTAACAATGAGATATAAAATAATGTGATGCACCAGTATCAAACTGAACTCTAACTATTATTCCATAAATCAAAAGCGTACCTCCCAACACAGCATTTCCCCTCTCCTCTACTATTGGTCTCAAGGCAGGTGATTCCAATGTAAACATCTTGCCTTTTCCACCCTTCGATCACTCCTTGCACTGGTTCTTGTAGTGTCCAATCTGATCATAGTTGAAACACTTTATCTCGTTCTTCTCAATAGCTTTCTTTCCTTTGTCTATCCGACATTCATAGGTATAGTGTCCTTTCTTCTCACACTTGTATCATACCACTTTTGCCTTTCCCTTCTTACCAGCTCCACCCTTCCGAGCTCCTTTCTTACGGAAAAACTTCCCCTAGTTGCTCGGTCCTCCTTGAGCATCCTTGGCCTTGTTTCTTTCAATAAAACCTTGCATCTCTTCATTCCTCAAGGCCAACTTAACAACAACATCACTTGGATCCATGATATGTGGTACCATGGCCTTAGCAAGCTCAGGCTTCAACCCCCTAATGAACTTCTCATTCCTTTTAATCACAGTATTAACCGTAGCATGTCTATATTTTAATAGCTCCTCAAACCTTGTCGCATAATCGAGCACAATCGTATCCCCCTCTCCAACTTGGAAACCTTCTTGAGCAGAGTGGAATTAACAATTTCTGACAATAACCTTTCCTTGAACCTCCTCCTACACTCAGCCTAATTCATATTCTCCTCGTTGACTCCAACTGTCACACTATTCCACTAAAACAGTGTTGCCCCTTGAAGGTGTCTTGAAGCGAGTCTCCTTTTTTGCTCATCGTTCAGCCCTAAGTCAATGAAAATCCTTTCGCAATGAAGTAGCCAATTCTCCACTTCGATTGCGTTTTCTATACCAATAAATGGCTTTCCTCCCAGCCGAGCAAAATCTCTATTCAGAATAGCACAGTCTATCCCTACTAGACCTCCATGGTTCCCTCCTCCAGCTTTTGCTCCAACTACTCTAGCATCAATTCCTGCTTGCATCATGTTGATAAAGAAATGATACATTGCTCCCATGTCCACTTTTGGGACTCCAACACCCACATTTGCAGCTTGTGCCTGACCTTGGTTTGTCCTAGCATTTGGTCTGGCATTTCCATTAGTTATGGTGCTTCCCCCACTAGGGTTAACTCCTCTACCTCTAGCATCCATATCTGCATTTGAGTCTTCGTAAGATAAAGAAAAATAGCCTAATAGAGATGGGAGAATGGAGATAAAGCGTATATTTATATATAGCGAATATAAGTATGTTATTATAGCGTTATCCCATACCCCGGTATTTTCTCTTATTCCTTAGGATTATGTTTTCAAAATCATTTTAGCCTAAAGTTTTTCATAAACCTATGCTCTGATACCAAGTTGTAACATCTACTATCTTGAGGCCCAAAACTATGCGCTACAGGTGCTGCAGTCATACATAGTATTGACTTCCAGTGACTAAGTACGGTGATTTTAATGGTATCCATAATATCAGAAGCACATGAATCTGAAATAAAACAACACAGATTAAAAAAAATATTTGATTACATTTCAAAAGAATATTTCATATTCAAATTACATAATCTCATAACTCAGTCCCTGGTTTTGATCAAATATAATCAACATCAGAGTACTAAATAGACATATAAGTCCTAATACATTACAGTGGAATAAACAAAAACAACAACTCCTAAATATAACTAACATCAGCCTCCTACTCATCTCCAAAAGCTTTATTCGTCCATCTACTAAACCTATAAAATCTTAACTCTCAATCTACTCAAATTAATATTGAGCACCCAAGAGTTGATCCTTGAACATTGTGTTCGCCAACCGTTGATAAGTTCCTCTGATATTCTTCAGGCCAAATGGAATTATTTGGTAACAATACAATCTAGGGTCGGTAATGAAGGTAGTATTCTCCCGATCGGGTCCCTGCATCATAATCTGGTTGTATCCTAAGCAGTCGTCTATGAATGAGAGTAGTTCACAACATGCAGTCCCATCTATGAGCTGGTCAATCCTAGGTAACGGAAAGTTATACTTCAGGAAAGCTTTGTTCAGGTCTGAATAGTCGATGTCGGTTCGCCATTTTTCGTTTGATTTCTTGACTAAAACTGGATTTGATACCCACTCAGGATAAGTTGCATCGCAGATGAAGCCATTAGCTAGTAGCTTATCCACTTCCTCTTTAGCGCAGCAAATTGCTCTGGACCCAAGTTGCGTCTCTTCTGCCTTCTTGGAGTGAACTTGGGATCGATATTAAGTGTGTGACATGCTATCTCCAGCAATATTCTACGCATATCATAATGCATCAAAGCGAACACGTCTAGGTTGGAGTAAAGAAATTTGAACAATTTTTGTTGCATTTTGATTCAAATTTATGACCCTATCTTCAAGGTTCGAGTTGGGTTGTCCATGTCGATAGGGACAGACATCGTTATCTCTGCCAATGTGACCTACTCCTCTCCTGATCTCTTCTTCCTAGGGTCCAAAGTCTTGTTAAAAAGGCTATGGTCCCCGACCAAGGGCGGCTCTGTAATTGCTATGTTGACATCAATGGATGTAGAGAGACCTCTCCACATCCTTTCCATTTTCTTTCCATCTTAATTCACACAATTCAGCAATATAACATTCTCTTGCAGCGCTCTAATCTCCCTTTATTACTCCGACTCCATTTTCCGTTTGTGAATTTCATGGTAAGGCACCACTGAGCTAAAGTGATTCTAAAATCGGCAAAGGTTGGTGGACCTAAGGAAGAAATATAGGCTAACATTTCATCAACTATTACGAAGTTCTGGATAAGAACCGCCCTTCATTCTCCTTCTCCGAGCTCCATAAAGTCAATTGTCCTGATTGGATGTCTTGGTTCACCTGTGAATCTATAGATCTTCATTCGATAGGCCGACAATTCCTTCATGTTGATCTTTATTTGGTTGAATGTGTGTCGGAATAAGATGTTGATAGAACTTCCACTATCCACCAGCACTCAGCGCACAACTGCTGGTCCGATCTCGACTTCTACCACTACCAAGTCGAGAGTTGGCCTTTTTATCGCCTCATCATCTCAGTTTCAAAACACAATGTCATCGTTGAGTGTTCTTTTCTTCTAAGTCGGGGTGCCATCTTCTTCTACAATGTAGGTCTCGATTGGGGCTTGTTTCAATGAACTTGCATATCTCACCATGTCGCCCCAACTTTTCTATGCTAGGTGAGGCCCTTCAAAGATAGTACTGATAACAAGTCTCTGTTTCATACGTTTACACCCATCTCCACTGGGCCTAGTTTGGTTTCCTTAAGCATTAGAACTTGGGGTCCAATAGATTGGTTGGGTTTTGTGTCTTCGTTACATATTGCTGGAGCCAGTTGTTCCTGATCAGTTCCTTAATCAAGTCCTTGAGTTGTCTACTCACATTCATGTTGTACCCATATATCTCATGGAAGCAACAGAATTTCCCTGATTGCTTTTGACTTTCAGATTCATCCTTTGGGGACGGCTTCTTGTATCGCTCAGTTCCTTGGGTTGCCAAGTAGAAGTTTTCCAAGCTGTCATTTAATGGCATATATCTTCAGTTCTTAGATTCCTGATTCACTTTTCACCCTAATCACGTCTACCCGGGTTTTGATTCTTTCTTTTCTAATTTCTATCCTTCCTAGCATTTTCGGTAATGGCTTTGTGATTTTTTCCATCTTGATTGACCACTAGATTGCTTAAAATATCTCCTTTGGATGTACAGTGGTAGTTTTTCCTTTCAATGCATCTACCTCTTCCAACCTTAAGTATTGGCTTTCTTTTCGGTTAAACTCCTTTATGGTGGTTGGTTGTTTCATCTTAATCCATCTTCAGAAGTTAGTGGCCAGGTGTATGGCTTGGACCAAGGCCATGAACACCATATCCTCATTTGGATCACTCACTTCAGTAACCACGGTATTAATTCGATTCATAAAACAATACAATGATTCGTTGGGTCACTAGAAAAGGCCGGACGGAGACATCATGTCATTTGGCTGACACATGTGTAGTCTAAATCGTTCCATGAATTACCTTACTAACTCATCAAAGGTGGAGATGGATCTTGGTGGGAGTTTGGTACCATATAGGTTTGAGAAAAATTTGATCCAACCACCCAAGGTGAAAAATTTGCAAAAATTTGATGCAAGAAAGTTTTATGTAGAGAGTAAATGCAAGAAAGCAAATGGAAAACAAGAAAAAGCAAGTAAAGATCACACACAGAGCTTTTATAGTGGTTTTGGCAATCTAGGCCAATGTTCACCTGAAGGTTCTCAATTTATTTTCCACTAATTTGCGATTACAAGTGATCAGGATATATTTTGATCCTTGATTATAATGAATTTTAATGGCTTTCGAGGGAGGAGTTGGATAAAAAGAAGAACACCCTAATGAAGATTATATGGTGTATTTATATGGGTAAAATATGAATTATCTACCTCAAATCTCGCCTATAGAGCCTCACCACATAGAATAAGTCCTCGAAATAAATTTGACCCCATACGTTCTAAGTATGGGGATCGATATCGATCCCTATAGGTAGGGATCGATACCGATCGCTAAATAAGGGGAGTAGTCCCTAAGACTCCTCATGCCGGCTCGCCTTGATGTCTATTTTATAATTCCAGATTTGTTTTGCACAGCCACCTAGGTGTCTTTTAGAGATATTGATGGAGTTATTGAAGAACAGAGTTGCCGATTTAGGAGTTCGTGGAGATCGATGAAGAATTGCATTAAATTAATAAAATAACCTTGGAAATATGCTCTTGGCATCAAGATTGACATGTTGGAAGAAGATGGGTCCACCCAAGCTATTTCTGGGAATTAGTACTGATCCTTAGATGGGAGTCGGTACTGATCCCCAACTTGGGGATCTCACTGTTGTGCTGTTTTGATTTTGGTTATTTTAGCTTTGCTTGAACTTGCTTGGAGTCCAACCCTATAAATTTCCGTGTTTGTTTAGGGATCGACATGAAGATTCATTGAAATTTTTATATTTTGAAGTTTCCTTTGTCTGCTTTGAGTCAAACCCAAGATTTTTGTGTACTTGACCTGAGTCCGACCTGAGTTCACCTATATGGAGTCAGACCCGATATTTTTATGTGTTTGACTTGAATTTTCAAGAGTCGGTATCGAGGTCAAAGGTAGGACTTAGTATCAACCCTTGACTTGGGTTTTCTACATGGTTTTCTTTGGGTCATGCTTGGAGTTTTCCTATGGCTATCCTGATTTGGGTCAGACCTGGGAATTTTGTAGGTTTGCTTCATGTCAACCCTTCAAAAAAATTGAACTTTCAAAATTTCAAATTTTTCGCTCATTTATCGATATTTCCCTCTCTACCTTTTAATGATATTACCAAAGTCCTGAGGTCATTTCTCCATCATTCGCTCATAGGATACGATCATTTAAGTTTTTCGAGTACTGCTTGGTCAAAAGGCTGAATAACATTTGCCTACAAAAGTACATTGTCCGGCAAAGACGATATATATTGAATCAAGACAATTTACGATCCTTGTGCATAATTCCATTCAGCATCTTGGATAATTATTGCGATGCATAGTTGATATCTCACTAGTAAATTTGGATGTACTCTCTCAACAACTATCTATGCTCGATTTCATTGAGCTAGTTGATTGAAATAGAAGATCTCAGCTATCTGGACTGGTATCTTTTCTAAAAGTCTCAAGTATGAATTCAATTTTTGTTGATTCTAGAAATTGTATGTCAGGTCTACCATTGGCTCCCAAGCGTGTTCACATGCCTATGAGTCATTGCCAAGTTATGATGGATTGTGACTACAAGTTGTTTTTGGAATAGTCTGATGAAGAGCAGTCGTCAAGGCGACTAATTCTGCTTCCTGACTGAAGCAATTCCTACTTGAGTTATCAGTTCGACATCTTATTTTAGGATGTTTGGTTCTAATCATGACCCCAGTCCTCAAAGAGGTGGAGAAGTCTTAGGATGATGTTCAGGAAGATGAAATGGTAAGTGTTGATGATGAGGCAGGCCCTGACATCATGGATTCAAGTCATGGGTCGATGATCAAACAACTCAGATCTTTCCATTTCGAGGCATCATTTCGGTCGTAGCCTTAGCTTTATCAAACACTAGGCACGAGTCATAGTGTTGAGCTATCGTGTTTAGCTATAAGATGATGATATTCCTTTACCCCCAGTCTGAAGTCATGGTATTAATGCATGGCGGTCAAGTCTCGTCCTTGTGTAGTGATATACTTCACTGTCGGGTCTTTGGTCTGAGTTGGCGAATGGATAGTCGGGTCACATCCATAATGCGTTTGTGCTCCCTTTGACGGATCAAAGGTAGGAATAGGTGAACGAATGGTCAAGTCGCATTCATTCCATGTTTGTACTCTGGTGAATCCATGAAAAATAAATGTTTATGAATGAATAGTGGGATCACATTTGTCCTGGTTGGGCAGTCATGTCACGGCCATTTTGGATTTGAACTTCCCTTTATCGGATGAAGGGTAGAAGTTAGGAGATGGATGGTCGAGTCACATCCGTTGTTGGGTTGACCATGAATGATCGAGTCAGCCCATCTTGAAATTTATTCTCCCCCTCTCAGATCGAGGGAAAGAGTTAAGTTGATGGATGATTAGTCACATCCATGTTAGTTTAAACTCCCTCTTGTTGGGCCAAGGGAAGAGTTAAGTTGATGGACGGTCAGTCACATCCATTTTGGATTACGTTCTCTACCCCCTCCCCCTGTCAAGTCAAGGGAAAGGGTTAGGAGATGGATGGTTGGTCACATCCATCTCGGATTATGTTGTGGGACCTCCTTTGTCGGGTCAAGGGTAAGGCTTAGGAGATGGATAATTGGTCACATCCATCTCGGATTATGATTTGTGCCCCCCCTGTCGGGTCAAGAGAAAGGACAAGGAGATGGACCGGTCAGTCACATCGATCTTGGTTTATATTTTTTGCCCCTAATGTTATGGTCTTTCCTCCGAGCCAGGGGCAAGAGTTGGAAAAGGAACGAACGAATCACACTCATCTCGGTAGAGCTCTGTAGGTCAAACCATGGGTCATGGCGGTTAGGTAGGAACCTGAACATCTTCATTATTTATATGAAGTTTCATTCAAGTTGGTCACGTTTCATAACACGCATGGCACGCAAAGACAAAGTTGGCGAGTGGAAAGCTAATTCATTTAAAATAGAAAATAATAATCGTATGAAATAGTTCAAAAAAATAGAAATAAGTCATATTCTTGAGTGAAGTAGCATCGTAGATGCTTGCTACTTCATTCTGCTCCATCCCTTATCAGCTAGAAGATGACCGTCAGTGGTCTATTTTAGAACCAATTTTCTTTCAGGTCGTCTAGGTCCATCAGCACTGGAAGCAGTCTATCCTTGTTGAAGATCGGATGTTCCCTGCCCACCACCCTACGGGGCTTTCATAAATTATTGGAGCCGATTTTTTCGGATCAGCTCTTAGATCATATTTTAAAGGTGTCTGCATTTTTTTTGTTTCATGACCATGGGTCTCACAAAATCTACATAATTTTCCAGACCTCCTCTGGCTTTCAATCGATTCTCTCAGGGTTGGTTTCATGTATTGCTCCGAATCGCAGGTGGCTAAGCAGATGTTTTCAGTCGAATCATTTAGGGGGTATATGTATCAAATCTTGGGACTCTAAGTCATCTCCTAGAATCTGAATTCTCATGCGGGGCCCTATTACGGCCTTTGCTCTAATTCTCATTCTTATTTTGTACATTTACGTCAATGTTCCCTGGACTCGCTCCATACTATTTCACGGTAGTGTTGTTTTGAAATCCTTCGGTCGGATGGACTATTCTATCTCTTTGTCTAGTTTGTAGAGCCTCCTCTATGCACAAGTATTGTACCACTTTGTTGAAAAAACGATCCAAAATAGCAGAAGTCTACCTCGATAATCATTCACCAAATTCTAATTGGTGGTGGATCCATTCATCAAAGCCATCAAGATTATGTTGTCTGGAGGGCTGCTCCTTCAGTCATAGCGGTATTAAATCTTTATAAAAGTCCTTGAGCGATTCCCTAATCCTTGGAATAGGTTAAACAATGACATAACATCCTTGAGCCGAGTCGCGTGCATTCCGAATAGCTTAATGAATTTCCTTGCCAGTTGATTGAAAGAAGAGATGAATCTAGGTGGTAATTAGGTAAACCACATGGCCACCACTCCTTCTAGGAAGATTGGGAATCACCTGCACGTGATTGTATCTGATGCTCTAGTGGAGTCCATATGCCACTCGTGTTTCATGAGATGTTGTCAAGGATCGGTCTTTCCTGAATATGCCAACATGGTTGGTATGTCAATCTCCGTGGATACTCTTCACGTAGAATGGCTACAGTGAAGGGATTTGGACTAAAGGAAGTGTCCGATCGTCATTAATTTGGCCACGATTTTCTCTCACAAGTTTCTTACCATTTTAGCCAAGTTCAGCTCTTAAATACCTACCGAGTTGCGGCAATTTGAATCTATCCCTTGTTCTTGGCCCAGTAAAGGATCCCAGTTTATGCCTCGTCTCCTAAGTTCTCCTAACTTTGGAAGAACCGTGCGCATAATAGCTCGGCATTCATTCCTTAAGGGAAACTCAACATCTAAATCTTAATTTTTGGTGCCTTGGTCTACCATAGTGCGTGCGCGCTACATGCCATCACCAATCAAAGGCGTGATCCCTAGTTAACTGGTTCCGCATCGACCCCCTAGTGGGATCAGTACCGACCCCTAAGGTGGGATTGGTACCGACCCTCGTGCCTTAGTTGGGGTTAGTCCTCAATTCCTGCCTTGAATTCCTAGCTTCATGTACATTTATTCATTGCCTTCTACTTCTTTGGAAATGACCAGAAGACAAGGAACTTCCTGATTCTGAATATGGAGGATTTGGATCTCTCCTAGTCCTTTTGCATCCAATGCTCAATTGGTTCAACAAGTTCATATTCTCTTGGATTTGCTGGTTCAGCTCTACACGGCTGTCATGTAGTTCTTTCACCATACGTTTAAACTTCACTCTAGTGTTAACGTCCGAAGTATTCTAGAGATCCGTGGCTCCTTCGTGTATGCCTTCTTCTAGAATGTTCAAATGAATATTATATACTTCATCAACAGCTCCGTAGGAGGTATCAATGTTTTCTCTTTTTTGGGGACCATAAGAAATAGCTTCAAATAGAGATGCATAAAATGAATGGGGAGAAATCGATTCTCTTTCTTGAATCATAGGAAATCCAACAGTAGATGTAGAATCAAATGGTTTGAGAATCGTTCTCAGTGAAAGCACCAAAATGTTTGAGTAAAATTTTGCTTGCTTTACCCAAACACCCAAGAGGAATAATTTGTAGAAAGTTAATGCAAGAAATTTTTATATAGGGAGTAAATGCAAGAAAATGAATGGAAAAGCAAGAAAAAGCAAGCAATGATCGCAGATGAAATTTTTATAATGGTTCGGAAATTTGGGCCTACATCCACTTAAAGGTTCTCTATTACTTTTCCACTAATTTGTGATTATAGGTAATTGGGATCCATTTTGATCCCTGATCACAATGAATTTTAATGGTTATCTAAGGAGGAGTTAGTCAGAAAAAGAGAAGATCCCTCCTAGTGAAGATTTCCTGGTGTATTTATAGGGGTAAACGATGAAATATCTTCCTTAAATCTTGCCTACAGAGCCTCACCGCATCGAAAAAGACCTCCAAAAATCTTGACTCCAAAAATGCTAAATATGTGGATTGGTATCGATTTCTATAGGGGATCGATAGCAATCCCTAAATAAGGGGAGTGGGGCTCTACGACTCCTTGTTGTGGCTCCCCTTGATGTCTACTTCGTGATTCCTGAGTTATTTTGCATAGTCGCCTAGGTTATTTTTGGAGATATTGATGGAGTTGTAGAAGAACATAGTTGCTAATTCAGAGTTCACGGAGATCGATGGAGAATTGCATTGAATAAGCAAAACAACCTTGAAAATAGGCTCTTGGTATCAAGATTTACATGGGAGTCGGTACTGTCCATATGTAGGAGTTGATACCAATCCCCAACTTGAGGGATCCCATTATTGTGTTGTCTTTATTTAGGTTGTTTTAGATTTGGTTGAACTTTCTTGAAGTCCGAATCGAGAAATTTTGAGTGTTTGCTTGGGGCTCGACCTGAAGATTCTTTGAGACTTTTGCTTTTTGAGTTTTTCTTGGCTTGCTTGGAGTCAAACCCAAGATTTTTGTGTCCAACCCGAATTTACCTGCTTGTGGTCAAACCCAAGGTCTTGTGTGTCTGGCTCGAGTTTTCAGGAGTCAGTATCGATCCCTAGGTAGGACTCGGTACCGACCCCTGACTGGGGTTTCTACATGGTTTGATGCAGATCGTGCTTGGAGTTTTTCCATGATTATCCTGTTTGGAGTCAGACTTGAGAATTTGTGGGTTTTCTTCGCATCAACCCATCCAAAAACTTGAACTTTCAAATTTTCAACTTTTTCCCTCATTTTTCATTATTTCACTTTTCTTGCATTTTTATGATATTCCCAAAGTCCATGATCATTTCTCCATCATTCGCTAGTCCGATTCGATCGTTTAAGTCTGTCCGGATACTATTTGGACAAAAGGTTGGATAATAACATTGAAGCAACTCCTTCGAAGAAGAGAAGGAAACATCTGCAGCGGACAGAAGCCATTACCCCAGCTCCGTACATATGCCAACTTTATTTGTACAAGTGTGGTTTAGGGTTTGTTATCCATTTATAGGCTGGTATAGTGGGCATAATAAAATTCTCGAGATATTCCTCCCTTAGGATACTTTCAATGAATGGAGTCCGGCTTGGTGTAGAACCCTGGTCATCGTTTTTTCTACCATTTCTTTCTTCCATCAAGCATTTAATCATGTCTGCTATGTACGCCTCACTAGTACTCCATCGGTCGACTGTCATGGGCTAACCAAGCCTTTGGCTCTGCAAACGGCCTTGGTTTGCTAGTTAAAGCTTAGGCTCTCCATTCTTTGGGAGAACCACTCCAGCAGAATTATGTTGACACGCGGTTGCGGTAGTTGGACCTTCTCTTTCGGCATTCTGTCTATTTATATCAACATTTAATTCCAAGCCCTCATCATCAAGTCATGTGTCAACTTCAGAGTCAGAAAGAAGCATTGGAACATTTCCCATGGAGCATTCGGTCCAAAGTTAGAGCTCATAGCGGGTTATGCTCTAGTAGGTGGAGTACTTCCATTTCCCTCAATAACAATTCTGTAGCTCCATCAACTGTCTCTTTTTTCTTTTGCTTACCATCCTTCATGTGCAAGCCTGAGATCGAGGATTCTCTTGTTCCATAATGGTAGCAGTTTTCGGTTCTTAGAGCAGTTGGTGGTTACATCACTAGCAAAGCGTCTCCCTTATCCGTAAGAGCTTTTAGGCTATCAACCATCTTTTGGTTAAGTTGATCAACCATCTGGTTAAATTCTCCTATCGTTATAACTTCCTGATGAGTATAAGATCCTGGTGCTTGATTTCCAGTATTAACTCATGTTAGTAAGCTGGTGGCGTTGTTGACTTTAACCTGTTGGTGGTTTGGTCCATCACTACTAATTGTTGCACCAATAGATCTCCCTGACGTTATTCTTTTTCTTCTCGCCATTGATCTTCAAAGGTAAGTCTTCATATTCTCTTGAAAGCAGGATTTGTGGATCTAACTTCATGACCTATCTGATCCAAGTGGCGATTTAGATATAAGCCCATGTTCATCGATTCTCAATGACAGCACCAAAATGTTAATCCAAAAAATAGATCGGCACCCTAGAGTGTAATGTGTAAGCACTAGCACTATTTGTACAGAGAAAATATGATAGAAAAGTAGCAGAAAAGTAAATAGACATAGAGAATTTTGTAATGGTTCGGCTGTTAACTAAACCTACATCCACTTTATAACTTTGCTTATTGATTTGATCTTGATAGAGTATGATTACAAGGTGACTGAAAGAGTATTATTCACAAGTACAGGAACTATACAAGTTCTAAATCCTAGAAATGCCTATAGTTGCTGCCTTGGTGGCTGTGATGTAGAGGAGAGAGAGTTAAAAAATAGATAAAGATCCTACATAGTGTTAGCAGAACCTGGATACGATCTAAGTTGCTCTATGGATTGTATTTATAGTGGTAGTAGTCACATTAGGTCAAACAGAGAGTCTAGTAGAAGATAGAATTCGGCCCAAAAGAGTATGTGCAATTCTGACTTCATCTGCACTAACCAGTGATGTTAATACTGACTTCTCATGTCGGTACCGACCTCTTTGGTTAACTCTATAGAGGTCGACCACTTTTTCACTTGTCTTGCTATTCAATTTTGAGATGTTCCACGTTGTTTATCTGGATATTTAGTTGATATTGGTGATGGTTCCTTCATCACTTGGTTTATTCTACAATTCTGACTGCTAACTCTTCAACCTTGATGTTTAGATGTTCAATATCCTTTGATATTGTTTGGGTACACATAAAATAAATAGGGAAGTACCTCTGTAAAGTTTGGTGGAGAGATGAGGGAGTGTGAGATGTCATCATCGACAAGAAGAGTTTGGTTCGACTTCTCACCCTTGGTCTAATTGTGTTGAAACTTCTCTGAGTTGTTTCTCTTTCCTATCTAGGTGTGTTTATATGATCTCAAGCTGTTTCGTCTTCGTCTCGACGTTCTAACTCTTATTGATTTCTACATGGTTAAAAACCTAGTTAACAATAGCTGCCTAGATGACTATCGTGTGTAAGTATGGGATGAAAACGATGCGGAGCTTTCACGTATAGAGTTAGCAGAAACTAGATTCCTCGTTAGTTGTAGTTAGGTTGGTATTTATAAGGGAACATAAGCAATGGATCAGAAGCTTGCTTGCACTAAAGTCTAGATAAAGGCCCGAAGTTGCATAGAAGAAATCAAAGGCCAACGACCTTAGAACATAGGTCGATACCGAGTTATATAGCTCGATACCGACCTATAAATGTTAGTGAAAATCCAACACCAACTTCTGCTTTGCCCTTCTATCTTCATGTTGATGTATCATATGCTATTTCCATTGATTATTGGTTGATTCTAGGAATCTTCTCTTCATCACTTGAGTTAACCTGCTTTCTTGGCTTTCTACTCATCGACCTTGGAATTGGCCATTCAAATTTAGGGAAAATTACTTGATCATGAGCTATTGGAGAAGTGAATGGAAAGTATGGAGTATGGGAGGTGATTTGGGAAGAAAATATAAGTCGGTATTGACCTATCAATGCTTGGCACCGAGCTATGTCCTCTGTTTCAATCTCTTTCAAACTTCATGGAGTTGTTTCTTTTCTTTGTCTAGGCTGCTCGCAAGTTTTGAGTCGTTTTGTCTTCTTCCCGACGTCCTAAGTTCCGTTGACTTTTTTTGTTTAAAAACTCAATAAGCACACACACACACACATATACACACGCACACACATATATATTTATATAATAGCCTCTTTTATTTAGCACCATTTCTAGCTCTTTGATATTCGCTATAAATTTATATTTAAATATTTGGTTCATGTGATAGGAGAGAGAATGGACAAATATTTAAATAGAAATTTGCGGTTACTATCAAAGGCTATTATTAGTGCTAATAAAGAGGGCTATTGATCTTAGAGTGTGCACGCGCGCGCGCGCGCGCACACACACACACACACATATATATATATATATATATATATATATATATATATATATATATATGTATATATATATATATGGAAATTCTATCTGAACACAAAATTATGGTGACATTCTTTAACCTATATCGTGAAATAAATGATTAATGAACCCGTAAAAGCGTGTGTGTATGTATGTGTATATATGTGTATGTATATATATGTATATGCACATACATACATACGCATGCACATATATACATATATTCATAAAATAAAATGCATCACATGTAAAGGAAAAGACGAAGGACGGATCAAATTTAATTAAAGAACAATATCCGATGGTTGTCCATTGTCTACCTAATCCAACAATTAACCCTGCCGTTCATTTCTTCACGCTGTTAACTTTTGTTCTCCCCCATTTTATATACCTTACTAGTCATCATTCTAAACACGTTTCACGCATAGTACCGAAGTCCGAATCGTGGGTCAAGCTGTGTTGGTGCAAGGTTAAAGGTTCTAGTGGTTCGACCGATCAGATCATGGGAGCTGCGTTGATTGTTATTTTCTATTTTTCTAATTTAAATGTAAAATTATTTCGAGTTGTGTTAAAATTTAATCAATTATAATTAATATATTGAGTATACTATCATATTAATTAGTGTTAAAGGAGAGTCGTTGTTGGAAAAGTTGAACATACTTGGGCTGAAAGAAGCTGCGATGAAGACCTTCATCAGTGATGTACAGAATTCACTAACAACTAATATCATACTAATTTCAACATTGCATTACGTACATTGTTTCTATAAGCTTATTTAGTCTGTATAGTAAAAGGGATATTGATGACTTAGTGCCTCCATTTTAGGTACCTCTACTTTCAGTAGTTCATGGTAGATTGTTTTTCTGTGTTTTATTTAATTGATTTGAAATCATAGTGTACCCTACTACATTCGCATCAACTCTCACTTCTAAGCTGGTTCATGTGCCGTATGTTTGACTTTTGATGTTTGTCTTACATGTGTATATGGAATGCTGTAATGAGTTTACCACTGTACATAGTAAATCTATGGCTATATGGGTACAATTAAATATTATTCAAAATTATAAACATTGTATAATTTTGAAAAACACTTGGGTACGGCTTAATAATATTGTTCTACGGTAAATCTGTGGCTCTATTGTAAATGCATGGGTACAGCTAATTATGATTGTACATGGTAAACATATGGTTCTATGGTAAATGTATCAGCATGGCGAATCTATGGTTCTACGGCTACAGCTATATATTATTCGAAATGGTATAAATTACAAAAAGAAGAGAAACTGCCTTTAATAATATGCATAAGACTAAATATAGATGTTCTCGGCACAACCAAGCCAACTATATGGCTATACCAATATATAATGCAAATAAAAACAGTTAAAAAAATCGGAATCTTCCGGGTAGGTGTACTCATTTAAATGTAGTCTGAAGCTACTAAAAAAGGATTGGTACTTCCACAATAAACAAAAGGTATATGCTAATGAATAGAATTAAATATAAAAAAGGATTGCTGACATATAAGACCATTCGGTTGGTTAGACATTGAAATAAATATAGAACATCACCTTGCTCGAGACTTCAAGCATAGTTCCAGTGTCCAATGTACATGTACAATATGGAGGAAGGTGTAGAAGCTCGTATCTTTGTACCTTTTGAGTTGACAATAAATCACACATGTTCAACTCAAATTGAACGGGAATACAAATCTTTAGGAGTAAAGAATGATAGATTGAAGAAAATTAAAACAAAAACACAGAATCTCACGATTGCAGCGGAAAAAAATATTATATATAATAGTATATTTTTATACGAAAAAAACTGTAACTGTAATATACATACAATAATCAGAGCACAATAGTCAACAAATCAATCTGGACAGTTATAATAATTTGTCCTCATAAGTGTTGAATATACAGCATATACATACAGCGAAATATAATCGAATACGTGAAATATGCCTAAGACTTCTCCAGCACGTCTCCTAAGCCCTTGTGGTTAAGTGATTTGGATTTGGTGCAAGAGGTCACAATTTCGAAACTTGATGTGATTCGAACGTTTATTGACATGTGGCATGTTGTCACAGTGATTTGTTGTATATAAAGTACCATCTCAAAAAAATAATACTCGGTCTGTCTCCAGCATTATGATAAAATAATACTCGAGTCAGTCTGAAAAACCATCGTGAGAAAACACAGTCAATTTAAATTATTGCCGTTATCAAAACTTTTGAAAACAAAGTTATCTCGTAAGACCACGCCACACATAAATACGACGAGCTTTTACCTTACGATAACCAAACATTTTATATCAAAATCATTTGATATTATAATAGTGTCTATAGAAAGTAAACTACAAAATAGCTGAAATGTTTGCATCTCACGTTTCAGCATAGTTAGGCACATCAAAACCACGGACTCGTAATGGATATTAGATTCCATACAATGACAGGGATACTGGGGTATCGTCCGTCACAGTACACCTCTAGAAAAATGTACCGAGATTGTATCTAACGATCCCTGCCAATACATGGTCGACCTACCCCTTTCTGGATAGTACCGAATATGTTATTACCCCCGGTGTTCCCACCCTATCGAGCGCTCTATCTTTCATGCACAACCATATACATAATTATAATATATTCGAGGGTATCTAGAAAAGTGATAACATGCCCTACTTGGATGTGACCCACTTAGCCCGGCTGCATCTCTCATGTTTTAGTCATTCCCGATTGATGAGGCTTGAGGCTACGTACTACCTTAAGAATATTTAGTGTTTTTCAGTGAAAAATGGAATATTTGGTTGAATTGATTTTTTTATTTGATAGTTAAATAACCAACTATCAAATATAGACCTAACTATAACTTTGAAAATATCTAGAAGAAGCACGGGATTATATGGTACGGTTACCGTTTAGGGTGCTATTATCTTCGTTTGTTTATTTTCTAAGAAACCGAGGTTAAGTTTATCGGAAAATATCGAACGTTGTTTCGAAGAGACCGGAATCGGATTTGTTATCTGAAAACCACTTCGATCCAACAAGTACGTTTTCGAAAATGAAGAAAAGAGAATGGAATCGAAGATAGAGCGGTGAAGCGCAATG
Organism: Allium cepa; assembly: GCA_030765085.1. Lineage (NCBI taxonomy): Eukaryota > Viridiplantae > Streptophyta > Magnoliopsida > Asparagales > Amaryllidaceae > Allium > Allium cepa. The sequence continues at coordinate 163,613,176 of CM060945.1, read as the reverse complement.
GCTAATCGCTACTAATCCTGAAGGCGATTCCACCATGACGTAGTACGAATAGTGTCTTTGGTTCCGTTCGGACCCGGAACGTACTTGTATGGATGAATGCTATCAGTACATTGACATTGAGGGACAATGAGCATTCTAAGTGAATATTTCTGAAAAAGTTAATCGTAGCCTCTAACCTGATCAATTGGGAATGGCTGAAAATCAGGAGGAATGCAGCAAGGCTAAGAGGGTCGCACCTAAGTAGGGTATGTTTATCACCTCTCTAGACACCAGCGGATATTATCACCATGATGTATGGATGGAGCTCGAGAGAGGATAGGAACGCCCAGGGTGATAAGATATTCGGTCTACCCAAGTTAGGGGTAGTTGGGTAGACCGGTCTTGTGTTGCAGGGGATCCCGGCGTGGTCCTCGGTACGCTATTCTAGAAGAGTACTGTGATAGATGGTACCTCATTGCTTATCATTCATATAGAATCCATTCTCCAATACGTGCCTTTACGGTTTTGATTGTAGAGCCTAGTATGCTGGAATTTAATTAATGTAACAATTTCAGCTATTTGAATAAGTATTTGTACATAGACACTATTATAATATCAGACGATTTGATATGAAATGTTTTGGTTATCGTAAGGTAAAAACCCATCATGTTTGTTTGTGGCGTGGTCTTACAAGATACCTTTGATTTTCAAAGGATTTTGGAACTTTATTAATTCAAATTGAGTGAGTTTTCTCACGCTAGTTTTCCAGACTGACTCGGGTGTTATTTTATTATAATGCTCGGGTCAGACCGAGTATTACAGGTTCATGATGCTATAGAGCTCAGGAGATGAGCTAGAGACCGAGACGTATTCTCGAACTTGTTTATTTCCGCTGCAGTGTTTTATTGAGATTACCAGCAATTGTAAGGACATGTTGCTATAATTGTTCAGGCTGGTAATTATTGTTTTGTACAGTCTGATGTGAGATATATATATATTACAGTTTTAATTTGTGTAAATAGCTATTGATATTATATGTTATTCAGTTCGCTGTGAGATTCTGTTTTTGTTTAGTTCTTCTTTCTTCTACTTACTTTCTTTTCTCTCAATAATCTGTCTTTCTGGCACTCGATCGTTCGACATGTTATACGTTGAGCGTATTTATGTCGATTTTTCAAGGGCCGAAAGGGTGGATCATGGCACATGCTGAACATAATCAAGCAAATTCGATACCCAGTTCCTTCGAAACCAATCATTGAATAAAAGATCTTAAGCGGTTAATTAACATTCAAAGAATTTGTTTATTTTATTTTATTTTAGAAATACTTAAATATGATCTTTTAGAGCGCACGAGCTTTCCTTTCGATCTATTCCACCCCTCGCCTAAAAAGAGAAAACATAGGCCAAGTAAGTTCAGAACACTGGTTGCTCCATCTCTAACCTTATTTAAACATCTTATTTTATCTTCTCGGATCTCACAAGTGGGACAAACGTACTAGTCGTTTCCACATACTCAGTTATTAGCTTTATTTAGAATTACTTATAAGATTCCAAATTATCTTTAAACTTTTAATTTTCCTTTTGAAACATCCATAATTGATTATAGGAAATATTGTTATGTTTAAACCCATATTAAAAAGGTTACAGAATTCGCAGCGTAAAAGTGCTGCAAAAAATGTTATATAAGCTTATTTGATTTAAACAACCTATTAATATTTGAAAATTCATATTTTCCATTTCAAATCTCTTTTAACCTATTTTAATAGATTTATGAAATTTATTTCATATTTTTAATCATTTAAAAAATATCATTTTAAAAGAAATCCCCTTTAACATTCCAAACTGCAAAACCCTGATGTTTTTAGAAAATACTTTTGGAGATATTTCAAACTCAACTTGATAAAATTTTGATTCTCTTTCTTCCTTTGAAAACTGTTACCATTTTGAACCAAATAATTTTTATTTTGAAGAAATCCAACTTATAAATCGTTCTCTACGTTAATTTGAAGTTACCGGTCGAAATTTACGAACTACCGCTACGCGACAAGCTCGATTTTGACCGATTTTCTAAATTACTTCGGAATTTGTCCAAAACACTTCAAATTAGTTTTAAAGCATATTTAAACTATTTTAGCTTATTTAAAATAATATTTTCATCATTTAAAACTTATTTTTCATTTCAATTCATATTATAATATTATATTATTATTATATAAATTTTCATCTTTTTAGATATTTTGAAATTATTAAGAGGCTAAATAATTTCCATACATATATTTGTGTGGATTTAATTTTCATTAAATTGACTATACTTACTAACCATTATTCTTATCATTTATCAAACCAATTTGTCATCCATATCACAAACATATAATCAACCATAATATCAACCAAGTTATCATCCATTAAATCATCCAACACATAACAAACTTTTCATATTATTAATTTGAAATATTTTGAGATGGTAACTTAAAATATGAGTACTTACAATTAGTTTCACTCCATCAAACTTTTTCATAGACTTTCCTTTCTGGTTCCGATAACATCTCCTTCTCTTTTTCTTGCTTCGGAGCTTTCCAACTTGCTTCCTTCTCCTCCATAGGTTCGACCTCCTCCTGTTCCACGCCTTCTTCCATCATTTCTTCACTTCTTAGATGTTAAACCATGTTTTAATCGTATTTTAAGGTCTTTGGTATAGTTTGATGGTGTTTAGAGTTGATTTGATATCATTTTACGAAAAGTTAGTAAGGAAAGAGAAGAGAAGAAACCATTAGAGAGTGGAAGAAAAGCTTGAAAAGGGGAGAAGAAGAGGTGTAAAAGGAAGTGGAAAAAAAATGAGAAAGTGGATGCTTATTTATAGAAAAAGATTCGGATTAATAATATTTTGTAAAAAGATCAAATTGACCAAGTGAGACGACCAGACTTTCTACCACCAGAAAATCGCATCATCTTTAAGAAAGAAAGGGACAGAAAAGAAAATAGAAGAAGAGAAGAAAGAAACAACATCAGAATCTAACAGCGGAACGAATAAATTATATTAATAACATAAACATTACATAGTTTACAACCATATCAGAGTTACACAGATATACAACACATACTAGACAGTTATAAGCACCTGTCTAGTTATACGACTTAATACAACTCAAAGATAACAACTCAGAGAAAACACAGCGGAATACTAGTTATATATCTACACGCAGAAGCCTCCTGCTCCATTGCTCCTTCACAATTCGTCAAAGCTAACCTGAATCCTAACCTGAATTCCCTTGGCTACTCGTAAAAATTTGAGTACCCAAGAGTTTATGTTACATTTTAAGCAAAGTAACACTTACCATCACCATTTAAAATCATGCTTTATGTCATTTTCACTAAAGTATTGATTAAAAAATATAATAAATATGTTTGTTTGATTTGATGTTTACTTTTTTCTTTGAAATGACATGTTTGTCTTTTTGTGTTTACTTTTTCTTAATTATATTTTAGAATTTTCTAAGTATGTTTAGTAAAAGTAAACTTGATTAATGAATTAACTAATACTTACACTATTTGAATATATATTCATATAAATGAAAATAAAGGTGCGACGATATTGCTACAACTTTTAATCGATAAAACGTTGATTTTCGACAAAATGTTTTATGGTCACATTTTGACATTTTGGTTAAACTATATATTTACGTAAACCAAATTTAAAAATAAATTTTTATAATGTTATTTTTGAATATAAACACTTATAAATAAATTAAAATAATTTATTTAACCATTGAAACTTACTTTCTGAAATCGGCATTTTGTCACTTTTGTCGATATAGGAAAATGTTACTATTTTTTGTATGCTTCTCTTTCCAAATCCGATCTAATTCTGTTTGAATCATATTACCTTACTTAATTTATATTTAAAATCGCTTAAAATTGTATATTTTAAAGTGGTCAAAATCCGAGTCGTTACAATTTCTTTCAGCAAATCAACCCATTTTCATGGTGTAGTCAAGAATTCAAATAGTTATTTAATTATTATGGACGTTGATTAATTCTTATGCTAGTTCTTTGTCTACTTCTTCCATCATACACAAAGATGCAGTTGCTTAGCCGAAAGGCGCAGTTGCTTGGCTGGAAACTTTTGGAGCATTAAAGGAATTGTATTGACATGCTGCTATTTTTGTAATATTTCGATTCAATTTATTTAGGTTATTTGATGCAATTTTTATCAAATAAATTTGAACTATGTTGAATCTTTTAGTTTCTAAATGTTATATTTTGTAATTATACGCCGTAAGACCTTCAAATATTTTCTATATTTTGTGCTATCTAGTTTTTGATCCCTTGATGTAGTATTGATACAATATTGGTGCAGTTTTTCATTTACAACGGCTTTTCTGATTTTGCTGCTTTTTTTGTTAAATGGATCAGGTCGGGTCGACCCTTTTAATAATTGGATCAGGTCGGGTCGACCCATTTATGAAATGGGTTGGGTTTGTATAGGGTTGTCAATGGATGTTCAAAAAATCTGAAATCTGTCTGCATCCGCATCCGAAAAGTGGATAAATATCCGATATCTGAAAAAATGGATGCGGATACGAAGATATCTGAAACCGCAAATTATTCGTCCAATTTTTGTCAAGATTATAATGTAAATTATGTTGATTTTAGTACAATGAAAGGTATTCGTTTATTATTTTATCAAGTTAGTAGTTTATATTACATGCACTTAGTACTTACTATCTGCTCGAAACAATTTATTACCATCATATTTGTTAATTTTTAGCACTTTACAATCAAAAAGATTGAACAATATTTATGTTAAACCAAAATTTGCTCTTCATAATTTTTGATTTATCGTCGTTAGCAGATAGAATAATTATCCGATATCCATCTATATCTGCATATATCCTGTATCCGAAAATGATTTTGGATGAGAATACGGATATTACACTATCCGCATCCGAAAACATCCGTTGGCAGATCTAGGTTTGTATATGTCTTGAAGGGATCGGGTCAAATTATATCAAATCCATTTATGATCCGATCCGGCCTATTTGATAGGTCTAACTTGCTGGGAACAACATACAAATTTCTCCACTGCCTCTAACCTGATGTAACACCAAAAAAAAATCTCTATCGAACATTAGAATCTATCATTTTGAAACCACATATTCAACGAGCACAATAATGTATGCAAACGTAGGTATTAAAAGAAAAAGGCATGGGAGAAAGGACATTTGATTACAAATCACACACTAACATTTAAAGCAAAATCCATGTAGCACAATGAAATATACAGTGGAAGAAGTCAAATCATACAGTAAATTGACAACCGCCCAACTATGCTTCCTTCAAGGCTCAAACTTTATTTGTATGATATTTTTTCCAATTTAGCTTAAAGGTAGCATTTAGTTTAAAAACAATTTTCTGTTTTTGATTTTCAATATTTATGTCAAATATGAGAAGAACGAAGAGAAGACGGGGAAGATAAAAGAAAGACGGATGGAAGGATGAAGGGGATAGAGGGACAACCGATGAATGGATTGTTTCAACTGCTTGCGCTTTTTCCAAAAATGCGAAAAATAAAGAAAAGTCGTTTTCTATTTTATATGTTAACTTCTTTTTCTAAATTAGTCATTTTTGATAATATACAAGCGTCGTGTGCATTTTTGTATTAACGAAATCCCAAAACTAAAAATAACAAAGCAAACACTACCTTAGTTTTGTAAATTTATTACAGTTTTAACCTCATTTCAAAAACATTTCAAATTTCATCAGCGTTTTTCTTTTAACTTACATTGGCTCCTTTCCAAAAGGTGCCATTGTAAAGGTTAATAAGAAAAATCCAAACGGCATTTAAAACACAGCCTATACTTTTTTTTCCTTTTTCTTTTTAACTTTTACATTGGCTTCTTTTGAAAAGAAGCCAATGTAAATGTTAAAAAAAAAGAAAAATATGGACGACATTTGAAATTTCGTCAGTGTACATTGACCGGCTCGACGTTGAGCTAGTCAAAAATAAGCTATAAATGAAACAAGGTTTCGAACATGGTTAAAAGTGTAATAAGTTTATAAATCTAGGCTTAATTTGACAAAATTCCTTCCTTATTTGTATGCAAGCTAATCCGTCACACACTTTCTGGTAGTAGGGTGACATAAAAAACCTTGATTAAATTCATTAATACAAATAGACTTTTTTAACAAATTTTCAATTTTATTTAAAGAGAATTAGAGAAAATGACAAATTTTAAAAAAATTAGGTTGAACGACATGAAGTTTTATTTTTAGGCTGAAAGACAAATGCTAGATATATTTAGCATTACATTCAACTTTTACACTATACAAAATGCTAGATATATATAGCATTGTATTCAATTTTACAATATACAAAATACTATTTATAACTAGCATTGTCTTTCAGTCAAAAAAAATTTTTGCTGTCCTTCAGCCTAAAAATATTTTTAAGCTTGTTTTTCTTCCTATTTCCTTGTTTTATTTACTATATACTACTAAACTACTGTGACGCCCCACCTCTATACTCATGCTAGCCAAGGACACTACGGGATAATGCCGTCAACTGGCGTGGAGAATAAGGCTGTTGAGGAGCGACCTAAGTGCACGCGACCTAACCAATGTCGAGCGACTCAAGGAAATGAAGAAGGTCGAGCGACCTAGCGACTTATGGGTTACGACCTAAGGTAGTAACGACTTAGGGAGCTAGCATGCGGCCTAGGTGGTGCGACCCAAGGGGTACGCGACCTAAGGAGGTAACGGCTTAAGGAGGTGCGCGGCCTAAGAATGGTGCAACCTATATGCACGCGCGACTTAATAGGCCGAGCGACCTAACACGAGCGACACAACTGCAGGCCGAGGGAATGCAAGCCGAACGACCTAAGTGACGAAATGACCTAACTTGTCGCGACCTAAAGATATAACATGGCGCGACCTATAGGGGAGCGACCTAAGTGCACGCGACCTAACCAATGTCGAGCGACTCAAGGAAGTGAAGAAGGCCGAGCGACCTAGCGACTTATGGGTTACGACCTAAGGTTGTAACCCATAAGTCGCTAGGTCGCTCGGCCTTCTTCACTTCCTTGAGTCGCTCGGCATTGGTTAGGTCGCGTGCACTTAGGTTGCTCCTCAACAGCCTTATTCTCCGCGCCAGTTGACGGCATTACCCCGTAGTGTCCTTGGCTAGCGTGGGTATAGTGGTGGGGCGTCACAGCTTGGTATCAGAGCCAAACTTCGGAACAATGTAGAATAATCTAGCAAGGATCATTGTCCTAAGTCCATCTTAGGAGTCGTGCTTTAGGATTTAATTCGAGTCTTCGTACTGATTCATCCTATTTTCTTTATGATTCCTTATTTATCTATCAATATTGCTTGATATTCATTTGGTGAGTAACCTTATCCTTCTTCTTTCTTTCTTTCAAAAAGGAAGAGAAATGGTTAGACCTGGCCGTCCCAGCGCCGGTTAATCTCGTGCTACTCCCCAAGATGGAGTATTTATATCTGCACAGCGGCTTCTTGATCTAGTAAGGAATGCTCAAGCAGCCGGATCTAATCCAGAGTCTACTCACCCTAGGTCTGGATTTGCACGATTGTGCAGCGATTATACTAATTTGGGTGGAAAGTCATTCAAAGGTTCTGAAACCATTATTGAAGTCCAGGCTTGGCTGAGATCGTACGATCGAATCTTTTCTCGCATGAATCTTATTGATCTTCACCGCGTTCAGGTGGCCTCTAGTATTCTCATTGAAAGAGCATTAGATTGGTATGAGCTTCTGATTTCTGAAATAAATGAAGCGGATCTCACTTGGGAGAAATTCCGGGAGCGCTACGAACTCAAATTTGTGCCAGAAGCTGAGAAGGTGACTTTGGCTCGCCGTTTCATTGACCTTGTTCAAGGTGAATCCTCTGTGACAAATTATGTCGCATCCTTCGAGTCACTTTCTAAATACGGAGTCGAATATATAAACACCCCATTGAAGAAAAACCAAGGATTTGTCGGTGGCTTGAATAAAAATCTCAAGAAGCCGTTACTTCTAAAATTAGAAGTTTCTTTTGATCAACTCGTTGATATCGCTCTTCGTCTTGAAGAGGCAGATAGGGAGAGTGATGTTGAAGTTATGAGTGCCAAACCAAACTTCAACAACAAGAAAAGGCCTAATAAGTTCAAAGGTTCTTATGCCAACAATAAGAAAGGGAAGAAAGCCTCTCCGGCAACTAAGACTTCTATCCCAAGTGGTGGGCAATGCTACAATTTTGGTTCTATGGACCATTATGCGAACAAGTGTTCAAAGCACCGTACTTGTCGCTATTGCAAAAGCCCAGATCATTATTTATCTTCTTGTCCCAAACTTAAAAATAGGAAGGAGGGAAAGCTTAATGTTACTTAAGCCCTTGGCAACACATCTCGTGGTGAAGGTATTTCTCATTCTATCCCTGATGGTATTATTTTATTTCGTGATCATCTTATTCGAGTTCTTTTTGATACGGGTGCGTCACATTCTTTTATTTCAAAAGAACTTGTTGATACTTTTTCTTTGGATGTTATGTGTTTAATGACTTCTTTGAGAATTGCGAATCCGGTTGGTGGATCCGCAACAATCAGTTTATTGTGTAAAGATGTTGAGATTATTTTGTGTGATTTTTCTTTCCGAGCCGATTTGCATGTTATGCGCTACTTAGGCTTTGGAATGATTTTGGGAATGGATTGGCTTAACCGCTATAAAGCCCAAATCCTATGTCCTGAGCGGACTATCTATCTTCGACATCCTCAATCTGTTAAGCATATTTCTATTGACCTTAAAGATTCGAATTCCATCTTAGTTGCATCTTTATATTCTTTAAATCCTCATGATGACGATAATGATGATGAGGAGGATATTATTTCTCTTATTCACGTTGTTTGTGAATTTTTCGACATATTTGAGCCCGTTTTAGGATTACCACCTAAGCGAGCAATTGAGTTCAGAATTAATCTCATCCCTGGAGCTCAACCTATTACTCGTCCTCCTTATCGTATGTCCAATAAAGAAAATGAGGAGATGCGTAAACAATTATCCGAATTGGAGATGAAACAATTTATTCGCTCTAGTTCCTCGCCTTGGGGAGCTTCGGCTATTTTTGTGAAGAAATCTGATGGTACACTTAGGCTTTGCGTTGACTATCGCAAGCTTAATGATCTTACTATCAAGAATAAGTATCTTTTACCTCGGATTGATGATCTATTCGATCAACTTAGTGGTGCTAGAGTCTTTTCACAATTAGACTTAGCTACCGGTTTTCATCAGCTTCGTATTGCAGAGGATAGCATTCCTTTGACATCTTTCTGTACCCGTTGTGGATCGTATGAATGGCTTGTTATGCCATTTGGTTTAACGAATGCTCCAGCTTAATTCGTTGACCTTATGAATAGAGTTTTCAAAGACTTCCTCGATCGGTTTGTTCTCATCTTTATTGATGATATTCATGTGTATTCTAAAACCGAGGAGGAGCATCAAAAATATCTTCGGATTGTGTTGGAAACTCTTAGGAGCATTCAATTAGAAGAAATTTTTTCTAAATGCCACTGTTGGCAATCTCGTGTGAAGTTTCTCGGTCACATTACTTCTGAATCCGGAATTTCCATGGATCCTTCAAAGATTGAAGCGATTCAAAACTGGAAGAGACCGGAGAGTGTGACGGAAATCCGTAGTTTTCTTGGATTGGCAGGTTATTACCGCCGTTTCGTAAAGGACTTTTCCAAAATTTCTATGCCTCTTACTAGTTAGACAAAGAAGGGAGTTAAATACATTTGGTCGGACAAATGTGAAGCTTCTTTTCAGAAATTAAAAGAACTCATTTCCAATGCTCCTATTCTTGTGATTCTCGAGGGAAACCAAGATTTTATTGTTTATACCGATGCTAGTCGCGTTGGTTTGGGTGCCGTTCTTATGCAGAGAGAACGTGTTATTGCTTATGCTTCTAGGCAATTAAAGCCAGCCGAGACTACATATGCCACTCATTATTTAGAACTCACGGCTATCGTTTTCGCCCTTCATATTTGGCGTCATTATCTTTTGGGAGAAAAATTTATTCTTTACACCGATCATAAATCCTTGAAGTATCTATTTTCTCAAAACGAACTTAATTTGCGTGAACAACGTTGGCTCGAATTTCTTGCAGCTTATGATCTTGACATTCATTATACTCCCGGAAAGGGAAATCGTGTTGCCGATGCACTTAGTCGTAAGCAACAAGCGGTTGTTTCTATGATGATATCCGAATGGAATGATCTCGGAATTCTATCCACTTGTGAGATTCGAGATCATGTTTCCGATTTATGTTCATCTCTTGTTTTATGTAGCCTTGAGGCTCATCCTTCTCTTTTAGACCGCATTCTTGAAGCTCAAAAGCTAGATCCCGAATTGGCTCTTCTTGGCCAAAATCTTAGGAATAAAATTGATATTGAAGGTTTGAAAGACTTTGAAACTGATTCTCGTGGCGGTATTCAAAAATTTAGTAGACTTATCGTGCCAAATATTAGTAATCTTCGTAATGACATTTTAAAAGATTCTCATCGTTCTAAATTTACCATTCATCCCGGTAGTAGTAAAATGTACGCAGATATGAAGCGACTTTGTTATTGGAAGGGAATGAAATCCGATATTGCTAACTTCGTTAAGTGTTGCATGACTTGCCAACTTGTCAAGGCCGAACATCAAAGGCCCGGTGGGTTATTGCAACCTTTACAAATTCCAATTTGGATGTGGGACCAAATCTCCATGGATTTTATAGACGGCCTTCCCCGTTCTCGTTTGGGTCATGATAGCTTATGGGTGATAGTCGATAGACTTACTAAATCCGCCCATTTTATTCCCGTTCGATCCAATCGAACCGTTCCTCTCTTGGCCAAACTCTTTATTAAATAAATTGTAAAATTGCATGGAGTTCCTTCTTCTATTGTTAGTGATCGTGATCCATTTTTTACTAGTGGATTTTGGAAGAGTCTTCAAAAATCTTTGGGAACGAAGCTTAATTTTAGCACCGCATATCATCCCCAGTCCGATGGACAAACTGAGCGTGTCAATCAAACTCTTGAAGATCTTCTTCGTGCATGTGTTCTTGATTTTGAAGATCTTCTTCGTGCATGTGTTCTTGATTTTGATGGAAGTTGGGAAGATCATATTTCTCTTGTTGAGTTTTCCTATAATAATAGCTTCTAATCTAATATTGGTATGGCACCTTTCGAGGCACTCTATGGAAGGCCATGCCGATCTCCTTCTTGTTGGCTTGAGGCCGGTGAGAAGCTGGTTTTAGGTCCAGATTTTATTCGTGATCCACAGAGAAGATTGACCTTATTCGTCATAGGATGAAAGAAGCCCAGAGTAGGCAAAGATCCTATGCCGATAACCGGAGAAGGAAGTTAGAATTTTCTGTGGGAGATCTTGTGTTTATTCGTGTTTCACCTATGAAGGGTGTTGTACGTTTCAGTCGATCGGGAAAGTTAGCGCCTCGATATATTGGGTCATTTCCTATCATCGAACCTATTCGTTCCGTGGCTTATCGCCTTTTATTACCGGCTCAATTTTCTGCTATTCATGACGTGTTTCACGTTTCTCAATTACGGAAGTGCCTTCGAGATTCCGATTCTATTCTTGAGCCCGGTGTTGTGGAAGAAATTGAAGTTTCACCTAATTTAACTTATGAGCAACATCCTATTTGTATTATTGCTTTGGAGGTCAAGCGCCTTCGAAATAAAGATGTTCCGCTTGTTAAAGTCCAATGGTCCTCAAATCCTGAGGATTTCTCTTGGGAATCTAGAGAGTTCATCGAGCGAACACATCCAGACTTACTTTCTCCTGCTCCATGAGGTGAATTTCATATTTCAAATTTCTTTTGTGTTGATATGCTTTCATGGTTGTTACCTTATATTTTCTTCTTAAATATTGCGATGACGCAATTTCTTTAAGAAGGGGAGTCTGTAACAACCCGTAGATTTTACGATTAAATATTTAAATATTTTATTTTAATATTTTATCGTTAGTCGGATTTTAGTCCTAAAAGTTACTTTTTGCATACGGTCAAATTTGGACTCGGAACCACTTCCATTGAGTTCAAAACACAGTTTGCGATCTTTTTGAGAATAAACTTTGATATGTTTGGAGTTAGTGGAATTTTGACACCTTTTCACTTTGGGCTTTGGGTTTGGTTTAGCCCATTAGCCTAAACTATTTACTCTAGCTCAACCCCCTTCCCTTCATAACTTTACTTTCATTTCATAACACTCAAGCTTCATCAAAAATGGAGGAAGGAATGGAAAATTAAAACTCCAAGCCCTAGTTCATTTGCAAATTCAACATCCAACTCCAAATTCAAAGAGAAGCCATTGATTCAAGCTTCTTGTGTACAGATTCAAGTGTGGTTGATTCCTCTTTTGCTTTTAGGCTTCTCCTTCATTGATTTTGTGTAAAGGTGAGATTTTTATCTCACATCTTTGTCTATAACTATCTTTGATTGTTAGGTATGAATTCCTAACACTCATTCATGTGCATTTGCTTGTGGTTTGGATTGAATTGGTGAAAATCCCAATTTTTAGTGTTTTAGGTTCAAATCTTTAAAAATCCAATCTTTGATGTTTGTCCACGTTTTTGGTGATGCATCGAAGAGCCAATACGACCGGGTAGCCTATGGGCATAATCCCCTAGCGTCCGTGCTAGATCGGTTGCAAATTGAGTGAGTTTTGCGCTTCAAAACCCTTAGGTCGCTCGGCCTGCACGACTCGAAGTGCTCGGCCTGCAGTTAGGTCGCGCCCCGCTTAGGTCGCATCAAATTGAGTCACTCGGCCTTAGGTCGTAACCCATAAGTCGCTAGGTCGCTCGGGCTTCTTCACTTCCTTGAGTCGCTCGGCATTGGTTAGGTCGCGTGCACTTAGGTCGCTCCCCTATAGGTTGCGCCATGTTATCTCTTTAAGTCGCCCCTGCTTTAAGCCGTGTGCTATTTCTTGAGCCGTTGATTCCTTGTGTTGACTTATGTTAAGTCGTAAGTCGTGGCTGTTAAGTCGCAAGGGTATTTCCACTTTGATGAATTTGGAATCGAATTCTTTGGATTTCATTCACGTCTTCGTATGTGATTTTTTGTGAATTGATCGTTTCTACGATCATTTTTGTGATTTGTCATTTTAAAAATATACCAACCTTTACCTCGCTCGTACGAGAAATCTAATTAAATGGCTTCGTAAAACAAGTGGTATGAAACGCTTGTGTTCACTTCGTTGGTTAATTTCTTGGACTTGTTTGATTGAATCTCTTGTGACAATTTTCTAGTGGAAATCTACAATTTGTTCGTAAATATTTAAGTTAAGCTAGTGGTTATCGGACCGGAAGCTAGGCTTTTTACATTTACTAGCTTATTGTAATTGACACTTCTTGATGATCGTTGATGATCATTTTTGTGATTTAGACTAGCAAATGTGCGATGTCTCTTGTCTACGAGGGAGACTAAACCCCGTTTCTGTGGAACTTTGGCTCAAATTTGGTGGGATAGCGACCCATGGTCTTCGGGCCGTTTTGTGGAGCTTCGGCTCAAAATTTAATGGTACGCAATCATGGAATAGCGTTCCATTTTGTGATACACATGTTGATGAGTTTTCATGCTCCCGTTTTGTGATAGGCCTCCCCCTTTTTGTGATTTTTGGATTTCCATTGATGATTTCTAGAATTTTGTGTTTCACCAATTTTCGTGATTAACATTGATAAGTTTTATCAATATTTGTGCATTGGTGAATTTTTGTGTCATTAACTTTTTGTGATTGACATTGATATTATTGTCAATATCTATGGGTTGGTGAAAATAAATAGAGGGTATGACATCCTTTTTGATCGTTGAGAAGATTCTCGTGATATTGATTAATCTCTTGTTGATTTTCAATCACATATTTATTACAGTATGGCTTTATGGTTATCATATATTTATGTCATATCTCTTATTCTGTATCATTTTATCTGATATTTATAGCTAGACTGATCCGTTTATTATTTTCTTATTAAATAATACTCGGGTCAGACCGAGATGTTACATGTGCTTCTGCTTGACTTCACCTCTAGGATTATCACCCTGACTTTTGGCTAACTACTTAGATTAGTAGTTTTTGTTGTATACATTTGAGATATAGACTCATTGATATATCCATATTCTTTTGTCTAGCACTTGTAGCTATTCTTTTGTGACATTGTGGATCTTGTTTGACCACTACTCTGATGTACACTTTCATGTGTTATATATTCATATCTATTTCCACCTTTGTGATATGGATGTCTGTGACTGATTTGTGTTATGTTTATTTCTATATTTGTTTCCGAAGAATGTATATAGCCACTGTGTAGTAGCTTTGAGTTTGTATCGGTATTTCGGATTTCCTCCTTAAACAAAATGCATGTTGTACTATCTGACATATCGGTGCTCGCTCAAAGTAATTACACGGATGGTCGCTCCTCAACAGCCTTATTCTCCGCGCCAGTTGACGGCATTACCCCACAGTGTCCTTGGCTAGCATTGGTATAGAGATGGCGCGTCACAACTACATCATTAGATTATAAATTATAAAAGATCCTTCATATTGAATTTCACCTAACCTCTAAATCTTAGGGGCCGACGCTGAATTGGAGTGTATGGGAACACATATACAACATAATTCATTCAATAATGCTAAATAATCTGTATTCATCTTAATAAAAAAAAGTTAACCAAGTTATTCATGGATGGTTGTTTCTGCATATGCATAGTTGTTGAAAAAATAGAACGTATCTAGAAATTTATTATTACTACTATGCTTATACGGGCTTATTATTCATTGGTCTGCTAATATCTAATTATATATTTAAGTTCATTATTCATTAATAATTGCTGACCTAAAGCAGAAAATGTTTACAATAGACTTGATTTGTTCTATTTGTTACTTATTACTAGCATGCCTTAATAAATCATGCAAGTACGTGTTCGTGTCATTGTCAATTATTAACAAAAAAAAAGTATTTAAGCACCCACAATTAATGAATTTTATTTGGCCTTTTGGCCCAGTTATATCTAGACAGATCAAACGAGATAGACTCAATAATCATCTAGACCGATGCATCAGATTAATGATGATGAAGCTAAAAAATCAAGCACATATGATAATATGAAGCAGTGACAAAATAGGAGCTGAAGACGAACTCAGTAGAACACTCATAACTCACTACACCATGAAGGTGGATCAAGGACAATTCATATTCATTACTATGGATCATATCGCATCGATACCACATCTTAATTCAATAATGATTGATCGATATCCTAGAATCTACAAATCCATTACACATAAAAATTTGGAAACAATAATATATTGAAGAAATGAGCCTCTCAAATCGATCACATGCCTAGATGAGCAAAAAAGAATGATCAACATACATCGTTCATGATCGATCGAATCATTTCAGCCAAAATTATTTGACTCAATGAAGATCGATCAATATTTCACTAACATGAATTCAGAGTGACACCAAACTTTGGGAGTACAGCAGAGGAATGGGGAGCTCACATAAACAATGGCACGTGCATTGAAGCACAAATGAATGATCGGTACCGAACGTTCCAACGATCGAGATGGGATCCACTATCGTTCGTGTGGACCCCTACGGATCTAGAGATTCTTCTGACGAAGTTTAGTTCGATCTATGCATATCTTCCACTATAAATACAGTGGTCATTCTCTATAAAGAGGATTATTCTTTCTGATGCACATGCTCTGCCATTTTTATTCTTCACTCTACACTAATGGAACCCAGCTGATCCAAACATTATTGTAATCATAATCAAGCTTAAGATCAATAAAAATATGAAGTGGACATAGGTCAAGATTACCAAACTGCTATAAAAATATGTGTGTTCATTTACTTTCTTTGCTTATTGCGTTTGTCATTTAATCTCTTTGAGATTATACTGGGTGTTAATGCCCATTTTTGCTGTCAACATTTTAGTGCTTTTGCTGAGAAAGGAATTCTCAGCTTAATTGGATCTAATCATACACTTGTGGATTACCATGTTCGTGAGATAGATCCAGCTTTCTACCGAAAAGTTTCATATTCTACTCAGATTTGAAAGAGATCTATATGGAAAGTACCTACAATGCCTCCTATAGAGGAGAAGTCCATTACTATGTTTATGGCACGTATTGCAAAAGATACATATAGAAGCGTGCGATCAATCGCTACTCTATACATCCTTAATGAACGATCGTTCGCTACAAATTCATATGCCGCATCACCAAGTACGATTGTTTCCCTCGATGATCATTCTTTATACGATCATTCCATACGATCACGATATCGTTTCTCCATGTTCGCTCCGTACGATCATTTTTCCACCATCATTCCAACCTAATTTCCATGCGATCGTTTCCACCTAATAGTTCCAGTCGACATTTTTTTAACCTGATTATTTTCATGGATTTACACAGATCATTCCTATGGGATTATTTCCACCTAATCGTTTGCAGCAGATTGTTCCACCGATCGTTTTCCTAGCCGATCGTTCTTCAACCATTCGTTGTCAACCAGATCACTTTCAAATGATCATTTTTTCCAATCGGTCAATTTCATCCGATCATTTTGAACAATCGTTTTCCTAGCAGATAGTCATGTGACTGACTGGGGCATAGGGTATCAAGCGACAACTGCTGGATTGTTGCCAAGGAATGGCTAAAGAGCTGTTGCTCAAACGGAACTCCCAGAGGCTGAAAAACAGAAGTGAAATGACATAAACTATTCTACCATATCAAATTATAGCTACCCCAAGCAAACCAGTTGCTGACTCTAAGGAAATAGCGGATTTTCTTGGATCAGACCAAGTAAATTACCACCAATCCATCAATACCAGTCCATCTTGCTTTGCTCATATCTTGGGCATACGGGCTCTAAATGACTTGAAGCTTGTTGTGCAACCTCACGAAGCCTTCCTTACTGCCTTATATGGATCGCACCCATTTGGGTGAAAGTTTGAGGATCATCGTCAATCAGCGACCACAATCTAATTGATTTGCCATTCGATCGACATTCTCAACCATTCAAATATTGAACAACCATGCATACATCATTCACAAGCATTACAAGCAGCTGTAACTTGAAAATGATCAGACTAACGACGACTGGAGCATCTCTCCCGGTTGAAACTAATTCGTCGAAGTCGTTCAGTGTGCAGAATGTTCGAGGAGATTCAATGCTCCAATCATGCCAGTGTATTCTATGAACATGGACCCCCGACAACATCTCGTGAAGTACGTGTGGGATATGGATCCCACTAGAGCGACAGACGCCATCGAATGCAGATGTTTTCCCATATTCCTCGAAAGATTAACGATCATGCGGTCTACACAGTAACCACCCAGGTCCGTCTTCTCATTCGATCAATCAGATCAGAAATTTTTCGAGCAATTTAGGATATATGCATGCCACACACACCAAGGATGTGTCTAATTTATACCACACGCCAGGTGAGCCACTCAAAGACTTCCTGTAGAGATTCAAGATTGTCATCACTAAAGTGAGAAATCTCGATGAGAATATCATAATGATGGGGTTGATAAGGGAAATGGACCCCAGGACAGACTTTGACGATTGGTAAGCTGGAGAGCCTTCTACAACCTTGGATCGTTTCTGTTACAAAGTGAACTAGAACCTAAGCAAGGAGGAGTAGATTATGCTACGAGAAAGAACAATGCAGGCCTGTTGGCCGAAGGAATTTAAAGAGAGGGCAACATTGAGGCCATAGATGAGGACTCAGACTCTAGGAGACGACTCAGAATCTGGAAATTCGACTCATATACTCCTTTGAACGGTTCAATCGATAACATCTACTTGGAGACTCGTGACTCAGAGCAGTACTGAAAACCAGCCTCGAGAGATTCCACCCAAATCCAAAGGAAACCTAGGAAATGTTGTAAAGATACACATGGTCATAACACCGACGATTGCAAACACCTCCGAGATGTGATCGAAAAGCTTATTCTGAGTGAAAAGCTTCAACAATATGTGCAAGAGTCATAAAATGGCGGGCAGGGAGCACTCGATCAATAAAAAACTTTGATTATCAATTGGACCGCCTACATTCGACTTCCAACTAAGAATAGCTGGGGTAAAGTGGAATAGCGAGCATACAATGCTACTTCACTTATCGATAAGATTTACTTCAATTTCAATTATGTTGTGAACTATGACCAACTTAAACTATGCTACTTCCAAACGATGCAGGTGACCAAGTACTTAGAGTTGGGCACTAATCAATCTCTACGGACCGTGATCAGACATTTGGAGTTTCATCAAGACGAGAGTGATCCAACCGCTCATCAACTACCATATGCCCTTAACTTGGGGGCAAGGCTCGAAATGGAAAAGCCCGACAAGGTCAAACCTCAATATAAAGCGGACACGGCTGATTGTCCACTCCTCCTCCTCTGCACTTAACTTGGAGGTCAAAGAAAGGCTTGGAATGGATGCGACCCGACCGTCAACTCTCCTACTCGTACTCTAAGTTTGTTGAAATACTCTGAAGCTCAACGATAGCGGGATTCAACTAAAGTGGATGTGATTTGACCATCCACACATCGATTCCTACCCTGGACAAGTGGGCATCTTTACTTATCAACCACTGCCTTCGACACGAGGACACGACTGTAGCTTGAGGTAGATATGACTTAACCGTCCTCTCAGCAACTCTCTCCCTCCACTTGCTGGGAGGAGCACTAAGAAAATTGGACAAGACCTGACTGTCCAACATAGGCATGGATGTGATCCTACCAACTTTCACTTACTCCCTTCCTCGACCCGACGAGAAGAGGTACAATCGCCAAGTGGGCGTGGATCGACCGTCCACTCGCCAACTTTTGTCCTCGACACTGGAGGCAAAATCTCATTCCATGAATGAATATGACTCAACCGTTCGTTCGAAGACTCTTACCTCAATTAGACAAGTGGTGTGTAAATAAAAAAATGGTGTGACTAACAACCCATCGGCAAACTCTAGTCCCCCAACGTGGACCGGAGTATAAACATAAAAAGAACAGATGTGGTTCAACCATCAGCTCCATACTCGAGCTCAAGTTCATCAATACAATCACCGTACTCCCAAGGCTCGGTAGAAATAAGATCTAAATGAAAGTGGAACGGGGTACGACCATCCACACGTCAATTCCTATCTCGGATACAGTGGGAGTTCGAGATCCCAGGCTTAAACTGAATGTATTTCGACCGCCCAATCCGAGGAGGGTGTGATCCATCCATCCATGATCTCGTTCGTACCTGAAGTACGGTGAATTATCTAAGACTTGCTTGGACAAGCCCAAAATCCAAATAAAAAAGATAGATGTGGTTCGATCGTCCATTGGCCAACTATGATCCCCAGAGCGTGGAGTGGAGTATAAACACAAGAAAAACACGGATGTGGTTCAACCGTCCATCGACTCTATGGGTGTGACTGACCACCCATCAATCAAATCTGATCCCCCAAGCGCGGACTAGAGTATAAACACAACAAAGATGGACGTGGTTCGACCGTCCATCGACTAACTCTAGCTCCAGAGCGTGAGCTGGAGTATAAACCCAAAACGGTCGTGGTTTGATTGCCCGTCAATAAAATTCGTTCCCCATGTGCGGACTACAACATAAGAAATAAAATCGAATGTGACTCAACCATCCGGTACTAAGTGCACGCGGTTTGACCGTCTACTCACTGACTCTCACTCTCGGTCCAACAGATGAGCCTATGTCGAAAAACTAGATGCGGTTTGACCGTCCATCGATAACTCTAGCTCCTAGAGTGTGAGTTGGAGTATAAATACCTAATGGGTGCAACAAAACCCATCAAAAACTCTAGTCCTCGGAGCATGGGCGAGAGTAGTGACAGAAATTGAATGTGGTTTGGCCGTTCATCCAATAACTCTCGCCTACGAACTGACTTATAGAGTTAGGGTTATGCCCTAGGGGCAATTATGTAATTTGTTACATACATACAACTCGTTGATCAATCTTGTTCGAAATAAAAAGTATTTTCTTCCTATTATATACTTGATATAATGTGCTTATATTAATTAATTAACTTAATTAAAGGGTATATTTAATAGAAAAAACCCATAAATGGTATATTTGTGATAATGTTACCAAGTGTTGTAGCCGTGAGTAATTTATCACAACAAAACAAATATCATTTTAAATGTTCCTAGTCAAGATGCGTCGATACTGGATATCGATTTATCCATTGGGACTGGAGTATGTAACACTCTCCAAATGTTGGGCAGTGTATTACTCATGACTACCGGGGGCACCAAGCGGTTACATACCAATAGTTATTGGATAACTATGAAACGACTCACTCGATAGTTTTCTGTTGGTTAATATAACTATGGTTAAATAGAAAATATCAATGTGACTGATTTACACAGTTCTCCCCACTTGAGAATGATGTGGATCTTCAATATGCAAGCTTCGCTTTTGATTATAGCCAAATCATGTCATGGCGTCCATCGACTGACTATAGTTCGGCCAAGTGGAAGTATTGGAAGTGAAGACTATTCAAGAGAGATTTGTCTCCTCAGTTATATGCGGTTAGTATCACAGTCAAGTCAACTCAAAGTCTAAGTCTTTGGCCAGAGCATTTCGGTTAATAATAATTGTTATTATTGAATCAATGACATTGTATTTAGACTATAAAGTTGAATGTTGATGATGCTGGAATTTTGACCATTTCCAAATTCCATAAGTCCAAAATGATATAGTTTTGATGAAGAGAATTGGTAAACAAATGTCACAACTAGGTAGCGCTTATTAAACCAAAATAGGATTTTCTGAAATGAGCAAGCGATATATTTGGCCATAATTTCACATAACCTGCTAAATGACGTGTGAACGTTAACATTAGAATAGTTCGATGTCAATCGCCGACTAAATTTACACCCAAGGGTTACACAGCTGAAATGATGACCGAACGATTTAATTAGTTTACAATTGTTATAAATTAATAAAATTAATTAATATTTATGAAATATTAATTATAAAATTTGAATATGATTTGAGAAATAAATAGTGTTATATGTATTTATAACAGTTAAAAATATATCGATCGATGTACAATATCGACAAGCGATTAAAATAGATTTAATTGCATAGTATTTTGGCTTGGTCTTAGATGGGTTTAAGGCCCATCATTAGGGCTGTAAAATTTTGGTTTCGAAAAAGTCTAGGGATGGCTAAAACATAAGGAATTGGCTTAGAGATAATGAGTTGAGATAAACTGAGAATGGGTAAAAAGGTTTTCCTCGTGTCTCTCTAATACAACCCTACACACACACACACACACACACACACACACACATATATATATATTTCTGTGTGTGTATGTGTGTCTCGAAAAATAATGACTAATCTTTTTGGCCACCATTACCTTCTACATTGCTGGTCAAAACATAGCTCTCAATCCAATCCAAAATTCTTAAATATATTTCAAATTAACATAATACTATTCGATAGTTAGAAGTCGGTGATTCCGAACTTGCAATCTGACAAATCAAGAACAGTAAAAGAAAGGGAAGTCATTGCTTCAATGTGGATTCAAAGGAATCATTAAATTGGTAATTTTATTTCATACTATAGTAATTAAATTTTATTTTATGATCCTATAATGAGCAATTTCATATCTATTTAAATATATTGCTACTATATGTTTAGTTAGGTGAGATTTTTGTAAGTAGATATGGTTGTCACAAATCAGTTTGGTTATGTGCACAATTTTTTTATTATACTATTTGATTTATGTATAAAAAAATGTTGTTTACTGTACAAAATCAATTTATGTCATTAATAATTGTTTATATATATATTTATTAATAAATTCATATATATACATATATATATATTAGTGTATATTTCTCTCTCATAATAGCATATATGCATTTATAAGATATATAAATATATATATATATATATATATATGAGTTAAAAAATTTAGTATACTTATTTACATATAATATGAATTTAAAAATTCGAAAATTATCTATCATACATATATTCATATTTTTACACTAACGTTTATTGAATTTTTGAACTGTTTTATATATATAAAATAATTATTAGATTAAAAATTCAAGTTTATATTTTTTTCAAATATTATATCATTTCAGAAATGTACAGAAATTTTTTAAGATTTTTTCAATAAAATTTATTATTTTTAATAGTTAATATTATTTAGAAAAACTGTTTATGATTTATTAAAATAATAATCTAATTGAAAAATTCTTCAAAAATTTTCGTAACCTTTCATTCATGATCCTAGGATTTCAAAAATTTTAAAATTTGAATTTTTAATAACATATTATTTTATATTAAATAATTGTTTTCGAAATCAATGTATTTGTTTTTAAAAATAATATTTCAACTTTGAAAAATCTCCAGAATTTTTTTAAGCTCTATTTTATGATCCAAGATTTTCAAAAGTTGTAAAATTTGAATTTTCATCAATAGTTTATTTTATGTTAATTATTTATGGATGAAAACATTATTTTATTCATAATATGTACAAATTAAAATACTAAAATTATTATGTTTGCAAAACTAAGTTAATTTTGAATTATAAATAATTTTTACAATTGTTCTCTCTTTCTGTATATATATTAATCTATCTATAAAAGTTTTACGTTCATATTTTATATATAATATACATATATATGTGTGTGTGAGTGTGAGAGCTAATATGTCTATTGCGATTTAAATCTCAACATCTACATATGAACATATTATACCTTTCTCGGATTATTATGTTACACATGCACTCACACATATATGTATATGATACATTTATGTATAAACTAAATCAAATAAAATTAATATTATATATTAATATATTTGAATTTAAATAAAATAAACGATTTTATTTAAATGAAATTTAGAAATGATCTAATCCAGTTAGTCTTTATATGCATAATAAAGATCCAATATGGTAAATTTTTTGAAATTCACTAATAATTTCCGATGCGGGCTCGTCTAGTTCCAACACTGACAGGCTGAGTATAAAACACAATATGGATGTGACTCAATCATTCGCTAACCGACTCCTTGCCACGATTCAATGGGAAAACATGAAATTAAAATAGTTGTGATACGACCGACCACTCTTCGACTTTTGCCCTTGACTGTAGGAAAAGGGATTGACCAAGCAAAATGCAATTCGACCATCTACAAATTAACTCCACTAACCTATAAATGGAGACGAGTTGGTGTTCTTTACGACTTAAGCAACGACCGTAAGGAGGCCTTAATACAAAACCAATCGGAACAACGTCCGACATTATAGGAGACAGATTGTATCATACCACCGGATCGACATGCAACATCAATCTGAACTCTCTATATTGTACCACTAGATTGACGGTCAATATCAATCCACACCAACCACAAATAGAGGTGAACCGAACATCCATCGAATGACTCCGGTCACCGCAGCATGGATAGGAGAATAAACCACGAATGAGTGTGACTTGACCATTCATTCTTCGTTACTTTACTTCTTCGATCCATCAGAAGGAGTATGAAACCGGATGGGCATGAATTGACCATTCTTGAGCTAACTTTGTCCCTTAATCCAAGGAGGTAACATAAACTGAAATGGATGTGAATGACCGTCCAGCTCCTACTGAATGCAACACGTTCGTTCACTCGCTAGCTCTGACCATGATTTGACTAGAGGAGCAGTTTGGAACGGACATGACTTGACCATCTATTCTTTGAGTCCTCGCTTAAATTATGGAGACATTTGCACCAAAAGTAGACGTGATTGACCGTCCAGTACTTAACTTATGCTCGAAATTCGACAGAGCATTGAGGTCTTACCCTGGAGAAGAAAAACCGGAATACAATCAAGAATAGGCCAGACACAGCCTTCCATCAACTAACTCGATATCATGGTTCTATGGGGAAAAAGTATAAAGCTAAAGCGGACATGATTTTCCTATCCACTTGTTAACATCTGCCCCCAAACTTGCGATGGCACGAGCGGGAATCAAGATGCATGCAACTCGGCCTTTCATCATTCAACTCTCAGTCTTCGGAGTTTGGGCAGGAGAATAAACACGACTAGGACAAAACTCGATTGTCCTGCAGAACATCTATCGACCTGAGACTAGGGGCAAAAGTGTGATCACTAACAACTTACTGTGACAACTAAATACTGTGACTCATGCTTGATATTTATAACGACTCGAGGCAAAGAACGAAAGGATACCTGAAAATAGAATCATCGAATCATTGCCCAGGCTCATGGACAACTGAGCATCATTTCGACTCTAACGACGAGCAATGGACCGCGAGTACATTGAATGGAAAGCGCGTTACTCGAATACATAAGCAGATTCAAACATAAAGTAAACGCCAACTATTTAGCTGCATGCAATATAAGGCTAAACTCTACTCGGGATCTGATTCGATGTTCCTTCAAGCCTGATCTTCAACCATTGTAGATAATTGCTAAAAGCATCTAGAACCCGTCACTATCAGACTCAACGGCTCATGACGAGGCCTAAAAATTCGACTGGAGTGACTATCATCGTTGATCGTCCCAATCGGGTTTCACGTCGATT
Organism: Allium cepa; assembly: GCA_030765085.1. Taxonomy (NCBI): domain Eukaryota; kingdom Viridiplantae; phylum Streptophyta; class Magnoliopsida; order Asparagales; family Amaryllidaceae; genus Allium; species Allium cepa. The sequence continues at coordinate 163,588,572 of CM060945.1, read as the reverse complement.
ATTACACAAAAAGGTTACGTTCAAATTCGAAGGTTGGTTAAACATGAACAATGCAAACCCAAAAGACAGCTTTTCACTTTCAAGGATCGGCCAGCTGGTGGACTTGACCGTTGAACATGAACTGCTTTCTTTCATGTACGTTTGCTCTGAATATAACCAGATCCCGATATACATCCCCAACCTAGAGCACACCAGTTTAATTACCGATCTGAGATTATATTGGCATGTATCCAAAGATGGATCAGGCAATCAATGGAAGTATATGTGGATGATATGCTCATGAGATCACTGCGATCAAACGACCACATCGATGACTTGGCGGAGATGTTCAGTTTTTTTCAAAAATACAAAATAAAACTCAATCCCTTGAAATGCTCTTACGGCATTGTGTCAGAGAAATTCTTGGATTTCATCGTCAATACTCGCGGAATTGAAGCTAATATCACGAAGATTTAGGGAATCAGAGACATCCAGGTACCGGACAATTAAGCAAGTATAGAGCCCAAATGGGAAGGTCACCGCCCTAAGCCGATTCATCTTCAGCGCTACCGACAAGTGTATACTCTTCTTCGACTTAATTAGGAGAGGGAAGAGAAACTTTGAATGGACGCAGGACTTCGTTGAAATGTTTCAAGCTATGATAGATCACTTAGAGAGACCTCCCATCCTATCCAAGCCACTAAATCACAAAGTTTTATACCTCTATTTAGCCGTGTCAGTACACACCATAAGCACCGCACTGTTAGATAAAGAGAATCAAGTCCAGAGGCTAGTATATTTTGTAAGCAAGCAAGTGACGGTTGCTTAAAGAAGCCATCCTAAGCTAGAAAAGGTCGTGTACTGCCTGTTGATTGCATCACGAAGGCTTCGCCCTTATTTCCAGGCTCACCTAATTAACGTCTATATCGACAAGTCGTTACGACGATTCCTACAGCGATCTGAGACGTCTGGAAGGTTGATCAAATGGAACATCGAGCTAAGCCTATTCGATATCTCTTATCTCCCTCGAAAAGCTAACCAGGGATGGAAATTGTCAGACTTCATAGCTGAATTCACTGCACCAGACGGCTCTCCGAAGAGCGGTGAAGAACTGACCAACCGATGGAAAATGCATACGGATGAAGCATTCAACGATCGATGTTCTGATGTCAGAGTCATGATAATGACTTCTGAGGAACGATCAATCTGCTATACCTTGAAACTCGACTTCCCTGCAACAAATAACGAAATTGAGTATGAAGCCTTGATCGCCGGGATCATACTTGCCAGAGTGCCGAGAGCGAAAACTTTACAAATCTTTTATGATTCTCGGTTAGTAGCATGTCAAGCCGAGGGAGATTATCAGGGTAGTGGTAGCAACTTGCTCCTTATCTCGACCGGGTCCAAGAGCTACTTGTAAACTTCGAGTATCACATCATTACACACACCCCTAGAGGACAAAATGAGAAAGTCGACTCACTGGCTAAGCTGAACAATTCTGGGGATGAGTAGCAGATGGTCTCGATCCCGGTTAAAGTATTAAATGCTCTTTGCATCGACTAGATGGAGATTAATTGATTTCTGAAGATGGATCCAGAAAGGGAGTCGTAGATGATTCATGTCAAAGGTTATCTACAATAAGGGATCTTTCTTGGATGGAGGAATGAAAAACAAGAAACCTTCCGTAAAGCTTCACGCTACATCATTCTAAAAGAAGTCATGTGTAGAAAAGGTTTCTCCATTCCCCTGTTTCGGTGTATCGCCCATGAAAAATTAAATGAGTCTCGAAATAAGTCTATGAAGGAGAACACGACAATCACAGCAGTGGGTTAAACCTTGACAACAAACTACCCCGCTATGGGTATTACTAGCCAATTGTCAAACGAGATGCAGCAGATCATGCTAGACAATGCGATGAGTGCTAGATGTTTGCAAAAAATTCCGAGAGCTCCGTCGACGGAAGTTGCTCGAATGGTCAATCCATGCCTGTTTACCACTTGGGGCATATATAATATCGGTTCCTTACTGATCTCTAAAGATGGAGCGAAGTACGCCATCGTATTAGTGGATTACTTTACCAAAGCTGAACCTTTAGCTATGATCACGACGAAGAAATTGATCAACTTCATTGTCTGGAGCATCATTTATCATTTTGGCCTTCCACGAACCATTGTAACTGATAATGGAACCCAATGCGACAACACTGAATTCAAAGACTACCGCCGTCGGCGTTATTTTGAAAAAAGATTTACGGCAGTTGCTCACCCTCAAGCAAACGAACAAGTTGAAGTTGTGAATAAAATCAAAAAATCCATTCTGAAAAAACATTTGGAAAAGGATAGATGCAAGTGGGTGGATGAACTCCTAAAAGCGTTATGGTTTTATAGAACCACCTCCAAGTCTGCGATTGGCCATACTCCATTTGCCCTTAGGCCATCATCCTTGTAGAACTTGAAATCCATTCCCATCGAGTAACTTATTACGACCTCTATTTCATTATAAAAAATAAGAAATTGCAATCCAGTTGCAATTAAACAATAAGGGATTGGTGACGACGACTCGTAAGCATACAAACGTATCCAGAAGCTAATGACAAGAACATGTACCTGAACCTGTACGTGTATATTCTAAAAATTCGATTTTTTGAAACTAACAGAAATTGAATTTTCACCTTGAGTTATTAGAGAAAACTGGATCAAATAGCCAAAAATTACTTTCCACGTAGAACCGGGCATAAATAAAAACACATGGAATACAATCCTAAATTTATACTATTGAAAATCGACTAAGCGTCATGACGATCAAAGAGGGATGCAACACTTTTAGAAGATAATTCAACGGAAGGATAGCAACTATTCAAAAAAAAGAACGGATTTCTTTCCGACGACTCTAACTTGCTTCGATTCAAAGCACGTTATGTACGCAACAAAACATACATTGGAAGGCAAATGTTATCCGGCCTTTTGGCCTAGCTATATCTGAACTGATCAAACGAGATAGACTCAATGGACATCTAGGCCGATTCATCAGATTAACGATCATGAGTCCCAGAAATCAAACACAGATATGAAGTGTGGCGAAGCGAAAGCTGAAGGCAAACTCAGTAGATCACTCAAAGTATGAAAACTCACTGCACCATTAAGATGGATCAAGGACAAATCATATTCATTACTATGAATCGTGTCGTATCGATTTCATAGCTTAACTCAATGGTAATCGATCGATATCTCAAAATTTATAAATCCATTACACATGAAACTTTAGGAACAATAATATATTGAAGAAAGAAGCCACTAAATCGATCACATGCTTAGATGATCAAAAATGAACGATCGGCATAAATTGTTCATGATTGATCGGATTGTTTCAGCCAAAACGGTTCAACTCAATTAATATAGGTCAATATCTTACTAATAGAATGACACCAAACTTTGAAAGCATGGACTAGAAGCATGGGGGAGCTCATAGAAACGATTGCAGGTGCATTGGAGCACAAATGAACGATTGATACTGACCATTCCAACGATCGAGATGGAAACCCTAATCGTTCATGTGGACCCCTACGGATCTGGAGATCCTTCTGGCGAATTTTCCGCCTGATCCATGCACATCTTTCCATATAAATCCATTCCAATATCTAATTATGTATTTAAGTTCAGAAACACGTCTACAATAGACTGTTCTATTTGTTACTTATTATCAGTATGCTTTAATGAACCATGCAAGTAGATATTAAATTTGTTATCAATTATTAACACCAAAAAAGCCATATTCAAACACCCGCAGTTAACGAACATAAAGCATTTTATTTTTCAAATAACACTTGATCAATAAGTATTCATCAAGAATATTGTCCATGTATCTTACATTTCTTTGAAAAATATGTACCTTATACTTCTAAAAGCACATGTACAAGCAAATTTATATTCTCTCTAAAGTGCTAAATTTACTGCTTTTAGCACTTCGTTTTACCGACGCTTTTAATTGACAACAAAATGCTAACGGTTTAAAAAAAATAGTAGTACACAACCTTCTACAACGTTTTACATTATATTTTGATCGGTAGCACGTATAAGAAACCTAAGCACATGTTTAAATAAGTGCATTTGGCGTCACCGTATTTTTAAGGTTTAACAAATTAAGCGTTGGCCGCAAAAAGGGCAACCAACACCTAAGTAATGTGAAAAAACTCCCAATCCAATAACAGTACCAATCAAAGGATAATGTAAGTTCACAGATCACATTCAGTGCAGAAAAATAGACGAACACGTAGATTTTATAGTAGTTCGGCAAACTTTGTCCTACGTCCACTCTAATAATCTTATTATTTATACTATAAAATTACAAGTACAGTTGTTCTTGCCTTAGACAATTAATGGAGGAAGGAAAGAGAGTGAAGAAGAAGAGCCAAAAAAAGATCCCTCGATGAATGCCAAGCATGTTGCATTTATAGAAGAAGACATGCAAATATTTAGCTCAAAATTCAGATTTGGAATCTCCAAGCCAAGACGACCCGACCCAAAAAAATTCAAGCCAACGCCTTCTCCATGCCATGCAGTGGCATGCGACCACCTCCCCCCCTCTAGGTCCTCCGTATTGCCTACTTCTCGCTTCAAAAGTTGATTCCCAAGTTGATGCATCGTTCGTTGAGTTATTGAACGATAATCTTTGAGTGGCGTTGCCAATCCGAGCAATCCAGAGTCATATTAATCTGATTTGATCCATTGTCTAGGATAAGTGTCAATTCCATACTTAGCCAATTACAGGGTGTCATCCGTCCGAATCCGCTCGACCATCATACATATCCTTATTTATAACTGATCTTTGAGGCTGATAATCATCTCTCCGGACTTTCTGCCTTGATGATCACGAAATCCTTTGGTATACCGTCTGACCAAAAGATGGTATAACATTAAGCATTACTGAACTTCGTCCTCATGCGACACATGGGCTTCGTACCGTATATATACATATATGGAAAATCTATTTGAACACAAACAAATGAAGTGAGCGACATCTGTTTGAACACAAATAGATGTCAACCATTAAATCTCCTTATAATTCAACCCTCATCCAATGATTAACATCTATCGTTCCTTCTTTTTGTGTCCTAACAGTCGGTCACATACATACATGTACGTATGTATCAAAGTTTTAAATCTTGGTAATCTCGGCCTAAATCTCGTTTTCAACCTTGAGCGATTCAAAACAGCAAAATTCAAACTAATCTCGGTTGACCTGAATCTCGGCCGAGATATGAATATCTCGACCGAGATCTATTTACGAGATCACGGCTGAAATGATGTTTTTCTTTAAATCTTGATATTTTTAGTGGGCTTGGACTAAATTCCATAAAATTATTTCATTTACTTAATATAATACATTCTTCTATCCTCTACATTCATTTCGGTCGCGAATGCATTCCGTTACAATTTAATTCATAGTATCCAGTAAAGCTACTTAATATAGTTCATTTCATATGCATAAATTAATGGTGTTTCCATCTTTTTTTAGTTTAAGCTAAATCTTATATGATTAAATTAGTCACTTTTGCAATTAAAATATGACTAGTGGAATGCTTGACTTAATTTTGTTGACTAATGACTACCAAGATCTTTTACATGTTTGGAGCTTGGAGTTTTAATCATATTTTTATTTGTAAATGTAGGATGGTTCAATATTTTGTTTTTACTATGAAATATATACAAGGTAAGAAAACCATTAGTAATGTTATTGACAGTTATTTATTTATAGTGTAAAGAAGTCAAGTAACTATTTGAACAAATGAAAGTGGGGTGCCCATGTGACTTTATATTTCATGTTTGCTTTATCTTGTTGTGATATTACATGTTCAATTCATAAATCATCATTATATGTTTACATCATATAGTGTGGACAGTGTTATTACTATCAATCAAATCAAATAAATTATTATTTTAATTAGTATTTATACATTTAGTTGTATGCAATTTGACGCAGCGGATTAATCAAAATAAACTTCAATCGGTGAAAGTAGCAATCGGTGGATTGATGAATACCAAAATGCCCAAATTCGTTGATCCGAAGATACCGAATTCTAGCTATCTCAAACACGTTGATAGCGCACTATACCGTGTTCCAAGATCTACGATTCTTCGCACGTTGATCTAGCACACTAGATTCCGTGAATCGGCTTCTACGTTCGTTGAATCGAGCGCACTCGATTAACCGAAAGAGGAGATAGGAGATTACACTCAACTACCAATTTTAGAAGAAAGCACACAACAATCAACAAGAAATTTTTATTTTAAAATCCACCTGCTAAAAAGTTATAACACACTTCCTATTTATAGCCTTCTCTCACACAACTTCTTAAGTCGTTGCCGAATCACGACTCATCCCTATCACACATTCGGCCGACTCACCTACAGGCCGACCTACGACTCAGCAGATACACCGACTCACGACTTAGTACAACATAAGCGACTCAAGCCCCTTTCACACAGCATAGTGTAACGACTCAAACATGGCCGACTTAACTTAGTACGACCTAAGTACAACAGAACCAACTCAAAACATGGCCGACTCAATGAACCCACGACATACGACTTAACAGAATAAACGACTCAACCGACTCAATCACCCAGCTGACTTAACTCCTTGCCGCCTCAACTTCCTCCGACTCAAGGCCTTCAATAGATGGAGCTTTCCCTTGCTTCATGGTAAGTCGTAGACGACTTATGGCAGTGTCGTTAGGTCGGAACATTTTCCCCCGAGCTTTGTTAAGTCGCAAACGACTCAAGTCCTCTTCATTAACTCGTATACGACTCAAATCCGCTTCCTTTATACAGCTTAAAGTGTTGTTAACTCGTGACTTGTTATCACGTGATTCATTAAGTCGGAAACGACTTAATTCTACCCTCCTAAGTCGTGAACGACTTAACCTCTCCATCCTTTATACAGCTTAAAGTGTTGTTAACTCGTGACTTGTTATCACGTGATTCATTAAGTCAGAAACGACTTAATTCTACCCTCCTAAGTCGTGAACGACTTAACCTCTCCATGAGTCGTGTACGACTCATCTCTGGTAGAGTTTTTGGTTGCATTTCTTCTCTGTTCTGAGCTGCATCATCCTCCCCTAGTTGAGAAAAATTTGTCCTCGAATTTGTAAATTCCTCTACACCAGATTGTTCATCTCCATAATATGGCCTGAGATGCTTAACATTGAACACGTCAGAAGTGTACACATCCTCCGGCAGCTTCAACTTATAAGCATTTTCATTAATCCGTTTCACAACTTCTACAGGACCAATTTTTCTGGCTTTCAATTTGTTATAAGCACCCACTGGAAATCGATCCTTCGTTAACACAGCATAAACCAAACCACCTTCCTTAAATTCGACACTCCGTCGTTTCACATCAGCAGCCCGCTTATACTTCTCATTAGACTTTTCCAATCGTTCTTGAACGATTCTTTGACATTCTGTCAATCCTTCAACAAAATCAGCAGCTCGTTTAACTGTCCCCTTCGGTTGTGGTACTACTGCCAAATCCAACGGTCCCCTGGGTAAGTTTGAATATACAATCTGGAATGGACTGAATCCCGTACTACGATTCACTGCATGATTATGAGCAAACTCTGCCTGGCATAATTTCATGTCCCAACTTCTCAAATTATCCTGTACAAGACATCGCAACAAATTTCCTAATGACCTGTTTACAACTTCTGTCTGTCCATCAGTTTGCGGATGATAAGCACTACTAAATTTCAACTTCGTTCCCATCATCTTCCACAAACTTAACCAAAAGTGACTCAGAAAACGAGTATCTCTATCCGACACAATAGACTCTGGCAATCCATGAAGTCGATAGATCTCCTTGAAAAATAACTGAGCAACACGAACAGCATCCGTCGTCTTCTTGCAAGCAATAAAATGTGCCATTTTAGAAAATCTGTCAACCACTACATATATAGAATCATTACCACGCTGTGTTCTCGGCAATCCTAATATAAAGTCCATACTGATATCAACCCATGGCTTAGACGGTACAGGTAGCGGCATATACAACCCTGCATTCGTCGCTGTTCCCTTTGAAACCTGGCAAATATGGCATCTCTCCACAAATCTTTCAACCTCTTTTCTCATCGACGGCCAAAAGTAAGATTGAGAAATTAACTGCAATGTTCGATCTCTACCCACATGGCCTTCTTCATGCAACTCCTTGATAATTTTCATTCTCAAGCTGCCCTCTGGAATACATAACTGATTTCCTTTAAACAAGAATCCATCAACCAACATAAATTCATCGGTACTCCCATCCTTCACTTTTTCAACATATTTCACAAAGTAAGGATCTTCTTCAATCATCTCTGGCAGTAATTCAAACCCCGTCACTTCAAACTTCAATGTTGTCAACAAATGACTCCGCCTACTCAAAGCATCAGCCACACGGTTCGTCACCCCCGATTTGTGCTTAACAACAAAGGTAAACTGCTGTAAATATGCAATCCACGATGCATGTCTCGATGAAATCTTATCCTGCCCCTGTAAATGCTTCAAAGCTTCATGATTAGTGTAGAGAACAAACTCTTTCTGAAATAGATAATGCCTCCAATGCTTAACAGCTTGCACAACAGCATAAAATTCAACGTCATATGTACTGTATCTCATCTTTGCCCCTGACAACTTCTCACTGAAATAAGCAACGGGTTTCCCACTCTGACTCAAGACTCCTCCAATTCCCACCTTCGACGCATCAGTGTGCAATTCAAACAACAACTGAAAATTCGGTAAAACAAGAATTGGTGCTGTCGTCAATAGTTCTTTGATTCGTTCAAAAGCAACTCCCGCTTCCTCTGACCATACAAACTGCTTCCCTTTCATGCAATCAGTAACTGGTGCCATCACGCTACTGAAGTGTGGAATGAACCTTCGGTAGAATGATGCCAATCCATGAAAACTTCTAACTTCAGTGATAGTTCTCGGCTGTGGCCAATTTCTGACTGCTTCAACTTTAATCTGATCAACTTGAATACCTTCTCCTGAAACAACATAACCCAAAAATAAAACACTATGTGTCATAAACACGCACTTCTTTGCAGCAGCATAAAATTGTTCCTCACAAAGAATAATCAGCACTTCCCTCAAATGTAGAACATGCTCCTCCATACTCCTGCTATATATCAGAATATCATCGAAATAAACCAACACGAACTTCCCAATGAATGGTCTAAAGATTTGATTCATCACCCGCATGAATGTACTAGGTGCATTTGATAAACCAAATGGCATAACCAACCATTCGTATAACCCCTCTCTTATCTTAAACGCTGTCTTCCACTCGTCTCCAGGTCTAATTCGAATCTGGTGATAACCACTCTTCAAATCAATCTTCGAAAAGATAGTTTCCCCACTCAACTGGTCTAGCAAATCAACCAACCTCGGCATAGGAAATCTGTAACGAACAGTAATCTTGTTCAAAGCTCTACTATCGGTACACATTCTCCATGTTCCATCCTTCTTCGGCACCAACAAAGCTGGTACAGCACAGGGACTCAAGCTTTCCTGAACACGTCCCTGCTCAAGTAACTCTTCCACGTGCCTTCGTAACTCTTCATGTTCCTTCGGACTCATTCGGTAATGTGGTCGATGTGGTAAAACTGCTCCCGGAACAAGATCGATTTGATGTTGAATGTCTCTCAATGGTGGTAACTCCTTAAGCAACTCCTCTGGAAATACATCTTCAAACTCTTTCAAAACTGGCTTTGCTTCTTCAGGAATTTCAACCTCTTCGTTACACTCTCTCCCAATCAACAAGTATACTTCAGGCTCCTCTTCAACCTCCTTAACAAACTCCTTCATAGTTAATAGAGTTTTCAATTCCTCAATCTCCTCTAGCTTGCTCTCCTGCTGTTGTTGCTTCTTGGGAACCAAAGTGATTTTAGTACCCTCGAACATGAAACTATAGCTATTAGCACGACCATCGTGTTGCACTGCTCTATCAAACTGCCATGGTCTGCCCAACAACAGATGACACACATCCATGTCTACAACGTCACACCAAATTTCATCTTTGTACTTCTTCCCAATAGAAAAATTAACACAAGCCCTTCGACACACCTTCACTTCACCACCCTTCCTTAACCATGCTAGCTTGTACGGTTTAGGATGTTTCTCAGTTTTCAAGTTCAACTTCTTCACAGCCTCAGTAGAAATAATATTATCACAACTTCCAGCATCAATAACGAACTTGCAAACTTTTCCCAGAATAGTGCATGTCGACTGAAAAATATTGCTTCTCAACCAACTACAATCCTCTTCTTGCTTTGGTGTAAGACATGACCTCCTCATCATAAGATTGCAACCTTCATCTCCAGACAATTCTTCTTCCTCCTCAACATAAGGTGTATTTGAACATTCTGCCTCCTCACCATCATCCTCAATCTCAGCAACCATTGCTCTCTTCTTCGGCTTCGGACATTCATTGCTTTTGTGGCCCAACTCCTGACAATTATAACATTTGAAACCACTGTTAACCTTCGCCTTCTCAGCCTCCTTCACCACTGGCTTATTGACAGGTTTAGGTACATTAGAACCTCCACTAACACCCCGCGCTTGATTATTGGAATTAGTAAACACACCACCTCCACGTCTTCCTTGCTTCTCCCAAGCCAACGCTTTCTGACGTGCCTCTGCCACTGATCTAGGATCAAACATATTAACCATATCCTGGATCTGCATTCTCAATCCCCCAATGAATCGAGCAGTTAGCTGTTCTTCCGTTTCCATAATATCATTCCTGGCAATGAGTTGGTAAAATTCATCAGCATAATCACTAACAGACTTCGTCCCTTGCCTCAGATTCTGCAACCTCTGGTACATAAGTGATTGATAGTTGTATGGTAAGAATGTAGCTCGCATCAATTTCTTCATCTTCTCCCAAGATTCTATCTTTGACTTTCCCATTCTCTCCCTGGTAAGTTTAGTTTGCTGCCACCACGCCAAAGCTCTCCCCCTCAGCCTTGTAGCAACTAACTTCACTCTTCGATTTTCCAGAACCTCCTTAAAGTCAAAAATTTCCTCCACATTAGATAACCAATCCAAGAATTCTTCAGCTACCATCCCTCCTTTAAATTCTGGAATTTCCATCTTTATACCCGATTCCCATCGTCGATCATCATCAAAAACCCGATACTGACGTTGACCCTGATCTCGGTCTCTGAAATGAATACTTCCCCTCTCACCATCAAACCCCTCATCAAAGTCTGATGCATATCGTTGTCTTTCATGCCCTCCAGCATCTCTACCACCACTCCTACTACCAACATCCCGTCTATCATGATCATCAACATTCCTCCTACTTCGATTATCAACACTCCTAGGCTCTTGACTTTCTCTCCTCTCCCGTTCTGAATGTGATGACACTCTACTACCCCCACGGTTGGATTCAGGTGAATTTCTTCTTCTACTTTGATTCATATCAATCATAAGCTTCTCCAACCTACCAATGCCTTCATCAATCTTCTCATGCATACGTTGCTCCATTTGATCGGCTTCTTCTCTTCGATATAAAGCTTCAATGTTTTGATGGCGGTTAGCTCTCCTTGGCGGCATGATTGAATCAACACAACACTTCAACAAAACAACAATAAGTCACGGCTCAACCTTCAAAACAACTTCACAAGGTTCGGCCTAACTCCTTAGCTCGAAACAAGCTTCCAATGATCCTTCCTAGGCTCGGCTACTTCACAAGTATACACAGCCCACTTCAAATTCAAACACTTTCAACACTTTGATCCAAAATGGAATGGATCGAAAGTTCTCCCTCTTGTTGCAACTTCAATATGAACACGATGAACAACTTCAAACTTCAACACTTGGCTCCAAGACCCGATTTAGCTATGATTGGCTAAAACAAGCTCTGATACCAAAACTGACGCAGCGGATTAATCAAAATAAACTTCAATCGGTGAAAGTAGCAATCGGTGTTTTGATGAATACCAAAATGCCCAAATTCGTTGATCCGAAGATACCGAATTCTAGCTATCTCAAACACGTTGATAGCGCACTATACCGTGTTCCAAGATCTACGATTCTTCGCACGTTGATCTAGCGCACTAAATTCTGTGAATCGGCTTCTACGTTCGTTGAATCGAGCGCATTCGATTAACCGAAAGAGGAGATAGGAGATTACACTCAACTACCAATTTTAGAAGAAAGCACACAGCAATCAACAAGAAATTTTTATTTTAAAATCCACCTGCTAAAAAGTTACAACACACTCCCTATTTATAGCCTTCTCTCACACAGCTTCTTAAGTCGTTGCCGACTCACGACTCATCCCTATCACACATTCGGCCGACTCACCTACAGGCCGACCTACGACTCAGCAGATACACCGACTCACGACTTAGTACAACATAAGCGACTCAAGCCCCTTTCACACAGCATAGTGTAACGACTCAAACATGGCCGACTTAACTAAGTACGACCTAAGTACAACAGAACCAACTCAAAACATGGCCGACTCAATGAACCCACGACATACGACTTAACAGAATACACGACTCAACTGACTCAATCACCCAGCTGACTTAACTCCTTGCCGCCTCAACTTCCTCCGACTCAAGGCCTTCAATAGATGGAGCTTTCCCTTGCTTCATGGTAAGTCGTAGACGACTTATGGCAGTGTCGTTAGGTCGGAACATTTTCCCCCGAGCTTTGTTAAGTCGCAAACGACTCAAGTCCTCTTCATTAACTCGTATACGACTCAAATCCGCTTCCTTTATACAGCTTAAAGTGTTGTTAACTCGTGACTTGTTATCACGTGATTCATTAAGTCGGAAACGACTTAATTCTACCCTCCTAAGTCGTGAACGACTTAACCTCTCCATCCTTTATACAGCTTAAAGTGTTGTTAACTCGTGACTTGTTATCACGTGATTCATTAAGTCGGAAACGACTTAATTCTACCCTCCTAAGTCGTGAACGACTTAACCTCTCCATGAGTCGTGTACGACTCATCTCTGGTAGAGTTTTTGGTTGCGTTTCTTCTCTGTTCTGAGCTGCATCACAATTTAATATTAAAATACCAAATATTCCGAGATAGTTCAAGATAAACTTTAGGATCCGAGATGGATGCCCGATATACATTTATCTCGTCCGAAATCTCGTCCGATACGAGATCGAGTCTCTAAAATCTTCGAGACGAAACGTGACCGAAATCCGAGATTTAAAAATGTATACATACATACATACATGTGTTTACTTATTTATTTAGAAATCTAACGTATAGTTTGCAAGTTGATATTAATTCAGTTTATAGTACTGTTTGTACGGCATTAGTACCCTCATTAATGCTAGAAAGAAAAACTGATGAGCTAAACTTAGAGAATGAAACTGGTGAAGTCTGGAATAATAAAAATATTAACCAAAATACTAATCTATGTGGTCTTTTGGCAAGGTGAAGTGCGAGCTCCAAAGATGTGTTTTTTTTTTCCTTATAGCAATCAATTATAAAGACTGCAGTCCGAGAACAAAATATGATACACTATGATTCAAAGAATTATCATTAAAACATTCTGCAAACATAATGAATCAAACCCAATGCAATTTGGAATTCAGTGTATTTCATTCTTTGCAAGCCAAATTTATTAAGATTGAACACACCCAGTGCAAACATATAAGATATATCACAACAATTCAGCATATAAAAAATGATATTACGAAGATGCTTATATTGCTATTATTGTGACTGTACTTCGTTATTTAAAATTGACACTTTAACAGTTACTCTGGAAATCAAAAAACAAACAATAAATCAGTTGAGAAACATATGATTAAATGAGATTTATAAAAACTGAAAATCTTGCTTCTAGATTCTCTTGGTGTTGTTATTGTTTTTCATGATATCATTTAACATTTAACATGCATATTTTTTTATAGATATCATGTCCAGTGTTATCTATCCTTGTTTACTCAAATATTCACGCAGAATTATAAAGGGCAACGTTGATATTCTATCAAGAAGCGTCGTAGCACCTTTTACTAACTATTATTATTAAGAAAAACCTGTTGACATGTGACAAAAGTGCATCATACATATAAAATAGTAGCATAGGATAACATGCATTGTTGTTTTTACATTATTTTACCGCATGTTCTTATAATATGACTCAATGCTTAAAACTCAATGCGTAGAGGTTAAGATGCAACATTGATACAAATGCAAATTCTCAAGAAAAGCCTACCATCTCCCTGCTATTAGGAGTAAACTCAATGAAACTAGTCATCCTTAATTAAATTACGCTATTTCTTGATTTCATGATCTGAACGTGAAAAACTATGCTCATGGTCATAAGGAACCATTTAAAGTGCAGCAAATAAAAGGTATGATGCCATCAATTGTAAAAAAAAATTGTGTAGAGTTCTTATTATAACTTTTCTGCGAAGTAAAGAGCTTAAGCTAGGCATATGCACGGTAAAGGTGACTGCCAACGACCCAACATATCTCTGCAATCTTAGTATTATAGACAACCATCATCGATGGCATTGGGCTCTTCTTTACCATATTCATTAAATTATGATTATCCTCTATACAGCGGAATGCTTCCTAATGATGAAACGTTAATAGAATTTGATCAAGGGCAGACAAAGTGACTAAAAAATCAATGGTAGACAAAAAAATCAGTTTGTGGATGTAGAAAAAAAGAGTGAAGACAATCCACAAACTCACCATAGAGCCAGACTATTGCTGCTTTAATTTGTTCTATTCCAGTGTCCGAGTACAGTTGCAAGCTTTCGGGAGATATTGGATCAGGCCTATCTCTTCGATCTTTGTATTTGGTTGAACTTGGCAAGATGGGTCTTTATGATCTCACATACTCTTCCAAATTCACTGGTCATGTTGTACTACTTTCAAAATTGGAATGCTCGACGTGCAGTCATTTATTCAGTAACACGACTAATAGTGAAAGGGAATGCATGCAAACTAAAATAATTAAAACCAAACGAATTGGAGAAAACCTTGATCTGAAGAAATTTCAACCAAAAAGACAATCAAATATGAAAGCTCACCTATCTTGATAAAATAATGTTGTGAAAGCCATCGTGCTATTTCGAACAGCCACGAACTACATATTGCAGAAATAGTTGCCTAAAAGAAACACATATGGTTCGCTTGTTCTATGATTTTTAAATAAAATTAAGTTTGTAAAGATACAGCTATACACTGTTACATTAAAAATTCTTCCATAACTTGCAATGCACTGATAACGTTGTTTACTTACGTGCAGTAATGAGAACACCATGTATGAAATATGAAAACATAATTTATTGTTGAATACCAATATATTTTACCTTACAATTAATGATGTTTTGGAAGTTTTGGACAAAAATTTGAATATATGTTAGAAATAAGGCATGGGATTGTTATTCATTTTAAAATTTGTGATAATTAACATGTTCAAACTCAGTAATGCGATCTTCCAAGGATGAAGTATTGTGAGAATCCAAATAACAATAACAACCTGTGTACTATAACTAACTAATGCTTGTTCCAAGAAGAAAAAAAGAATTTCATCGGTTAAGTAGATTAAAAGTGGAAAAATAAAAGAAAGATCTTATTAAGGTCATAAAGGTAGACTACATAAAATATAATATGATCATTCGAGAACACAACTTAGCATTTAGGGTGCATTGTCTGCATATGATGGACAAAATTCA
Organism: Allium cepa; assembly: GCA_030765085.1. Lineage (NCBI taxonomy): Eukaryota > Viridiplantae > Streptophyta > Magnoliopsida > Asparagales > Amaryllidaceae > Allium > Allium cepa. The sequence continues at coordinate 163,572,889 of CM060945.1, read as the reverse complement.
CGTAAACCCTTGACCAAAAGAAGTAATTTCACAAATGACAATCTTAAAATAAAATTATACACTCTATTAAGTGATGACGTAATCACCATTTAGGAAGGTGGATAAATATAAACGTAAGTAGATTAGAAGAATCATAACATTATATACAGCTGAGTCCATAATATGTCTAGGGTTGTTCTTGTATTTAGGTTCCAAGCCATGCGTTATTTTGGATGTCATGATTTATAAAGAACTAACAAGTTGAAGCATATGCAAATAAACCTTTTTAAGCGTCTTTTCACATTGATTCTAAAATAAAAATAAATATTGGTTAGAGGAATTGATCTTCTGGCAGCTATACTGAAAGAACTCATCATCCATTTGGGTATTGATGTTTCACTAAACATTCAATTATTATGTACCATATAAACAATTGCGCAATGTTTTTTTCTTCTTCTCATATTTCATTTAACTTGAGGAGTTTTCCAAGTACTCGGGCTTGGGTTTGGTAGGTTCCCTTTACGATCGATCATGATTATAACCTAAGATCAAAAAGGAATATCACTTAATTGGTTGCAACTTGCATATGAGACTGAGCTACGAAGTAGACTGTACTTTTAGCAACAATGCAACACAAACCATGTAAATGGACTTCGAGAGTAAACATACTAGTTATAATATATTAAATAAAAAATTATAAGTTTCTTACACGGAATAGTTAACCTTAAATATCCTACATAAGTAGAACCAAATATACAAGTAGAACCAAATATACAAAGAACGACTGAATAATATTCAAGATCTATTTCTGTACTGGTTCAAGCTTTATTAAAAATAAAAAAATAAAAAGGTGGAACATTATCTTTCTTGGTCGGATTTAAATCAAATTTCACTTTCCAATCATGACTGGTTTACTGATCCCAACAAGTTATAACTCTTTTCCACATTTCCAATTGTAAAAGTAGAAGTAACTTACAGTATAGTATGTTGAAGATTAATCTCAGCATATTGAAAAAGTCTTCAGGAGCAAAGAATAATAGAAATAGTCAAATTCCTATTCAAACGTAATAAATAATGACTCAAACAAATGATCCTATTTTTTAGCATCTATAACTCTATATATATCTATTCAGTTTAGCAAACAAAGTGTACAGAGAGAAACAAAAGAAGTAATAAAAAAAGTTAGTTTTTCTTCCTCCTACAGTTTTTGTTTTACTGTTCAGTTGCTCAAATAATTTAACAAATTGGTATAAGAGCTGATAGCAAGTTTCGGGGGCACGTCGTTGGGGCATGTGCCATTGCCTCGTCTTACGAAGACAAATTACGACAACTGGAGTATACAAATGCGAGCATTGCTTGGTGCACAAGATGCATGGGAGAGAGTCGAGAATGGCTACATGGAATCGGAGAATATCGGTAACTACACAGCTGCCCAGTTAAGGGAATTAAAAGAGTTACGCAAGAAAGACAAAACATCGCTTTATCTCATGTATCAAGCAGTGGATGAGTCAGGTTTTGAAAAGATTGCTCGTGCAAAGACGTCAAAGGAAGCATGGGAGACTTTGCAAAAGGTCTACAAAGGTGCTGATCGTGTTAAACAAATTAGACTTCAAACTCTACGAGGAGAATTGGAGACTATGAGGATTAAGGAATCTGAAGCAGTATCTGATTACATCACCAGTGTTCAAACGGTGGTAAATCAGCTTAAGCGTAATGGAGAGATTATGACTGACGCTCGGGTTGTTGAAAAGATCTTGCAGTCGTTAACCGAGAATTTTGAGAACATCGTCTGCGCTATTGAGGAGTCGAAAAATTTAGGAGAGTTAACCGTTGATGAACTTGCGGGTTCTCTCGAGGCGCATGAGCAGCGTAAAAAGAAGAAACATGAGTCACTTGAGGAAGCTCTACAAGCCAAGGTGGAAATCAAAGATGAGGAGTCATTACTCGCACAGCAAAACCGAGGAAGAGGACGCGGCCGTGGAGGACGTAGTTTTGGTCGCGGGAGAGGTCGCGGGCATGGAGACAATAATTCTGAAGAAAGGGGGCAGCCGAGCAAACAAAGTTGGTGTGATGAAGGACACGGACATCGAAAAGGTGGTTGGTCTAATCGATCAAATATTGAATGCTACAATTGCGGAAAGTATGGACATTATGCTAAAGAGTGCTGGTCGGACAAGAAGGTTAAAGAAAATGCGAATCTAGTCGAGAAAGAGGAGAAAATAGATGACAGTGTTCTCATGATGGCCTACAAAGACACCGACCAATTCAGCGACACAGTCTGGTATCTTGACACTGGAGCAAGAAATCATATGTGAGGGCACAAACATCTATTTATGGAGATGCAAGACATAGAGTGCAGACAAGTATCCTTCGGAGATGCTTCAAAGGTCCAAGTAAAGGGCCGAGGTAAAATTCGATTCTCACAAGAAGACGGCCGAGTAGGATTGATCGATGATGTCTATTATGTTCCAGACATGAAGAATAATATTATTAGCATGGGGCAACTACTTGAAAAAGGATACTTGGTTATCATGAAAGACATGTACATGTACTTGAAGGACAAGAAAGGTCAGTTAATCGCACGAGTAGAAATGGCCAATAATCGTATGTTCAAACTCAACTTGAGAAGCATACGAGAAAAATGCTTACAAATCGACATGAAAGACAAATCTTTGTTATGGCATTTGCGGTTTGGGCACTTACACTTTGGCGGGCTAAGAGAGTTAGCCAAGAAGGACATGGTTCATGGGCTGCCTGCTATGAATTATGCTGGAAAATTTTGTGAAGGTTGTGTGCTTGGCAAGCATATGAGGAATACTTTTCAAAAGAAGGCTAGATATCAAGCATGGGGACCGCTTGAGACAGTACATACCGACATATGTGGCCCGATCACACCTAAGTCATTCAGCGAGAAGAGATACTTTATCACATTCATAAATGACTACACACGGAAGACATGGGTTTATTTCCTGAAAGAAAAGTCCGAGGCTCTTGAGGCATTCAAGAAGTTTAAGTCGTCGGTAGAAAAGGAACTGGCCATTATATAAAGGCTTTACGATCGGATAGAGGAGGAGAGTACATGTCAACTTTGTTTACGAGGTTCTGCGAGGAGCAAGGCATAAAGAGGTTCTTAACCGCAGCCTACTCACCTCAGCAAAACGGTGTGGCCGAGAGGAAGAATCGGACTATCCTTGATATGGTTCGGTCAATGTTGAAAACTAAAGACATGCCAAAGGAGTTTTGGGCCGAGGCGGTACAGTGTGCTGTGTATATACATAATCGTTGCCCACATATAAAGTTGGCGAATCAAACACCACAAGAAGCTTGGAGTGGACAGAAGCCAGCTGTGTCACATCTAAAGATATTTGGCAGTGTGGCTTATGCGCATGTACCGGATCAAAGAAGAACCAAGTTAGATGATAAAAGCAAGAAATTCGTGTTTATCGGATATGACATGAAGACGAAAGCTTTTAAGTTGTTTGATCCAATCAAGAATAAAGTAGTCGTAAGCCGAGATGTACACGTTAATGAAGAAAGTGCATGGGACTGGAATAATCAAAAGGAGATAATGTTCAAGGAAGAAAAAGCTAAAGTATCGGTTCCCATACCGACATTTACACCTACTAGCCCGTCTACATCCGATGATGAGGATGAGCTGAGACAACCAAGGATGCGAACTTTGCAGGATCTATATGAATCAACGCCGGAGGTTCACTTAGTATGCCTTTTGGCAGAAGCAGAAAATATTACATTTGAAGAGGCAGTGCGGGATAAGAAATGGCAGGCCGCAATGGATGAGGAGATCAAATGCATTCATAAAAATGAAACTTGGGACTTGGTTGAGTTACCAGAAGGACATAGACCAATTGGAGTGAAATGGGTATACAAGAAGAAGATGAATGCTCAAGGTGAGATAGAAAGATACAAGGCACGGCTTGCTGCTAAAGGTTATAGGCAAAAGGTGGGGATCGATTATGATGAGGTTTTTGCTCCAGTAGCAAGATTGGAAACAATTAGACTTCTTATATCCCAAGCGGCACAGTTTCAATGGTCGATCTATCAGATGGACGTAAAATCTGCATTTTTGAACTGTATGCTCGAGGAAGAAGTATATGTGGAGCAACCACTCGGGTACATGAAGGCCGGGGAGGAGAGAAAAGTTTTGAAGTTGAGAAAGGCCCTATATGGGCTGAATCAAGCACCACGAGCATGGAATATTCGGATTGACACTTACTTCAAGGAGAATGGATTTTTGCAATGCCCTTACGAGCATGCATTGTACGTAAAAAAGAAAAAGGACAATTTGTTGTTTGTTGCTCTCTATGTTGATGATCTCATCTTGGTGGGGAATAATGAGAAGATGATCGAAGATTGTAAAAGCGCCATGACTGGTGAATTTGAGATGACGGACTTGGGGTTGATGAAATATTTTCTTGGTCTTGAAATCAAGCAAGGAAAAACAGGAATTTTTGTGTCACGGGAAGCCTATGCAAATGATATTTTAAGGAGATTCAAAATGGAGAATTGCAACCCGGTTGCAACACCAATGGAACCAGGCGCAAGACTCTCTAAGTTTGAGGGAGGAGAAAAAGTCGATGCAAGCAGATACCGAAGCTTAGTCGGAATCTTGCGATATCTCGTATGTACAAGGCCGGACATAGCATACAGTGTTGGCATTGTAAGTCGATTTATGGAACATCCGTGTTACTCGCATTGGAAAGCTATCAAGCGGATTCTTCGATACATTCAAGGAACAAAGTCACTCGGACTATTTTACTCGAAAACTGCTGAGTATAGATTGGTCAGTTATTCAGATAGTGATTGGTGTGGTGATGTTGATGATCGGAAAAGCACATCCGGATATGTGTTTTACATGGGCGACACAGCTTTTACTTGGCTCTCAAAGAAGCAATCGATAGTGGCATTGTCAACATGCTAGGCAGAGTATATCGCAGCTTCTTTGTGTGTGTGTGTCATGCAATATGGTTAAGGAAATTACTATCCGAGTTAAAGCTCCCACAACATGAGCCCACCGATATACGGGTAGATAACAAGTCTGCAATCGAGTTAGCAAAGAATCCAGTTCATCGTGAAAGGAGAAAGCACATAGATGTTCGTTTTCACTTCATCCGGGAGCATGTCAAGGAAAAGAAGGTGCAGCTGAATCATGTTACAAGTCGTGATCAGGTAGCAGTATCTTCACTAAGCCGTTGCCAAAGCTGTTGTTCGAAAATTGCAAGAAGATGATTGGAATAAAGGATGGTAAATGCTTGAGCTTAAAGGAGGGATTTGTTGAAGATTAATCTCAGCATATTGAACAAGTCTTCAGGAGCAAAGAATAATAGAAATAGTCAAATTCCTATTCAGACGTAATAAATAATGGTTCAAACAAATGATCCTATTTTTTAGCATCTATAACTCTATTTATATCTATTCAGTTTAGCAAACAATGTGTACAGAGAGAAACAAAAGAAGTAATAAAAAAAGTTAGTTTTTCTTCCTCCTGCAGTTTTTGTTTTACTATTCAGTTGCTCAAATAATTTAACATAGTATACGGTGCTTCCAGCTTAGATTTATTTTCCAGAATATCAAGCATGGTCTTGTAAGTTTTCCACGGTATCTTAAACCATGGAGTCAGAAGTTCCCTATCTAACCTATCATTTCCTTCCACTCTACTCTCGGATGAAGAATCTAGTCCAAAAGGACATTTCATATGTTGAGTCTGGATCAGGAAGTATCAATCAGAAAAAGCAATCGGTAGAGGTTTTGAAGACGAGTGAAAGCGAACAGGATAAATTGTTCAAGTAGTGTTTGGTATGTTGTTTGTAATTTTGAGTTTTCGTCCATATAAAAGTGCACATTACGTATGTATATTGTTAAACGACCAATTTAGAAAACGAAGTTAACATACAAAATAGAAAACAATTTTTTCTTCTTCCATGTTTTGAAAAATAACACAAACACGTGAAACAATCCATTCTTCCATCGTCTCTTTATCCCCTTCGTTCTCTCATCTGTCTTTCTTTCATCCCCGTCCCTTCATTCTTCTCATATTTGAGATGCATATCAAAAACCGAAAACACAATATTCGTTTTTAAACCAAACACTACCTTAAAATCTGAAGGAATTTGTGGAAGGAGAGATTTTTGAGAATTTTGTAGTAGCAACTGAGAGGGTTTTGAAAGTTGAGAGGTTTTAATTGATTGGTACTATAAACCAACAAGCATGACATTTCTCCTCGAAAGTAAATTCAATATGGTGCTAAACGTGCTTTCTAATACCATATTAAATTTTAATCATGTTTAATAAATAAACATGCAACTTAATACCTTTTCTTTCTCTCACTGAATGTTTTTAAAAACTCAGTAAAATTATATATTCAATCTTGTAATTTTTTTAATAAAAAGAGTGATACTTTGTATAAAAGGACATATCTCTAATCACTTGAATAAGAGCTCCTTAACATGATAATTTTCTAAATTAGTTTTAATTGTGAAGATTAATTTAACAATATAATTAATAGGACTATAACTGAAGAAATATTATAATCCCTCAAAACACCTCAATTTGATATTTACCTTCAAATTATATTAAATCGGCTTTTACTGGTTTTATTACCGATGAGAACCAACAAGGAAACAACTTGCAAGAAGGATTATGAGAACACCTCAAATATAAAGTCACCAAAAATCGGTCAAAACCGATAAAAAAAATCTTCAAAACAAAACTATAACGATCGGTTTGATTAATTTTCTAGAACATTAAACCCACAAGGTATACAAAAATGTAGTAAAAAAAACTACTATATTTTTTCAGGAAGACAAACTAAAACTTATTTAATTAACAATTTTGTGCAAAAGATTTATTCATGTTGTATTATTTATAAGACCAGATTAAATTATTATTTTTTGTTTACTATGATAATATTATGAAATTTTTGTTGGTCATGGTTTACTCATTCTAATCTTAAAACTTTGGAAATTTTGGAATTTAAATAACTGTAACACCCAGCAATCTTAACGATAATTAATAAATAACGCCGAAAAATAGAATTTTTATAAAGGCCAGAAATTGACAACGAAACGTGCATCACTGAGTTCCTGCCGATTTTCTGGTTGATTTTTATATATAAAGCTTTTCGATCGATATTCAAACAAAAAAAGTTATTGACGTTTGAAAGTTTAGAATTGAAAATAATTATATAAATTAAGAAAACAAATAATAATTAAGTACTGTTAATTACAAATAGTTAAACTTAACGGACACTTAATGCTAACTTAGTTGTTAAGAAAACGTTAACGGGAAATAAATATTAAAGATGGTTAAATAAGTAATTAAATAACAAAAGTCGAACAATGCCAAATTAACAAGTACACGGACGACCCAGGATGCACCATGGTCAAGCGGTAGCAGTCGACCGTGAAGGGCATGCGGTCGACCGTGGCCAGTGTTAAAATGACAGTAATTATGCTAGAACGGCCTGGGTCTAAAACAGTTTATACTGTTTTGAACCCCTATAAATACCGGCCAAGACCCTCACTTCCAAACTCATATTTTCCAATGGACGCGGAAGCTCTACCATTTTCTCCTCTACAAATTTCTAAGTTCTTAAATTAGTTCTAGTTATACGTATATGCGTAATTGAAGAATTGTAGAAGATGACAGAGAAAAGAAATAGAGTCAAATCAAAACGTCAAAGCCGAGGTAAACCGCAAATTCAGATCTTAAATACAAATCAAATTCAAATCTCTTTTATAATCTAGATTTCTAATATATCTGCATATGCTTGCGGCATATATTCAAATAGGAAGAAAAGGGAGTCAAAATGGAATAACAAGGATTAGATCCGAAGATTTGAAATGCAAAAAAGGTAAGCGAGAATATTATATACTTCTGTATAATATTAAATTACATTGTTGTAGATCAATTCTTATATGTGTGACAACCCACATTTTGAAAGGTTTAAATCGACAATAATCCACATATGTCAAACTTAAACAATCTGAAACGTAGATAATCAACGGGGTTAATTTAGAAAAAGAAGAAGAAAACAAACATAGAATCTCATAGCGGAAAAGGTAAAATATAATGATCCAATAACAGCTCATGAAGCTGTTTACTATACATTTGATTATAATCTATACACATTTATTTGAGTTATATATATACATCAGGAATAAAAATCAATACAGCAGTATACCATGATGCAGAGGATAATAATAATAGTAATATATCAAATCTTCGTTTTCGTCATCCAAAGAATAATCTTCAACAAGCATCTGAACCCTCTCAGCAGCTAATCTCCACCCCTCGAACGCCTTCCCACCGAACGCCAGCCATCCTCCTCCCCTCGCAACTAATCTCCACCCAACACCAACAAGCATCCAAACTCCCTCAGCAGCTCCGCCTTTCACCCTCAGTCTCGCAACCCACCCCTCTCTACTTGAGCAGCCACTGTCCACCCTTTCTGCCAGCCCCGACCCTCTGCACGCATGCATCATAACTTACCCCTCACAGAAGGCGCGCTCCGCAAACCCAAGCGGCCCGCTCCACCGACCAACCTTGTTTTCACAGCTCACACCGAACAAAGCACCCTCCGCCGCCTCGTCTCCCATCAACCATCAGCCCGCCTTCCGCCATCCCTTCGGCCTTGCTTCCCACAACACGCCAACCAACCCTGAGCGACCGCATCACCCCTAGCAGACCACAGCCTTGCCACCTTCCCGTCGCCAAACAACACCCTTGCTTCCTCCGCCCTTCGAACGCCCAACAGCCAATCCCCGAGCACAACCCTCCGCCCTCTGTCGTGCAGTGCCCGCCTTCCCCTCCCCAATTTTGTTTATAAAAAATGAGTAATGTATATTATATATTTGATTCATCGATTTCAAGTTCCTTGCTTGGCTTTTGATTGTTGTCCAGAGAATTTCAGCAGCGATTGTCGCGTTTTTCGTTTTTCGTGTGCTTACCCGTGTCTGTTTGCTTATTCCCATAGTTTCTCTGGCCTCGAAAGATGGGCGATCACTCACGATTGACATTCATATGTTTAGTTAATTTATTTCACATGAAATGACGATTGAAATATGTTGTTAAATTTGAATTGATTAATGATTTTGATCGTTAAATATGATATGTTAATATTTAAAAAATTTGTTTACCTATGTTAATTGACATATGACACCATAACATGTTGTATATATTTAAATCGTTAATGATGAAATATGCTTGTCAGTGAAATGTTATGTTATTTTATTATTATTTTATTGTTGTCACACTGCAAGTTCCCTGTTAGTTGGGAAAATCACCATGGGTTGAAATTATACATACCCGAATGATCTCATAGATTACGAAAAATCATTATGGATTGAAATGATAAACCCAAGCGATTTCACTAATTTTGAATTTTGGAATTGTGGGTTGAAATGATATATACCCATAAATTTTAAACTACCGCGGATTGAAATGATAAATATCTGTATCACTTGACCATAGGATAAAATTATATACGAACACTGTCGGTCTATTTTTAAATGATTTCCAAAATTCTTAAAAAAAATATGTGCTTAATAAATATTGATTTTAAAAATATAATATAAAGTTTTTATTTTATTATGTGTGTAAAAAAATTAGATTTTTGGCCATGCCAAAAAAAAAATTAGATTTTTAAAATCATAAGCTTTGAAAATTTTAAAATTAAGTTAAGTTTTGAAAATGTAAATTATAAGATTTTACTTGTAACTTTAAAATAAGATTTAATATAAATAAAATATGATAAAATAAAATTTATTTAGTAGATATAAAGAAAAAATAAATTTAATTATTATATATAACATGTTTTAATATTTATTTAAAATTTGTATTAATATTTTTAAAATAGATTTTGTAATAACTTTAATAAATAAAAGTTGCAAAGATAAATTAAAGTTGATTTGTAATTTAATTTGTTTAAGAATTGAATTTAAATAAAAATTGATTTGAAACTTATTGATTTGAGATTTTATTAGATATGAATTTATACTTGATTTTGGTTAAAGGTGATTAGGTGAATATTTTAAAAATTAAATATATTTGAAGTTAGATATTTAATTATTGATTTTTAAATTTGTAATTTGAGATTTATTTAAATGTTTATAAAAGTAGTTTTATAAAATGACCAAGGTGTAAAATAAGCGTTTGGTTGTTAAAGAGACTGTGATCGGATATTGTCATACTTTCTGCCAATACCGAAAACCACTTTAACATGTGGTGAAGAATCCAAAACGAAGTACGATGGTTTCATGAATGTTTCTGTAATGATGTATGAACGCAGCTCTCACCCCTGAGGTCAGCTTGATATGACTAAAACAGAAGTTATACCTAGGCCAAGTGAGGTCGCACCTCCGATAGAGCATGGTTCTTTGAAACCATATCTATTATTTGATTGGGTTCATCTTTGATTATGGGAGTGTGTCTCAAGGTGGGCGATAGTAGCTGTTATGCGTTACCACCAGCCCGGTTTTGCAAACAGTAGTATCCTACAATGGACATTGCCTCACGTGCCTTGTCATATGCCTTATCGAGCCCATTACAACTTTGGTTTGTATCATACCAATGGAGTGCTCCCTGAGTATCCCACCGGTTTGGTGGAGCTTACTATAGACTACGATATTTATATAAAACATGTTGAGAAGAAAAAATGTGTAACATCTTAACGCTATTTTAATATATTTTACTTTAATGTAGACATTATCTATGTAGCGCATTGAATTATATATGTAGATAGTTCCATGGATCCTTAAAAGATGGGAATCCCAAACACCCTTTAAGTTGTATTACATTTCACTTGGACATTTACTTGCATAAGAATGTTAATCCTGACTCTAGTGTTTTGTTGTATGCTCGGGTCAGACTGAGTGTCACAGCATTTGAGACTCATCTTTGGAGCTTGAAGCTTTGCTTGGAGATCTTTGTCAATCTTTATCTATTCAGCTTTTCGATTATTTCTGTTATTTTCAGTTATTTATGTTCAAACTTGTCATTTGCTTATGTATTAAAGACTTCTTTGTATTTGGGATTTCTGTTGTATTTCCTTTAGACTCTGATATTTCTATAGTAGCTTCATGAACTACTATATTATCTATTCCGCTGCGTGTTGTTGTATTACTCTGTGTCTGTGACTCTGTGATTGATTTATTTACTGTACATACTAAGTTTTGCCAAATATAAAATAACAATCTGTTGTTTTGAGCAATTTAAGTCTAATATGTGTTCCACTGTGAGTTTTAGAAAATGTAAATTTTTGTAAATGGCTTTGCGAATTTTATTATATATTCTACCTCTAAACATCCATCTCCTGCGATGTCGGCGTCATCTTATGCGTGCATCGAGACATCAATGTTGTTATATTATTACATAACATCACTTTAATTCCATTATCATCAACATTAGGGCATTTGGTCTAGTGGTATGATTCTCGCTTAGGGTGTGAGGTCTCGAGTTTGATTCTCAAAATGCCCCGTTTTTTAATAATCACTTAGCTTTTAAATGAAAGAACATTAGTCCCACCCTTACCAACCACTATACTCGTTTTCATTGAGCAGTATGTTTCCTAGTGTTAAATTTCCATTATATATAGACATCTCTATATTAAAAAATCCACATTAAATTAATACATAAAATTTGACTTATTAATCAGTGTTACTTTGCCCAATTTTAGAAATATGTAAAATTTGATCATACTTGATTGCAAGCAATTAGTACGCAAGTCTAATATAGAGCGGAGTAAAAGGGATCTTATCCTTGGGGCTTTTGAAGGAATTTGTATGTAAAACTTGAACTCGCCGTCGATAAACACCAATTTCTGGCCTCCATATGTGAAACTGAAGAAATAGAGCGCAGATCTGATGAGGAAGCAACGAAATTCCAAGTAGAATCACCGGACCTGCCATTCTAGGGTCCTACAACATTGTCCTCTTTAAGTATTTTATCTTTAAAGTGTAGTTTATTACGAACCACTTGGTTATTGATGAGCATTAATTCATGAGGCACGAATACATACCCCACCACCGTATAGGAGCAAATTTTGTTTTCTAGCAGTATGTTTTTAAGTGTTTTTTCTATTTGGGGGTGGTGTTTCATTTGCATTCAAACTTTTATTTTTGTGTGAATAATAAAGTACCAGTACCATATTTCTACAAATAACACCGTACAAAATAAATCACATAGAGTACGGACATGCTAAGTGATCAAAATATAATGGAATATGAAGCATACCTCATGATAACATAGTTATAGACGGGATTGATCTTTGATTCCTCTTTAAACCCAACCGTTGAGGTTTCTGCAGAAAAAAAACATTATTCTAAGATTCAAATGTTTAACCGACTGATGCAGGTAACACATGGAGCACAGACTCCATACGGAGAATCATACAATTTAGCAGGTTGCTTAAATTATAAAAGGTCTCAGGAGTTGAAAAAACATCTTCATGCTTTTTCATTGTGTACTACCAATTAACACGTAAACAAACGACAGATATCTACTAATGAGTCTAATTCAGGTTAAAACATAAGATATATAAACACATTAGAACTAAAAGATAAGCAAACAAACGAATCTAAGACGATTTACAGTACACATCACAGAAAAGAAATTCTGCGTATAGGATGAATGGTATAATTATGGTTTTACAATGGTCAGAAATTTAATAATAAGAATGCTACCCTGTTTATTTTTCAGTTTCATTGTCAAAATTTGTGTGCTCAAATTTGCACGTGATACCAATACGTAAAATCCCCATGTATGTTTATTGCAAATCCAATGGTTCTTACCATATATCTTTTTCTATATTACCAGAATTAAACAATCAATGTTAAATATGTATTCAAGTCACACAAAACATTCATTTTATTATTTTGGAATAATAGAATGAAAAGTACAATTTATCTAAATTCATATGAGAAACATATAGTGTAAGCATTAGGTTGCAAATCCAATAGTTCTTACCATATGTGTTTTTCTACGTCACCAAAATGTAAATAATCAATGCCAATACATTCTCAAATCACACAAAACATTCATGTTAATATTTTGGAGTAATAAAATAGAATGAAAAAGTATAATTTATCCAAATTCAAATGAGGAACATATAAGCATTAGGTTACGGGAGACTAATAACTTATTGTGCATATCAAATTCGAACTATTTCATAGTTTCTATCAGAATGACTATTTAGAAAAATATTTTAACAAGTATGTAGATTAAAATGAACCATTATGGACCCATTGTTTTTGCTACAAAATGAAAATCGATAGTGAAAATTAATAATTTGATGCCCTGTCACAAAAAGTAAAATACACTACAGTAATAATATCAAAAAACTAAATAGGAACATTAAATACCTTTTATAATGGATTAGTGGGGTAAAAAATTAGGGTTGATCTGCAGATGGCTTCGGTGATGGCGACGCTGGTACAACCGGCGCTAGCGATTGAAAAGATGCAGTGCTATCGAATTGGTGTTGGTAAGGAAAGATGAGTTAAGGGTTAGAGTTTAGAAATGGTTATTTTGGGAAACGAGTCGAAATTAATTGAAGAAAATAAATACTTTAGGGAGAATGGATATTTTCCAGTGGAAAATGAGTTGAGACTTGTTTGGAGAGGTGGAATCGGAGTTGTAGAGGAAGACGAGTTTTGAAGAGATTCTCATGGGGAAATTATATTGTGTATCCGAATAAAATTGCCTTTACAGAGTTTTATTTGGCTCTATTGCATTAGGCAAGCCTCCCTAATGGTCGGTTTGGCTAATGAAACAGCACAACAATGGAAAAACCAACTGTTTGATTGTAAATTTAAAAAAAATGGTTATAGATTTTCATGAATTTCAAGAAATATGTTTAAAAGTATTATTTACAACTTCCGCAAATAGAAATTAAAAATATAAAAGAAAATTTACTGCAAAAATCGGTTAGTGATTGAGTGTTGAAAATGATATGCATATGTGCGAAAATTATACACACACAAGCGCACACAAACTAAAGGAAAATCCATGCATACACATTCGTAAATTGGTAAGTTTTTTAGTTGAATGAGTGATGTAGGAAAGAATGTACTTTAGTTGTACAGTTCATTACAAAACTATAGTTTTTTTTCCATATTTTATTGAGTATAACAATGAATAAATACTAATCTGATTTTAAAATCAAGAATTTATAAACATTGCCTTATTAGTAGGTTAGAAAGCAGACAACCTTTACTAATTTTAGAGCACATATGGCACATGAAAATAATTGCACCATAATTTTCTTAATCCAATGAATGGTTCTAGTAATTACAAATAAGTCATGATTTGATTCATTAAAATAGAAGAGAGAAGAAATTACCGTTACATGTTTGTTAAACTATCTATTTATTGAAACGAATATGAACCTCTCAATCGCCATGTGTGTAAGATGTAAGAAACACCTAAAATCATCATAATAAAAAGGTTTAATGGAGTTGGGTGCTGAAGATAAAAATAAATGAAAGCAATGGATTAATCTCAAAAAATATTAAAGAAGGAGCGTCAGCAATAGTAAATATCTAACATTAGTAAGTTGGATGAAAGCAGTTCATAAAGCAAGCATAGTTAAGAAGATAATCTGCTCCCTCCATGCTAAGTCAAGTAATACAAACGCAGCGAAATTCATCACAATTGTAGAGGTACCTTACACTCAGAAGCTACAGCCTGTAGACGATCTCCGGATCATTGTGTTCCACTCAATCTGAAATACCTACTCTTTGTTCTAGCCAAAGTTACAGTCTCACTTGCTCTTAAGCTATCATCATTTATTCAGAAGCGTTGCAGGAAGAATCTATTCCCATGCATCAATCCTCCAAGCTACATATGAAGGGTAGTTACCTACATGATCCAATCTTCCACCTGATAAAACAAGTAATAGTAACACCTATGATTGTTTAATCTAACAACCATTATCTTCACCTTATTTTGGAAAATATATAAACATCGCCTTATTAAAGATCAACCAACTTATATGATTAAAAGCATCCTTTGAACGCAAACAGATGACGCAAGTGGTTATTGCGATAGATATCAACCATTGAATCTCCCCCAGAATTCAACTCTCGTCCAACGATTAGCCTCCCTTCCCCTCCCTCTCTCATGGAGACGCGCGCGCAAATATTTATAAATATATATATATATGTGTGTGTGTGTGTGTGTATGTATATATATGTGTATGTACGTACGTACGTATGTATGTATATATGTATATATATATACATATATATGTAAAGCCAGTGTACAGTTTACGTTTTAATATTAATTCAGTTTATAGTACTATTTGTATGGCCTTAGCGCCCTCGTTAATGCAAGAAAGAAAAAACCGATAAGCTACACACAGACGCACGCACAAACACACATATAATAATTAGAAAGCCAGTGTACGGTTTACATTTTGATATTAATTCATTTTATAGTACTATTTGTAGGGCCTTGGCACCCTCATCAACGCAAGAAAGAAAATCCGATAAGCTAAACTTAGAGAATGAAAATGGTGAAGTCTGGAATAATAAGAATATTAACCAAAATGCAAATCTATGTACTCCTTTGGCAAGGCGAAGTCTAATTTCCTAAGATGTATTTTTTCCCCTTCTTCTTCTATAGTAATCAATTATCAAGACTGCAATCCGAGAACAAAATAATACACTATGATTTAAAGAATTATCATCAACACATTCTGCAAACATATAGCATGAAACACAATGCAATTTGGCATCCAGTGCATTTTTATTGTATGCAAACCAAATTTATTAAATTGAATAATAACATATCCAGTGCAAACATATATCACAATAATTCAGTATAAAAAATGATAATATGAAGATGCTAATATTGTTATTATTGTGAATGTGCTTTGTTTATTTAAAATTGACAATTTAATAGATACTCTGAAAATTAAAAAACAAACAATAAATCAGTCCAAAAACATATATGACTAAATGAGATTGATCAAAACTGAAAATCTTGCTTCTAGATTCTCTTGGTGTTATTATTGTTTTCCATTTTCTTATTTAACATTTAGCATACATATGCTTTATAAATGTGCAATGTTATCTACAATCATTTACTCAAATATTCATGCAGAATTATAAAGGATGATGTCAGTATTCCAATGAGAAGCATAGTCCCTTTCACTAACTATTAATATAAAGAAAAACCTGTTGATATGTGACAATAGTGCATCGTACATATAAAATACTAGTATAGGTTAGCATACATTGTCATTTTTACATTATATTGCCACATTTTTCTTATAATGTGACTTAATACTTAAAACTCTATATGTAGGGTTTAAAATACAAATGTGAATTCTCAAGAAAAGCTTACCATCTTCCTGCTATTATGAGCAAACTCAACGAAAATAGTCATCCTTAAATTACACTATTTCTTGATTCCATGTTCTGAATGTGAAATTCTATGCTTATGGTCGTAAGGAACCATTTAAAGTGCAGTCAACAAAAGATAGGATGCCAGAAATTGCAAATTCTTCTATGTCAAGTTCTTATAATAACTTTTCTACAAAGTAAAGCGCTTAAGCTAGGCATATGCCTGGTAAAGGTGACTGTCCACAACCCAAAATATCTCGATAATCTTAGCATATTACAGTGTCGTCATCAATGGCTTCGGGCTCATCTTTACCATTTTCATTAAATCATAATTATCCTCTATAGTGCGGAATGCTTCATAATGAAGAACCTTTAATAAAAATTTGATCAAGGGTGGACAAAGTAACAAAAAAAACAATGGTAAACCAAAAAAAAGCAGTTAGCGATGGAGAAAAAAAGAGTGATGACAATCCACAAACTCGTCATAGAGCCAGACTATTGCTGCTTTAAGTTGTTCTAATAAAGTTTCCAAGTAAAGTAGCTATTAGATCAGGCCTATCTCTTTGATCTTTCTATTTTTCTAACTTGGCAAGATGTGTTTTTATGATCTCACATACTCTTCGAAATTCATTTTGTACCACTTTCAAAATTGAAAAGTTCGATGTGCAGTCATTTATTCAGAAGACATTTTGCTATTTTTCAACTTTATTAGAATTTGGTTATGACACAAATAATAGTAAAAGGGAAATGTATGCAAACTAAAATAATTAAAACTGAATGAATTGGATAAAACCTTGATCTGAAGAATTATCAACTAAGCAGACTATCAAATATGAAGAGAGAAAAAATTGACCGATCATAAGCGAAGTTATAATTTATTTCCATATGCACCTATCTTGATAAAATAAATGTTTTGAATGTCGTTTTGCTATTTTGAACAGCTGTGAGCTACATATTGCAGAAATAGTTGCTTAAACGAAACACATGTGGTTGGTTTGTTCTATGATTTGTAGATAAAATTAGTAATAAATTAAGTTTGCAAAGACATAGCTATATACTGTTATATTTAGAGTTCTTCCATAACTTGCAATGCATTGACAATGCTGTTTACTTACATGCAGTAATGAGATCACGCCTATAAAATGTCAAACTTAATTTATTTTTGAATACCAATATATTTTACCTTAAAATTTCAGGAAGTTTTTGGTTAAACAAAATTTCATTGAGCAGTATGTTTCCTAGTGTTAAATTTCCATTATATATAGACATCTCTATATTAAAAAATCCACATTAAATTAATACATATAATTTGACTTATTAATCAGTGTTACTTTACCCAATTTTAGAAATATGTAAAATTTGATCATACTTGATTGCAAGCAATTAGTACGCAAGTCTAATATAGAGCGGAGTAAAAGGGATCTTATCCTTGGGGCTTTTGAAGGAATTTGTATGTCAAACTTGAACTCGCTGTCGATAAACACCACTTTCAGGCCTCCATATGTGAAACTGAAGAAATAGAGCGCAGATCTGATGAGGAAGCAACGAAATTCCAAGTAGAATCACCGGACCTGCCATTCTAGGGTCCTACAACATTGTCCTTTTTAAGTATTTTATCTTTAAAGTGTATTTTATTACGAACCACTTGGTTATTGATGAGCATTAATTCATGAGGCATGAATACATACCCCACCACCGTATAGGAGCAAATTTTGTTTTCTAGTAGTATGTTTTAAAGTGTTTTTTCTATTTGGGGGTGGTGTTTCATTTGCATTCAAACTTTTATTTTTGCGTGAATAATAAAGTACCAGTACCATATTTCTACAAATAACACCGTACAAAATAAATCACATAGAGTACGGACATGCCAAGTGATCAAAATATAATGGAATATGAAGCATACCTCATGATAACATAGTTATAGACGGGATTGATCTTTGATTCCTCTTTAAACCCAACCGTTGAGGTTTCTGCAGAAAAAAAACATTATTCTAAGATTCAAATGTTTAACCGATTGATGCAGGTAACACATGGAGCACAGACTCCGTACGGAGAATCATACAATTTAGCAGGTTGCTTAAATTATAAAAGGTCTCAGGAGTTGAAAAAACATCTTGATGCTTTTTCATTGTGTACTACCAATTAACACGTAAACAAACGACAGATATCTACTAATGAGTCTAATTCAGGTTAAAAAATAAGATATATAAACACATTAGAACTAAAAGATGAGCAAACAAATGAATCTAAGACGATTTACAGTACACATCACAGTAAAGAAATTCTGCGTATAGGATGAATGGTGTAATTATGGTTTTACAATGGTCAGAAATTCAATAATAAGAACGCTACCCTGTTTATTTTTCAGTTTCATTGTCAAAATTTGTGTGCTCAAATTTGCACGTGATACCAATACGTAAAATCCCCATGTATGTTTATTGCAAATCCAATGGTTCTTACCATATATCTTTTTCTGTATTACCAGAATTTAAACAATCAATGTTAAATATGTATTCAAGTCACACAAAACATTCATTTTATTATTTTGGAATAATAGAATGAAAAGTACAATTTATCTAAATTCATATGAGAAACATATAGTGTAAGCATTAGGTTGCAAATCCAATGGTTCTTACCATATATGTTTTTCTACGTCACCAAAATGTAAATAATCAATGCCAATACATTCTCAAATCACACAAAACATTCATGTTAATATTTTGGAGTAATAAAATAGAATGAAAAAGTATAATTTATCCAAATTCAAATGAGGAACATATAAGCATTAGGTTACGGGAGACTAATAACTTATTGTGCATATCAAATTCGAACTATTTCACAGTTTCTATCAGAATGACTATTTAGAAAAATATTTTAACAAGTATGTAGACTAAAATGAACCATTATGGACCCATTGTTTTTGCTACAAAATGAAAATCGACAGTGAAAATTAATAATTTGATGCCATGTCACAAAAAGTAAAATATACTACAATCAAAATCAATCAATAATAATATCAAAAAACTAAATAGGAACATTAAATACCTTTTATAATGGATTAGTTGAGCAAAAATTTAGGGTTGATCTGCATATGGCTTTGGTGATGGAGATGCTGGTACAAGCGGGGTTAGTGATTGAAAGGATGCAGTGCTGTCAGATTGCTGTTGGTTAGGAAAGACGAGTTAAGGTTCAGAGTTTAGACATGGTTATTTTGGGAAATGAGTTGAAATAAATAGAAGAAAATAGATATTTTAGGGAGAATAGATATTTTCCAATGGAAAATGAGTCGAGACTTTCTTAGGGAGGTAGAATCGAAATTGTAGAGGATGACGAGTTTTGAAGAGATTCTCATGGGGAAATTATATTGTGTATCCGAATAAAATGATCTTTAGAGAGTTTTATTGTGATATCCCGAAATTTTTTGGCAATAAATTTAATAATCTCACTTTAATAAATAACCATATAGTTTTAAAATTGTTAAGGTAAATGGTTTAAATTGATTTTAACATAATTTTAAAATTAAATAAGATTAATAATAAGATTTGTTTTATCTCTTTTAAAAAAAATGATAAATAAATATGATTAGTAAGTTAGATATAAAAGTTTAAAATACAACTAATTAATGAAACATTAATTCATTTAAATAACAAGTAATTTACAATCTCTTTTATAAGTTTTATTTAAATTATCAAAAATATTATTTTCAAATTATAGATATATGTATTGTTTTTATTTATAATAATACTTGGTTTTATTCTTTAAAAATTATCTATATATATAACTAAGTATTAAAAACTAATTAATTTTGTTAAAACTTTCATAACCTTTTAAATATAAATACTAAATTACTTAAAGAACATGTGTAGTTTTCATAAGGCTTCTAATAACATGTGCAGTATAAACAAGCTAGAAATGTGATAAATATTGAAATAATTTACAAGTGGCATCTTTAAAATTTGATTTTTCTTTTATTTTATAAAATTAGAAAATTTATCATAAAAGCTTTTAAAAATTTAATTATGCATGAAGATACATGTGTTAGCATATAATCATTCTTCACAACATGTGTTGATAAATTAGGTAAGTTTGGTGACAAGTGTCTTTTAATTCTTGTTATTCTTTTTTTTTTAAAAAGATTAAATCAAAATAAATAAACTGAGTAAAAAAAAACCTGTATAATCAAATTCAGTAACAACTAAATGAAGGTTTCAAGCTATCTACTTGGCAAATTCAAGATTAAAAAGAAAATCTGCACACAATTTTCAAGGGCCTAGGTAGATCAAAGAAAAACTAATTCAAAATTTGGAAGAAAAAAAAGAATAAATTCCAGTTTAAAGTTCAACTCGATTATACCAGGATCTGAAATCAACTAAGCAAGCTAAGCATTCCAATTTTTTTTCAACCAAGTTTTTGAAATCTCTGCATTTCTAAAATCGGTGAGTACATTTAACATGGTTCCTCTGTATTGTTCTTTCAAAATGTCTGTGAGCAATTTTTTTTTTCAAGAGCAAAATTTCTTTATTAACTTATGCATGCAAGAACAATCAGTAGAAACATCATGAATATGACTTGCATGATAAAAGAATGATGCTTGACTGGGTATATAAGTGATATTGCTGTGAGTAAAACTTGAAAATCTAGTATTTTGTGAACTAGCAAGTGATGATCATTTAGGTATGACTTTTATTATGTTGTGTATGATATTTTAAAGATGATTTCAAGTATATATTTAGGTTAATATTGTATGCAATGTCTGGAATAAGGAAGACAGACCTCTGTTCATAATAATAGGATTTTTAAACCAGAAATAAAAAAAAAAATTCAAATCCTCTCATCTAACTGATATTTGTATTTGAACTTTAAATAAAAGAGATTATAAACATGCAATTCAAATTTTAAAAATAGCTACAAGTATATTTACTGAGCAAATATTATGAAATATGGGAGATTACAGTGAAAAATCGAAACTTGAGCAAAACTCAATCATTTAAATATTCTGTTTTAATTGTCACAACTAATTCATGATGATGAATAATGAATTTTAGTGGCAATAGTTTGATTTTTAGTTTGATAATCATTGTAAAATTTTGAATTGAACGAATTTAGGTATTTTGTCTATAATCGGTGATCAATGATGATTTAAAGGTAGTGGTTGAATCTGAAGATGGTCTTGAGGATGATAATTGCAGAAAAAATAGATGGAGATTCTTCTGGTGATTGTAGCGATCGATCTGAGGTGATATAGGGTTTTGTGTGGTGGTTTGGATCGTGTTGATGGTCGTGATTTTTAGTTGTCGTTGTTGCTTCGAGCTCGATCACAAGGGAGGGGTTAGTGGCATGGTGAGGCAAGGCTGCTATGGACATGGTGGCAGGAATTCTGGTGGGTCGGTTCGTCATCGGCAAGGAGCTGTGACGTAGGAACTGGGTTGAAATTTCGATTGTAACAACCCGCATATTTGTCGATTTTATATTTAAAATTTTTATTTAAATATTCTATCGTTAGTCGGATTTTAGTCCGAAAAGCTACTTTTCGCATACGGTCGAATTAGGACTCGGGACCACTCCCACTGAGTTTAAAATGCCGTTTGCGACCTTTTTGAGTATAAGCTTCGATATGTTTGGACAAACTTGATTTTTTCTACTTTTCACTTTGGGTTTGGTTTGGGCTCAGCCCTATGTTAATTTATGCTCAAATCTGAGCCACTCTTCCCCACTCACCCTCATTCTCTTCTCATTTAAGTTTTTAGTGTATTAATGGTGGGTGAGATTGGAAATCAAAAACTCCAAAACCCTAGTTCCTCTTGCAAATCAAATTCCTAGCTCCAAACTCAAGAAGAACCCATTGGTAAGCTTCTTTTCTTCTTCTCCAACTTATTCTCTTACCAATTTCAGAAAATTCCTAAACCTAATTTAGGAGATGTTTCTCTTTTAGCTTAGGTCCAAGCTTCTTGTGTTGAGATTGAAGTGTGGTTGATTTCCATTTGCTTTCAAGCTTCTTCTTCATTTGATTTGGGTTCAAAGGTGAGATTTTTATCTCACATCTTAGTCTATAATTATCTTCGATTGTTAGGTATGAATTCCTAACATTTATTATTGTGCAATTGATTGTGTTTGGATTGATTTTGTGTAAATTCCAATTTTTGGTGTTTTGGTCTAATTTATGAAAATTCTGTTATGGATATTTGGACATCGATATTTGAGGCGTATCGAAGAGCCATTTAGGCTGGGTTGTCATTTGACGTAATTCCTTAGTCATCGCCATTTGCTCGTTCAATCATTTCCGAAATTCGTTTGGCCATTTTTGGCCTAGGTTCAGGGAATGCCCTGAACCCCAGATTCAGACGTTTGAAACGTAATATTCAGACGTCTGAATATTGTTCTGGGAAGATTTCTATTCCCAGATTCAGGCGTCTGAATATATGGTTTCAGACGTCTGAAATGGTTCATTTGGAACCAGAAAGAAAATAGGCTAAAATATGCCTATTTCAGACGTCTGAAACATTTGGTTCAGACGTCTAAATCGTGTTCTGGAAATTTTTATATTTCCAGATTCAGACGTCTGAACCACTTGTTTCAGACGTCTGAAACTGCTGTGTTTTTCCTATTTGTCTATTCGCTTGAGAATTCCAATTTAAATCGATTCGTGATAATCCTATTTGTTGTTATCATTTATTTTGACTTTGATGACTCTTTTTAGGGATTTTTGAATATCCATTTCAATGGATTCTTTATCGGTTTCTCTGAATTTTATTCACGTCTTCGAATGTGAAATTTAGTGATTGATTGTTCTTACAATCTTCTTTGTGATTTGTCACTTTAAAAATATAAAGGTTTTCTATACTAGTAGTAAATATCAAAACTCTTTCTTCAAATGATTTCAACACTAATTTATAACAAAGCTCGTTTTCTCAAACCGATTTCCAATCTATTAGTATATACAAACCTTTACCTCACTCGTATGAGAAATCTAATTAAACGACTTAGTAAAACGAGTGGTATGAAACGCTTGCGTTTACTTCGTCGGTTAATTCTTGGACTTGTTCGATTGAATCTCTTGTGACAATTTTCTAGTGGAGATCTACAATTTGTTCGTAAATATTTAAGTTAAGCTAGTGGTTATGGGACATGAAGCTAAACTCATATATTTACTAGCTTACTGCAATTGACACTTCTTGATGATCATGACGATCATTTTTGTGATTTAGACTAGCAATGTGCGATGTCTCTTTATCTGCGAGGGAGACTAAACCCCGTGTTGTGGAGTTTCGACTCAAATTTATGGGGTAGCGCCCCATGGTCTTCGGGCCGTTCGTGTGTCAAAAATTAATGGCTAGCTACCATGAGATAGCGTCTCGTTCGTGTGATACATATGTTGGTGAGTTTTCATGCTCCCATTCGTGTGATAGGCCTCCCCCCTATTTTGTGTGGTTTCTGGATTTCGTGTGTCGAATTCTGGAATTTTCTTCTTCACCTATTTTTGTGATTTCTATTGATATGATTTATCAATTTTTGTGCATAGGTGAATTCGTGTGTCATTGACTGGATTTCTTGAGATGATTTCTAGAATTTGTGCTTCACCAATTTTCGTGATTTCCATTGATAAGTTTTATCAATATTCGTGCATTGGTGAATTTGTGTGTCATCAACTTGTTGTGAGTACAAGTTTTGGGTATGATACCCTTTTTGGTTCTTTGAGAAGATTTTTGATATTGATTAATCGTTTGTTGATTATCATTTACGTACTTATAGTAGTATGCCAATATGGATATTATACGTCTATGCCATATCTTTCATTCTATATCATGTTATCTGATATTTATAGCTAGACTGGTCCGTTTATTATTTTCTTATAAATAATACTCGGGTCAGACCGAGATTTGCAGGTGCTTCGACTTGACTTCTCTCCAGGGATCCATTACTCTGACCTTTTTCTTACTAATTAGATTAGTAGTTTTTGTTGTGTACTCTTGAGATATTGACTCATTGATGTATTCTTTTGTATAGCACACGTTGCTATTATTTTGTGTGATTGTGGATCTTTCTGACCACTACTCTGATGTACACTTTTATGTGTAATATTCATATCTTATTCCGCGTTTGTGATATGAATTATCTGTGACTGATTTATGTTATGTTTATTTCTATATTTGTTTCCGAAGATATTATAGCCACTGTGTAGTAGCTTTGAGTTTGCGTCGGAATGTCGGATTTCCCTCTTGATAATCAAATGCATGTCGTACCATCTGACATAACGATGCTCGCGCAAAGCAATTACACGGATGGTCGCTCCTCAACAGCCTTATTCTCCGTGCTAGTTGACAGCATTACACCGTAGTGTTCTTGGCTAGCGTAGGTATAGAGGTGGGGCATCACAGCTTGGTATCAGAGCCAAACTTCGGAACAATAGGGAATATTATAACAAGGATCATCGTCCTAAGTCCATCTTAGGAGTCGTGCTTTAGGATTTTATTCGAGTCTTCGTACCGACTTATCCTATTTTCTTTATGATCCCTTTTTTATCTATCAAGATTGCTTGATATTCAATTTGGTGAATAACCTTCTTCTTCTTCTTCTTTCTTTCTAAAGGAAGAAAAATGTCTAGACCAGGCCGCCCCAGAGCCGTACCGTCTAGCACTCCACCCCAGGATGGAGTTTTTATGACTGCTCAACAGCTTCTTGATTTGGTAACTAATGCTCAAGTAGCTGGAGCTAACCCGGAAACTACTCACCCAAAGCCGGGATTTGCACGCTTGTGCAGCGATTATACTAATTTGGGTAGGGAGCCATTCAGAGGTTCCGAAACTGTTATTGAAGTACAGGCTTGGCTAAGGTCATGCGATCGAATATTTTCTCGCATGAATCTTATTGACCTTCACCGAGTTCAGGTGGCCTCTAGTATGCTCCGAGAAAGAGCATTGGACTGGTACGAACTTCTTATTTCTGAGATTAATGAAGCGGATCTCACCTGGGAGCAACTCCGAGAACGCTTCGAGTTGAAATTTGTACCAGAAGCAGAGAAAGTGACATTGGCTCGACGGTTTATAGACCTTGTTCAAGGTGATTCTTCCGTGACTGATTACTTCGCCTCCTTCGAGTCGCTTTCCAAATATGGGGTTGAATACATCAACACCCCTTTAAAGAAGAACCAGAGGATTGTCTATGGCTTAAACAAAAATCTCAAGAAGCCATTACTTCTAAGATTAGAAGTTTCTTTCGACCAACTCGTTGATATCGCTCTTCGTGTTGAAGAGGCGGATAGGGAGAATGATGTTGAAGTAGTGGGTTCCAAGCCAAGCTTCAACAACAACAAGAAGAGGCCAAACAAATTCAAAGGCCCCTATCCTAATAAGAAAGGGAGGCAAGCAACTCCTGCTACAAAGACCTTTTCCTCTACTGAAGGGAAATGCTTTAACTGTGGTTCCAGAGACCATTTTGCGAACAAGTGTTCAAAGCCTCGTTCTTGTCGCTATTGTAAAAGCCCGGACCATTTTATGCATGTATGTCCCAAACTTCAAAATAGAAAGGAGGGAAAGCTTAATGTTGCTCAAGCCCCTGGCAACACATCTCGTGGACAAGGTATTTCTCATTCTATTCTGGATGGAATTATTTTATTTCGTGATCATCCTATTCGAGTTCTTTTTGATACGGGTGCGTCCCATTCTTTTATGTCAAAAGAACTTTTTGATACTTTTTCTTTGGATGTTTTGTGTTTAATGACTTCTTTGAGAATTACGAATCCGGTTGGTGGATCCGCAACAATCAGTTTATTGTGTAAAGATGTCGAGATTATTTTGGGTGATTTACCTTTCCTAGCCGATTTGCATGTCATGCGTTATTTAGGCTTTGGAATGATTTTCGGAATGGATTGGCTTAACCGTTATGAAGCTCATATCCTATGTCCTGAGCGGACTATTCATCTTCGACATCCTCAATCTGTTAAGCAGATTTCTATTAATCTTCAAAATTCAGTCTCCAGCTTGGTCGCATCTTTATATTCTTTAAATCCTCGTGATGACGATGATGATGATGAGGGTGATATTATTTCTCTTATTCACGTCGTTCTTGAATTTTCCGACATATTCGAGCCCGTTTTAGGATTACCACCTAAGCGAGCAATTGAGTTCAGAATTAATCTTATTCATGGAGCTCAACCTATCACTCGTCCTCCTTATCGTATGTCCAATAAAGAAAACGAGGAGATGCGTAAACAATTACCCGAATTGGAGACGAAGCAATTTATTCGCTCTAGTTCCTCGCCTTGGGGAGCTTCGGCTATTTTTGTGAAGAAATCCGATGGTACACTTAGGCTTTGCGTTGACTACCGCAAGCTTAATGATCTTACTGTCAAAAATAAATATCCTTTACCTCGGATTGATGATTTATTTGACCAACTTAGTGGTGCTAGAGTCTTTTCACAATTAGACTTGGCTACCGGTTTTCATCAGCTTCGTGTTGCAAAGGATAGCATTCCTTTGACATCGTTCCGTACTCGGTATGGATCTTATGAATGGCTTGTTATGCCATTTGGGTTAACGAATGCCCCAGCTTATTTCGTTGACTTAATGAATCGAGTTTTTAAAGACTTCCTCGATCGATTTGTTCTCATCTTTATTGATGATATTCTTGTGTATTCTAAAACCGAGGAGGAGCATGAAAAACATCTTCGGATTGTGTTGGAAACTCTTAGGAGTAATCAATTAAAGGCAAAATTTTCTAAATGCCACTTTTGGCAATCTCGTGTGAAGTTTCTTAGTCATATTATTTCCGAATCCGGAATTTCCGTGGGTCCTTCAAAGATTGAAGCGATTCAAGATTGGAAGAGACCGGAGAGTGTGACAGAGATTCATAGTTTTCTCGGATTGGCGGGCTATTACCGTCGTTTTATTAAAGACTTTTCTAAGATTGCCGTGCCTCTCACTAGCTTGACGAAGAAAGGTG
Organism: Allium cepa; assembly: GCA_030765085.1. Taxonomy (NCBI): domain Eukaryota; kingdom Viridiplantae; phylum Streptophyta; class Magnoliopsida; order Asparagales; family Amaryllidaceae; genus Allium; species Allium cepa. The sequence goes on along the minus strand of CM060945.1, from coordinate 163,545,611 downwards.
TTAAATACATTTGGTCGGACAAATGTGAAGCTTCTTTTCAGAAATTAAAAGAACTTCTTTCAGATGCTCCTATTCTCGTTATTCCCGAGGGGAATCAGGATTTCGTTGTTTATACCGATGCTAGTCGCGTTGGTTTGGGTGCCGTTCTTATGCAGAAAGAACATGTTATTGCTTATGCTTCTAGGCAATTAAAGCCTACTGAGACTAGATATGCCACTCATGATTTAGAGCTCGCGGCTATTGTTTTTGCTCTTCGGATTTGGCGTCATTATCTTTTAGGAGAGAAATTTGTTGTTTATAGCGATCATAAATCCTTGAAGTATTTATTCTCTCAAAAGGAACTTAATTTGCGTCAACAGCGTTGGCTCGAATTTCTTGCACCATATGATCTTGATATTCTTTATACTCTCGGAAAGGGTAATCGTGTCGCCGATGCTCTTAGCCGTAAACAACAAGCTGTTGTTTCTATGATGATATCCGAATGGAACGATCTCGAGATCTTATCCACTTGTGAGATTCGAGAGCGCATATCCGATTTATGCTCATCATTTGTTTTATGTAGCCTTGAGGCTCATCCTTCTCTTTTAGACCGCATACTTGAAGCTCAAAGGCTAGATCCCGAAATGGCTCTTCTTGGCCAAAATATTAGGGATAAAATTAATATTGTAGGTTTGAAAGACTTTGACATCGATTTTCGTGGCGGCATTCGAAAATTTGGTAGACTTATCGTACCAAATATTATTGATCTTCGTAAGGATATTTTGGAGGATTCTCATCGTTCTAAATTCACCATTCATCCCGGTAGTAGTAAAATGTACGCAGATATGAAGCGACTTTATTATTGGGAGGGAATGAAGCTTGACATCGCTAACTTCGTTAAGCGTTGCATGACTTGCCAACTCGTTAAGGCCGAGCATCTAAGGCCCGGTGGGTTATTGCAACCTTTAGAAATTCCAATTTGGAAGTGGGACCAAATTTCCATGGATTTTATAGATGGCCTTCCCCGTTCTCGTTCGGGTCATGATAGCTTATGGGTGATTATAGATAGACTTACTAAATTCGCCCATTTTATTCCCATTCAGTCTAACCGAACCGTTCCTCTTTTGGCCAAGCTCTTTATCAAAGAGATTGTTAAATTGCATGGAGTTCCTACTTCTATTGTTAGTGATCGTGATCCATTGTTTACTAGTGGATTTTGGAAGAGTCTTCAAAAAGGCTTGGGAACGAAGCTTAATTTTAGCACCGCTTATCACCCCCAGTCCGATGGACAAACCGAGCGTGTGAATCAAACTCTTGAAGATCTTCTTCGTGCGTGTGTTCTTGATTTTGGTGGAAGTTGGGAAGATCATATTTCACTTGTTGAATTTACCTATAATAATAGCTTCCAATCTAGTATTGGTATGGCACCTTTTGAGGCACTCTACGGAAGGCCATGCCGATCTCCTTCTTGTTGCCTGAGGCCGGTGAGAAGCTGGTTTTAGGTCCAGAATTTATTCGTGATTCCATAGAAAAGATTGATCTTATTCGTCATAGGATGAAAGAAGCCCAGAGTAGACAAAAATCCTATGCCGATAACCGGAGAAGGAAGTTAGAATTTTCTGTGTAGAATTTTCTGTGGGAGATCTTGTGTTCATTCGTGTTTCACCTATGAAGGGTGTTGTACATTTCAGTCGATCGGGAAAATTGGCGCCTCGATATATTGGGCCATTTCCTATCACCGAACGTATTGGTTCCATGGCTTATCGCCTATCATTACTGGCTCAGTTCTCTGCTATGCATGACGTGTTTCACGTTTCTCAACTTCGGAAATGTCTTCGAGATTCCGATTCTATTCTTGAGCCCGGTGTTGTGGAAGAGATTGAAGTTTCGCCTAATTTAACTTATGAGCAACATCCTATTCGTATCATTGCTTCGGAAGTCAAACGACTTCGAAATAAAGATGTTCCGCTTGTTAAAGTTCAATGGTCTTCAAATCCTAAGGATTGTTCTTGGGAATCTAGAGAGTACATCGAGCGAACACATCCGGACTTACTTTCTAGTGCTCTTTGAGTTGAACTTCTTATTTCGAATTTCTTTTGTGTTGAATATGCTTTTATGGTTGTTACTTTATGTTCTCTTCTTAAAATATTGCGAGGATGCAATTTATTTAAGGAGGGGAGTCTGTAACAACCCGCATATTTGTCGATTTTATATTTAAATATTTTATTTAAATATTCTATCGTTAGTCGGATTTTAGTCCGAAAAGCTACTTTTCACATACGGTCGAATTAGGACTCGGGACCACTCCCATTGAGTTTAAAATGCCGTTTGCGACCTTTTTGAGTATAAGCTTCGATATGTTTGGAGAAAGTTGATTTTTGCTACTTTTCACTTTGGGTTTGGTTTGGGCTCAGCCCTATGTTAACTTATGCTCAAATCTGAGCTACTCTTCCCCACTCACCCTCATTCTCTTCTCATTTCAGTTTTTAGTGTATTAATGGTGGGTGAGATTGGAAATTAAAAACTCCAAAACCCTAGTTCCTCTTGCAAATCAAATTCCTAGCTCCAAACTCAAGAAGAACCCATTGGTAAGCTTCTTTTCTTCTTCTCCAACTTATTCTCTTACCAATTTCAGAAAATTCCTAAACCTAATTTAGGAGATGTTTCTCTTTTAGCTTAGGTTCAAGCTTCTTGTGTTGAGATTGAAGTGTGTTGATTTCCATTTGCTTTCAAGCTTCTTCTTCATTTGATTTGGGTTCAAAGGTGAGATTTTTATCTCATATCTTAGTCTATAATTATCTTCGATTGTTAGGTATGAATTCCTAACATTTATTCTTGTGCAATTGATTTTGTTTGGATTGATTTTGTGTAAATTCCAATTTTTGGTGTTTTGGTCTAATTTATGATAATCCTATTATGGATATTTGGACATCGATATTTGAGGCGTATCGAAGAGCCGTTTAGGCTGGGTTGTCATTTGACGTAATTCCTTAGTCATCGCCATTTGCTCGTTCGATCGTTTCCGAAATTCGTTTGGCCATTTTTGGCCTAGGTTCAGGGAATGCCCTGAACCCCAGATTCAGACGTCTGAAACGTAATATTCAGACGTCTGAATATTGTTCTGGGAAGATTTCTATTCCCAGATTCAGACGTCTGAATATATAGTTTCAGACGTCTGAATTGGTTCATTTGGAGCCAGAAAGAAAATAGGCTAAAATATGCCTATTTCAGACGTCTGAAACATTTGGTTCAGACGTCTGAATCGTGTTATGGAAATTTTTATATTTCCAGATTCAGACGTCTGAACCACTTGTTTCAGACGACTGAAACTGCTGTGTTTTGCCTATTTGCCTATTCGCTTGAGAATTCCAATTTAAATCGATTCGTGATAGTCCTATTTGTTGTTATCATTTATTTTGACTTTGATGACTCTTTTTAGGGATTTTTGAATATCCATTTCAATGGATTCTTTATCGGTTTCTCTGAATTTTATTCACGTCTTCGAATGTGAAATTTAGTGATTGATTGTTCTTACAATCTTCTTTGTGATTTGTCACTTTAAAAATATAAAGGTTTTCTATACTAGTAGTAAATATCAAAACTCTTTCTTCAAAAGATTTCAACACTAATTTATAAAAAAGCTCGTTTTCTCAAACCAATTTCCAATCTATTAGTATATACAAACGTTTACCTCACTCGTATGAGAAATCTAATTAAACGACTTAGTAAAACGAGTGGTATGAAACGCTTGCGTTTACTTCATCGGTTAATTCTTGGACTTGTTCGATTGGATCTCTTGTGACAATTTTCTAGTGGAGATCTACAATTTGTTCGTAAATATTAAATTAAGCTAGTGGTTATGGGACATGAAGCTAAACTCATATATTTACTAGCTTACTATAATTGACACTTCTTGATGATTACGACGATCATTTTTGTGATTTAGACTAGCAATGTGCGATGTCTCTTTGTCTGCGAGGGAGACTAAACCCTGTTTTGTGGAGTTTCAACTCAAATTTATGGGGTAGCGCCCCATGGTCTTCGGGCCGTTCGTGTGTCAAAAATTAATGGCTAGCTACCATGAGATAGCGTCTCGTTCGTGTGACACATATGTTGGTGATTTTTCATGCTCCCGTTCGTGTGATAGGCCTCCCCCCTATTTTGTGTGGTTTCTGGATTTCGTGTGTCGAATTCTGGAATTTTCTTCTTCACCTATTTTTGTGATTTCTATTGATATGATTTATCAATTTTTGTGCATAGGTGAATTCGTGTGTCATTGACTGAATTTCTTGAGATGATTTCTAGAATTTGTGCTTCACCAATTTTCGTGATTTCCATTGATAAGTTTTATCAATATTTGTGCATTGGTGAATTTGTGTGTCATCAACTTGTTGTGAGTACAAGTTTTGGGTATGATACCCTTTTTGGATCTTTGAGAAGATTTTTGATATTGATTAATCGTTTTTTGATTATCATTTACGCACTTATAGTAGTATGCCATTATGGATATTATACGTCTATGCCATATCTTTCGTTCTATATCATGTTATCTGATATTCATAGCTAGACTGATCCGTTTATTATTTTCTTATAAATAATACTCGGGTCAGACCGAGATGTTGCAGGTGCTTCGACTTGACTTCTCTCCAGGGATCCATTACTCTGACCTTTTGCTTACTACTTAGATTAGTAGTTTTTGTTGTATACTCTTGAGATATTGACTCATTGATGTATTCTTTTGTATAGCACATGTTGCTATTATTTTGTGTGATTGTGGATCTTTCTGACCACTACTCTGATGTACACTTTTATGTGTAATATTCATATCTTATTCCGCCTTTGTGATATGAATTATCTGTGATTGATTTATGTTATGTTTATTTCTATATTTGTTTCCGAAGATATTATAGCCACTGTGTAGTAGCTTTGAGTTTGCGTCGGAATGTCGGATTTCCCTCTTGATAATCAAATGCATGTCGTACCATCTGACATAACGATGCTCGCGCAAAGCAATTACACGGATGGTCGCTCCTCAACAGCCTTATTCTCCGTGCTAGTTGACAGCATTACACCGTAGTGTTCTTGGCTAGCGTGGGTATAGAGGTGGGGTGTCACATCGATCGAAGGGGTCGTTTTTGTTTCACTGAAGGTTTCGTCGTTCTGTAAGGCCAGGAAGGGTGGTGTGGCGATCGTCGACTTGCTGGATGCCACAGCAAGGGTAGAAGAAGGTCTGGTGATGGGAGCAGGTGCGCAGGGTGCACGATGTATCAGGAGAAACAAGGTTTGTTTAGGGAAGAAGCTTCGATTGGGACGAAGTCGAGTGGGATTCGCGTGATGTCTCGGAGTTATGCGTGTTCGTGAGTGACACGAGATAGTCTCGAGATTTTTTGTGAAGGGCTCGGGTTTTATTTGATTAAGTAGCTGGCATTCAAAATTTTGTAAGGAAGAAAAATAATGCTCCAAGTTTAAAGCAATGTAAAAAGCCAGTTTTCTTTTTCGAAGATAACTATTATACAAGTTCCAAATCAAAGTGGTTAAACAAGTTTTAAAGTTATCACGATAAATTGGTTTCAAAAAGGAAGGTTTAACCAAGTTAAAACGTTAAAAATTGAATAAGCTCTTTTGAAAAAAAAAGAGAAGAGTAGATAATTAAGCTCATAAAAATAAGAATTTGTTTATTAAATAAATTCGAATAAGACTCCAATGATTTTTAATAATAAAATTTAATGTTAAAATTATTTTGTTTTAAATAAAAGTATAAGTAATTAGTGGATTATTAATGATTGTAATTGAAATAAAGATCATTAACTAGTAATTATGAAAATTAATAAAGATAGTTAATTCAAGATAATTATTTTGTAAATTAATTATGGATTATAACTAAAAGGAAATTTATTAAGTATATTACTTAATTAATAAGAGTGTAATTACATAGAATAAGCAATAAACGGTTGGGTGTAATTAAATAAAGGGAAATTACTTTGTGGAAGTAATTAGTGGTTAATTACTTAATGGAAAAAATTATATTATGAATTAGTTACTTAGTGTAACCAATTAAGGGTTGATTGATTAAGGAATCAAATCAAGAGTTAGTCAATTAATGAAGTGTCATTAATTAAGGAAATTAATTTCAGGATAGTTAATTACTGTTTATGATTAATTAAGAATTAATGTAATTAATTATAGTTAATTAATTATTGGAAGAAATCAAGGATTAGTTACTTAAAATAATTAATTTGTAAGGCTATATTACTTAATATAATTAAAGTATAATTAATCAAGGATGATTAATTAAGATGGATAATTAGTAGATGATTAATTAAATAGTGTATAATTAATTAATTAATTAATTAATTAGTTGTTAAGTAATAGTAATCTAAGTGGTTAAAGATTGGTAATTTATTTAATTAGAGATAATTAAATTAATTTTGGAGGTGGTCAGTCTTGTTTATGAAAGATTGAAATATGATAAGTGCCTTGGATTGGTTGATATCTCTTGTATGAATTGCTTTGTGATATGATATGTTAGGGTGGACAGTGATAATGTAGTTATCTAAATGATGAATTGCTGTATAAAAGTGACATCTTGAATTTAAAAGTTGAATAGTGTTTCACTAGAACAACTTAGGTTATGGTGACATTGGATTCGAGGAGACCGGTGTCGGGTATTAGTAAATACCCGAAACCACTTCGATTCATTAAAAATTGATATCTGAAATCAATAGGCTGAAATGGAATGGTTAAAGTGAATTGGACCATTTAATCTAAGTTCTAGCACTTAGGAATTGATGTGAGAAATGAGTAATGTCTTTAACGGCTTGTGAACTTGTAAATTGTTATAAGTTACCCCGGGTTCATGTCAGTTGTATGCTTATGTATTTATGTTAGATGGGTTTACTCACGCTGGTTTCCAGCCTGACCCGGGTGTTACTTTGATGTAATGCTCGGGTCAGACCAAGTATTACAGCTTTTCAGGTAAGGACGTTCTGGAGTTCAGGAGGCGAGCTGGATGGCAGGAACGTACGGAGTGGTTTCGACTGTGTATATTATTGCTGATTAGCTGGGACATGTTTTCTAATTTGTCATGTGTTGAGTAATATTTGTAACTCTGATGTATAAATGTATAAGTGTATTGATACAGTTCTTCTTTGTAAACTGTTATTAATATTTGTTATTATATTTTATCCACTGCGAATGTGAGATCGTGTGTTCTTTCCTGTTCTTCTTCTTCTTTCTCTTTTTCTTTTCTCTAACTATCTGGAATTTTCAGGACCGAAAATTCCGGGTCGTTACATTTGGTATCAGAGCAGAAGGTTAAGCGAGAACCTTGGCTCTGGTGGGATTACTCATTAAGGATAGGGTAAGTGGTACCCTATAATGAGTTGAGTGTATAAATATGAGAGAGCGTACTTGTTATTTTCTTATATAAAGGTTTTTTAAATGATTTCAAAACTAAATGAATCTTATATAAGAAATAGATTATCTATTATATTAAGAAAATTGGTTGTAGTATTAATTAAACTAAAAGTAATAGTAAGAATTAAGTGGTAATAGAATTACAACCAAATTGAAATTAAATTAAAGACAAGTTTGAAATGGATTCAAACTGAAATTAAATCTTGAAATTGGGAAAGGTTTCATGATAAGGATAATCAATTAATTTATGTAATTAATTTAAACTTTATTTAATGAGATTAATTAATGGATAATAATTAGAAATGATAAATATAGAGGGAGTTACTTAATGAAGTAACTAGAGATAAGTAATTTAGGGGACAATTACTTAATGAAGGTAATTAAGAAATAAGTTAATTACCGAATATGATTGATTAATGATGTAATTAATTTAAAGAAATGGAAAATAATATTATTTAGTGCATTTGAATGAAATGGTCCCATTTCAAATAAGAGTTGTTTGAAAATTTTAAAGAAAATTGTTTTGAATTAAAAAAAGAAAAGGTGAATTAAAATTTTAAAGTACAATTTGGTATGTAAAAGAAATTAATATGTATACATGTGGATATACATAATATCGAAGGTGGTTGGAAATAAACTCTAAATGGTGAGTTTTGAATTTGGAATAAGATGTGATACCCAAAATGATAAGTTTTTGAACTTAATTAGTGGAAAAGACTATTTATGAGAAGTTTAAAATTTGAAATGGAAGTTCAAATTGGGTAAGGTTGACTGGATTAAGTGAATTGAGTTTGACTGGAAAAAGAGTTAAATAAGTTGGAATGATCAACCTGATTTGGAAATTTAAGGATAAAATTAAGATTTTACTTGGGAGGTTAAATGGTTGATTGGAATCGAGAGTTTGTGTGATCTATGGGTTTGACATCTAGAAATTGGAAATGAATGGATGTTTTAAAATAAATTAGATAATATCATCCTATTGTTGTTAAAAACCTTTAAACCGTGAATTGAATTGCTTAAAAACTTAAAAGGTAAATTGATTTAAAGGAATTAAATCAACATTTGAAGTATTCACTCAAATTTATATAATTCGAGATGATTTAAATTTGGAATTTGAATTGAAATTAGGTCAAATTGAATTTGATTTGAATTAATTGAAATTGTGATTGAAGATGTATAATTATAAAATTCAAATGGAGTTTGAAATTGGGATTAATTCAAACTGGAGATGGAGTAAATTGAAATTGGAACTAGTTCAATTGAAATTTATTTGAATTAGTATAATTTGAGATCAACGTTGAATAAAGTTAAATTCAGAAAGAAACTGAGGTTAATTCAACTTGAATTGTGGTAGAATCAATTTCAATGGAAACTGAAGTTATTTAAAATTGAAATTAGGTCAATTTAAATGGTAGAGGAAATTTAAATTGAATTGATGAGAATGGAGATTGGGAAGTGAGCAGTTTTGACTCTGGACTATTTTTAATATAAATTGTTTTAATATAAACCTATTTTTCCAAGCTATTTATTATATATGCAACCTTTCTTTTAAAAGCCAAACTATCTTATATTTGTTTTACAATTATTTTTGAAACTGTTTAATAATTTTCCAACTGTTTAATAAATTAATTACTATATTCTAACTATTTTACAAAACAAATTACTATCTTACTATTATTTTGAAATTATCTAAAATTTCTATAATTGTTTAACTATTTTCTACCTATTTTGCACCTATTTTACAAACTAGTAATTATTTTTCAACTACTTATCTATTTCTAACTTTTCAAGCTATTTTCTAAATAAACTGGTCGGAGTTCAAACTGTTAATGGTTAAAAACCCAATCGAGATAAGAATAGAGGTGATAATCCAAATGGATTGAAGAAAATGTGAGTAAGTGGATGAAAATCAAAGTGGACGTGAATAGAAATGAAATTAATTTAGCTAATAACCAATAAAGATAAATACGTAGGGTGTGCGTATGCTATTCTATTCGCATAGTGATTTGATCCAGATTCGAACACAGAATTTCGAGATAGTATGTCAATCCGAGTTGGGATTTTTCACTCGATTTTCGACGGTGTACATGGATATGGGTTGTTGATTGGTTCTGGATATTCTCTATCATAGTTATGACTATGCAAGGAGAATGACGGTTTCTGATCAAGAAACCAAATCTGTGTCTGCACTAGGAAGTCGAGTGGATGATACTAGTTCGGAAATGAAATTGTGTGATCGAGTGAGCGATCAGATTAGTATAGCGTACGGATGATATGTGTACATCGTACGGATTTGGATGAAAATGATATTGAAAAAGAGTAATCAAATTCAAATATCTGATTTTGAGTAAACAAAGTAAATATCTTTGTTTTATAAGATAAAACTCCCCTTGATGAATCTATTGCCAGAAGGAAAGGATTTTGAAAGTGTTTGAAGTATAAAAGGAGTTTTATACAAATTTGAAAAGATCCAAAGTTTTAAAAATTGTATATATCTGTATATATATATAAAGGATCTTATGAGGATTTTGGAAAAGGTTTTGGGAACCTTTGGATTTGGAAAGGCTTTTGATTTTTGGGTAAAATCAATATGAGAATTTGGAAAGCCTAGTTTGAGAATTATCGATTTGGGAATAATCAATTTTGTGTAAAGGAACTTTGTATGAGATCATGCTAGGTGTATGATTTGAAGATACTATATACGTATAGTATAAAATGTTTTGATGATAGCTCTGGGGAAAAAGGCGTTTCCTTGAAATGAACTTCTCAAGAGTACCACCAGGTGGTGCTGCCTTGAGCCCCAAGGGGGGGTTCTAAAGTTGATCCTGTGAGGAGTCCGGACGAAACTAGTTCCTGGGGATTATGAGTAGAATATACCATAGCGAAAGTCGTGTGTGCCGTGGAGAGCCTACAGTTACGTGGACTTTTGTTGCGATGGCAATGTAACCCAGGATGTAACTGCGACCTATGGTATAACATAGCGAAAGTCGTGTATGCCGCTGAGAGCCAACAGTCTGCGTTTGATTTTATATCGGCAGACTGCGACCTATGTAGGAGTGGAGATGTTTCATTTCGATAGTGAAAATCAGAGGCCGCTAAGAACCTGCAGTTACATGGACTTTTGCTGTGATGGCAACGTAACCCTGGATGTAACTGTGATCTATTGTGTGGGTTCCATGGCGTAATCGAGAGGCCGCGGAGAGCCTGCAGTTACATGGACTTTTGCTACGACGACAACGTAACCCTGGAATGTAACTGTGACCATGGATGGAGGTGATGATTTCCAGAGCATTCTCACCAAAGATATATCCTCTATTTTCAAAAATGTTTTCTATATTTTCAATAGAATTATTTTCCAAGTATTTTCACTGGATGTTGAAATGAGTCTGCTAAGTATTTATAGATTTTCATTCTTACGCCCGATCAACGTATGACCGAATTTCTATGAGAACGAGGATGGACTTATTGAGACATCGAGTTATAAAAAGTATTTTTATAAAAACTACTTTATAATATAAAATAGATTTTAAAGTGTTTTAAAAATGATCAAAGAAAATCTATATGATTTTAAGCATTTTAATAATTCAGGCTTCGTTTCTTTTCGAGGACGAAAAGATTCTAAGGGGGAGGCATGTGATATCCCGAAATTTTTTGGCAATAAATTTAATAATCTTACTTTTATAAATAACCATATAATTTTAAAATTGTTAAGATAAATGGTTTAAATTGATTTTAACATAATTTTAAAATTAAATAAGATTAATAATAAGATTTGTTTTATCTCTTTCAAAAAAAATGATAAATAAATATGATTTGTAAGTTAGATATAAAAGTTTAAAATACAACTAATTAATGAAACATTAATTCATTTAAATAACAAGTAATTTACAATCTCTTTTATAACTTTTATTTAAATTATCAAAAATATTATTTTCAAATTATAGATATATGTATTGTTTTTATTTATAATAATACTTGGTTTTATTCTTTAAAAATTATCTATATATATATAACTAAGTATTAAAAACTAATTAATTTTGTTAAAACTTTCATTAACTTTTAAAAATAAATACTAAATTACTTAAAGAACATGTGTAGTTTTCATAAGGCTTCTAATAACATGTGTAGTTTAAACAAGCTAGAAATGTGATAAATATTGAAATAATTTACAAGTGGCATCTTTAAAATTTGATTTTTCTTTTATTTTATAAAATTAGAAAATTTATCATAAAATCTTTTAAAAATTTAATTATGCATGAAGATACATGTGTTAGCATATAATCATTCTTCACAACATGTGTTGATAAATTAGGTAAGTTTAGTGACAAGTGTCTTTTAATTCCTGTTATTCTTTTTTTTTTTTTAAAGATCAAATCAAAATTAATAAACTGAGTAAAAAAAAATACCTGTATAAACAAATTCAGTAACAACTAAATGAAGATTTCAAGCTATCTACTTGGCAAATTCAAGATTAAAATGAAAATCTGCAAACAATTTTCAAGGGCCTAGGCAGATCAAAGCAAAACTAATTCAAAATCTGGAAAAAAAAAAGAATCAATTCTAGTTTAAAGTTCAACTCGATTATACCAGGATCTGCAATCAACTAAGCAAGCTAAGCATTCCAATTTTTTTTCAACCCAGTTTTTGAAGTCTCTGCATTTCTAAAATCGGTGAGTAAGCTTGACATGGTTCCTCTGTAATGTTCTTTCAAAATGTCTGTGAGCGATTTTTTTTTTCAAGAGCAAAATTTCTTTATTAACTTTTGCATGCAAGAACAATCGGTAGAAACATCATGAATATGACTTGCATGATAAAAGAAGGATGCTTGACTGGGTATATAAGTGATATTGCTGTGAGTAAAACTTGAAAATCTAGTGCTTTGTGAACTAGCAAGTGATGATCATTTAGGTATGACTTTTATTATGTTGTGTATGTTTTAAAGATGATTTCAAGTATATATTTGGGTTAATATTGTATGCAATGTCTGGAATAAGGAAGACATACCTCTTTTCATAATAACAGGATTTTTAAACCTGAAATAAAAAAAAAAATTCAAATCCTCTTATCTAACTGATATTTGTATTTGATCTTTAAATAAAAGAGATTATAAACATGCAATTCAAATTTTAAAAATAGCTACAAGTATATTTACTGAGCAAATATTACGAAATATGGGAGATTACAGTGAAAAATCGAAACTTGAGCAAAAATCAATCATTTAAATATCCTGTTTTGATTGTCACAACTAATTCGTGATGATGAATAATGAATTTTAGTGGCAATAGTTTGATTTTTAGTTTGATAATCATTGTAAAATTTTAAATTGAACGAATTTGGGTATTTTGTCTATAATCGGTGATCAATGATGATTTAAAGGTAGTGGTTGAATCTGAAGATGGTCTTGAGGATGATAATTGCAGGAAAAATAGATGGAGATTCTTCTAGTGATTGTAGCGATCAATCTGCGGTGATATAGGGTTTTGTGTGGTTGTTTGGGTCGTGTTGATGGTCGTGATTTTTAGTTGTCGTTGTTGCTTTAAGTTGGATCGCAAGGGAGGGGTTAGTGGCATGGTGAGGCAAGGCTGCTATGGACATGGTGGCAGGAATTCTGGTGGATCGGTTCGTCATCGGCAAGGAGCTGTGACGTAGGAACTGGGTTGAAATTTCGATCGGAGGGATCGTTTTTGTTTCACTGAAGGTTTCGTAGTTCTGTAAGGTCAGGAAGGGTGGTGTAGCGATCGTCGACTTGCTGGATGCCACAACAAGGGTAGAAGAAGGTCCGGTGATGGGAGCAGGTGCACAGGGTGCACGATGTATCAAGAGAAACAAGGTTTGTTTGGGGAAGAAGCTTCGATCGGGACGAAGTCGAGTGGGATTCGCGTGATGTCTCGGAGTTATGCATGTTCGTGAGTGACACGAGACAGTCTCGAGAATTTTTGTGAAGGGCTCGGGTTTGATTTGATTAAGTAGCTGGCATTCAAAATTTTGTAAGGAAGAAAAATAATGCTCCAGGTTTAAAGCAATGTAAAAAGCAAGTTTTCTTTTTCCAAGATAACTATTATACAAGTTCCAAATCAAAGTGGTTAAACATGTTTTAAAGTTATCACAATAAATTGGTTTCAAAAAGGAAGGTTTAACCAAGTTAAAACGTTAAAAATTGAATAAGCTATTTTAAAAAAAAAGAGAAGAGTAGATAATTAAGCGCATAAAAATAAGAATTTATTTATTAAATAAATTCGAATAAGACTCCAATGATTTTTAATAATAAAATTTAATTTTAAAATTATTTTGTTTTAAATAAAAGTATAAGTAATTAGTGGACTGTTAATGATTGTAATTGACATAAAGATCATTAACTAGTAATTATGAAAATTAATAAAGATAGTTAATTCAAGATAATTAATTTGTAAATTAATTATGGATTATCACTAAAAGGAAATTTATTAAGTATATTACTTAATTAATAAGAGTGTAATTACATAGAATAAGTAATAAACGGTTGGGCGTAATTAAATAAAGAGAAATTACTTTGTGGAAGTAATTAGTGGTTAATTACTTAATGGAAAAAAATAATATTATGAATTAATTACTTAGTGTAATCAATTAAGGGTTGATTGATTAAGGAATCAAATCAAGAGTTAGTCAATTAATGAAGTGTCATTAATTAAGGAAATTAATTTCAGGATAGTTAATTACTGTTTATGATTAATTAAGAATTAATGTAATTAATTATAGTTAATTAATTATTGGAAGAAATCAAGGATTAGTTACTTAATATAATTAATTTGTAAGGCTATATTACTTAATATAATTAGAGTATAATTAATCAAGGATGATTAATTAAGATGGATAATTAATAGATGATTAATTAAATAGTGTGTAATTAATTAATTAGTTGTTAAGTAATAGTAATCTAAGTGGTTAAAGATTGGTAATTTATTTAATTAGAGATAATTAAATTAATTTTAGAGGTGGTCAGTCTTGTTTATGAAAGATTGAATTATGATAAGTGCCTTGGATTGGTTGATATCTCTTGTATGAATTGCTTTGTGATATGATATGTTAGGGTGGACAGTGATAGTGTAGTTATCTAAATGATGAATTGCTGTATAAAAGTGACATCTTGAATTTAAAAGTTGAATAGTATTTCACTAGAACAACTTAGGTTATGGTGACATTGGATTCGAGGAGACCGGAGTCGGGTATTAGTAAATACCCAAAACCACTTCGATTCATTAAAAATTAATATCTGAAATCAATAGGATGAAATGGAATGGTTAAAGTGAATTGGACCATTTAATCTAAGTTCTAGCACTTAGCAATTGATGTGAGAAATGAGTAATGTCTTTAACGACTTGTGAACTTGTAAATTGTTATAATTTACCCCAGGTTCATGTCAGTTGTATGCTTATGTATTTATGTTAGATGGGTTTACTCACGCTGGTTTCTAGCCTGACCCGGGTGTTACTTTGATGTAATGCTCGGGTTAGACCGAGTATACAGCTTTTCAGGTAAGGACGTTCTGGAGTTCAGGAGGCGAGCTAGATGGCAGGAACGTACGGAGTGATTTCGACTGTGTATATTATTGCTGATTAGCTGGGACATGTTTTCAAATATGTCATGTGTTGAGTAATAGTTGTAACTCTGATGTATAAATGTATAAGTGTATTGATACAGTTCTTCTTTGTAAACTGTTATTAATATTTGTTATTATATTTTATCCGCTGCGAATGTGAGATCGTGTGTTCTTTCTTGTTCTTCTTCTTCTTTCTCTTTTTCTTTTCTCTAACTATCTGGAATTTTCAGGATCGAAAATTCCGGGTCGTTACATTTATTTGGCTCTATTGCATTAGGCAAGCCTCCCTAACGGTCAGTTTGGCTAATGAAACAGTACACTATTGGGAAAATCCAACCGATTGGTTTTAAATTTAAAAAAAAGTTATAAATTTTCATGAATTTCAAATAATATGTTTAACAAGATTATTTACAACTTCCGCAAATAGAAATTAAAATTATCAAAGAAGATTTACTACAAAGATCGGTTAGTGATAAAGTGTTGATGTAAGAAAGAATGTACTTTAGTTGTATAGTTCATAATGAACTGTTCATTACAAAACTATAGTTTTATTTCCATATTTTATTGATTATAATGGTGGATAAATAATAATATGATTTTAAAATCAAGAATTTGTTAACATCGCCTTATTAGTAGGATAGAAAGCAGACAACCTTTACTAATTTTAGAGCACATATGGCACATGAAAATAATTTCACCATAATTTTCTTAATCCAATGAATGGTTCTAGTAATTACAAATAAGTCATGATTTGATTCAATAAATAGAAGAGAGATGAAATTACCGTTACATGTTTGTTAAACTATCTATTTATTGAAATGAATATGAACCTCTCGATCGCCATGTGTAAAAGATGTAGGAAACACCTAAAATCAACATAATAAAAAGGTTTAATTGAGTTGGGTGTTGAAGATAAAAATAAATGAAAGCACTGACGTAATCTCAAAAAATATTAAAGAAGGAGCATCGGTAGTAGTAAAAATCTAACATCAGTAAGTTGGATGAAAGAAATTCACAAAGCAAGCATAGTTATGAAGATAATCTGCTCCCTCAATGCTAAGTCAAGTAATACAAATGCAGCAAAATTTATCATAATTGTAGAGGTACCTTACACTCATTACTACAGCCTGTAGACGATCTCCGGATCATTGTGTTCCACTCAATCTGAAATATCTACTCTTCGTTCTAGCCAAAGTTACATTCTCACTTGCTCCTAAGTTATCATCATTTATTCACAAGCGTTGCAAGAAAATCTGTTCCCATGCATCAATCCTCCAAGCTACATATGAAGGGTAGTTACTTACATGATCCAATCTTTCACCTAAAAAAACGAATACTAGTAACACCTATGATTGTTCAATCTAACAACCATTATCTTTACAATGTTTTGGAAAATATATAAACACGACCTTATTAAAGATCAACAAACTTATATGATTAAAAGCATTCTTTGTATATGAAATGTCTTTGAAAATGAATGCAAGAAAACCTTCATCTTACACCAAAATTAGTCTGTTGAAATAATTAAGGTGATGTTCGTTAACCTAGATTGTGAAACAAATCTTTAATGAACCCATAAAGGGGAGGTATGGAAAATCGGTTTGAACGCAAACGAATGACGCAAGTGGTGATGCAATAGATATCAACCATTGAATCTCCCCCGGAATTCAACTCTTGTCCAATGATTAGCCTCTCTCGCTCCCTCCCTCCCCCTACCCACCCCCCTTTCTTTCCCAAGGAGACGCGCTATATTTATACATACATACATACATACATACATACATACATACATACATATATATATTGTAACGACCCAACTTCCAAACTCCAGGAAGTTGCATCACTAAGAAGAAAGAAAGGGATAGAAAAGAGAAAAGAAAGGAAAGAAGGAATAGACAACATTAGAATCTCACAGCGGAATCGAATAAATTATAATATATCACATAATACTTTACATAGTATCATATACATCAGAGTTAAATAGCTAATACAACACAAACTAGACAGTTATAAACATCTGTCTAGCAACTACAATCCAAGTACATCAGAGAAACAGATACAACTCAAAGACGGCGGAACCACTAAATATATCTACACGCTGAAGCCTCCTGCTCCATTATCTCCTCCAGAAACTCGTCAAAGAAATCCCGAATCACTTGACTACTCATACATAATATGAGTACCCAAGAATAAAACAGAAAATAAACACTCGGGTCAGACAGGGGTCTGGTGTGAGTAAATGGGAATAAAAGTTGCTTAACTTTAGAAAATCCTTTGAAAACAAAAGGTATCACGTAAGACTTCCCACACATAAATATGGAAAAGTTTTTACCTTAGCTAACCAAAACATTTGATAGGAAATCCAGTAATATTATAATAGTGTCTAGGGTTTTCAAGTAAATAAGAAATAGACGAAATTGTTACATCTATTAAATTCCAGCTACTAGCCACAAAAGTGGGTAATACAATCAAAACCGTACGGTCTCGTAGGGAAAATGGTTTTTCATCAATGGCAGGGCTACTGGGGTACCACCCGTCACAGTACGTGGCCTAGATCACCGTACCGAGGAGTACTCCCACTCCCCTGCAACACAAAGCCGGACCCGTTCCTTACTGAACAGTTCCGAACAAGACCACCCTGCAGATTGGTCGTCACCAACTGCCACACAACCGAATATAAAGGGACCTCTAGACAAGGATAAATCTTGCTTTCAAGTGGGTGCTACCCACGAAGCTTTGCTGCACCTCCCATGTTTTAGCCATTCCCGGTTGATGAGGCTTGAGGCTACGATTACCTTTATAGGACATATAAATCTTAGAATGCTCATCGTCCACCTGACGATGTTTTGAAAGCATTCAATCCATACAAGTTCGTTCCGGGTTCGAACGAAACCGAAGGCATTATCTCGTTACAGTCGTTTTGGAATCACTCTCAAAGTTAACGATAATAACCCTTGCACTATAAATCACCATCTCGAATCTATAAGCACTATCCCGTCAACTCATTACGGAATCACCCACAGAGTTATACTGACGTATAGCCCTTACACCTCGAGTCTTCACTTGCTCCACTGGGATTAACGACCTAACGTTTAATTGGAATCGATGTGGTTTTCAGATATCCAAATATAGAAACCCGATCCCGGTCTCATCGAAACCATACGCCATCTTAATGTCCAAGTTGTACTTAAAGGTTTAAATAATTAACATATTTCATTATTATCTAATTCACATAGATTGATGAACTACATCTAACAATAGCTAATCACATTCATATCATAAACAGATAATATGTATCATCCATAAACAGATAATCATCTCAACTAAATAATTCATCACAAACCATCATACTTAAACCAATCATCCATATCATACAGATACGACTTATCTCATTTCTGAGATCACAACCATTCAATCAATAGCATCCATAAGCAATGATTCATTAACCATCAATTATAATTAATTTAAAATGAATTAAATTAATTATAACCATCTCTAATTAATTTGAATTAAATTAAATTAATTACTCATTAAAATCCTGCTTATCCTCCATTAATTAATTAACCCAGTTAATTAATTATCCACTAAGTATTTAACTTGATTAAACAACTTTGATTAATCATTCACTAATTACAATAAGTAATTAGTTTAAATTAATTTCATAAATTAATTAACCTTATTCATAAGTAATTAACATTTAATTACTCATTTATTAATTAATTAATCAATGATTAATTAATTAAACAATCCTTAATTACATCATTAATTATAACAATTAATGATCCCTAATATTTAAATAAATTACTTAATTAAAATTAATAACATTTAGTAATTAAATCTAATTATTAATCACCTTGATTAATATTCAATTAAGTAATTAACTATCTTTAATTACTCATTAACAAATTAATTATCCAATAATTAATCATTAATTAATTCCTTAATTAATTACAAAAGTAATTATCCAAATTACTAACTACATTCCAGTAATTATCAGTATTACTTCTCTAAGTAATCCTGCTACATTAATTAAATTAAGTAATTACTCTCTAAAAATCATTAGATGATTTACTTAAATTAATTAAACTAAATTAATTAACTTAATTAAATCACATATCAAAATTAATTACAATAAGTAATTAATTCCTTAATTACTTTAACAATTAGTTATACTTAACAAATTTCAATTAATTAGATTCAATTAATCAATCAAGTTAATTATCAAAATTAATTACATTAATTAATTACTAAATTATCCTTAGATAATTATCACCCATTATTAATTAACAACATTACATTAATTATATACTTAAGAAAATTTAAATTAGATTAATTATAAATAAATCATTTCCAATTAAAATTAATCTAAACCATTATTTGAAAGTCAAATAATTAAGTAAAATCCTTAATTATTTTAAATATTTTCAAAATAATTTAATTACTTATTAAATGACTCATTTAAATTCAAAATGTATTAAAACAATACATTTCTAAATTAAAATTCAAATTCTATTTAAAAATTTGATATTTAAAATGTTTAATCATTAAACATTAATTCAAATTAAAATAATTATAAACCTTACAACAAAATGAATGTTAAAGAATATTCAGTACCTAAATATAAAGAAGGATTTAAATTGATTATTTCAATTTCCAAATTTAAATTAAACACTTCATATTTTAATTCAAATACTAAAGGAAACAAATTCTTTCAAGTTTTAAAACTTATTTGAAATCAATTTCCCTTAAACTTTTGAATATGTTCATTCATTTTAAATTTACAACTGTTTGAATTCAAAACTGGTTTTCAAAGAAACTTGAAAACAGTTTTAAATCTGAATTCAAAAACAAATTTAAGTTTGGCTTAAACATTTAAATTTGTTCATACTTTTAAAAACTTACAAAAACTATTTAAATCTAATTCTGGTTTTAAAAGGGCAAACCTGAAACTGTTTTAATCTTGACTTCAAAACTGAATTTAAAACTTGTTTAAATTTAAGATTTCATTTTTAAGAACCTTTGAACTCAAAACTACATTTGAATTCAGTTACAACTTATGCTTGAATCAAAATCCAACTTTTAAAAAAATTGATTCATTCAAAAATTAAAAATGCATAATCCTCTGGTTTAAAACCTGCAAACTATTTAAATTTTGATTTAAAACTGAATTTAAATTTAAGATTTAAATTTTTAAAAACTTTGAATTCAAAACTTCATTTGAATTCAGACTTACTTATTTTTGAATCAAATTACAATCTTTAAATTGTGAATTTTATTTAAAATTTTAAAAACTGCAAAATTACTCTTTGTTTTAAAACCTGTAGCCATATACCCGAGAAACCATTTACTTACTTCGAGTTTCCCAACACCCTACTTCGAGACAACATTAAAAATACCCGAGAAATACCCGAGTAAAAACCCTGCATAATACAGAAGTCCACCAGGCCTTGAGAAACCACTGCAAACTTGTCAACCTCACCCAATCTCACCTCCGACCATCATCAACCTTGAGACTCCGGCCAACCCTCCCTTGATGACTCCTCTGCAATCCCCCATAACCTCGAATCACGCGAAGCAACAGAGTAATCAAAATATTCAAAAACCCCTACCTTCAGATACTATGCTTCAAACCTGGAAATCTCCATTTACAATCACCACCTCCTCTGAAACAACTTCTGATCATCTATCACCACCTCACTGACATGAACTACTGACAATCTTCCCCTACCAACCTCTCTGCATTCAACCTCCAGAAAGACCCAGAGCCTCCATGATTCACTTGAAACTCAAACACACCAAAAAAAACCCAATCTGGTTAACACAGAAATGCTCACTCTGTTGTGAAATTAAAATGTAATATTTGTTTCCAAAATCCATGAATTCAATCATGCATTCTGGTTACAACTGTTTAATGTTTAAAAAGTTTGTTATTTTGTTTTATTTCAAAATATTTACTGCAGAGTTGTTTTTCAGAGGGTAGCATACTTCAGTTCTAACCTTTTTTTTTTAACTAAATCATAATTTATAAAACCTACATTTATACTAAACCACATATTTGCTTACACATAACTTTACTAGCTGGAACAATTCAAATGATAAAGCTTTTCCATAAAAATATCCTAATTTACAACCAACACTATATGCAGTTTTTCAAGAAATCAAAAAACATGTGAACATATCCAATCCTATACACACAGAACATTCATGAATAAACAATCACCACATCATTTTATTTCTTTCACTTCATATGCTCAGATGTCACAAATTTTGTGCATGTGAGTTTACTCATTTCATTTTAAAACAAAACAGAACAGTTTTGTTTAAAACAGTTTGATTTCTGTAATTAAAGGAAAACATAAGTTCTTTAATTTATGTTTGATTTTGATTTCTAAAGAAAACTGTTTTTAAAAGATAAGAAGCTTACTCACCAAAATTAGAAGATGCAGAAACAATTTAGGTGCAGATTAAATTTCCAGAAACTGTTGAAACTGCATATTTTTAAAATAATATTCTTTATAAAACTAAATTTCAAAAGAAATGAATGAATTAAATCTATTTCAAAAGAAAAGCAATTTTAAAATAAACAAAACAAACTTTTATTATAAAACAAAATTAAACAATATTTATTCTTATAAACGAAATAAATACTTACTTACATTTCTATATGATATGAGATAGATTTTTGAAACAGACTTTTTTGAAAAGTTACAATACTAATTTTAATTAAATTAATCAATTTACAAATTATACATTTATATAGTAATTAGAAAATATTCTTTATTTAATATAAATTAAAATTAAAACCAAATCTTCTATTTACAATGTATAAACATTCATACATCATAAATAAAATATATTTTTAATAAGCTTAGAAAGATAAATTTATTACTTAAATATTTTTAACATTGAAAAGAATATCATTTAACAAACTAAATAATTATAAATTTTCAAAAGAGAATTCCAGTTTGAATTAAACTATTAAATCAATATTACACATTTTAAAATAATTATCAATGAAATTATTAAATAATTATTGCCTAAATTTCCGGGACATCACATTCCTCCCTCCTTTAAAGAATTTCGTCCCCAAAATTTAAAAGCAAAGGTAATTTAATAATCCCATACAGATTTTAAATTTTAAAAATAGCAAACATATGCTATCAACCAAATACTAGCAACCATAGTAACCAATTCAAACAAACAATTCTAATTATCCAGACAAAACCTTGGATAAGATTCCCTAGAGTTTCCCAGATATAAACACCGGGACACTCGCCCTATAGAATCTAAACTAACCACACCACTCAGATCTAGAGCTCCTATATATCTAGATCTACTAATCTTAATAGAATACAGAACTACAGACAAGTCCTGATCAACTACCTAATCTCTCAGAACTACTGAGTCTAAAACCAGAGATAAACCATACACGTACTCCCTCAGAGATACGTGAAAAACAAAACAAATTCCAGCCATCCGAACTGGCAATTCAATCCCGTAGACCAAACACTTAACTCTCAAGAGGAAACAGAAAGATCCAATACTCATATCCACAAATCTCTCATATCGATCCTGGGCTGCCTCCAACCTTCTAGATCAATCAAATCTGCCACACAGCTCTTCTACACAAATATCAGAAGACTACAAACATACTATTCTATTCTGAAACAGAACAGGTGCACAAATGATCAAGCCTCCAGATCCAAAATGAATGTCCTATAGAAATCTTCTGATCCAAGACAAAACTCAAATTCCCAAAGAATCGGGTGCTGCTTCTATCCTGGAATAGCTGCCACCATGCTTCCACTGCGCAACTCTGATTCGAGAATGATGTTGATGAACAAAAGTACAAACCTGATCAATCCATCCCGGAAACATTGTTCATCAAATTCCATAAAATCACAGTGACCTATCCGATTCGGTCACAACACCTCAACAAACATTCAACCAGAAAACTGGACCCACTAAATCCTACTAACTTCAACAGATCTCTCTCTCAAAGAATCTCCTACAATGCTGAACCATCGGTAAAGCTCCAAGAACCAAGTCGATACAGAACTCAAACCCTTGATGGATGCAAATCTTAACTCCTTCGAACATATCCAGAAAATACCACTTCGAAAACTCAAACATCCACTAGAGATGTTTCAATCCCAAAACAAAGAACACTTAGAGAACTTATGAACCGTCGCAAGTCACTTTTGCGATCCCACTCAGTTCAGATTTCAAGAAATCGTTCTCACTACAACAATCAGAACAGCTGAAACCTTCTACCCAAAAGAAGAACTAGTGGTCTACCTCCAACTACAAACATCACACCCAACTGAGCTCTAGAAGAAATGGACAAGCTTCACCATCAGCCCGGACCACTGACAGAAAAATCACAGAGATTTCTGAACCATCGAAGAAACAGGCCACTCACTGCTGCTACTGCTACCAAAAACTTCTTTATCCAAAAGCTCATCGAACCTCAAAGCTACACCAGTCTCTTCACAATAGAGCATTCCAGATAGACAGATATCTCTCAAAAAACTCGCTCCCAAACCAAGCTCAAAACATTCTGCCAAACTGAGCCTCAAACTCAAATATAGACAGAACTCCTTCCTAAGGTTACCAAGATACCAACTCTGGCTTCAGAACTCCCAACTAATCCAAACTCAAGAAAAACCACTCACACGAGTGCAATCCAGCTTACAATCCAAAGATAAACCCCGAATCTTGAAAAGATTTCCTTCAGAGATCGGTGAAATCCTTCACACCAAACTGCAGAACTACTCAAGATACCCAATACTGCATTAGCAGATCCACTTCCAACCTCAAACACTCGGACTCCAACCATTGGTAGTTGTGTTACACACACCACTACCCTATCTACCTTTATTACTTATATTGGAAAACCTGAACAGGTAACCCAACAAATAGGTAGAAATAATAAATAAATAAATATATTCAAAATTACAAATACGCTCTCTCAAGATAGACACCACTCCAGAGCATAGGTATTCGCTCAACCTAGAGAGCTCTGATACCACAATGTAACGACCCAACTTCCAAACTCCAGGAAGTTGCATCGCTAAGAAGAAAGAAAGGGATAGAAAAGAGAAAAGAAAGGAAAGAAGGAACAGACAACATCAGAATCTCGCAGCGGAATCGAATAAATTATAATATATCATATAATACTTTACATAGCATCATATACATCAGAGTTAAATAGCTAATATAACACAAACTAGACAGTTATAAACATATGTCTAGCAATTACAATCCAAGTACATCAGAGAAACAAATACAACTCAAACACAGCGGAACCACTAAATATATCTACACGCTGAAGCCTCCTGCTCCATTATCTCCTCCAGAAACTCGTCAAAGCAATCCTGAATCACTTGACTACTCATACATAATATGAGTACCCAAGAGTTTAATAATACAGAAAATAAACACTCGGGTCAGACAGGGGTCTGGTGTGAGTAAACGGGAATAAAAGTTGCTTAACTTTAGAAAATCCTTTGAAAACAAAAGGTATCACGTAAGACTTCCCACACATAAACATGGAAAAGTTTTTACCTTACGCTAACCAAAACATTTGATAGGAAATCCAGTGATATTATAATAACGTCCAGGGTTTTCAAGTAAATAAGAAATAGCCGAAATTGTTACATCTATTAAATTCCAGCTACTAGCCACAAAAGTGGGTAATACAATCAAAACCGTAGGGTCTCGTAGGGAAAATGGGTTTCCATCAATGGCAGGGCTACTGGGGTACCGCCCATCACAGTACGTGGCCTAGATCATCGTACCGAGGAGTACTCCCACTCCCCTGCAACACAAAGCCGGACCCGTTCCTTACTGAACTGTTCCGAACAAGACCACCTCGCAGATTGGTCGTCACCAACTGCCACACAACTGAATATAAAGGGGCCTCTAGACAGGGATAAATCTTCCTTTCAAGTGGGTGCTACCCACGAAGCTTTGCTGCACCTCCCCTGTTTTAGCCATTCCCTATTGATGAGGCTTGAGGCTACGATTACCTTTATAGGACATATAAATCTTAGAATGCTCATCGTCCACCTGATGATGTTCTGAAAGCATTCAATCCATACAAGTTCGTTCCGGGTTCGAACGAAACCGAAGGCATTATCTCGTTAGAGTCGTTTTGGAATCACCCTCAAAGTTAACGACAATAACCCTTGCACTATAAATCACCATCTCGAATCTATAAGCACTATTCCGTCAACTCATTATGGAATCACCCATAGAGTTATACTGACGTATAGCCCTTACACCTCGAGTCTTCACTTAATCCACTTGGATTAACGACCTAACGTTTAATTGGAATCGATGTGGTTTTCGGATATCCAAATATGGAAATCCCGGTCTCATCGAAACCAAACGCCATCTTAATGTCCAAGTTGTACTTAAAGGTTTAAATAATTAACATATTTCATTATTATCTAATTCACATAGATTGATGAACAACATCTAACAATAGCTAATCACATTCATATCATAAACAGATAATCTGTATCATCCATAAACAGATAATCATCTCAACTAAATAATTCATCACAAACCATCATACTTAAACCAATCATCCATATCATACAGATACGACTCATCTCATTTCTGAGATCACAACCATTCAATCAATAGCATCCATAAGCATTGATTCATTAACCATTAATTATAATTAATTTAAAATGAATTAAATTAATTACAACCATCTCTAATTAATTTAAATTAAATTAAATCAATTACTCATTAAAATCCTGCTTATCCTCCATTAATTAATTAACCTAGTTAATTAATTATCCACTAAGTATTTAACTTGATTAAACAACTTTGATTAATCATTCACTAATTACAATAAGTAATTAGTATTAAATTAATTTCATAAATTAATTAACCTTATTCATAAGTAATTAACATGTAATTACTCATTTATTAATTAATTATAATTAATTATATTTGTCCTTAATTAATTACAATTAATTAATCACTTAATTAATCAATTATTACATAATTAAACAATCCTTAATTACATCATTAATTATAATAATTAATGATCCCTAATATTTAAATAAATTACTTAATTAAAATTAATTAGATTTAGTAATTAAATCAAATTATTAATCACCTTGAGTAATATTCAATTAAGTAATTAACTATCTTTAATTACTTATTAACAAATTAATTATCCAATAGTTAATCATTAATTAATTCCTTAATTAATTACAAAAGTAATTATCCAAATTACTAATTACATTCCAGTAATTATCAGTATTACTTCTCTAAGTAATCCTGCTACATTAATTACATTAAGTAATTACTCTCTAAAAATCATTAGATGATTTACTTAAATTAATTAAACTAAATTAATTAACTTAATTAAATCACATATCAAAATTAATTACAATAAGTAATTAATTCCTTAATTACTTTAACAATTAATTATACTTAACAAATTTCAATTAATTAGATTCAGTTAATCAATCAAGTTAATTGTCAAAATTAATTACATTAATTAATTACTAAATTATCCTTAGATAATTAACACCCATTATTAATTAACAACATTACATTAATTATATACTTAAGAAAATTTAAATTAGATTAATTATAAATAAATTATTTCCAATTAAAATTAATCTAAACCATTATTTAAAAGTCAAATAATTAAGTAAAATCCTTAATTATTTTAAATATTTTAAAAATAATTTAATTACTCATTAAATGACTCATTTAAATTCAAAATGTATTAAAAAAATACATTTCTAAATTAAAATTCAAATTCTATTTTAAAATTTGATATTTAAAATGTTTAATCATTAAACATTAATTCAAATTAAAATAATTATAAACCTTACAACAAAATGATGTTAAAGAATATTCATTACCTAAATATAAAGAAAGATTTAAATTGATTATTTCAATTTCCAAATTTAAATTAAACACTTCATATTTTAATTCAAATACTGAAGGAAACAAATTCATTCAAGTTTTAAAACTTACTTGAAATCAATTTCCCTTAAACTTTTGAATATGTTCATTCATTTTAAATTTACAACTGTTTGAATTCAAAACTGGTTTTCAAAGAAACTTGAAAACAGTTTTAAATCTGAATTCAAAAACAAATTTAAGTTTGGCTTAAACATTTAAATTTGTTCATACTTTTAAAAACTTACAAAAACTATTTAAATCTAATTCTGGTTTTAAAAGGGCAAACCTGAAACTGTTTTAATCTTGACTTCAAAACTGAATTTAAAACTTGTTTAAATTTAAGATTACATTTTTAAGAACCTTTGAACTCAAAACTACATTTGAATTCAGTTACAACTTATGCTTGAATCAAAATCCAATTTTAAAAAAATGGATTCATTCAAAAATTAAAACTGCATAATCCTCTGGTTTAAAACCCGCAAACTGTTTTAATTTTGATTTAAAACTGAATTTAAATTTAAGATTTCAATTTTTAAAAACTTTGAATTCAAAACTTCATTTGAATTCAGACTTACTTATTTTTGAATCAAATTACAATCTTTAAATTATGAATTTTATTTAAAATTTTAAAAACTGCAAAATTACTCTCTGTTTTAAAACCTGTAGCCATATACCCGAGAAACCATTTACTCACTTCGAGTTTCCCAACACCCTACTTCGAGACAACATTAAAAATACCCGAGAAATACCCGAGTAAAAACCCTGCATAATATAGAAGTCCACCAGGCCTTGAGAAACCACTGCAAACCTGTCAACCTCACCCAATCTCACCTCCGACCATCATCAACCTTGAAACTCCGGCCAACCCTCCCTTGATGACTCCTCTGCAATCCCCCATTACCTCGAATCACTCGAAGCAACAAAGTAATCAAAATATTCAAAAACCCATACCTTCAGATACTATGCTTCAAACCTGGAAATCTCCATTTACAATCACCACCTCCTCTGAAACAACTTCCGATCATCTATCACCACCTCACTGACATGAACTACTGACAATCTTCCCCTACCAACCCCTCTGCATTCCACCTCCAGAAAGACCCAGAGCCTCCATGATTCACTTGAAACTCAAACAAACCAAAAAAACCCAATCTGTTTAACACAGAAATGATCACTCTCTTGTGAAATTAAAATGTAATATTTGTTTCCAAAATCCATGAATTCAATCACGCATTCTGGTTACAACTGTTTAATGTTTAAAAAGTTTGTTATTTTGTTTTATTTCAAAATATTTACTGCAGAGTTGTTTTTCAGAGGGTAGCATACTTCAGTTCTAACCCTTTTTTTTAACTAAATCATAATTTATAAAACCTACATTTATACTATACCACATATTTTCTTACACATAACTTTACTAGCTGGAACAATTCAAATGATAAAGCTTTTCCATAAAGAATATCCTAATTTACAACCAACACTATATGCAGTTTTTCAAGAAATCAAAAAACATGTGAACATATCCAATCCTATACACACAGAACATTCATGAATAAACAATCACCACATCATTTTATTTCTTTCACTTCATATGCTCAGATGTCACAAATTTTGTGCATGTGAGTTTACTCATTTCATTTTAAAACAAAACAGAACAGTTTTGTTTAAAACAGTTTGATTTCTGTAATTAAAGGAAAACATAAGTTCTTTAATTTATGTTTGATTTTGATTTCTAAAGAAAACTGTTTTTAAAAGATAAGAAGCTTACTCACCAAAATTAGAAGATGCAGAAACAATTTAGGTGCAGATTAAATTTCCAGAAATTGTTGAAACTGCATATTGAAAATATGGCTTCCACTTTGATTACAGAAATTACTTCTCTGGTTGATGAAGATTTCATGCAGACCTTCCAAATTTTGGATTGAAGTAGCACTCCAGATTTGATGTTGAAAAAATGGTATGCAGACTCCATTCTTCATTTTGCAGATTTAAGAAATTGATTGCAGATATAGATTGAAGTTTGGTTTATAATTTGATTTTGCAGATTTGTTTGAAGATAGGTTGCAGATTTAAAGATGAATGCAGATTTTAAAACATGCATTTGTTTTTAAGAGATTTATTGAAGATTGGTTTTGATCTTTACTGAAAATTTGATTTCCAGGTTTTCAATTTTGAAGAGAATGTGTTATCAAATGCATATGCTATGTTTTATTTCCTATCAATATAACTTAAATTTTAAGAAAAATAAATAAGCTTGCCACTTGTTGACTTATTATCTCAATTTTTTTACAATTGTTCTCTTTATGTTTTAAAAAGCCAACACATGTGCAATTCAATTATTAACAGAGAATTCTAAATTTGTAGATGGATTTAAATTTATCTTAACCATTTCTAATTTATTTTTAGCATGTTTTAAATGTTTTATTAACATTAGTCTTTAAATAAATACATATACACTTTTTATAAAACTATACATTTACATTTTAATGTTTACTTAATTATTTTTAAAATAATATTCTTTATAAAACTAAATTTCAAAAGAGAAGAATGAATTAAATCTATTTCAAAAGAAAAGCAATTTTAAAATAAACAAAACAAACTTTTATTATAAAACAAAATTAAACAATATTTATTCTTATAAACGAAATAAATACTTACTTACATTTCTATAAGATATAAGATAGATTTTTAAAACAGACTTTTTGAAAGTTACAATACTAATTTTAATTAAATTAATCAATTTAAATTATACATTTATATAGTAATTAGAAAATATTCTTTATTTAATATAAATTAAAATTAAAACCAAATCTTCTATTTACAATGTATAAACATTCATACATCATAAATAAAATATTTTTTTAATAAGCTTAGAAAGATAAATTTACTACTTAAATATTTTTAACATTGAAAAGAATATCATTTAACAAACTAAATAATTATAAATTTTCAAAAGACAATTCCAGTTTGAATTAAATTATTAAATCAATATTACACATTTTAAAATAATTATCAATGAATTTATTAAATAATTATTGCCTAAATTTTCGGGACATCACATATATATAGCCAGTGTACGGTTTACGTTTTGATACTTGTTCAGTTTATAGTGCTATTTGTATGACCTTAGCGCACTCGTTAATGCAAGAAAAAAAAACTGATAAGCTACACACACAGATGCGTGCGTAAACACACATATATAATTTTAGAAAGTCATTGTACGGTTTACATTTTGATATTAATTCAGTTTATAGTACTATTTGAAGAGCCTTGGTACCCTCATCAACGCAAGAAAGAAAAACCGATAAGCTAAACTTAGCGAATGAAAATGGTGAAGTCTGAAATAATAAGAATATTAACTAAAATGCAAATCTATGTACACTTTTGGCACGGCGAAGTCTAAGTTCCTAAGATGTGATTTTTTTCCTTCTTCTTCTATAGTAATCAATTATCAAGACTACAATCTGAGAACAAAATAATACACTATGATTTAAAGAATTATCATTAACACATTCTGCAAACATATAGCATGAAATACAATGCAATTTGGCATCCAGTGCATTTTTATTGTATGCAAACCAAATTTATTAAATTGAATAATAACATATCCAGTGCAAACATTATAACAACCCACCTTTTTGGATAGTTCAAATCGACAATAAACACACATGTCAGAATCAAACCATTCAAAAGGAAGGATTGTTAATGGGGTAAATAAGAAAAAAAAGAAAAAGGAAAGAGAAAAACAAAATACAGAATCTCGCAGCGTAACGACAAAATATAATAGTCAAATAAACAGTTCATGAAGCTATTTTACAAATAACATGTCATTACACTTTTACAAACTCAAGTCAGAGTTATACATATATCATAAATAACCAAATAATGCAGCGGAACACATAATGATGTGGAATAATAAATAGAAATAATATACTGAATCTTCGTCTTCGTCCACCAGAAATGGTCTTCAATGCTGAAAAACTCAGGCTGACCCGAGCATAAAGGAATATAATACACTCGAGTTAGAACTAAAATTCTTATGCAAATTAAATCAAAAGTATATGAAATAAGGAATGCAGATAACTACATTTTTGAAGGTTCAAATTTATGGAAATGTTATTGCTTCCACATTCAAAATAAAATGGATTTCACAATAGATCCATTCTATTAAATTACAAATTTACAGAATAATTCCCAGTTAAATTTCATAGTTTTAGAGATTTGATTTATAAAAATGTTCCAAAGTTTCAATATTCACTTTTTTTTGGAAACTTCCCAACGTTTCAAAATTTAATTTTGAAAACTTTCAAGTAAGGTAACGATGGTTTACTTCCTAAAATCATTTTTATGGTTCAAATAATAAATCTAAACATACTATTTTTTCTCTGGTGTAAATACTTGAAATTCATGGGTTTTACATCCTTATTCAGTGTGCAAATAATCAATATGAAATTTAAATAATTACAATAAACTATAGGATGATAACAAAGATATATCAAATAAATGAACAAATATACATTCAATCACAATAGCATCCATCACAATATACAATCAACATTCAAATCAATCAATTCAACAAATCAACCAATTCAATAATATGTCACAGTAATTATTAGTCATCACATATTGGAATTTAGCTATTCATATTAAATATTAATAAATATTCCAAACGAACAATTAAAAATTTATCACTATATGACCTTGTTTAACTTGCAATAAAATTTTAGTATTTCGTGAGTGAGTTTAAACACTCACCTTCTGGATTTCCCTTTTCTAATCGGGTTTGGATCCGCTACTACTTCCTCCTTTTGAGTTGTTTCCTTCTATCTTAATCTTTTTTTTAAAATGTTTTGGAAGAGATAGAGAAGTTGTTATAGATCTGGATTTAAAGAAAAAGATTTGGAAAAAAGAAGAAGGTTTGAAAAAGAAGAAGAAAATTTAAAGAAGATGAAGAATTGCAAAAGAAAAGGAAGCTTTCAAAAAGAAGAAGATTTGAAGAAGAAGAAGAAACAAAAAACAAAGAATGAAGTAAAAAAAAGAGAAGAAGGAGATTTAAAGAAGAAAAAATGAAAACGGAAGGAGGAAGGTGAAGAGAGAAAAAAATGAGATGGAAGTTTTATTTGGAAAATGAAGCTATAGAAGATGAGATTAGAAAATGAAATATGACTAAAGGAATGAAGATGGAAACAAATGAAAAGCTAATAACGTATATATAAACAAACTCGGAATTGAAATAAAGTAAAATATGAACAGCCCTAAAACGTAGTATTGAAAGATGTGTACTAAATGAATATGAGGTGATAGAAGAAATGAAATGCAAATGAAGAAATAAAATTATAGATTATTTAATAATAAGGAAATAAAGGTGGAGGGACAAAATGCACGTTTAGATTTAAATGCTTTAGGCATTGATAATGCATAAGGAAATATATGTAGGAATGAGAACCAAAGGAAAATAAAATTTTTATAACCAAAAATGAGATGGAAAGAATTAAATATAGCCTAAAAGCTTAGGCTTAGGTATTAAACCGAAGGAGAAATGAACGGACCAAGTTTTAATAATGAGGTAACTATTTTAAAACATACATGCAATAAATAAAAAGAAATGAAGTGACCACATACACATTTTGAAATTCAATTTCTTTCGAAACATAACCAAATTAATTTCATTCACTCAAATAATACTCAATTTGTACACATACAAATTTTTATCTACGCACAATTGATAAAATTATACATACGTTAAAAATGAGAACGTTCAATTCTTTTATTTCCATTAAAGCACCATTTCTGTTTAACACAAAATGTACGTTTCTTTTATTAAATCTATTAATTGCAATCAAAGTTTTCTTTCCTTTTAGTTGAAATCTTTCCATTACATTAATTGCAATAAATAACAAAGTTAAATTTCAAAATAGATAAACCAAAATGGACGAGAAATAGGATAATTGTT
Source organism: Allium cepa (assembly GCA_030765085.1). Taxonomy (NCBI): domain Eukaryota; kingdom Viridiplantae; phylum Streptophyta; class Magnoliopsida; order Asparagales; family Amaryllidaceae; genus Allium; species Allium cepa. Next base: position 163,512,750 of record CM060945.1, on the reverse strand, counting down.
TCCTTAAGTCATTTAAACATGTTTATAAATTTGTTGTTTTACACCACCGTAATAAATAACTTAAATTATATTCCTATTCTTGAAATGAATACGTATGCTAAAACATCGTTCAAATAAATGTATATTTCCTTTTTTTAACAAATCATTCTATTCTTTACTCTAATGAAATTAAATCTACATTGACAAATGAAATATTTCAAGGCAAGGCTCGCGTGTAAATAAATAAAACTTACTGGAAGACCAAAAGAGGCATGTATTTAATGAAAGAAAGTAGTAATAAAATAAAATAAATGAAAGCGACAGATTTAAATTTGAGAATGTAGTCCGTACATAGAAATCACAAATCAAATATACTAAACATAATAATTCATTTTAAATATTTTATTAACCCTAATACGCTCAAATTTACACACATGTATGTATTTTTATTTAGTAAACAGTAAATAAAATTAAACGCTACAATTAACATAATAAGGACCGTCACCCCACACATTAAAAGATGAACTGAGACCCCAAAGTCAAATTTGAAACGGAATAAATCTCCTATGTTAATACGCTAACTATTCCAAATCAAAAACTTAACCAAATCTTCAAGTTGTTTTCTTACCATTTTATTATTGTATATTTTTTAATTAAATTCAAATTAAGGAATATTTAGATAAATCAAATATTCCAACTAGAAACATACAACAAAATTCAATTCTTTGCTTTAATGAAATTAAATTAATATTCATATATGAAATATTCACTTTATTTGATAAGAATATTCTTATCAAGAAACCATTCTTTTCTTTTCTTTTTATCAAAACATATTTCTTTTTATTACACATTCATTTACAATTAACACCTCTCCCTTTAAAACCAACTTATATTTAAGATTATCCTATTAAAGAGTCACAGAAATAATACTTTGTACAACCACATCATTTCTTTATCAATTAATTTCATATAATCGTTATATTTGTACCAAATTTAAGTGCTTACAATTTGAACGTAATATTTCTCAATGAAATCCTCAATATATTTTTAACACAAAACATATGTTGCACATATCATTAATTAATTACCATTTACTTATATCTCTTATTAATGGCAAGATATAATTACTATTACTTACAATGATTAAATCTCAAAACATACCCTAATACAGGGAAGATAATTAATGCAATTGTTTCCTTTGAAATCCAATTTTCTATGTTAAACCCAATATCTATATACTAATTTAATTCCAACATTTAATTACAAATGTAATAAAACATGTTCATTATATATTTAAGTTTGAAACAAATCCTTTTATTTTGATTTACATTCTTATTATCAAATCAACTATTCCCTTATGCAATTGATTAACATAAGTTTTACACTCACCACTCAACAGTTAACGTTTCTTCTTATATCAATTGTAATATTTCAATTACATTAATTCTCCATAATTACCAAATAAATTTCTAACGGATTTAATAATAAGAAAATAAATAAAAAAATGGTTATACGTTAATAATCCATATCTATTAACTTATTGTTCACAAACAATGGTTAATAAATTTACGTACAAAATAATTGATTTCATACTCCATATTAAAACCAATTGCAATTAATTACATAAGATTACATCAATTTATACATCGTTTATTATATTTCTTATTAACCTTTATTATTTAAGTTGATTGAAATTACGTTAACTTAGTATAGTAGTCAATTACATTCAATCAATATTAGCCAATTATACGTTTTATCTCATTAAATTATTTGTTTTAAGATTTATCTTAAAGTCAAAATTTCTAATCTAATAAGAGTCAATTTAATAAATCATAAATTTTAATTTCTGACAATACTAAAGCCCAAAACCTTATTATGTTTAATATTTTTAATTATCAAAATATGGGTTGTTACAGTCTCCCCCACTCAAAACTTTTTCGTCCTCGAAATGGAACAAGAAGGAATCGAGGAATTTGAAATATTTTATTCAAAATGATCAATTTATAAACAATTTAACTTACATATTTAAATTTAATATAAATCCGAAAATAACTCCATTCGGTTATTGAATACAAATTTAAGTTTTTTGGTATTTGCCCTTGAAGAGAAAAGAAATATTTCAACATGTCTTAAAATTCAGTTAAAACATTTAACCTCATTAACTTGGTAAAAATATAAGATATATTTAAAACATCCTCATAGCATTATGCAAAGATTTTTCAAAAGTCTAAAACAATGTTAGAAATTTATATCAAAACATTATAATAAGCTTTAAAATAAGGTTCCTCAAATCAAAAATTTTATTAGGCTCGTTATTTTTTAAAATAAGTATAAACTCAATATTATTAAACTGAAACTAATAGTATACTCAAATCTTACATTAAATTTCTAAATCAAAGTATAAAATTTCATACCTTCATATTTAATTTAAGCACCTGTTTCAAAATTAATATTTTAGTACAAAATTTAAATAGTAAATAAACCTATAAACTTTACTATTAGTACTTTGAAATCAAGTAAATATTTCAAACTATACTTCCAACATAGGGAATCAAATTTATTTGTCAAGTATATTACTATAAATAAACTTCGCAAATCAAATTTTTTTCTTCTTTCCATTTATATGATATCTTTAAATTATACATTCAAAGAAACTTATATAAATTTTACTTGAAATATTCATTTGAAAGCTTTATTTGCAAATCAATCATCTTTAATACTTTTCAAATATTCATTTGTAAAGTTTTTTGCTTCATTTATAAATACCATTTAAATATTTTAAATAACATCTTTATAAATATATGTAAACTATTTGTACATAATTATTTACATCAGCACTTATATTTGAAAAGAAGCTATTAAAAACATTTAATCCATTATTTATAAATTTATTAATTTTATCTCAAGATACTTTCCAAATATTATTAATATATCAATAATCATTTACTTTAAATATATTTTATTTAATTATTAACTTCTAAAATATTTACAACAATGATAATTTACTATTAAACTATGTTGTAAGTTATTAAACAATATTTTTAACATTTTAAAGTATTTAGAATTGACAAAAAAATGACCAAATTGTCTTTTATACAATACTTTATCAAAATACTTTTATAACTCGATGTCTTGACAGGTTTATTGTCGTTCTTGCAGACTCTGGCCATGCGTTGATCAGGCGCAAAGCTAGAATTCTTCAAGTACTTAGTAGACCTGTTTCAACAACCAGTGAAAATACTTGAAAAACCTTTCAAAACAGATATGGAAAGTACAATCCAAACAAAACAACCAAACCAAAACCTTTGTCCAACCATGGTTCGCAGATACACAATGGTTATGCCTAGATCCCCCAGGAAACAATCCGTATCCGTAAGCTTTCTCAGCCCTGCGAGTTACGCCATGATGACTAGTAGGGTGCAGGATACACAATGGTTACGCCTGGGTCCCCCAGGAAGCAATCCGTACCCCTAGGATGTCTTAGCCAGGCAGTTTCGCTACTAATGCGACCTACACATATTGCAGGATACACAATGGTTGCGCCTGGATCCCCCAGGAAACAATCCGTACCCCTAGGCCAGACTCAGCCATGCGGTTGCGCTATGCAGTCGCGAGAGAAAACAAACCATGGGTTACACCACGGTGGGAACACTCGAGTATCACATCCGGAAAACCAAAAATCAGAGAGTATAATATCGATAGAATGAATCCACAATGTGGCCACAAAGCGGATATCAAGCAGAAGGCACTTTCCATATCTTTACTTCGAAATATATATCATATAGTACCTTTCCAAATACTTTCAAATATCATACTTATATAAAGTCCATTATATATAGGATTCCATTTTCAAATCGAATACTTTCCAAATCAATAGTATATCAAATCACACTTATGTAGGCTTCGATTATATAAAATTCTCTTTCCAAATTGAGTACCTTTCAAATCAATAGATTTCAAATCAACTTCATACTTATACAAATCCATTTTATATAAGTTCAACCATTCCCAAATCAAGTACTTAATAATATAAGTTTCTCAATTTCAAATTATTTCAATATCAATTCAGTTTCAAAATCATATATGATTTCACTAATTTTCTTCCAAATTAAATATCTCAATTTCAAAGCTCCCAAAATAATAGGTTTAAAAAATAATCCCAGTTTCCAACTTTATAACTATCCCTTTAAAACCTTTAAACTATTTATTTCTATATGAAAAATCCAAATTTCCTTTTCGTAGATTATTTATTTAACAAAAGTTTCAAATTTACTTAAATCATACCCTTCATACTTTAAACATACAAAACTAAACTTATATTCTTGATCAAATATTTATATTCTTCGAAATTTCTTAGTTTTAAAATTTTATACCTTGATTTGGAAGTGCTCGAACCTTCAAAATAGTCGGTGAAATCAAATTTCAAATCCAAGAGTTGGAAATCAGCAACAAATCAGTATATCAATTTTTTTATAATAGAGTTATACTAAAACAAATACGAAATTCGAGGATTGAATACTGGTTCATTTCAGATCATTTCAAATATCTACATATATCTTTCGAATATCAAATCATACTTCGGAATTGGAAATCAAAATTGGTTTCACAAAATCACTCACATAGCAAAGCTACTAAAGTGGCCTCTCCCCCACTCTGAGACTCGAAAATCAATGTCGATGATGCGTGCACTCATCACCGAAATAATTTTCCAGCGACATAAGTGAGTTCTGCACTTCTATTTTCTTGAAAACTTCATTGAGATTTCTTTGAAATCGTTGGAATTCATTTGAACACATTTGAAACATTTTTTATTTGGAAAATACTACTAAATTGCATTATTATTATATATATTTCCAGAATCTTAAACTAATTACAAAATATTGGAATTCAATTCTCGAGTTTCAAATTTAACCCTTTAGTTATAAATCGTTTTTAATCTCATCGACTAACACAAATATCACTTCATACTTTAATATTTGTTTCATAGAATTTCTCCATTTAATATAAACGTTAATACATCCATTCTCATAATATTGCTTATATTTCTCTTTAATTTAAATTACATTCATTTCACATGTAATATTTCTCATTTAAAACTAATTTATTTGCAAATCATTTCATAAGGAATTTCTTTACGACCAATTTATAAAAATTAATTCCTTTTTATAAGATATTGTTCAAGTTTAAAGTTATCAAAACTTTATTTATAACCATTTATTGCAACATCTATTTATTTCATTAACAATTTACAAGTCATGGCTTTATTTGTAATCATTTCACTTTTAATTCATATTGCTTATTCCATTTAGTTTCACCTTTACCTTTAAATTTATTTATGACATGTTTCATAAATGTTAGTTAAGTTTATAAACATATTTTTCCAATTTAATCTCATTTACAACATTTTCCTTAATCACAATTTCAATTTAACATCCCAAGGCTTAAAGTTCACACTTGTATATTATTACATTACATGCTAAGAATGTATATCCCAATTCTATTCATTTACTAAACATAGATATAACAAATTAAACCTTATTTTACTTTCTTTAAAATTAAGGTTATCAATTCATTTATATAATTCAACCTAATTATCAAGTTTCATTCTTATATTAATACAAAAAGGTTTCGATTATCCAAAATATCCAAATATTCCATTTTTTCCAATAGATGAAACTACATGTCAACCAACAACAAAATTCACATCAATATTTCAATTTCATAAACAAATATCCTAATTATTCATTTTATTCTCTTTAATACACCATTATTAAACTAGTGTTTAGTCCACTAATTGAATCAACAATAATTAACCAATGTTTATAATTGGATTAAATACAATATGTCAACACAAATGATAATAACTAAGTATTACCATTTCATAATTTAAACACATTACAAATAAATATATTAGTCTTAAAAATTTATTCCTTTATATATATCATATAATATTAGGAAAAATAATTTCATTTCAAAATTTATATAAAACATTTTTATAACACTAACAAATACGCGCTCTCGTATATACACTCAGACAACTTATTCTAGAGTATTACTACCATATCTCTAGTTAACCTCAACAGGCTAAGGTATGTCTAAACCAAAGCTCTGATACCAACTGTAACAACCCACCTTTTTGGATAGTTCAAATCGACAATAAACACATGTCAGAATCAAACCATTCAAAATGGAGGATTTTTAATGGGGTAAATAAGAAAAAAAGAAAAGAAAAAGGAAAGAGAAAAACAAAATACAGAATCTCACAACGTAACGAAAAAATATAATAGTAAAATAAATAGTTCATGAAGCTATTTTAAAAATAACATGTCATTACACTTTTACAAATTCAAATCAGAGTTATACATATATCATAAATAACCAAATAATGCAGCGGAACACGGAATGAAGTGGAATAATAAATAGAAATAATATACTGAATCTTCGTCTTCATCCACCAGAAATGGTCTTCAATGCTGAAAAACTCAGGCTGACCCGAGCATAAAGGAAAATAATACACTCGAGTCAGAACTAAAATTCTTATGCAAATTAAATCAAAAGTATATGAAATAAGGAATGCAGATAACTACATTTTTGAAGGTTCAAATTTCTAGAAATGTTATTGCTTCCACATTCAAAATAAAACGGAATTCACAATAGACCCATTCTAGTAAATTACAAATTTACAGAATAATTCCCAGTTAAATTTCATAGTTTTAGAGATTTGATTTATAAAAATGTTCCAAAGTTTCAATATTCACTTTTTTTTTGGAAGCTTCCCAATGCTTCAAAATTTAATTTTGAAAACTTTCAAGTAAGTTAACGACGGTTTACTTCCTAAAATCATTTTTATGGTTCAAATAGTAAATCTAAACATACTACTTTTTCTCTGATGTAAATACTTGAAATTCATGGGTTTTACGTCCTTATTCAGTGTGCAAATAATCAGTATGAAATTTAAATAATTACAATAAACTATAGGGTGATAATAAAGATATATCAAATAAATGAACAAATATACATTCAATCAGATTAGCATCCAACAAGATACAATCAACATTCAAATCAATCAATTCAACAAATCAACCAATTCAATAATATGCCACAGTAATTATTAGTCATCACATATTGGAACTTAGCTATTCAAATTAAATATTAATAAATATTCCAAACCGACAATTAAAAATTTATCACTATATGACCTTGTTTAACTTGCAATAAAATTTTAGTATTTCGTGAGTGAGTTTAAACACTCACCTTCTGGATTTCCCTTTTCTAGTCGGATTTGGATCCGCTACTACTTCCCCCTTCTGAGTTGTTTCCTTCTATCTTAATCTTTTTTGTAGAATGTTTTGGAAGAGATAGAGAAGTTGTTATAGATCTGGATTTAAAGAAAAAGATTTGGAAAAAAGAAGAATGTTTGAAAAAGAAGAAGAAAATTTAAAGAAGATGAAGAATTGAAAAAGAAAAGGAAGCTTTCAAAAAGAAGAAGATTTGAAGAAGAAGAAACAAAAAACAAAGAATGGAGTAAAAAAAAAGAGAAGAAGGAGATTTAAAGAAGAAAAAATGAAAACGGAAGGAGGAAGGTGAAGAGAGAAAAAAAATGAGATGGAAGTTTTATTTGGAAAATGAAGCTATAGAAGATGAGATTAGAAAATGAAATATGACTAAAGGAATGAAGATGGAAACAAATGAAAAGCTAATAAGGTATATATAAACAAACTAGGAATTGAAATAAAGTAAAATATGAACAGCCCTAAAACGTAGTATTGAAAGATGTGAACTAAATGAATATGAGGTGATAGAAGAAATAAAATGCAAATGAATAAATAAAATAATAGATTATTTAAATAAGGAAATAAAGGTGGAGGGACAAAATGCACGTTTAGTTTTAAATGCTTTAGGCATTGATAATGCATAAGGAAATATATGTAGGAATGAGAAAATTTCTAAACCAAAGGAAAATAAAAATTTTATAACCAAAAATGAGGTGGAAAGAATTAAATATAGCCTAAAAGCTTAGGCTTGGTATTAAACCGAAGGAGAAATGAACGGACCAAGTTTTAATAATGAGGCAACTATTTTACAACGTACATGCAATAAATAAAAAGAAATGAAGGGACCACATACACATTTTGAAATTCAATATCTTTCGAAACATAACCAAATTAACTTCATTTACTCAAATAATACTCAATTTGTACACATACAAATTTTTATCTACACACAATTAATAAAATTATACCTACCTTAAAATTGAGAATGTTCAATTCTTTTATTTCCATTAAGGCACCATTTCTTTTTAACACAAAATGTACGTTTCTTTTATTAAATCTATTAATTGCAATCAAAGTTTTCTTTCCTATTAGTAGAAATCTTTCCATTACATTAATTGCAATAAATAACAAAGTTAAATTTCAAAATAGATAAACCAAAATGGACGAGAAATAGGATAATTGTTTCCTTAAGTCATTTAAACATGTTTATAAATTTGTTGTTTTACACCACCGTAATAAATAGCTTACTTAAATTATATTCCTATTCTAGAAATCAATATGTATGCTAAAATAACATTCAAATAAATGTATATTTCCCTTTTTTGACAAATCATTCTATTCTTTACTCTAATGAAATTAAATCTACATTCACAAATGAAATATTTCAAGGCAAGGCTCGCGTGTGAATAAATAAAACTTACTGGAAGAGCAAACGAGGCATGTATTTAATGAAAGAAAGTAGTAATAAAATAAAATAAATGAAAGCGACAGATTTAAATTTGAGAATGTAGTCCGTACATAGAAATCACAAATCAAATACACTGAAAAAACAATTCACTTTAAATATTTTATTAACCCTAATACGCTCAAGTTTAAGCACATGTATGTATTTTTATTTAGTAAACAGTAAATAAAATTAAACACTACAATTAACATCATGAGGACCGTCACCCCACACATTAAAAGATGAACTGAGACCCCAAAGTCAAATTTGAAATGAAATAAATCTCCTATGTTAATATGCTAACTATTCCAAATCAAAAACTAAACCAAATCTTCAAGTTGTTTTCTCACCATTTTATTATTGAATAATTTTTAATTAAATTCAAATTAAGGAATATTTAGATAAATCAAATATTCCAACTAGAAACATACAACAAAATTCAATTCTTTGCTTTAATGAAATTAAATTAATATTCATAGATGAAATATTCACTTTATTTGATATGAATATTCTAATCAAGAAACCATTCTTTTTTTTTTATCAAAACATATTTCTTTTTATTACACATTCATTTACAATTAACACCTCCCCCTTTAAAACCAACTTATATTTAAGATTATCCTATTAAAGAGTCACAGAAATAATACTTCGTACAACCACATCATTTCTTTATCAATTAATTTCATATAATCGTTATATTTGTACCAAATTTAAGTGCTTACAATTTGAACGTAATATTTCTCAATGAAATCCTCAATATATTTTTAACACAAGACATATGTTGCACATATCATTAATTAATTACCATTTACTTCTATCTCATATTAATGGCAAGGTATAATTACTATTAGTTACAATGATTAAATCTCAAAACATACCCTAATACAGGGAAGATAATTAATCCAATTGTTTCCTTTGAAATCCAATTTTCTATGTTAAACCCAATATCTATATACTAATTTAATTCCAACATTTAATTACAAATGTAATAAAACCAGTTCATTATATATTTAAATTTGAAACAAATCCTTTTATTTTGATTTACATTCTTATTATCAAATCAACTATTCCCTTATGCAATTGACTAACATAAGTTTTACACTCACCACTCAACAGTTAACGTTTCTTCTTATATCAATTGTAATATTTCAATTACATTAATTCTCCATAATTACCAAATAAATTTCTAACGGATTTAATAATAAGAAAATAAATAAAACAATGGTTATACGTTAATAATCCATATCTATTAACTTATTGTTTACAAAAAAAGGTTAATAAATTTACGTACAAAATAATTGATTTCATATTCCATATTAAAACCAATTGCAATTCCGCCTAGTGCAGAAGCCGCTATTTTTTTATTCGGACTGCAATAACTTCTTCATTCTAACTCGGAATCAAGTGAGACTTCGACCCAACATGGAACACTCGGAAACTTTATTATGTGAATGCACACTATAGTTCTCCAAAGGGACTGACAGTTGTATTTAGAAAATAACAGGCTACCACATCCCCATATTTGAACTCCGCCTAGTGCAGAAGCCGCTATTTTTTTTGTTCGGACTGCAATAACTCTTTCGTTCTTACTCAGAATTAAGCGAGACTTCGACCGATTAACTTCCACCTAAATTACGGACAATATGAAACACTCGGATACTTCATCGTGTGAACGCACACTGTTGTGACGACCCAGAATTTTCAACAATTTGAAATAGGATAATTAATTTGATTTTTCATATTAAAAAGTTAATGTTAACTTGAATTCGAGATATTAGTATTTTCTTGATAATTAAATCATTGAATTGTATAGTTAAACATTGAATTTTATAATTGAAATTGGGTAAATTGTTGAATCCGAGATTCTAAGCCTGTTTAAGATAATTTGAAGGCTTATAAAATTTATAATGAAGGTAATAGAATAATAGAAATTTAAATTTTAAAGGTAATTTGTACAGTTTTAATAATATATCGTTTAATTTGAATTTAAAAATAGCCTTCCGAGGCACAGTCTCGGAATTCGATGAAACCAGTTCCATTGGATCTGTAATAATTAGTTATTATCGGATTTCAATTTTCGTAGCAATCGGGGTTGTCGTTTGACCCTGGCAGCTCAAAACGCTTAGAAATTATTTAATCGATTTGATTGAAAATTGATCGTTTTCTTCTGTAACTCACGCATATGATTGAATGAGCTTCCGAAACACGTTCCATTGTGTTCGGAACGTGCGTAAAACCTTATAAACGCCTGGCGGCATGTTTGATTCGGAGTTCGTTCGAACAGCTTGTAAAATATAAGAATATTAAAAAAAAAGCAACCTTCCTCAAGACGCCGTCTCTTCGTTTCCCAACACGCCACCCTTTCCTCTTAAGGTCGTATCTCCTCCATCTGAAATTCATTCTCTTCCCCTCGATTTCCTTTTTCTCGACATCGGGTTAAAAGAAAAAAAAAATCAGAACTTTGTTCTCTCTACAAAGGAATGCCGATAATCCTTATTTCTGCAAAATCCTTATTTCCCCTCTTCAGTTCGAAAACCGCTCTCTCTCCCTCCTCATTTTCGAATGAATATTCGCAGAAGTTGAATCATGGCCGAAGCCCTTGCTTTTAAAGGGAAGTCGAGCGGAGGCAATTTGGATTTCATCTATGCGCGCGACTAATTACTCTCTTCGTACGCGCGCGACCCAGAGCTGGAGGAGATCGGCACCGTGTGAGTGGGTAGTGGGTTAGGAAGGTGCGGCAACGCCTGGATGGCGCATGCGAGAGAAGGTGAGTCGCGAGTGGAGGCGGAGGCCTGGGGTTTACAGTGATTTTCGACTAGGGTTTCATGCCGATTTGGGGAAGACGCATACGATGGCTTCAAGGCGGAGCGAATCAAAGGGGAGGTGGAGTCGACGATTGTGATGATCTCGGATGGTGGAATTTCTGGCATGTTCGGATGTATTCGTCGTTCGCAGTAAGGTATATAGTACTTGTTTTTAAAATTTTGAAACTTTAAATAAAACTTACAGTTGTTTTTTTTAAAAAAAAGAAGAAGAAGAAATATATGTATCTTCAAGAATATTAAGAAAATTTATTAGTTAGGATTAAATTAAAGTTAACCAAATTTGATGGCAATTGATAGTTCGATTTGTTTGAATATAAATAACCTGTATAAATATTTATACAAGGTCAAAAGTGGATAAACCATGTCAAGAATGAAGTGGATTGCAAAATTCAGGATTCAAAGGTGAGTAAATCTCACTCGTCTGGTTTTATTTAAATTTAAATAATTGGTTGATATCGAGTGTGTGCTGATAATCTATGACTTTGGTTTTGTTTGATTCTCGAGTTAATAAGGGTTTAATGATTGGTGATTCATTAAATAGGTAGAATAATTTGAATGGATAATGAATTAATTCAATTAATTAATGATTGTGCTAAGTAATTTAGTAATTAAGGGTTTGAATTAATTAAGGATTAAGTTAAATTAATTTAGAAAAATCAATTGATGGTTGATATGCGATTACTTAATGAAATTGAAAGTGAAAAATATAATTATGTTGAAAAAGAAAATTTATCAAGAGTATAATTGAAATAGTTAATTGAGGAATAATGTATTTATATGAAGTAAATAAAGAGGTAGATAATTACGGATTAAGATTGACGGAGAATGGTTAGTATTATGGTTGAATTAAAGTTATTGATTTGGATTAGAACAAATTAAAATATAATTGGAAATTATATAATAATTGATGTAATTAAAAATTGATTAGTTAAATCAATTCAATAAATAATGACTTATGAGAAATTAATTACTAAGTAGTTAAGAATTAATATAATTAATATAGATAATTAATTTATAAAATAATTGAATAATTTATAAAGTAATTAAGATTTCTTGTTCATTTTTGATTTAAGAATAATTAGTATCGAGAAATTAATTCAAGATAATTACTTAAATTTAAATGGAAAAATAATTAATCCAGGGAATTAATTAAGATGAATAGTGATGGGTTGACTAAGTAATTGATGTGGAATTAATTAATGTTAAAGAAGGAATCCAAGTGGTTGAGGTTTGAAATCCAATTAGAATTAATTGAATTGATTTGTATGTTGTTAAGCTTTGCTTATGGATAATTGAACGGTATTGGATGCTTTGAATGTGTTGAGATCTCTGATATGACATGTCGTGTATTTCATTGTATAACTTGGATTAGGATAACATGAGTTTCGAAGAAACCGGGGTCGGCTATTAGAAAATACCCGAAACCACTTCGAATTTCCTATATATTAATATGAGAAATTGATGGGTTGAAAGGATTGGATTTAAATGATTTGAATTTATTAAATCTAAATTTTGGACACCTAGATAACTAAATTTGAAAATAAGTTATGTCTATGACAATTTATGACAAGTAAAATTAGTTTGAATTACCCGGGTGTTACTTTGGTGTAATGCTCAGGTCAGACCGAGTATTACAGATTTTCAGGTAGGTACGTTCTGGAGCTCAGGAGGCGAGCAGGATAGCAATATCGCTTAGAATATTTCCGCTGCAATTATATTATTGTAATTCTGTGATAAATTGATTGCAGATGACCAGCATTTGAATATATGTGAAACTCTGATGTATTGAATTGTATTCAATAGATATAGTATTCCTTTGTAAACTATTATTATTTATTATTATATTTTATCCGTTGCAAATGTGACATGTTTGGTGTTTCTGTTCTTCTTCTTCTATCTCTTTCTTCTTTTTCATAACTATCTGGAATTTTCGGGTTCGAAAATTTCCGGTCGTTACATTTGGTATCAGAGCTGAAAGGTTAAGCGAGAACCTTGGCTCTGGTGGGGATTACTCATTTAATAGAGTCCGTAGTACTCTAGAATGAGTTGAGTATATAAATATATATGAGCGCGTACTTGTTAATTTCTTATAAAAAGATTTTAAATGATTTTATATAAAATATATTTTGATATATAAAGCAATATTTCCTTCTAATAAATATTAAAGCGATTGGTTGCTAAATTTATTGAAATAAAAACTAAGAAGTAATATAATACAACCAAATTGAAGTCTTGAATTGGAATTAAACTAAGTAGAAATAAAAATACAACCAAATTAAATTAAATGGATTGAAAATAAAATTCTAAATCTGGTTCCAGAATTTGAAAATTTGTTCTAAAGTAATGGAAAATAATAAATAAGTATTATTTGGATAACTGAGACTTGTTGCAAACAATGGGTTGTTTGAAGTTTGATTTGGGTATAAAATCAAGGGTGGTTTAAAATTTTAAAACATGGCTGGGAGGGCCAAGAAATAAATATGTATATATGTATAGATATACATGATCTGAAAGATATTTTGAAATAAACTCTAAGAGGTTGAGTTTTGATTTTCCCTGAAGTGTGATGTAAAAACCCAAAGTAATATAAGTTTTGAACTTATAAGAGAGAGAGAATTTTGAAATTTGAAGCGGGCATTCAATTTGAGTAAGGTTGATTGTACTATGTAGATTGGAATTTAACTTGGAAAGTTAAATGGTTGATTTGGATAGGAATTTGTGTGATCTCAAAACGGAATTGAGATTTTAAATTGAAAATGGATGACGTTTTAAAATAAATTGGATGATATCATCCTATTGTTAAAAAAAAATCTTTAAATTGTGAATTGGTTTGGTTTAAATGAAATAGAAATGAAGTGTGGTGATATATCCATTATCGAGAAAATGGGAAGTTAAACTTTCATTTGGAATTAAGGGTATGGAATTACCTTGAATTAAAAATTTGAATAATTGAATTTGTAAAATATACTTGTTTAAGAACTGGCTTCAAGCTGGAAGATAAAACTGAATAATAAATTAAATTTTGAAAACAAATAAAATTGTATTGAACCATGAAATACATAAGTTAAGATAATTTAAAATGGAATTTTGAAAATTTAACTCAGAAATTAAATTGATTAAAAACTTTGAATAAAAAAAAATTTGGTTTAAAGGGTCAAACCAACCTTTGAGGATTTAACTCGAATTTATATAATTCGAAATGGGTTAAAGTTGAAATTTAAATTTCATTAGTACAAATTGAATTTAGTTTGAATTAAATAGAATTGAAGTTGCCTTGGGATTAAATAAATTTCAACGGAAATCGGAGTTATTTAAATTGGAATTGGATCAATTTAAATGGAAGTGTACATTGAATTGTTGGGGTAGTGTACAGTTTGACTATTTTAAATAAATTGTTTTAATACAAACTTATTTTTCTAATCTATTTAATATATACCACTTTTCTTTCTTAAAGCTAACTTATTTTATATTTGTTTTACCATTAATTTTGGAGCTATTTAACCATTTTTCAACTGCTTTCTAAACTAATTGCTAGTTTTCAACTATTTCACAAACTAATTTCCATTTACGACTATTTTGCAATTATTTAAAAATTCCTGAAACTATTCAACTATTTTACAATTAGTTAACTATTTTATAGCTATTTTGCAAACTAATAATTATTTTTCAACTACTTATCTATTTTTAAAATTTTCAAGCTATTTTCCAATTATAAACTGGTCGAAGTTCAAACTGTTATTGATTTAAATACCCAACTGAGAGAAGAATTGAAGTGATAATCCAAATGGGAATTAAGGCAATTGTAAATAAGTGAAGGGGAATTTAAGGAAATGTGAATAGAAAGGGAATTGATTTGGCTGATAATCAATGAAAATAAATACGTAGGATGTACTATATTATTCTATTCGCATAGTGATTTGATCCAGATTCGAGCACAGAATTTCGAGATAGTTTATCGATCCGAGTTGGGATTTTTTAATCGATTTTCGACGGCGAACCTGGATATGGGTTGTTGATTGGTTCTGGATATTCTCTATCATAGTTGTAGCTATGCAAGGAGAATGCCGGTTTTTGATCAAGAAACTAGATCTGAGTCCGCACTAGGAAGTCGGGTGGACAATGCTAGTTCGGAAGTTAAAATGTGTGATCGAGTGAGCGATCAGATTGGTATAGCGTACGAATAATAAGAGTACATCGTACGGATTTGAATGAAATTGATATTGGAAAGATTAATTAAATTTGGATATTTGGTTTTGAATAAACAAAGTGGTTTATCTTTCTTATATGAGATAAATCTCCCCTTGTGGAATTTATTGCTGGAAAAAAAAATGATTTGAAATGGTTGAAGTATAAAAAGGGATTTTATACAAGTTTGAAATGATCCAAAGTTTTAAAAATTATATATATTTTTGAATATATATAAAGGATCCTATGAGAATTTTGGAAAAGGTTTTGGGAACTTTGGATTTGGAAAGGCTTTCGATTTTTAGGTAAAATCAATATTGGATTTGGGAAGCCTAGTTTGAGAATTATCGATTTTGGGATAATCGATTTTGTGTAAATGAGCTTTGTTTGAGATCATACTAGGTGTATGATTTGGAAGATACTATATGTGTATAGTATAAAGTGTTTTGATGATGGCTTTG
This sequence comes from Allium cepa, assembly GCA_030765085.1. Lineage (NCBI taxonomy): Eukaryota > Viridiplantae > Streptophyta > Magnoliopsida > Asparagales > Amaryllidaceae > Allium > Allium cepa. The sequence continues at coordinate 163,496,582 of CM060945.1, read as the reverse complement.
GGGAAAAAGGCGATCCCTTGAAATGAACTTCTCAGGAGTACCACTGGGTGGTGCTGCCTTGAGCCCCAAGAGGGGGAGGGGTTCTAAAGTTGATCCTGTGCGGAGTCCGGACAAAACTAGTTCCTGAGGATTATGAGTAATGTATAGCATAGCGAAAGTCGTGTGTGCCTGTGACGCCCCACCTCTATACCCACGCTAGCCAAGAACACTACGGAGTAATGCTGTCAACTAGCATGGAGAATAAGGCTGTTGAGGAGCGACCATCCGTGTAATTGCTTTGGGCGAGCACCGATATGCCAGATAAAAATATAACTTTTCGTCACAAGAGGAAATCCGACATACCGGCACAAACTCAAAGCTACTACACAGTGGCTATAGTAATCTATGGAAAAAAATATAGAAATAAGCATAACACAAATCATTCACAGATAATACATATCACAAAGGCAGAAGAAGATATGAATATATAATTAACACATGAAAGTGTATATCAGAGTAGTGGTCAAAAAGACTCACAATAATACAAATGAATAGCAACACGTGCTATACAAAAGAATACAACTATGAGTCCATATCTCAAGTGTATACAACAAAATAAACTACTAATCTAAGTAGTTAGCCAAAAGTCAAAGAAATCAATCCCAAGTGAGAAGTCAAGCTGAAGCACCTGTAACATCTCGGTCTGACCCGAGTATTATTTAATAAGAAAATAATAAACGGATCAGTCTAACTATAAATATCAGGTGAAATGATATAGAATAAGAGATATGACTGAACACATAATAATCACAATGCCATGCTGTGATATATCTAAGTAATTGAAAAATTAACAAGAGATTAATCAATATCACCAAATCTACACAAGAATCAAAGAAAATGTCATACTCCTTATTTCGTTCACCAAACCATAAATATTAACGATTATATCAATGTCAATCACAAAAGTCAATGACACACAAATTCACCAATGCACAAATATTGATAAAACTAATCAATGGAAATCATGAAAATTGGTGAAGCACAAATTCTAGAAATCATCTCAAGAAATCCAGACAATGACACACGAACTCACCTATGCACAAAAATTGATAAATCATATCAATAGAAATCACAAAAATAGGTGAAGAAGAAAGTTCCAGAATTCGACACACGAAATCCAGAAATCACACAAAATAGGGGGGGAAGGCCTATCACACGAACGGGAGCATGAAAACTCACCAACATATGTATCACACGAACGAGACGCTATCTCATGGTAGCTAGCCATTAATTTTTGACACACGAACGACCCGAAGACCATGGGGCGCTACCCCACATATGTGAGTTGAAACTCACACAAACGGGGTTTAGTCTCCCTCGTAGACAAAGAGACATCGCACATTGCTAGTCTAAATCACAAAAATGATCGTCATGATCATCAAGAAGTGTCAATTACAGTAAGCTAGTAAATATATGAGCTTAGCTTCATGTCCCATAACCACTAGCTTAACTTAAATATTTACGAACAAATTGTAGATCTCCACTAGAAAATTGTCACAAGACATTCAATCGAACAAGTACAAGAATTAACCGACGAAGTAAACGCAAGCGTTTCATACCACTTGTTTTACAAAGTCGTTTAATTAGACTTCTCATACGAGTGAGGTAAAGGTTTGTATATGCTAATAGATTGGAAATTGGTTTGAGAAAACGAGCTTTGTAATAAAATAGTGTTGAAATCATTTGAAGAAAGAGGTTTGATATTTACAATTAGTATCGAAACCTTTATATTTTTAAAGTGACAAATCACAAAGAAGATTGTAGGAACAATCAATCACTAAAATTCACATACGAAGATGTGAATAAAATCCAAAGAAACGGATAAAGAATCCATCGAAATGGATATTCAAAAATCCCAAAAAAGGAGTCATCAAAGTCATAATAAATGATAACAACAAATAGGATCATCACGAATCGATTTAAATTGGAAATTCAATCCAAAAAGGCAAAATGGACTCAAACAGCAGGTTCAGTCGACTGAACAGAGTTTTCAGTCGACTGACCCTGTGCCTGGAAATTTTCCAGGTTCAGGAAACTTTCTGTTTCCAGTTTCAGTCGACTGAACAGAGGATTCAGTCGACTGAATCATGCCTGTAAACTTTCGGGTTCCAAGGTCAGTCGACTGAACAGACTTTTCAGTCGACTGAATCTTGCCTGGGCTGTTTTTCAGCCTATACAAATGAAGAGCAAACTCTTCCAAAATGCAACCGGACGAACATTGGCTCTAAGGGTTTATGCCAATCGGCAACCCGGCCCTATATGCTCCTCGATGCATCATCAAAAGCATGATCAAACATCCATAAAAGGATTTTTCACACAAATTTGACTTAAAAACCCAAAAATTGGAATATTCACAAAACCAATCCAAATCAAGAGCAAATGCACATCAAGAAGTGTTAGGAATTCATACCTAACAACCAAAGATAATTATAGTCGTAGATGTGAGATAAAAATCTCACCTTTGAAATCACACAAATAAAGAAGAAGCTTGAAAGCAAAGGAGAATCAACCACTCTTCAAATCCAACTCAATAAGCTTGATTCTAAGCTTTAAAAGAAGAACATTCCCAAAGTTAGGTTTAGGAATTTATGAAATGATAAGAGAATGAGTTGGAGAAGAAGAAGAGAAGCTTACCAATGGGTTCTTCTATTAGTTTGGAGCTAGAACTTGATTTGCAAAAGAAAACTAGGGCTTGAGTTTTAGTTTCCCATCTCTCCCACCATTGTTGCTAAAGCTTGAGTATTAGGAATTGGAAATGAAGTAAATGAGGAGTTGAAGTGGAGCTGGGACTGAATTCATAAGTGGGGTTATTGGGCTCAGCCCAAACCAAAGCCCTAAGCAAAAAGTAGCAAAATTCAACTTTCAACAAACTTATCGAAGCTTATACTCAAAAAGGTCGCAAACGTCATTTTGAACTCAATGGGGGTGGTCTCGAGTCCCAATTCGACCGTATGCAAAAAGTAGCTTTTCGGACTAAAATCCGACTACGATACCACATTTAAATAAAACATTTAAATGTATAAATCATAACATATGCGGGTTGTTACAGACTCCCCTCCTTAAAGAAATTGCGTCCTCGCAATATTTAAGAAGAGAATATAAAGTAACAACCATAAAAGCATATTCAACCTAAAAGAAGATTGAAATAAGAAGTTCACCTTAAAGAGCACGAGAGAGTAAGTCCGGATGTGTTCGCTCGATGAACTCTCTAGACTCCCAAGAACAATTCTTAGGATTTGAAGACCATTGAACTTTGACAAGCGAAACATCTTTATTTCGAAGGCGCTTGACCTCCGAAGCAATAATACGAATAGGATGTTGCTCATAAGTTAAATTGGGCGAAACTTCAATCTCTTCCACAACACCGGGCTCAAGAATAGAATCGGAATCTCGAAGACATTTCCGTAATTGAGAAACGTGAAACACGTCATGCATGGCAGAAAACTGAGTCGGTAATAAAAGGCGATATGCCATGGAACCAATAAGTTCAGTGATAGGAAATGGCCCAATATATCGAGGCGCTAACTTTCACGATCGACTGAAACGCACAACACCTTTCATAGGTGACACACGAATGAACACAAGATCTCCCACAGAAAAATCTAACTTCCTTCTCCGGTTATCGGCATAGGATTTTGTCTACTCTGGGCTTCTTTCATCCTATGTCGAATAAGTTCAATCTTTTCTGTGGAATCACGAATAAGATCTGGACCTAAAACCAGTTTCTCACCGGCCTCAAGCCAATAAGAAGGAGATCGGCATGGCCTTCCGTAGAGTGCCTCGAAAGGTGCCATACCAATACTAGATTGGAAGCTATTATTATAGGAAAATTCAACAAGAGAAATATGATCTTCCCAGCTTCCACCGAAATCAAGCACACAAGCATGAAGAAGATCTTTAGGAGTTTGATTCACACGCTCGGTTTGTCCATCGAACTGAGGATGATAAGCGGTGCTAAAATTAAGCTTTGTTCCCAAATCTTTTTGAAGACTCTTCCAAAATCCACTAGTAAACAATGCATCACGATCACTAACAATAGAAGTAGGAAATCCATGCAATTTAACAATTTCTTTAATAAAAAGTTTGGCCAAAAGAGGTACGGTTCGGTTAGACCGAACGGGAATAAAATGGGCGGATTTAGTAAGTCTATCAACAATCACCTATAAGTTATCATGACCCGAACGAGAACGGGGAAGGCCATCTATAAAATCCATGGAAATTTGGTCCCACTTCCAAATTGAAATTTCTAAAGGTTGCAATAACCCACCGGGCTTTTGATGTTCGGCCTTAACGAGTTGGCAAGTCATGCAACGCTTAACGAAGTTAGCGATGTCAAGTTTCATTCCCTCCCAATAATAAAGTCGTTTCATATCCGCGTACATTTTACTACTACCGGGATGAATGGTAAATTTAGAACGATGTGAATCTTCTAAAATACTTTTACGAAGATCACTAATATTTGGCACGATAAGTCTACCAAATCTCCGAATGCCGCCATGAGAATCAATATCAAAGTCTTTCAAACCTTCAATATCAATTTTATCCTTAAAATTTTGGCCAAGAAGAGCCAATTCGGGATCTAGCCCTTGAGCTTCAAGAATGCGGTCTAACAGAGAAGGATGAGCCTCAAGGCTACATAAAACAAGAGATGAACATAAATCGGAAACACGGTCTCGAATTTCGCAAGTGGATAAAATCTCGAGATTGTTCCATTCGGATATCATCATAGAAACAATCGCTTGTTGCTTTCGACTAAGTGCATCCGCAACGCGGTTTCCCTTTTCGGGAGTATAAAGGATATCAAGATCATAAGGAGCAAGGAACTCGAGCCAACGTTGTTGACGCAAATTAAGTTCCTTTTGAGAGAATAAATACTTCAAGGACTTATGATCAGTATAAAGAACAAACTTCTCTCCCAAAAGATAATGATGCCAAATCCGAAGAGCAAAAACAATAGCCGCGAGCTCTAAATCATGAGTGGCATATCTAGTCTCAGCAGGCTTCAATTGCCTTGAAGCATAAGCAATAACACGTTCTTTTTGCATAAGAACGGCACCCAAACCAATGCGACTAGCATCGGTATAAAAAACGAAATCTTGATTCCCCTCGGGAATAACAAGAATAGGAGCATCGGAAAGGAGTTCTTTCAATTTCTGGAAAGAAGCTTCACATTTGTCTGACCAAATGTATTTAACGCCTTTCTTTGTTAAGCTAGTGAGAGGCACGACAATCTTAGAAAAGTCTTTGATAAAACGGCGGTAATAGCCCGCCAATCCAAGAAAACTATGAATCTCTGTCACACTCTCCGGTCTCTTCCAATCTTGATTAGCTTCAATCTTTGAAGGATCCATGGAAATTCCGGATTCGGAAATAATATGACCGAGAAACTTCACACGAGATTGCCAAAAATGGCATTTAGAAAATTTTGCTTTTAATTGATTACCCCTAAGAGTTTCCAACACAGTCCGAAGATGCTTCTCATGTTCCTCCTCGGTTTTAGAATACACAAGAATATCATCAATGAAGATGAGAACAAACCGATCGAGGAAGTCTTTGAAAACTCTATTCATAAGGTCGACGAAATAAGCCGGAGCATTCGTTAGACCAAATGGCATAACAAGCCATTCATAAGATCCACAACGAGTACGGAACGATGTCAAAGGAATGCTATCCTCTGCAATACGAAGCTGATGAAATCCAGTAGCTAAGTCTAATTGTGAAAAGATTCTAGCACCACTAAGTTGATCGAATAGATCATCAATCCGAGGTAAAGGATATTTATTTTTGATAGTAAGATCATTAAGCTTGCGGTAGTCAACGCAAAGCCTAAGTGTTCCATCGGATTTCTTCACAAAAATAGCTGAAGCTCCCCAAGGCGAGGAACTAGAGCGAATAAATTGCTTCATCTCCAATTCAGATAATTGTTTACGCATCTCCTCGTTTTCTTTATTGGACATACGATACGGAGGACGAGTGATAGGTTAAGCTCCAGGAATAAGATTAATTCTGAACTCAATTGCTCGCTTAGGTGGTAATCCTAAAACAGGCTCGAATATGTCGGAAAATTCACGAACGACGTGAATAAGAGAAATAATATCACCCTCATCATCATCATCGTCATCGCGAGGATTTAAAGAATATAAAGATGCAACCAAGCTGGAATCTGAATCTTTAAGATTGATAGAAATCTGCTTAACAGATTGAGGATGTCGAAGATGAAAAGTCCGCTCAGGACATAGGATATGAGCTTCATAACGGTTAAGCCAATCCATTCCCAAAATCATTCCAAAGCCTAAATAACGCATGACATGCAAATTGGCTCGGAAAGAAAATTCACACAAAATAATCTCGACATCTTTACACAATAAACTAATTGTCGCGGATCCACCAACCGTATTCGCAATTCTCAAAGATGTCATTAAACACAAAACATCCAAAGAAAATGTATCAACAAGTTCTTTTGATATGAAAGAATGGGACGCACCCGTATCAAAAAGAACTCGAATAGGATGATCACGAAATAAAATAATTCCATCCAGGATAGAATGAGAAATACCTTGGCCACGAGATGTGTTGCCAGGGGCTTGAGCAACACTAAGCTTTCCCTCCTTCCTATTTTGAAGTTTGGGACATACATGCATAAAATGGTCCGGGCTTTTGCAATAGCGACAAGTACGAGGCTTTGAACACTTGTTCGCAAAATGGTGTTTCGAACCACAATTATAGCATTTCCCTTGAGTAGAGGAAAAGGTCTTTTCAACAGGAGTTGCTTGCCTCCCATTCGTATTGGGATAAGAGCCTTTGAATTTGTTTGGCCTCTTCTTGTTGTTGAAGTTTGGATTGGAACCCACCACTTCAACATCATTCTCCCTATCCGCCTCTTCCAGACGAAGAGCGATATCAACGAGTTGATCGAAAGAAACTTCTAATTTTAGAAGTAATGGCTTCTTGAGATTTTTGTTTAAGACATAGACGAACCTCTGGTTCTTCTTTAAAGGGGTGTTGATGTATTCAACCCCATATTTGGAAAGCGACTCGAAGGAGGCGACGTAATCAGTCACGGAGGACTCACCTTGAACAAGGTCTATAAATCGTCGAGCCAATGTCACTTTCTCTGCTTCTGGTACAAATTTCAACTCGAAGCATTCCCGGAATTGCTCCCAAGTGAGATCCGCTTCATTAATCTCAGAAATAAGAAGCTCGTACCAGTCCAATGCTCTTTCTCGGAGCATACTATAGGCCACCTGAACTTGGTGAAGGTCAATAAGATTCATGCGAGAAAAGATTCGATCACATCACCTTAGCCAAGCCTGTACTTCAATAATAGTTTCGGAACCTTTGAATGGATCCCCACCCAAATTAGTGTAATCGCTGCACAAGCGTGCAAATCCCGACTTTGGGTGAGTAGGTTCCGGGTTATCTCCAGCTTCTTGAGCATTCGTCACTAAATCAAGAAGCTGTTGAGCAGTCATAAAAACTCCATCCTGGGGCGGAGTGCTAGATGGTACAGCTCTGGGGCGGCCTGGTCTATACATTTCTCTTCCTTTAGAAAGAAAGAAGAACAAGGAGAAGATTATTCACTAATGACTATCAAGCAATCTTGATAGATAAAACAAGGAATCATAAAAGAAAATAGGATGAATCGGTACGAAGACTCGAAGTAAATCCTAAAGCACGACTCCTAAGATGGACTTAGGACGATGATCCTTGTTATAATATTCCATATTGTTCCGAAGTCTGGCTCTGATACCAAGCTATGACGCCCCACCTCTATACCCACGCTAGCCAAGAACACTAGGGAGTAATGCTGTCGACTAGCACGGAGAATAAGGCTGTTGAGGAGCGACCATCCGTGTAATTGCTTTGGGCGAGCACCGATATGCCAGATAAAAATATAACTTTTCGTCACAAGAGGAAATCCGACATACCGAGACAAACTCAAAGCTACTACACAGTGGCTATAGTAATCTTCGGAAACAAATATAGAAATAAGCATAACACAAATCATTCACAGATAATTCATATCACAAAGGCAGAAGAAGATATGAATATATAATTAACACATGAAAGTGTATATCAGAGTAGTGGTCAAAAAGACTCACAATAATACAAATGAATAGCAACACGTGCTATACAAAAGAATACAACTATGAGTCTATATCTCAAGTGTATACAACAAAATAAACTACTAATCTAAGTAGTTAGCCAAAAGTCAAAGAAATCAATCCCAAGTGAGAAGTCAAGCTGAAACACCTGTAACATCTCGGTCTGACCCGAGTATTATTTAATAAGAAAATAATAAACGGATCAGTCTAACTATAAATATCAGGTGAAATGATATAGAATAAGAGATATGACTAAACACATAATAATCACAATGTCAAGCTGTGATATATCTAAGTAATTGAAAAATCAACAAGAGTTTAACAAATATCACCAAATCTACACAAGAATCAAAGAAAATGTCATGATCCTTATTTCGTTCACCAAACCATAAATATTGACGATTATATCAATGTCAATCACAAAAGTCAATGACACACAAATTCACCAATGCACAAATAATGATAAAACTTATCAATGGAAATCACGAAAATTGGTGAAGCACAAATTCTAGAAATCATCTCAAGAAATCCAGACAATGACACACGAACTCACCTATGCACAAAAATTGATAAATCATATCAATAGAAATTATAAAAATAGGTGAAGAAGAAAGTTCCAGAGTTCGACACACGAAATCCAGAAATCACACAAAATAGGGGTGGAAGGCCTATCACACGAACGGGAGCATGAAAACTCACCAACATATGGATCACACGAACGAGATGCTATCTCATGGTAGCTAGCCATTAATTTTTGACACACGAACGGCCCGAAGACCATGGGGCGCTACCCCACATATGTGAGTTGAAACTCACACAAACGGGGTTTAGTCTCCCTCGTAGACAAAGAGACATCGCACATTGCTAGTCTAAATCACAAAAATGATCGTCATGATCATCAAGAAGTGTGAATTACAGTAAGCTAGTAAATATATGAGCTTAGCTTCATGTCCCATAACCACTAGCTTAACTTAAATATTTACGAACAAATTGTAGATCTCCACTAGAAAATTGTCATAAGAGATTCAATCGAACAAGTCTAAGAATTAACCGACGAAGTAAACGCAAGCGTTTCATACCACTTGTTTTACAAAGTCGTTTAATTAGATTTCTCATACGAGTGATGTAAAGGTTTGTATATACTAATAGATTGGAAATTGGCTTGAGAAAACGAGCTTTGTAATAAAATAGTGTTGAAATCATTTGAAGAAAGAGTTTTGATATTTACTATTAGTATCTAAACCTTTATATTTTTAAAGTGAAAAATCACAAAGAAGATTGTAGGAACAATCAATCACTATAATTCACATACGAAGATGTGAATAAAATCCAAAGAAACCGATAAAGAATCCATCGAAATGGATATTCAAAAATCCCTAAAAAGGAGTCATCAAAGTCATAATAAATGATAACAACAAATAGGATCATCACGAATCGATTTAAATTGGAAATTTAATCCAAAAAGGCAAAATGGACTCAAACAGCAGGTTCAGTCGACTGAACAGAGTTTTCAGTCGACTGACCCTGTGCCTGGAAATTTTCCAGGTTCAGGAAACTTTCTGTTTCCAGTTTCAGTCGACTGAACAGAGGATTCAGTCGACTGAATCATGCCTGGAAACTTTCGGGTTCCAGGTTCAGTCGACTGAACAGACTTGTCAGTCGACTGAAACTTGCCTGGGCTGTTTTTCAGCCTATACAAATGAAGAGCAAACTCTTCCAAAATGCAACCGGACGAACATTGGCTCTAAGGGTTTATGCCAATCGGCAACCCGGCCCTATATGCTCCTCGATGCATCATCAAAAGCATGATCAAACATCCATAAAAGGATTTTCACACAAATTTGACTTAAAAACCCAAAAATTGGAATATTCACAAAACCAATCCAAATCAAGAGCAAATGCACATGAAGAAGTGTTAGGAATTCATACCTAACAACCAAAGATAATTATAGTCATAGATGTGAGATAAAAATATCACCTTTGAAATCACACAAATAAAGAAGAAGCTTGAAAGCAAAGGAGAATCAACCACTCTTCAAATCCAACTCAATAAGCTTGATTCTAAGCTTTAAAAGAAGAACTTTCCCAAAGTTAGGTTTAGGAATTTCTAAAATGATAAGAGAATGAGTTGGAGAAGAAGAAGAGAAGCTTACCAATGGGTTCTTCTATTAGTTTGGAGCTAGAACTTGATTTGCAAAAGAAAACTAGGGCTTGAGTTTTAGTTTCCCATCTCTCCCACCATTGTTGCTAAAGCTTGAGTATTAGGAATTGGAAATGAAGTAAATGAGGAGTTGAAGTGGAGTTGGGACTGAATACATAAGTGGGGTTATTGGGCTCAGCTCAAACCAAAGCCCTAATCAAAAAGTAGCAAAATTCAACTTTCTCCAAACTTATCGAAGCTTATACTCAAAAAGGTCGCAAATGTCATTTTGAACTCAATGGGGGGTGGTCTCGAGTCCCAATTCGGCCGTATGCAAAAAGTAGCTTTTCAGACTAAAATCCGACTACAATACCACATTTAAATACAACATTTAAATGTATAAATCATAACATATGCAGGTTGTTACAGTGCCGCTGAGAGACAACAGTCTGCGTTTGATTTATATCGGTAGACTGTGACCTATGGTATAACATAGCGAAAGTCGTGTGTGCCGCTGAGAGCCAACAGTCTGCGTTTGATTTTATATTGGAAGACTGCGACCTATGTAGGTGTGGAGATGTTTCATTTCGTCAGCGAAAATCAGAGGCCGCTGAGAGCCTGCAGTTACATGGTCTTTTGCTGCGACGGCAACGTAACCCTGGATGTAACTGTGATCTGTTGTGTGGGATCCATGGCGAAATCGAGAGGCCGCGGAGAGCCTGCAGTTACATGGACTTTTGCTGCGATGGCAACGTAACCTTAGGATGTAACTGTGACTATGGATGGGGGTGATGATTTCCAAAGCATTCACACCAAAGATATTTCCTCTATTTTTAAAAACTATTTTCTATATTTCCAATAAAATTATTTTTCAAGTATTTTCACTGGATGTCGAAACGGGTTTACCAAGTACTTATAGATTTTCTGTCCTACGCCTGATCAACGTATGACTGAATTTCTGTGAGAACAAGGATGGACTGGTTGAGACATCGAGTTAAAAGAAATATTTTTATAAAAAGCTATTTTAATAGTATTACGTGAATTTAGAAGCATTTCTAAATTTTTCTAAATAAAGTGCTGGAATTTTGGGAAAATAAAGGAAATCCAAACTGGATTTTTAATGAAGTGATTTTGTAATTAAAATCGAATATTGATTTAGAAGTTGGAAATAATATAATTAGTTAAATAATTGTTTGATTGAGTACGTTAATAAAATTTAACTCGTTTAAATAAAATAGAATGTAAGTTAATAATGGAGTTTGGGAATGAATTCGAATTTTAAATAGAATTCGACTTGGATTTGATAATAAATTAAAAAGAGGAAAGGTTGTAAAATAAAATAAAATACAATTTGATTGAAAAATATGATGGTTTGAATTACAAATAAAATTAAAGGTTGATTTGAATAATATTTAATGAATTGAGAATGGTTTGAGTGCAAGACAAAACCCAAGTAAATAGAAATAAATTGAGAATAGCTTTATATTAATAAAATAAATTCGATAACGAATTAAGTAATTGAATTAAAAATTTAAAATGAGTCAATTGAGTTAAATAATAAATTGAGAAGGTGAATTTAAAATTGGAATTTAAAATGGATGAGCTAACTGAATTTAATGGAAGTTGATTAAATGGGAATCAAATAGAAGTAAAGTTTAATGTTGGAATAAATTAAAGTAAATTCACCTAAGTTTAAAATTAATAGGAGTTGGCTTCGAGCAAAAATGAAAAGATCATAAAAGTCAGGGTTAAATTAAATTGGAAATGGTTATTGATGTATTAGTTGAATGTGCCAAGCTTAATAAATTATTTTGAATGAATCTAATGTGGGGATGAGATAAAGTACAATGTACGGTTGGTAAATAAATTAGAAATGAAATGAAATGCAATAAATGGTTGGTGAAATTTTTTTTATTAGAAATGAAGTGGAATTAATTACAGAATGAGTTGAAAAGTAATTTGAAGTAGTTATAGACTAAAAATAAATACTATGTTAAGCGAATATAGTCGAAAGTGCATAAAATGGTTGTCGTTTAACGTAACGAGATTTAATTAAATTCTATGAATTAGTGGAAGCAAATATAATTTATTTTTGAATCGATTGATATGAATATGAGTTTGTTTGGAATTATAAATGAATTGAAGGTAAGTAAGCGAGTTGTACATTACTTAAATTGAATGGCTTATAAATTGGATGAAAGCAATTGAATTAGATTTGAAAATATATAAATTTCTTATAGAAGTAATTTTGAATGCATTTCTTTTAGAATTGAAGTGTTACAGTTGTTTAAGTAAGAGAAATGTTATAAACTTCATATATATAGTGTTTATATGTCTAAGTTCAGTAAGTACAGGTACCTGAAGGCCGTTTGGCTGGTTTGGATTGCGCTAATTGCTTAAATTAATAAGCTGCCTGCTTAAAATGCTAATTAATGTATGCCTACGCAATAAAAATAGGAAATATGAACTGTTTTTGCTTTTCCGACCGTGTGGGTCGATGTATATATATTTATATCTATTGTTAAATTGCAAAAGCTCCTCCGTACAAAGGAAACTCTGCCTAAAATTTTCCAAAATTTTGGGAGTTAGAAAATTTTTGGAAAATTTTGAGAAAAGAAATTTTGGTTAATGATAAAATGATTTCATATTGGAAATTAAAGTAATTTAGTAAATGAAACTAATATGAATCAGATATACTTGAAAGATAAAATTCAACATTCAAAATGTAAGGTAAATTGAATTCGTATGAAAACGAAAAAAAAAAACAAATTTGAATAGAAATGGATATGAAAACATATGTGAGGAAATGTATGAAGGGACTTGAAAGGTTATAATTGAATATTGTTGCTAAGTAAGATATGCAGGCATTAAAGGGGAAAAGAAATTTGGATTTGATTCCAAAAGATAAATTTGAATTGCCCGACAAAAATGTATGTATTTAAGTTTTAGTATGAAATTGGATTGGGTTTTTGATGTAGCCACTTGGCTTTTTGTTTTTTTTTTTTGAATTTGGGAGCCCATAGAGGCCTTTTGTAGTTGTACCGAGCTAGCCTCGCAAGGGAGACGCTGGAAATTTTTTTCAGAAATTTAGAGAGTTAGAAAAATTTTGAGAAATTTTTTGATAATTCAACATTTGACTTTAAATTGAAATCTGAATGGTTGAACAAAAAGGGTACTGTTTGAAACTATGAGAGAGTTTGGTAAGTTGGTAAGAATGATAGGGGGTCTTTAATAAAAGATAGATGGTAGGATATTGAATTGTGGGTTTTAGGAAAATCAAAAAAGTATACGGGTATTAGATTATTCTTCCTAACTAATAATTTCGGGGACGAAATTCTTTTAAGGGGGGAGTAATGTGACGGCCAAGAATTTTCAACAATTTGAAATGGGATAATTAATTTGATTTTTAATATTAAAAAGTTAATGTTAACTTGAATTTGAGATATTAGTATTTACTTGATAATTAAATCATTGAATTGTATAGTTAAACATTGAATTTAATAATTGAAATTGGGTAAATTGTTGAATCTGAGATTCTAAGCCTTTTTAAGATAATTTGAAGGCTTATAAAATTTATAATGATCATACTGAAGGTAATAGAATAATAGAAATTTAAATTTTAAAGGTAATTTGTGCAGTTTTAATAATATATCGTTTAATTTGAATTTAAAAATAGCCTTCCGAGGCACAGTCTCGGAATTCGACGAAACTAGTTCCACTGGATCCGTAATAATTAGTTATTATCGGATTTCAATTTTTGTAGCAATCGGGGTTGTCCTTTGACCCAGGCAGCTCAAAACGCTAAGAAATTATTTAATCGATTTAATTGAAAATTGATCATTTTCTTTTGTAACTCACGCATATGATTGAATGAGCTTCCGAAACACGTTCCATTGTGTTCGGAACGCGGGTAAAACCTTATTAACGCCTGGCGGCATGTTTGATTCGGAGTTCGTTCGAACAGCTTGTAAAATATAAGAATATTAAAAAAAAAAGAAATAAGCAACCTTCCTCAAGACGCCGTCTCTTCCTTTCCCAACACGCCACCCTTTCCTCTTAAGGTCATATCTCCTCCATCTGAAATTCATTCTCTTCCCCCTCGAATTCCTTTTTCTCGACATCGGGTTAAAAGAAAAAAAAATTAGAACTTTGTTCTCTCTACAAAGGAATGTCGATAATCCTTATTTCTGCAAAATCCTTATTTACCCTCTTCAGTTCGAAAACCGCTCTCTCCCCCTCCTCATTTCGAATGAATATTCGCAGAAATTGAATCATGGCCGAAGCACTTGCTTTTAAAGGGAAGCCGAGCGGAGGCAATTTGGATTTCATCTATGCGCGCGACTAATTGCTCTCTTCGTACACGCGCGACCCGGAGCTGGAGGAGATCGGCACCGTGTGAGTGGGTAGTGGGTTAGGAAGGTATGGCAACGCCTGGATGGCGCACGCGAGAGAAGGGGATTCGCGAGTGGAGGCGGCGACCTGGGTTTTACAGTGATTTTCGACTAGGGTTTCATGCCGATTTGGGGAAGACGCATACGATGGCTTCAAGGCGGAGCGAATCAAAGGGGAGGTGGAGTCGGCGATTGTGATGATCTCGGATGGTGGACTTTCTGGCATGTTCGGACGTGTTCGTCGTTCGCAGTAAGGTATATAGTACTTGTTTTTAAAATTTTGAAACTTTAAATAAAACTTACAGTTGTTTTTTTAAAAAAAATAAGAAGAAGAAGAAATATATGTATCTTCAAGAATATTAAGAAAATTTATTAGTTAGGATTAAATTAAAGTTAACCAAATTTGATGGCAATTGATAGTTCGATTTGTTTGAATATAAATAACCTGTATAAATATTTATACAAGGTCAAAAGTGGATAAACCATGTCAAGAATGAAGTGGATTGCAAAATTCAGGATTCAAAGGTGAGTAAATCTCACTCGTCTGGTTTTATTTAAATTTAAATAATTGGTTGATTGATTGAGTTGATCGAGTGTGTGCTGATAATCTGTGACTTTGGTTTTGTTTGATTCTCGAGTTAATAAGGGTTTAATGATTGGTGATTCATTAAATAGGTAGAATAATTTGAATGGATAATGAATTAATTTAATTAATTAATGATTGTGCTAAGTAATTTAGTAATTAAGGGTTTGAATTAATTAAGGATTAAGTTAAATTAATTTAGAAAAATCAATTGATCGTTGATATGCGATTACTTAATGAAATTGAAAGTGAAAAATATAATTATGTTGAAAAATAAAATTTATCAAGAGAATAATTAAAATAGTTAATTGAGGAATAATTTATTTATTTAATGAAGTAAATAAAGAGGTAGATAATTACGGATTGAGATTGACGGAGAATGGTTAGTATTGTGGTTGAATTAAAGTTAATGATTGTGATTAGAACAAATTAAAATATAATTGGAAATTATATAATAATTGATCTAATTAAAAATTGATTAGTTAAATCAATTCAATAAATAATGACTTATGGGAAATTAATTACTAAGTAATTAAGAATTAATATAATTAATATAGATAATTAATTTATAAAATAATTGAATAATTTATAAAGTAATTACGATTTCTTATTCATTTTTGATTTAAGAATAATTAATATCGAGAAATTAATTCAAGATAATTACTTAAATTTAAATGGAAAAATAATTAATCCAGGGAATTAATTAAGATGAATAATGATGGGTTGACTAAGTAATTGATGTGGAATTAATTAATGTTAACGAAGGAATCCAAGTGGTTGAGGTTTGAAATCCAATTAGAATTAGTTGAATTGATTTGTATGTGGTTAAGCTTTGCTTATGGATAATTGAACGGTATTGGATGCTTTGAATGTGTTGAGATCTCTGATATGATATGTCGTGTATTTCATTGTATAACTTGGATTAGGATAACATGAGTTTCGAAGAAACCGGGGTCGGCTATTAGAAAATACCCGAAACCACTTCGAATTTCCTATATATTAATATGAGAAATTGATGGGTTGAAAGGATTGGATTTAAATGATTTGAATTTATTAAATCTAAATTTTGGACACCTAGATAACTAAATTTGAAAATAAGTTATATCTATGACAAATTATGACAAGTAAAATTAGTTTGAATTACCCGGGTGTTACTTTGGTGTAATGCTCGGGTCAGACCGAGTATTACAGATTTTCAGGTAGGTACGTTCTGGAGCTCAGGAGGCGAGCAGGATAGCAATATCGCTTAGAATATTTCCGCTGTAATTATATTATTGTAATTCTGTGATAAATTGATTGTAGATGACCAGCATTTGAATATATGTGAAACTCTAATGTATTGAATTGTATTCAACAGATATAGTATTCCTTTCTAAACTATTATTATTTATTATTATATGTTATCCCCTGCGAATGTGAGATGTTTGGTGTTTCTATTCTTCTTCTTCTATCTCTTTCTTCTTTTTCATAACTATCTGGAATTTTCGGGTTCGAAAATTTCCGGTCGTTACAGTAGTTCTCCAAGAGGACTGATAGTTGTACTTAGAAATTAACAGGCTACCACATCCTCATATTTGAACTCCGCCTAGCGCAGAAGCCGCTATTTTTTTTGTTCGGACTGCAATAACTCTTTCGTTCTAACTCGGAATTAAGCGAGACTACGACCGATTAACTTCCACCTAAATTCAGGACAGTATGAAACACTTGGATACTTCATCGTGTGAACATACACTGTAGTTCTCCAAGGGGACTGATAGTTGAACTTAGAAAATAACATGCTACTATATCTCCATATTTGAACTCCGCATAGTGAAGAAGCCGCTATTTTTTTGTTCGGACTGCAATAACTCTTTCGTTCTAACTCGGAATTAAGCGAGACTTCGACCAATTAACTTCCACCTAAATTACGGACAGTATGAAACACTTGAATACTTCATCGTGTGAACACACACTGTAGTTCTCCAAGGGGACTGACAGTTGTACTTAGAAAATAACAGGCTACCACATCTGCATATTGAACTCCACCCAGTGCAGAAGCCGCTATTTTTTTGTTCAGACTGCAATAACTCTTTCGTTCTAACTCGGAATCAGACGAGACTTCGACCGATCAACTCCCACCTAAATTACGGACAGTATGGAACACTCGGATACTTTATCATGTGAACGCACACTGTAGTTCTTCAATAGGACTGACAGTTTACTTGGAAAATAACATGCTAACACGTCCATGTATATGAACTCCGCCTAGTGCAGAAGCTACTATTTTTTTTGTTCTGACTGCAATAACTCCTTCGTTCTAACTCAGAATCAGACGAGACTTCGACCGATTAACTACCATATAAATTATAGATGGTATGGAACACTCGGATACTTTATCGTGTGAACGCACACTGTAGTTCTCCAAGTGGACTGACAGTTGAGAAAAAAATAAGCTACCTCATCCCCATATTTGAACTTTGATGAAAATTAGAATTAAATTTTTTAAATTTTTGTCGGATCTCAAAACATAAAAATTAGAATTAGAATTATTATATATTTATTTGTTTTTTATTAGTCAAATTAAATTTAAATCTTTAAGTGGGTTAAATGGGTAACCTACTTATTAAGTGGGTTGAGTCATAAATGGATTGGATCATAACTGGATAAAAGAGAATGGGTCATAAATGGGTTGGGTCAAACTCGAGCCAACCCATTTTGACCCAACCCGACCCGTTTGACAGGCCCAGATCAGGCCTATCTCTTTGATCTTTGTATTTGGTTGAACTTGGCAAGATGGGTCATTATGATCTCACATACTTTTCCAAATTCACTAGTCATGTTGTACTACTTTCAAAATTGGAATGCTCGACGTGCAGTCAATTATTCAGTGACACGACTAATAGTGAAAGGGAATGCATGCAAACTAAAATAATTAAAACCAAACGAATTGGAGAAAACCTTGATCTGAAGAATCGTCAACCAAAAAGACAATCAAATATGAAACCTCACCTATCTTGATACAATAATGTTGTGAAAGCCATCGTGCTATTTCGAACAGCCACGAACTACATATTGCAGAAATAGTTGCTTAAAAGAAACACATATGGTTGGCTTGTTCTATGATTTTTAAATAAAATTAAGTTTGTAAAGATACAGATATACACTGTTACATTAAAAATTCTTCCATAACTTGCAATGCCCTGATAACGTTGTTTACTTACATGCAGTAATGAGAACACCATCTATGAAATATGAAAACATAATTTACTGTTGAATACCAATATATTTTACCTTACAATTAATGATGTTTTGGAAGTTTTGGGCAAAAATTTGAATATATGTTAGAAATAAGGCATGGGATTGTTATTCATTTTAAAAATTGTGATAATTAACATGTTCAAACTCAATAATGCGATCTTCCAAGGATGAAGTATTGTGAGAATCCAAATAACAATAACAAACTATGTGTACCATAACTAATTAATGCTTTTTCCAAGAAAAAAAAAAGAATTTCATCGGTTAAGTAGATTAAAAGTGGAAAAATAAAAGCAAGATCTTATTAAGGTCATAAAGGTAGAATACATAAAATATAATATGATCATTCGAGAACATAACTTAGCATTTAGGGTGCATTGTCTGCATATGATGGACAAAATTCTCGTAAACCCTTGACCAAAAGAAGTTATTTCACAAATGACAATCTTAAAATAAAATTATACGCTCTATTAAGTGATGACGTAATCACCATTTAGGAAGGTGGATAATTATAAACGTAAGTAGATTAGAAGAATCATAACATTATATACAGCTGAGTCTATAATATATCTAAGGTTGTTCTTGTATTTAGGTTCCAAGCCATGCGTTATTTTTGGATGTCGTGATTTTAAAGAACTAACAGGTTGAAGCATATGCAAATAAACCTTTTTAAGCGTCTTTTCACATTGATTCTAAAATAAAAATAAATATTGTTTAGAGGAATTGATCTTATGGCAGCTATACTGAAAGAACTCATCATCCATTTGGGTATTGATGTTTCACTGAATATTCAGTTATTATGTACCATATAAACAACTGAGCGATGTTTTTTTCTTCTTCTCATATTTCATTTAACTTGAGCAGTTTTCCAAGTACGTGGGCTTGGATTTGGTAGGTTCCCCTTATGATCGATCATGATTATAACCTAAGATCAAAAAGGAATATCATTTAGTTGCATATGAGACTGAGCTACGAAATAGACTGTACTTTTAGCAACAATGCAACACAAACCATGTAAATGGACTTAGAGAGTAAACATACTGGTTATAACATATTAAATAAAAAATTATAAGTTTCTTGCATGGAATAGTTAACCTTAAATATCCTACATATGTGTGTAAAAAAAATAGATTTTTAAAATCATATGTTTTGGAAATTTTAAAATTATAAGTTCAGTTTTGAAAATGTAAATTATAAGATTTTACTTGTAACTTTAAGATAAAATTTAATATAAAATAAAGTATGATAAAATAAAATTTATTTAGTAATATGAAGAAAAATAAATTTAATTATTATATATAACATGTTTTAATATTTATTTAAAATTTGTATTAATACTTTTAAAACAGATTTTGTAATAACTTTAATAAATAAAAGTTGCGAAGATAAATTAAAGTTGATTTGTAATTTAATTTGTTTAAGAATTGAATTTAAATAAAAATTGATTTGAAACTTATTGATTTGATATTTTATTAGATATGAATTTATACTTGATTTTGATTAAAGGTGATTAGGTGAATATTTTAAAAATTAAACCTATTTGAAGTTAGATATTTAATTATTGATTTTTAAATTTGTAATTTGAGATTTATTTAAATTTTTATAAAAGTAGTTTTATAAAATGACCAAGGTGTAAAATAAGCGTTTGGTTGTTAAAGAGACCAGGATCGGATATTTTCATACTCTCTTCTAATACCCAAAACCACTTTAACATGTGGTGGAGAATCCAAAACGAAGTACGATGGTTTGGCGAATGTTTTTTTAATGATGTATGAACGCAGCTCTGATCCCCTCAGGTCAGCTTGATATGACTAAAATAGAAGTTATACCTAAGCCAAGTGAGGTCGCATCTCCGATCGAGCATGGTTCTTCGAAACCATATCTATTATTTGATTGGGTTCAACTTTGATTATGGGAGTGTGTCTCGAAGTGGACGATGGTAGCTGTTATACGTTACCACCAGCCCGGTTCTGCAAAACGACAGTATCCTACAATGGACATTGTCTCACGTGCCTTGTCATTTGCATTATCGAGCCTATTACAACTTTGGTTTGTATCATACCTATGGAGTGCTCCCTGAGTATCCCACCGGTTTGGAGGAGCTTACAGTATCTATATAGACTACGATATTTATATAAAGTGTGTTGAGGGGAATAAATGTGTAACGCCTTAACGCTATTTTAATATTTTACTTTAATGTAGACATTATCTATGTAGCGCATTGTGTTATGTATGTAGATAGTTCCATGGATCCTTAAAAGATGGGAATCCCAAACATCCTTTAAGTTATATTTATTTCACTTGGACTTTCACTTAAGTTGATTCAATTGCATAAGAATGTTAATCCTGTGTAACGACACGTAAAATTTGTTAATTTTTAATGGTTTTATTTGGCGTATTTAATTTGATTTTTGAGAAATTTTAAATAATAATATTTTGAAATAAAATCTTACATTTGGATTACGTATAGTTAAATGTGGCAAATGATAAATTTTCATCAAAAAATAAGAAAGTATATTTTAGGGTGTGATTCTGTTCAATTTAAGTCGGTAATAATTGATGTTCATAAAATAATTTATTTTGGAAAATTCAAGGCAGAGCTGTTTTATTTGCCATCATTTCTTTTATTTATTTTCAAACGGTTCATTTTGCCTTTATAATATGTCCTTCCATATTTATTCTTGCTGTTCAATCAAGCTATTAATTGCTTTGATTGTTTATAAAACAGTGTGTAGCTGTTACTTTTTCTACCGATTTCAATTGCTTAATAATTTTTCAAATTCGCAAAAAGACTTCCCCATTCCTAGCCATTAATAAACTTTGAAATCATCGTCCTTGCCTTTCGTTATTTCCCGTTTTATAATAATAATTGAAATTTATAGTCGTTTCAGTATATAACTTTTAAACGTTTTATACTCATTTAATTTCAGTAGTCTATTGTCTTTAATTTTTAAACTGTTCCATTTTCTACCCAGGCAACACCTCACATTCCATTTCTCTCATAAATCAGTTTCCACTTTTACTCACCTGCTCACCTTTTCTTCCATCTATCCGTTTAATAGTTATATATAAGTTATAATACGTTTCCCTGATTCATCTCCTTTCCTTTTTTCATTGACATATTAATTCTGAGAAGTGATTAATTTAAAAAACTCATCTTCCCCTCATTTCTTTAAACTTTCAGCTAAATTTTAGCTTGTGACCGTTGCTGTACATTTCATTAAAGAGGTACGTTACCTTATTAATCTTCGGAATTTAAGGGTGAAAATTTTATTTTTCTAACCTTTCCTACGCTCTCTGTTTCCACTTCTTTCATTATAACCGTTGATTATATATATACACTACAGCTAGAAAGTTATAAACGTATAAACATAGGTATGTTTTGTATTTTTTAAAAATTTAAAGCTTACCTTTAATTGTGACCTTTTGGTTTCCTTGCTTTCAAAAAAATTTGAACCATAGCCACAGTAATAAATTATTATAAAATTTTCAACTTAATCAAAGATGACCGTTGCTACTAGAATCGTTACTTTTCTAATATATTCATTCCTACTTTCACTGACCATTTATTTCTTCATTTTTCCACCGTCTAAAAAAATAAATAAATGGTTATTCGTTTTATTTTATTCAGTAATCAACGTGACTCTTGCCATTTACACCGCACCATATTTGACTTCTGATTTTCGTTCAGCATTCTTATTTTAAAAATATAATGCAGAGTAACGTTGCCTTCACAATTTAAAAATTGCTTTAATAGCTCTTGAATCAATATGTAGCTGTTACTTTGATATTTTTCCGGATTGTGACTTTTCTCTTTCCTTCCGTTCAAATTTGAAACGTGCTACCATTTATTTGCTTTGATTATTTTCTTGAATCAACGTGAATATTTTTCCTTAAATCCTCCACTAAATCATAGCACGTGATTGTCATATTTC
Organism: Allium cepa; assembly: GCA_030765085.1. Classification (NCBI taxonomy): domain Eukaryota; kingdom Viridiplantae; phylum Streptophyta; class Magnoliopsida; order Asparagales; family Amaryllidaceae; genus Allium; species Allium cepa. The sequence goes on along the minus strand of CM060945.1, from coordinate 163,474,155 downwards.
ATTGGTTACTTTTATTTAGTCGTTTCTGTTTACTTCTGTTCGTATTTTCTTTCCTTTTTTATAGCCTCTTCCCAGATTTCTCTTCTTTCCCTCTCTATTGTTTCTTCCTCTTCTATATAAACTTGCCTGGCACTACAAATTTCGGCCTCTCCTTCACCTTTTCCAAACTCCGCACCTCCACTGAAACCACTCTTCCCCTTGCGCAATATCCATCGAAGACGCAGCGACCCTCCCCTGTTTCCTCCATTGTTTGCATAACCAGGCATAGGTAAGTAAAGTTTATATTTGCAAGTGTTATATATATATATATATTATATAGTTTTATATTTAGCTATGATATGGATGTTTTTATCAATACACGTCCCCTGTACGTGTTGTTGATGCATATTCTAGCATTCAAAGTTGGTACGCATATTTGTTTATATGGAGTATAGTTATGATATATTGATAGTGGTATAAAAATATAAGATGCATACATATAGTGGTTTATATAAAGTTGTTGGATTTGAATACATATATATACCAAACGTGGTTTCCATTTTTTTTTGAAAAGTTTGTTTTGTTTGTAGAAGTGTATGCATATTTAATATGTGTGAGTTGTGTTGGATCTACAAATGGAGTCTGCATATTTGGCAAGTAGATTTATATTCATTTTTGTTTTAACTTTGAGTCCATATATGTATATTTTACAAACCATATTGAATGATTTATTTTATAAGTTTTGTAAATCCGTTATTATATATATAGTTTTACAATAAACAGGTTCATAACTTTTATTGAAGGTCAATTTACATCTTATTATTATGGAAGTTGTATAGGATTTTTGAAGTTGTTTATTTTCCTAAGTTCGTATATGACATATATTTATATAATGTTATAATAATTATAGATATATCTTTATGGCCTTATATATATATATATATATATCTATATACTTTGCATACACTTATGTATGGAGTTAGTTTTCTAATATATAAGTTTTCATTTCAGTTGGCATGCATGTTTGCATAAAAGTTAAGGGGGTATATGTGTTTTAGTGTAGACCAGTTGATTTCGCAAAAAAAAACGTTATATTAGTTGTTATTTATACATATGGTATAAAGTTTACATTCTAACTTATGCTTTCGGTCTACACAGGTTACAGTATTATATATATTTATAAATAATAAAAGTTATATAAGTAATTCGTATATCCGTTGTCTAAAATTTTATATAAGTCTGTGTATAGGCTTTACTGTTTATGTATGGGTAGTTATATATTAGTTTATATATAGGTAAAGTGTTTAAAATTTATAATTGTATTATGAAGTGGATTTTGTACCATATGTATATAATAGTTTATAAATGAGATTTGAATAGTGTAATTTATTGAAGATTTATATATTAATCTTATTTTAAAATATAAGTCTTAATGATATTATATACGTAGGTCGTATGGGGTGGTTTGGGTCTTAGATTTGTAAATAGAAATTTTGATCTATGTGTAAAAATTAAAATGGTTTGGAAAAATTATAAGGATTTTTATTTAACATATATGTTTTATTTCAAATGTTAAAACTATTGGTTTATGCATGAAAAAAAGTTAAATTATATACATGTGTGTGTGTGTGTGTGTGTGTGATTCGACTTTAAATTTTTCTTAGGGATGCAATTTTAATTTTTATTAAAATAGCAAAAATTGCTGTATATATCAGACTGATTCCGATTCAATTCATAAATTCTTGATTATCAGCCTCATTCGTCCAATTCGTGAATCCTACTTTGCTTTGAAATTCGTGCTCGGATTTATAATTCAAATTTCAGTGTCCGTATCAGTGTGCATATCCATGTCATCTTTTGTACTCTCTAGCCTCGAAGGCAATCACTCACGATTAACATTCTTTTATTTGTTAAATTTGATTAAATTGAAACGATAATTGAAATATGATGTTGTAGTTATTTAAATTGTTATATATGCTATTATCTGTAACTGTTCCCTTATGGGATATGACACCATATCCTATTGTTTATATTTATTTTTGATGATATATGCATGTTGTTATTATTATTTTCATATCTGTTATAACTCTGCAAGTTCCTTGTTAGTATAGAAATCACTATGGGTTGAAATGATACATACCCGAACGGATTTTAGAATAGGAGAATTTCGTTATGGGTTGAAATCATAAACCCAAGCGATTTTCATTTGAATTGAATTCGGGATTACGGGTTGAAATGATATCCACCTGTATATATTTAACTTACGGATTGAAATGATAAATATCTGTATCCCTTGTACATAGAATAGAAAATTTTACATCGACGCCGTGGTCTATATGAATGTTTTGAAAATAATTTCTATGGTCTTGAAAAGAAATATATGGTTTTAATGAATATTGATTTAAAGTATTATATATAAAGGTTATTTTGTATATATATTTAATATTAAGATAATTTAATTAAGATTGATTTTATTAATATGAAATATGTTTAAGGATTTATTAAATTTGTATTTCTGAAATAGATTTGTGGAATAAATTTTATAAGCTAAGGTTTGAAGATATATTTGGGACTTATTTGAATTTGTCATTAATTAAGGATTTTATTTAGTTAAATCAATTTGAAACTATTAAATTCAAAACTTTAACATACGATGCTATAACTTGAATTTTTATTTAAGAAATTAAATGGATGATTCATGTCTAAAGAAATCGAAGGTAATATATAGAAAATGTAAATTTAAGGTCATATAAATAATATTGAATTTATTAAGTGAATATTTCAAAACTAAATAATAGTGAAGTCAAGTTGGGAGATAAACGCAACTATCAAAGTTTAGCCTTTGAAATGCTGAATTTTTAAAGCTCCGAAATATATTAACTTCGAATTATATTGAAATTTAAATGGTTTATTTGGTGGTTCAAATCTGTATTTAAAATAGATAAAATTTGAATTAGTTTAGTCAGAAACTAAATTGAATGGAAATTGATAAATTTTGATTCAATTAAATTTGAACGGGAAGGTCGAGTTGATTTTTGAAGCAATTTGTGAAGTATGAGGAAATAAAAATACTTTACTTCATAAATTATTGGATATATATATATACTAATTTGGAAAATAGAGATATTTGAAATGAAAATGATATTTTAGTTTTGAAATATAAATGAAATTGAAGTGACCACGGTGTTATAGTGTATATTTCTACCCTGTAGATAGTTCCTTGGATCCATAGAGGATGGGTATCCCAAACATTCTCTAAGTTAATTATATTTCAGTTGATATTTCACTTGAGTTGGATTTATAGATATAATAATGCTAATCCTGACTCGAGTGTTTTGTGTTTTGCTTTACGCTCGGGTCAGACTGAGTGATACAGCATTTGAGACTCACCTTCGAAGTTGGAGCTTTGCTTGAAGATCCAGCTATCTATCCTTTCAGTCATCCAGTCGATTGGTTCAGAGAAGTCATCTGTCCGTACTGGAGACTTCGCTGCATCTGGGATTTTCTGATATATTTTATTTCTAACTTTGTTTATATAGTGGCTTCATGAACTACTATTCGTTTATTCCGCTGCGCATCATTGTTGTAACAACCCGCATATTTATCGATTTAATATTTAAATATTTTATTTAAATATTTCACCGTTCGTCGGATTTTGGTCCGAAAACCTACTTTTTGCAAACAGTCGAATTGAGACTCGAGACCACCCCCATTGAGTTCAAAATGACGTTTGCGACCTTTTTGAGTATAAGCTTCGATATGTTTGGAGAAAGTTGATTTTTGCTACTTTTTCCCGCTTAGGGCTTTGGTTGGGCTGAGCCAATTAGCCACTTAACTCAGTTCCAACACTCTCCTCTTCATTCACTTCTCTTCTATTTTCCTAATACTCAAGCTTTTATGTTAATGGAGGGTGGAAGAGGAAATTAAAACTCCAAAACCCTAGTTTCTCTTGCAAATCAAATTCCAAGCTCCAAACTCAAGAAGAATTCATTGGTAAGCTTCTCTTCTTCTTCTCCAACTTATTCTCATACCAATTTCAGAAATATCCTAAACCTAATTTAGGAAAATATGTGTTTTATTCTTAGATTGAAGCTTGTTGAGTAAGAGTGAGGAGTGGTTAGCCTTTCCTTTGCATTTGAGCTTCTTCTTCTTGTTCTTGAGTTAAAAAGGTGAGATTTTTAATCTCACATCTAAGTCTATGATTATCTTTGATTATTAGGTATGAATTCCTAATACTTATTCATGTGCATTTGATTTTGGTTTGAATTGATTTGGTGTATATTCTAATTTTTAGTGTTTCGAAATCAAAATCTATGAAAATCCTTTTATGGATGTTTGAACTTGTTTTTGGTGATGCATCGAAGAGCTTATAGGGCCGGGTAGTTGATTGGCATAAACCGCTAGTGACCGTGCTCGCTCGATTGCATTTTGAAGAAGATTGCATCTTCATTTCATAGGATGGAAAACAGCCTTGGTGCCAGTCAGTCGACTGGACCTTTGGGTCAGTCGACTGGCTGTAGCACATAGGCATTCCGAAGGCAGCTAACAGAGGCTCGGGTCCTCTGTTTTCCTGCATTCAGTCGACTGAAATTTTAGGTCAGTCGACTGACTGCAGGAAATTATTTTTTCCTGCTTCTGGTTCAGTTGACTGGACCTTTGTGTCAGTCGACTGACCTGCACCAATTTGCCTTATTGTGCCTATTTGTGCATGTTTTTGCTTGGTTTCCAAATTCCATCAATTTGTGTTATTTCCCACTTGTTGCTGCTACAACTTCAATGACTTTTCTTCTTGGAATTTTTGGGAATACCCATTTTGATGGATTCGGATCGATTTCTTTGGATTTTTATGCACGTCTTTAAATGTGATCTTTGTGATTGATTGTTTCTACAATCCCCCTTGTGCTTTGTCACTTTAAAAATATAAAGGTTTTCTATACTAGTAGTAAATATCAAAACTCTTTCCTCAAACGATTTCAATACTATTTTAATACCAAATTCGTTTATAAAACCGTTTTCCAATCTATTAGTATATATAAACCTTTACCTCACTCGTATGAGAAATCTAATTAAACGACTTAGTAAAACAAGTGGTATGAAACGCTTGCGTTTACTTCGCCGGTTAATTCTTGGACTTGTTCGATTGAATCTCTTGTGACAATTTTCTAGTGGAGATCTATAGTTTGTTTGTAAATATTTAAGTTAAGTTAGTGGTTATGGGACATGAAGCTAAGCTCATATATTTACTAGCTTATTGTAATCGACACTTCTCTTTGATCATGACGATCATTTTTAGGTTTTAGACTAGCATCGTGCTATGTCTTTGTGATTTGGTTCATCGGATGTCCCGCTGTACGACGTCATTGATCCTTTTTCTTGTGATTTCTGGATTTCGTGTGTTGAATTCTGGAATTTATGTTTCACCAACTTTTACGATGGGCATTGATATATATGTCATATATTGTGGCTTGGTGAATGAGATTAGGAGTATGACATTCCTTTTTTATCTTGGGTAGATCTTTGTGATATTGATTAATTTCTTGTTGATTTTTCAATTTCTTATATATCACAGCTTTGCATTGTGATTATTATATGTTTATGTCATATCTCTTATTATATATCACTTCATCTGATATTTATAGCTAGACTGATCCATTTATTATTTTCCTCTTAAATAATACTCGGGTCAGACCGAGATTTTGCAGGTGCTTCTGCTTGACTTCTCATTCAGGATCATTACTCTGACTTTTGGCAAACTACTTAGATTAGTAGTTTATTTTGTTGTATACACTTGAGATATAGACTCATGGTTGTATTCTTTTGTATAGCACGTGTTGCTATTCTTTTGTATTATCGTGGATCTTTTGACCACTACTCTGATATGCACTTTCATGTGTTAGTTATATATTCATATCTTCTTCCACCTTTGTAATATGGATTATCTGTGACTGATTTGTGTTATGTTTATTTCTATATTTGTTTCCGAAGACCTTTATAGCCACTGTGTAGTAGCTTTGAGTTTGTGTCGGTATGCCGGATTTCCTCTTGAAATAAAATGCATGTTATACTATCTGGCATATCGGTACTCGCACAAAGCTATTATACAGATGGTCGCTCCTCAACAGCCTTATTCTCCGTGCTAGTCGACAGCATTACTCCGTAGTGTTCTTGTCTAGCATGGGTATAGAGGTGGGGGCGTCACAGCTTGGTATCAGAGCCAAACTTCGGAACAATATGGAATATTATAACAAGGATCATCGTCCTAAGTCTTTCTTAGGAGTCGTGCTTTAGGATTTAATTCGAGTCTTCGTACCGATTCATCCTATTTTATTTATGATTCCTTGTTTTATCAATCAAGTTTGATTGAAATTTATTCTGAGAATAACTTTTTCCTCTTCTTTCTTTCTTTCTTAAAGAAGAGAAATGGTTAGACCTCGCCGTCCCAGCGCCGGTCAATCTAGTGCTACTCCCCAGGATGGAGTATTTATGTCTGCCCAGCAGCTTCTAGATCTTGTTAAGAACGCTCAAGCGGCCGGACCCAATCCAGAGCCTACTCATCCTAGATCTGGTTTTGCACGCTTGTGCAGAGACTACACCGATTTGGGTGGAGGGCCATTCAGGGGATCCGAGAGTGTTATAGAAATTCAAGCTTGGCTCAAATCATGCGATCGCATCTTTTCTCGCATGAACCTTATTGATCTACATCGAGTCCAAGTGACTTCTAGCATGCTCCAAGAAAGAGCGTTAGATTGGTATGAGCTCCTAATTTCAGAAATCATTGAAGCGGATCTCACTTGGGAGCGATTACGGGAAATATTCGAATCGAAATTTGTGCCGGAGGCTGAAAAAGTAACTTTAGCCCGGCGTTTCATAGACCTTGTTCAAGGTGAATCTTCTGTAAAAGACTATGTCGCATCTTTCGAATCTCTGTCCAAATACGGGGCTGAATACATCAACACCCCATTGAAGAAAAATCAGAGATTTGTCTATGGCTTGAATAAGAATCTTAAGAAGCCATTACTCCTGAAACTTGAGGTTTCATTTGATCAGCTTATTGATATCGCTCTTCGTCTTGAAGAGGCCGATAGAGAAAGCGATAATGAAGTTGTGCGTGCCAAACCAAACTTCAACATCAAAAAGAGACCCAACGAATTCCAAGGCCCTTATCCCAACAAAAAGGGTAAGCAAGCAACGCCTGCTGCAAAGGCTCCTTCTCCTAGTAGTGCGAGATGCTTCAACTGTGGATCTGGGGATCATTTTGCTAATAAGTGCTCAAAACCCAAATCGCGTCGCTATTGTAAGAGCCCAGATCATTTCATCCATCAATGCCTCAAACGTGAAGGCCAGAGGGAGGGAAAGTTGAATGTGGCTCCAGCCCTTGGCAACACATCTCATGGCCAAGGTATTTTTCATTCAATCCTTGATGGCATTGTCTTATTTCATGATCTTCTTATTTGAGTTCTTTTTGATATGGCTCACTGTTTTATATCAAAAGAACTTGTCGATTCTTTTCTTTGAATATTTTGGGCTTGATGAGTTCTTTGGGAGTTGTGAATCCGGATGGTAGATCCGCAACATTCAATTTGTTTTTATTGATGTCGAAATTATTTTATGAGACCTTTCTTTCCGAGCCGATATTTTTACTTAGGCTTCGGAATTGATTTTTTTTAAAGGATCGGCTTAATCATTGTGAAGCCCATACCCTATTTTTCGAGTGGACTATTCATCTTCGACATTTTCAATTTGTTAAGCAGATTTCTATTTTTCCTTTATGATTTTGATTCCAACTTGATGGCATCATTTTATTCCTTAAGCCCACTTATAAGGAAAGTATTATTTATCTTATCTAAATAATTTGTGAAACTTTTCTGGTATTTTTGAGTTTGTCTTAGGATTACCACCTAAGAAATCTTTTGTGTGGCGTTAAGGCCTTTTTAGTTCGACATTGTCACCAATTTTCATTTGGCTACTAGTTGCGGGTGTTTTCACTTACCGCATTCCGCACTCGTTATGATTCTATGAATGAATTATTTTGTCATTCAGTTTGTCCAGCTTATTTCATCCATTTTATAGATCGAATATTCTATGAATATCTCGATGACTCCATTCTTGTATTTATTGATTTTGGATGAGAAAAGCATTTTAAAAATTTTGGAAATCTTTTTCATAAGATTTATTTATAAGTACAATTTGATTTTTGTTCTTAAAATGAACAAAGAATATTCTTAAAAGTTTTTAGAAACATGTTTATCATATAGAATACGATTTTGTGATTGTATTGCCCATTTAGTGTGTTAAGAATTTTGGTCGATGCGCTTGATCAACGTTATCGATAGGAATTTCCTAAACGCTTTGATGTGACAATCAGACATGATATATTGACTTGTAAATGGTGAATTTTTCTAGAAATATTTTTACATTGAAATAATTGTGATTTTTGAAAGTTTTAACTTTTCGGGAAAGAAATTATTTAAAAGAAACCCTTTCTTTTCGAAACTCTTACTCTTGTGATTCCTGAAGGGGAACCAAGACTTTACTATTTGTACTGATACTAGTCGTATTGGTTTGGATGCCGTTCTCTTGCAAAAGAGAATGTGCTATCACTTGTGCTTCTAAATCATTTTAGCTTATCGAGACTAGATACGTCACTCATGATCTAGTGCTCTCGGCTATTGTTTTTACTTTTGGATTTTTGCGTCATCATATTTGGATGAGAAATTGTTCTCTACCTCGGTCATAAATCTTTGGAATAATTATTTTCTCATATGGAACTCCATGTTGACTCGAGTTCCTGACATCTTATGATCTTGATATTCTTTTTATTCCTGGAAGGGAAATCGTGTTGCCAATGCGCTTTGTCGTAAGCGACGAGTGGTTGATTCTTTGATGTTGACTGAATGGAATTATTTTTCTATCAAGTTCATCGGACGTTTCGGTATACTTCATTTTATTGAGCTTTATCTCATTCCTTTTAAGAACTAGCGTCCGATGTCCTTTTATTGTGTTCGGTTCATTGGACGTACCGTTTTTGTACTACGTCGATGTTCCGAAAATCATTCGGGCTTCGGTTCATTGGACGTACCGTTTTTGTACTACGTCAGTGTTCCGAATTATTTGGGTTTTGATTCATCGGATGTACCGTTGTACTACATCGATGTCTTTGCTTTTGATTCATCGGATGTACCGTTTGTACTACATCGATGTCTTTGCTTTTGATTGTTTGTACTACATCGATGTCTTTGCTTTTGATTCATCGGATGTACCGTTTGTACTACATCGATGTCTTTGCTTTTGATTCATCGGATGTACCGTTGTACTACATCGATGTCTTTGCTTTTGATTCATCGGATGTACCGTTCTACTACATCGATGTCTTTGCTTTTGATTCATCGGATGTACCGTTTGTACTACATCGATGTCTTTGGTTTTGATTCATCGGATGTACCGTTGTACTACATCGATGTCTTTGCTTTTGATTCATCGGATGTACCGTTTGTACTACATCGTTGTCTTTGCTTTTGATTCATCGGATGTACCGTTTGTACTACATCGATTTCTTTTCTTTTGATTGATCGGATGTACCGTTGTACTACATCGATGTCTTTGCTTTTGATTGATCGGATGTACCATTTGTACTACATCGATGTCTTTGCTTTTGATTCATCGGATGTACCGGTTGTACTACAACGATGTCTTTGCTTTTGATTCATCGGATGTACCGGTTGTACTACACCGATGTCTTTGCTTTTGATTCATCGGATGTACCGTTGTACTACATCGATGTCTTTGCTTTTGATTCATCGGATGTACCGTTGTACTACATCGATGTCTTTGCTTTTGATTCATCGGATGTACCGTTTGTACTACAACGATGTCTTTGCTTTTGATTCATCGGATGTATCGTTTGTACTACATTGATGTCTTTGCTTTTGATTCATCGGATGTAACGTTTGTACTACACCGATGTCTTTGCTTTTGATTCATCGGATGTACCGTTGTACTACATCGATGTCTTTGCTTTTGATTCATCGGATGTACCATTGTACTACATCGATGTCTTTGCTTTTGATTCATCGGATGTACCGGTTGTACTACATCGATGTCTTTGCTTTTGATTCATCGGATGTACCGGTTGTACTACATCGCTGTCTTTGCTTTTGATTCATCGGATGTACCGTTTGTACTACATCGATGTCTTTGCTTTTGATTCATCGGATGTACCGTTTGTACTACATCGATGTCTTTGCTTTTGATTCATCGGATGTACCGTTGTACTACATCGATGTCTTTGCTTCTGATTCATCGGATGTACCGTTTGTACTACATCGATGTCTTTGCTTTTGATTCATCGGATGTACCGTTTGTACTACATCGATGTCTTTGCTTTTGACTCATCGGATGTACCGTTGTACTACATCGATGTCTTTGCATTTGATTCATCGGATGTACCGTTTGTATTACATCGATGTCTTTGCTTTTGATTCATCGGATGTACCGTTTGTACTACATCGATGTCTTTTCTTGGGTTCAATGGGCGTACCGTTTTTGTACTACGCTGATGTCCCAAATTGTTTGAGTTTCTAGTTTTTCGGGCGTACCGTTTTTGTACTACGTCGTTGCACCGGCTCAATTTTCTGCTATTCTTGACGTTCCCCACGTCTTTTATCTACGGGAATGCCTTAGGGATTTCGGTTTTCATACTTGAGCCCGGTGTTATTGTGGAAATTGAAGTTTCACCAGATTTCTTGTTAACTCTTTTGTGCACTTTATGGTGAACTTCCTATTTCAAATTTTCTTTTGTGTTAATATGCTTCTATGGTTGTTACTTTTTATATTTCCTTCTTACTTATTACGAGGACGCAATTTCTTTAAGGAGGGGAGTCTGTAATAACCCGCATATTTATCGATTTAATATTTAAATATTTTATTTAAATATTTCACCGTTCGTCGGATTTTGGTCCGAAAACCTACTTTTTGCAAACAGTCGAATTGAGACTCGAGACCACCCCCATTGAGTTCAAAATGACGTTTGCGACCTTTTTGAGTATAAGCTTCGATATGTTTGGAGAAAGTTGATTTTTGCTACTTTTTCCCGCTTAGGGCTTTGGTTGGGCTGAGCCAATTAGCCACTTAAGTCAGTTCCAACACTCTCCTCTTCATTCACTTCTCTTCTATTTTCCTAATACTCAAGCTTTTATGTTAATGGAGGGTGGAAGAGGAAATTAAAACTCCAAAACCCTAGTTTCTCTTGCAAATCAAATTCCAAGCTCCAAACTCAAGAAGAACCCATTGGTAAGCTTCTCTTCTTCTTCTCCAACTTATTCTCATACCAATTTCAGAAATATCCTAAACCTAATTTAGGAAAATATGTGTTTTATTCTTAGATTGAAGCTTGTTGAGTAAGAGTGAGGAGTGGTTAACCTTTCCTTTGCATTTGAGCTTCTTCTTCTTGTTCTTGAGTTAAAAAGGTGAGATTTTTAATCTCACATCTAAGTCTATGATTATCTTTGATTATTAGGTATGAATTCCTAATACTTATTCATGTGCATTTGATTTTGGTTTGAATTGATTTGGTGTATATTCTAATTTTTAGTGTTTCGAAATCAAAATCTATGAAAATCCTTTTATGGACGTTTGAACTTGTTTTTGGTGATGCATCGAAGAGCTTATAGGGCCGGGTAGTCGAATGGCATAAACCGCTAGTGACCGTGCTCGCTCGATTGCATTTTGAAGAAGATTGCATCTTCATTTCATAGGATGGAAAACAGCCTTGGTGCCAGTCAGTCGACTGGACCTTTGGGTCAGTCGACTGGCTGTAGCACATAGGCATTCCGAAGGCAGCTAACAAAGGCTCGGGTCGTCTGTTTTCCTGCATTCAGTCGACTGAAATTTTAGGTCAGTCGACTGACTGCAGGAAATTATTTTTCCTGCTTCTGGTTCAGTCGATTGGACCTTTGTGTCAGTCGACTGACCTGCACCAATTTGCCTTATTGTGCCTATTTGTGCATGTTTTTGCTTGGTTTCCAAATTCCATCGATTCGTGTTATTTCCCACTTGTTGCTGCTACAACTTTAATGACTTTTCTTCTTGGAATTTTTGGGAATACCCATTTTGATGGATTCGGATCGATTTCTTTGGATTTTTATGCACGTCTTTAAATGTGATCTTTGTGATTGATTGTTTCTACAATCCCCCTTGTGCTTTGTCACTTTAAAAATATAAAGGTTTTCTATACTAGTAGTAAATATCAAAACTCTTTCCTCAAATGATTTCAGTACTATTTTAATACCAAATTCGTTTATAAAACCATTTTCCAATCTATTAGTATATATAAACCTGTACCTCACTCGTATGAGAAATCTAATTAAACGACTTAGTAAAACAAGTGGTATGAAACGCTTGCGTTTACTTCGCCGGTTAATTCTTGGACTTGTTCGATTGAATCTCTTGTGACAATTTTCTAGTGGAGATCTACAGTTTGTTCGTAAATATTTAAGTTAAGCTAGTGGTTATGGGACATGAAGCTAAGCTCATATATTTACTAGCTTATTGTAATCGACACTTCTCTTTGATGATGACGATCATTTTTAGGTTTTAGACTAGCATTCTGCTATGTCTTTGTGATTTGGTTCATCGGATGTCCCGCTGTACGACGTCGTTGATCCTTTTTCTTGTGATTTCTGGATTTCGTGTGTTGAAGTCTGGAATTTATGTTTCACCAACTTTTACGATGGGCATTGATATATATGTCATATATTGTGGCTTGGTGAATGAGATTAGGAGTATGACGTTCCTTTTTTATCTTGGGTAGATCTTTGTGATATTGATTAATCTTTTGTTGATTTTTCAATTTCTTATATATCACAGCTTTGCTTTGTGATTATTATATGTTTATGTCATATCTCTTATTATATATCACTTCATCTGATATTTATAGCTAGACTGATCCGTTTATTATTTTCCTCTTAAATAATACTCGGGTTAGACCGAGATTTTGCAGGTGCTTCTGCTTGACTTCTCATTCAGGATCATTACTCTGCCTTTTGGCAAACTACTTAGATTAGTAGTTTATTTTGTTGTATACACTTGAGATATAGACTCATAGTTGAATTCTTTTGTATAGCACGTGTTGCTATTCTTTTGTATTATCGTGGATCTTTTGACCACTACTCTGATATACACTTTCATGTGTTAGTTATATATTCATATCTTCTTCCGCCTTTGTGATATGGATTATCTGTGACTGATTTGTGTAATGTTTATTTCTATATTTGTTTCCGAAGACCTTTATAGCCACTGTGTAGTAGCTTTGAGTTTGTGTCGGTATGCCGGATTTCCTCTTGAAATAAAATGCATGTTATACTATCTGGCATATCGGTACTCGCACAAAGCAATTATACAGATGGTCGCTTCTTAACAGCCTTATTCTCCGTGCTAGTCGATAGCATTACTCCGTAGTGTTCTTGTCTAGCGTGGGTATAGAGGTGGGGCGTCACAATTGTACTACTTTGTATCTGTGATTCTGTGATTGATTTATTTACTGTAGATGTTAAGTTTTGCCAAATTTCAATTAACAATCTGATATTTTGAGCAATTCAAGTCCGACATGTGCAGATGCGAATGATTGAAAATATCAGGTCGTTACAGTTGGTATCAGAGCTATGGCTCTATGCAAAACCTAGCATATATGGTAAATTTATTTACAGAATCTCTTTCGTTCGAGTTGGATCTCTTCCTTTTTGACTCGATTTCCTTTCAATTTTGGAATGTCCCTTGGTTCCAAAATTTATCCTTGTCTCTTTCTATTTACATTCGTTTGATTCTGGAGTATCCCATAACTCTACTAAATGTTTTGTAAAGGGGGTGAAAACTCCTTTACAATTGGCATTGATTCACCAAAGATTTCGTATCCTCGGTTTACGATGCTGCTATATCTTGATATGGCGAATTCTATCTCTGGCGATCGAATCTCGATTTGTTTTGGAATTCCGCATCGATTATATTCCTGAAGTCACGGTTGACCCGATTAAGGTCGCCGCGATTTATAAAAGTATATCCATCTTCTATTTTGTAATTTAATTATCTCATCTTCGATCGAGTCTATCTTCGAATCAGGAATCTATTGATTGGAGTTCCTCTAATTTAAATCTCTATCGTTGCTTTGAAATCCATTCTTGAATCATCCTTTGAAAATCGGGTTATGTTTGAAATTATTTTATATATCGAAATTATTATTTGGATAACTATGATTTTATTCTATATATAAAAGTGAAATGTTATTCTATATATAAAAGTTTTGAAAGGATTTGAAATTTTGGAAATTTATAAGAAATTGATTTATATAAAAATGATTTATATAAAGGGTAAAATTTGAAATTCGAGAATTGTATTAGGGTATTTTGAAATTGGTTTTAAGATTTTGGAAAATATATAAAAAATAATATGATTTAAAAGTATTTTCCGAATAAGAAATGTTTCAAACGAGTTTAAATGAATTCCAATAATTTTGAGGAAATTTCATAGAAGTTTTCAAGAAAATAGAAGACCAGAACTCACTTATGTCGCTGGAAAATAATTTCGGTGATGAGTGCATGCATCATCCATAATGATTTTCGAGTTTCAAAGTGGGGGAGAGGCCACTTTAATAGCTTCGCTATGCGAGTGATTTTGTAAAACCGTTTTTGATTTCCAATTCTGGAGTAATTTGATATTTTCGAAAGATATATGTATATATTTGAAACAATTTAAAGCGAGACCAGTATCCAGTCCTCGAGTTTCGGATTTGATTTGGTATAATCCTATCTATTGAAATTGATTTATTGATTTATTATTGATTTTCAACTCTTGAATTGGAAATTTGATTTCCCTAACTATTTTGAATGTTCGAACACTTCCAAATCGAGGTTAAATTTTCAAAGCTAAGAAATTTCGAAGAGGATAAAATATTTGATAAAGCATATAAGTTTAGTTTTGTATGTTTAAGTTTGAAACCTTTTCTTAAGTAAATGAATATGACTATTTTGAATTATACTAATATGGAATTTAGTTTTGAAATGTTTTGAAAAAAAATTGAGTTTTAAATAATGGTTTTCAGAAAGGTAAATTGGATATTTCAAATAGAAATAAATAGTTTAAAGGTTTTAAAGGGATAATTATAAATTTGGAAACCTTTTTGAGTATAATTGATTTTGAGAAAAATATTTGGTTTTCAAATTAGATTGGAATTAAAACCAGTACTTATATGGTGATTTTGGAAATGAATTTGTTGACTTGAATTATGTTAATTTGGAAACTGGGATTATTTTTCTAAACCTATTATTTTGGGAACTTTGAAATTGAGATATTTAATTTGGAAGAAAATTTGGTGAAATCATATATGATTTTAAAACTGAATTGATATTGAAATAATTTGAAATTGAGAACCTTATGTTATTAAGTACTTGATTTGGGAGTGGTTGAACTTATATAAAATGGATTTGTATAAGTATAAAGTTGGTTTGAAACCTATTGATTTGAAAGGTACTCAATTTGGAAAGACAATTTTATATAATCGAAGTCTATATAAGTGTGATTTGATATATTATTGATTTGGAAAGTATTCGATTTGAGAATGAAATCCTATATATAATGGACTTTATATAAGTATGATATTTGAAAGTGATTTGAAAAGGTACTATATGATATATATTTTCGAAGTAAAGATATGGAAAGTGCCTTCTGCTTGATATCTACTTTGTGGCCACATTGTGGATTCATTCTATCGATATTATTCTCTTTGATTTTTGGTTTTCCAGATGTGATACTCGAGTGTTCCCACCGTGGCGAAACCCATGGTTTTTTTCTCTCGCGACTGCTTAGCGCAACTGCCTGGCGGAGTCTGGCCTAGGGGTACGGATTGTTTCCTGGGGGATCCAGGTGTAACCATTGTGTATCCTGCAATCTGTGTATGTCGCATTAGTAGCGAAACTTCCTGGCTGAGACGGCCTAGGATTATGGATTGTTTCATGGGGGACCCAGGCGTAACCACTGGGTATCCTACACCCTACTAGTCATTATGGCGTAACTCGCAGGGCTGAGAAAGCTTACGGATACGGATTGTTTCCTGGGGGATCCAGACGCAACCATTGTGTATCTGCGAACCATGGTTGGACAAAGTTTTGGTTTGATTGTTTTGTTTGGATTGTACTTTCCATATCTGTTTTTTTAAGGTTTTTTAAGTACTTGAAGAATTCTAGCTTTGCGCCTGATCAACGCATGGCCAGAGTCTGCAAGAACAAGGATAAACTTGTTGAAACATCGAGTTATAAAAGTATTTTTGAAAGGAAAAATTCGTTTCGATATAAGAGTATTTTAATATAAAGGCATTTCCAACAAAGAAATTTTGTATTAATATTTGAGATTAAAATTTTATGGTTTGATTTAATTATTCGAGCCCGATACTATCCCTTTGAACCTACGTTATCTGCTCAGCTTTATTTATTCACCTATATTCCGCTTTTCCGAATCTACCCTCCTTTCCTTTTTGAATATAATCTTTAAAATATTGTTTATTTATATACTACATGGTTTAATAGTAAATCATTAGTGTCATTAATATTTCAGAAGTTATTAATTTAATATAACATATTTAAGAAATGAGTATTAATTTATCTATAATGTTGAAAGTGTCTTAAGATAAATTAGTAAATTTATAAACTATGGATTTAATGTTGTCTAATAACTTCTTGAAAATATGACCAAGGATGTGAATAACTGTTTCCAAATAGTTTTCATGTATATTTATAAACGTGTTTTTTAAAACTTATAAATGGTATTTATAAAGGAAGCAAGAAATTTTACAAATGGGTTTGAATTTTTTTTTAAGTATTAAAGAAAATTTAATTTCAAATGAAGTTTTCAAATGAATATTTCAAGTAAAATTTATATGGTCTTAAATTAATTGTTTATCCTTGTTTTTCAATCTATTTATCTTTCTGGTTGTTTTTATTCTCCTACCATCTTCCTTTTCGGGTACGAAAAGTTTTGAGTGGGGGAGAGTGTAACGACCCGTAAAATTTTGTTAATTTTTAATGGTTTTATTTAGCATATTTAATTTGATTTTTGAGAAATTTTAAATAATAATATTTTGAAATAAAATCTTACATTTGGATTACGTATAGTTAAATGTGGCAAATGATAAATTTTCATCAAAAATTAAGAAAGTATATTTTAGGGTGTGATTCTGTTCAATTTAAGTCAGTAATAATTGATGTTCATAACATAATTTATTTTGGAAAATTCAAGGCACAGCTGGTTTATTTGCCATCATTTCTTTTATTTATTTTCAAGCGGTTCATTTTGCCTTTATAACGTGTCCTTCCATATTTATTCTTGCTGTCCAATCAAGCTATTGATTGCTTTGATTGTTTCTAAAACAGTGTGTAGCTGTTACTTTTCCACCGATTTCAATTACTTAATAATTTTTCCAATTCACAGATAGACTTCCTCATTCCTAGCCATTAATAAACTTTGAAATCATCATCCTTGCCTTTCGTTATTCCTCGTTTTATAATAATAATTGAAATTTATAGCCGTTTCAGTATATAACTTTTACATGTTTTATACTCATTTAATTTCACTAGTCCATTGCCTTTAATTTTTAAACTGTTCCATTTTCTTCCCAGGCAACAGCTCACATTCCATTTCGCTCATAAATCAGTTTTCACTTTTACTCACCTTTTCTTCCATCTATCCGTTTAATAGTTATATATAAGTTATAATACGTTTCCCTGATTCATCTCCTTTCCTTTTTTCATTGACATATTAATTCTGGGAAGTGACTAATTTTAAAAACCCATCTTCCCCTCATTTGTTTAAACTTTTAGCTACATTTTAGCTTGTGACCGTTGCTGTACATTTCATTAAAGAGGTACGTTATCTTATTAATATCCGGAATTTATGGGTGAAAATTTTATTTTCTAACCTTTCCATCGCTCTCTGTTTCCACTTCTTTCATTATGACCGTTCATTATATATATACACTACAGCTGGAAAGTTATAAACGTATAAACATAGAAACGTTTTGTATTTATTAAAAATTTAAAGCTTGCCTTTAATTTTGACCTTTTGGTCCCTTGCTTTCAAAAAAATTTGAACCATAGCCGCGACAATAAATTATTATAAAATTTTCAACTTAATCTAAGATGACCGTTGCTACTAGAATCGTAACATTTCTAATATATTCATTTCTACTTTCACTGACCATTTATTTCTTCATTTTTCCACCGTCTAAAAAAAAAAAAATGGTTATTCGTTTTATTTTATTCAGTAATCAGCACGACTCTTGCCATTTACACCGCACCATATATGACTGTTGATTTTCGTTCAGCGTTCTTATTTTAAAAATATAACGCAGAGTAACGTTGCCTTCACAATTTAAAATTGCTTTAATAGCTCTTGAATCAATGTGTAGCTGTTACTTTGATATTTTTCCGGAATTGTGACTTTTCTCTTTCCTTCCGTTCAAATTTGAAACGTGCTACCATTTATTTGCTTTGATTATTTTCTTGAATCAACGTGAATATTTTGCCTTAAATCCTCCACTAAATCATAGCACGTGATTGTGATATTTCATTGGTTACTTTTATTTAGTCATTTCCGTTTACTTCTGTTCGTATTTTCTTTCCTTTTTTATTACTTCTTCCCAGATTTCTCTTCTTTCCCTCTCTATTGTTTCTTCCTCTTCTATATAAACTTGCTTGGCACTACAAATTTCGGCCTCTCCTTCACCTTTTCCAAACTCCGCTCCTCCACCGAAACCACTCTTCCCCTTGCGCAATATCCATCGAAGACGCAGCGAACCTCCCCTGTTTCCTCTACTGTTCGCATAACCAGGCATAGCTAAGTTAAGTTTATATTTGCAAGTGTTATATATATATATTATATATAGTTTTATATTTAGCTATGATATGGATATTTTTATCAATACACGTCCCATGTACGTGTTGTTGATGCATATTCTAGCATTCAAAGTTGGTACGCATATTTGTTTATATGGAGTACAGTTATGATATATTGATAGTGGTATAAAATTATAAGATGCATACATATAGTGGTTTATATAAAGTTGTTGGATTTGAATACATATATATACCAAACGTGGTTTCCATTTTTTTGAAAAGTTTGTTTTGTTTGTAGAAGTGTATGCATATTTAATATGTGTGAGTTGTGTTGGATCTACAAATGGAGTCTGCATATTTGGCAAGTAGATTTATATTCATTTTTGTTTTAACTTTGAGTCCATATATGTATATTTTACAAACCATATTGTATGATTTATTTTATAAGTTTTGTAAATCCGTTATTATATATATAGTTTTATAATAAACAGGTTTATAACTTTTACTGAAGGTCAATTTACATCTTATTATTATGGAAGTTGTATAGGATTTTTAAAGTTGTTTATTTTCCTAAGTTCGTATATGACATATATTTATATAAAGTTATAATAATTATAGATATATCTTTATGGCCTTATATATATATATATATATCTATATACTTTGCATACACTTATGTATGGAGTTAGTTTTCTAATATATAAGTTTTCATTTCAGTTGGCATGCATGTTTGCATAAAAGTTAAGGGTGTATATGTGTTTTAGAGTAGACCAGTTGCTTTTTCAAAAAAAAGTTATATTAGTTTCGATTTATATATATTGTATAAAATTTACATTCTAACTTATACTTTCGGTCTGCACAGGTTACAGTATTATATATATTTATAAAATAAGTTATAATATAAGTTATATAAGTAATTCGTACATCCGTTGTCAAAAATTTTATATAAGTCTGTGTATAGGCTTTACTGTTTATGTATGGGTAGTTATATATTAGTTTATATATAGGTAAAGTGTTTAAAATTTATAATTGTATTGTGAAGTGGATTTTGTACCATATGTATATAGTAGTTTATAAATGAGATTTGAACAGTGTAATTTGTTGAAGTTTTATATATTAATCTTATTTTAAAATATAAATCTTAATGATATTATATACATAGGTCGTATGGGGTGGTTTGGGTCTTAGATTTGTAAATAGAAATTTTGATCTATGTGTAAAAATTAAAATGGTTTGGAAAAATTATAAGGATTTTTATTTAACATATATGTTTTTTTCAAATGTTAAAACTATTGGTTTATGTATGAAAAAAAGGTAAATTATGTGTGTGTGTGTGTGTGCGTGTGTGTATCTGTGTGATTCGACTTTAATTTTTTCTTAGGGATGAAATCTTGATTTTTATTAAAATAGCAAAAATTGCTGTATATATCAGACTGATTCTGGTTCAATTCATAAATTCTTGATTATCAGCCTCGTATGTCCAATTCGTGCCAATCCTACTTTGCTTTTAAATTAGTGCTCGGATTTATAGTTCAAATTTCAGTGTCCATATTAGTGTGTGTATCCATGTCATCTTCTGTATTCTCTAGCCTCGAAAGGTGAGCAATAACTCACGATTAACATTCTTTTATTTGTTAATTTGATTAAATTGAAGCGACAATTGAAATATGATGTTGTAGTTATTTAAATTGTTATATATGCTATTATCTGTAACTGTTCGCTTATGGGATATGACACCATATCCTATTGTTTATATTTATTTTTGATGATATATGTCTGTTGTTATTATTATTTTCATATCTGTTATCACTCTACAAGTTCCCCATTAGTATAGAAATCACTATGGGTTGAAATGATACATACCTGAACGGATTTTAGAATAGGAGAATTTCGTTATGGGTTGAAATGATAAACCCAAGCGATTTTCATTTGAATTGAGTTTGGGATTAAGGGTTGAAATGATATCCACCCGTATATATTTAACTTACGGATTGAAATGATAAATATCTGTATCCCTTGTACATAGAATAGAAAATTTTACATCGACGCCGTGGTCTATATGAATGTTTTGAAAATAATTTCTATGGTCTTGAAAAGAAATATATGGTTTTAATGAATATTGATTTAAAGTATTATATATAAAGGTTATTTTATATATAGATTTAATATTAAGATAATTTACTTAAGATTGATTTTATTAATATGAAATATGTTTAAGGATTTATTAAATTTGTATTTCTGAAATAGATTTGTGGAGTAAATTTTATAAGCTAAGGTTTGAAGATATTTTTGGGACTTATTTGAATTTGTCATTAATTAAGGATTTTATTTAGTTAAATCAATTTGAAACTATTAAATTCGAAACTTTAACATATGATCCTATAACTTGAATTTTTATTTAAGAAATTTAATGGATCATTCATGTCCAAAGAAATCGAAGGTAATATATAGAAAATGTAAATTTAAGGTCATATAAATAATATTGAATTTATTAAGTAACTATTTCAAAACTAAATAATAGTGAAGTCAAGTTGGGAGATAAACGCAACTATCAAAGTTTAGTCTTTGAAATGTTGAATATTTAAAGCTCCAAAATATATTAACTTCGAATTATATTGAAATTTAAATGGTTTATTTTGTGGTTCAAATCCGTATTTAAAATAGATAAAAGTTGAATTAGTTTAGTCAGAAACTAAATTGAATGGAAATTGATAAATTTTGATTTAATTAAATTCGAACGGGAAGGTCGAGTTGATTTTTGAAGCGATTTGTGAAGTTTGAGGAAATAAAAATACTTTATTCATAAATTATTGAATATATATATATATATATATACTAATTTGGAAAATAGAGATATTTGAAATGAAAATGATATTTTAGTTTTGAAATATAAATAAAATTGAAATGACCACGGTGTTATAGTGTATATTTCTACCCTGTAGATAGTTCCTTGGATCCTTAGACGATGGGTATCCCAAACATCCTCTAAGTTAATTATATTTCAGTTGATATTTCACTTGAGTTTGATTTATAGATATAAGAATGTTAATCCTGACTCGAGTGTTTTGTGTTTTGCTTTACGCTCGGGTCAGACTGAGTGATATAGCATTTGAGACTCACCTTCGAAGTTGGAGCTTTGCTTGAAGATCCAGCTATTTATCCTTTCAGTCATCCGGTCGATTGGTTCAGAGAAGTCATCTGCCCGTACTGGAGACGTCACTGCATCTGGGATTTTCTGATGTATTTTATTTCTAACTTTGTTTATATAGTGGCTTCATGAACTGCTATTCATTTATTCCACTGCGTATCATTGTACTACTCGGTATCTGTGATTCTGTGATTGATTTATTTACTGTAGATGTTAAGTTTTGCCAAATTTCAATTAACAATCTGATACTTTGAGCAATTCAAGTCTGACATGTGCGGATGCGAATGGTTGAAAATATCAGGTCGTTACATCCTGACTCTATTGTTTTGTTGTATGCTCAGGTCAGACTGAGTGTCACAGCATTTGAGACTCACCTTTGGATCTTG
The DNA here is from genome assembly GCA_030765085.1 of Allium cepa. Lineage (NCBI taxonomy): Eukaryota > Viridiplantae > Streptophyta > Magnoliopsida > Asparagales > Amaryllidaceae > Allium > Allium cepa. The sequence continues at coordinate 163,451,767 of CM060945.1, read as the reverse complement.
GAGCTTTACTTGGAGATCTATCTTTATCTATCTATCTTTATCTATTCAGCTTTTCGATTATTTCTGTTATTTTCAGTTATTTATGTTCATTATGTATTAGAGACTTCTTTGTATTTGGGATTTCTGTTGTATTTGGTTTAGACTCTGATGTTTCTATAGTAGCTCCATGAACTACTATTTTATCTATTCCGCTGTGTATTGTTGTATTACTCTGTGTCTGTGACTCTGTGACTGATTTATTTACTGTATATACTAAGTTTTGCCAAATATAAAATAACAATCTGTTGTTTTGAGCAATTTTAGTCCAATATGTGTGGAATATTCTCGCTTAGGGTGCGAGAGGTCTCGAGTTCAATTCTCGGAATGCCCCATTTTTTAATAAATCACTTAGCTTTTAAATGAAAGAACATTAGTACCACTCCTACCAACCTCTAAACTGGTTTTCATTTTTGAACAGTATGTTCCTAGTGTTAAATTTCCATTATATATAGACATCTCTATATTAAAAAATCCACATTAAATTAATACATATAATTTGACTTATTAATCAGTGTTACTTTACCAGATTTTAGAAATATGTAAAATTTGATCATACTTGATTGCAAGCAATTAGTACGCAAGTCTAATATAGAGCGGAGTAAAAGGGATCTTATCCTTGGGGCTTTTGAATGAATTTGTACGTCAAACTTGAACTCGCCGTCGATAAACATCACTTTCAGGCCTCCATATGTGAAACTAAAGAAATAGAGCACAAATCTGATGAGGAAGCAACGAAATTCCAAGTAGAATCACTGGATCTGCCATTCTAGGGTTCTATAACATTGTCCTTTTTAAGTATTTTATCTTTAAAATGTAGTATATTACGAACCACTTGGTTATTGATGCACATTAATTCATGAGGCATGAATATGTACCCCACCACCGTATAGGAGCAAATTTTGTTTTCTAGTAGTATGTTTTTAAGCGTTTTTCCTATTTGGAGGTGGTGTTTCATTTACATTCAAAATTTTATTTTTGTGTGAATAATAATGTACCAGTACCATATTTCTACAAATAACACTGTACAAAATAAATCACATAGAGTACGGACATGCCAAGTGGTCAAAATATAATGGAATATGAAGCATACCTCATGATAACATAGTTATAGACGGGATTGATCTTTGATTCCTCTTCAAACCCAACTGTTAAGGTTTCTGCAGAAGAAAAAAAATATTATTCTAAGATTCAAATGTTTAACTGACTGATGCAGGTAACACATGGAGCACAGACTCCATTCGGATAATCATACAATTTTAGCAGGTTGCTTAAATTATAAAAGGTTCTCAGGAGTTGAAAAAACATCTTAATGCTTTTTCATTGTGTACTACCAATTAACATGTAAACATACGACAGTTATCTACTAATGAGTCCAATTCAGGTTAAAAAATTACTTCAATTTTTGAACTCTTGATATTCTTCATACTCATGAGTCTTCAATCTTGATATCTTGAATCTCTATACTGTACAGTCTTCATTCTTGGTACCTACATGGTTAAAACCTACATATACATATATATCTAAACTTATAATGTTAGTATTTATATTTTATAATCTATTCTAAGGTTGTTGTCATCAAAACCATCATCTCACGGACTAACATAAATATCTAACATTAGTAAGTTGGATGAAAGCAGTTCACAAAGCAAGCATAGTTAAGAAGATAATCTGCTCCCTCCATGTTAAGTCAAGTAATACAAATGCAGCAAAATTCATCACAATTGTACAGGTACCTTACACTCAGAAGCTACAACCTGTAGACAATCTTCGGGTCATTGTGTTCCACTCAATCTGAAATACCTACTGTTTGTTCTAGCCAAAGTTACAGTCTCACTTACTCCTAAGCTATCATCATTTATTCAATCATCATTTATTCAGAAGAGTTGCAGGAAGAATCTGTTCCCACGCATCAATCCTCCAAGCTACATATGAAGTGTAGTTACCTACATGATCCAATCTTTCACCTGATAAAACGAATAATGGTAACACCTATGATTGTTCAATCTAACAACCATTATCTTTACCTTGTTTTGGAAAATATATAAACACCGCCTTATTAAAGATCAACCAACTTATATGATTGAAAGCATCCTTTGAATGCAAACAGATGACGCAAGTGGTGATGCAATAGATATCAACCATTGAATCTCCCCCGGAATTCAACTCTCGTCCAATGATTAGCCTCCCTTCCCCTCCCTCTCTCACGGAGATGCGCACGCAGATATTTATATATATATTTGTGTGTATGTGTATACATGTATATATGTATATATTTGTATACATGTATATATATGTATATATGAATATATACATATATATACGTAAAGCCAGTGTACGGTTTACGTTTTAATATTAATTCTGTTTATAGCACTATTTTAATGGCCTTAGCGCCCTCGTTAATGCAAGAAAGAAAAAACTGATAAGCTACACACAGACGCGCGCACAAACACACATATATAATTAGAAAGCCAGTCTACGGTTTACATTTTGATATTAACATTGGGGCATTTGGTCTTGTGGTATGATTCTCGCTTAGGGTGCGAGAGGTCTCGGGTTCAATTCTAGAAATGCCCCTTTCTTTTTAATAAATCACTTAGCTTTTAAATGAAAGAACATTAGTTCCGCCTTTACCAACCTCTAAACTAGTTTTCATTTTTGAACAGTATGTTCCTAATGTTAATTTTCCATTATATATAGACATCTCTATATTAAAAAATCAACATTAAATTAATACATATGATTTGACTTATTAATCAGCGCTACTTTACCAGATTTTAGAAATATGTAAAATTTGATCATACTTGATTGCATGCAATTATTACGCAAGTCTAGTAAAGAGTGGAGTAAAAGGGATCTTATCCTTGGAGCTTTTGAAGAAATTTGTATGTCAAACATGAACTCGCCGCTGATAAACACCACTTTCAGGCCTCCGTATGTGAAATTGAAGAAATAGAGCGCAGATCTGATGAGGAAGCAACGAAATTCCAAGTAGAACCAACGGATCTGCCATTCTAGCGTTCTACAACATTTTCCTTTTTAAGTATTTTATCTTTAATGTGTAGTTTATTAGGAACCGCTTAGTTGTTGATGCGTATTAATTTATGAGGCATGAATACGTACCCCACCGTCCTATAGCAGCAAATTTTGTTGTCTAGTAGTATGTTTTTAAGTGTTTTTCCTATTTGGGGGTGGTGTTTCATTTGCATTCAAATTTATTTTTGTGTGACTAATTAAGTACCATATTTCTACAAATAACGCTGTACAAAATAAATCACATAGAGTACGGACATGCCAAGTGATCAAAATATAATGGAATATGAAGCGTACCTCATGATAACATAGTTATAGAAGGGATTGATCTTTGATTCCTCTTCAAACCCAACCATTGAGGTTTCTACAGAAAAAATAAACATTATTCTAAGATTCAAATGTTTAACTGACTGATGCAGGCATCACATGAAGCACAGACTCTATTCGGAAAATCATACAATTTAGCAGGTTGCTTAAATTATAAAAGGTTGTCAGAAGTTGAAAAAAAATCTTAATACTTTTTCATTATGTACTATCAATTAACACATAAACATACGACTGTTATCTACTAATGAGTCCAATTCAGGTTAAAAAATAATATATATATATATATATATATATATATATATATATATAAACACCTTAGAACTAAAAGATGAGCAAACAAATGAACCTTACAGATTCAAATCTAAGACGATTTATAGTACATATCACAGAAATGAAATTCTGGGTATAGGATGAAAAATTATGGTTTTACAAAGGTCAGAAATTTAACAGTAAGAACGCTACCCTGTTTATTTTTCAGTTTCATTGTCAAAACTTGTGTGCTCAAATTTGCACGTGATACCAATACATAAAATCCCCACGTATGTTTAATGCAAATCCAATGGTTCTTACCATATATCCTTTCCTACATTACCAGAATTCAAATGATCAATGTTAGATACGTATTCAAGTCACACAAAACATTCATTTTAGTATTTTGGAGTAATAGAATGAAAAGTACAATTTATCCAAATTCATAAGAGAAACATATAGTGTAAGCATTAGGTTGCAAATCCAATGGTTCTTACCATATATGTTTTTCTACATCACCAAAATGTAAATAATCAACGCCAATACATTCTCAAATCACACAAAACATTCATTTTAATATTTTGGAGTAATAAAATAGAATGAAAAAGTATAATTTATCCAAATTCAAATGAGGAACATATAAGCATTAGGTTGTGGGAGACTAATAACTTATTGTGCATATCAAATTCGAACTATTTCGCAGTTTCTATCAGAATGACTATTTAGAAAAATATTTTAACAAGATATGTAGAGTAAAATTAACCATTGTAGACCCATTGTTTTTGCTACAAAATGAAAATCGACAGTGAAAATTAATAATTTGAGCCCTGTCACAAAAAGTAAAATATCTACAATCAAAATCAATCAATAATAATATCAAAAAACTAAATAGGAACATTAAATACCTTTTATAATGGATTAGTGGAGTAAAAATTTAGGGTTGATCTACAGATGGCTATGGTGATGGCGATGCTGGTACAAGCGGCGTTAGTGATTGAAAGGATGCAGTGCTGTCAGATTGGTGTTGGTTAGGAAAGATGAGTTAAGGTTTAGAGTTTAGACATGGTTATTTTGGGAAACGAGTTGAAATAAATAGAAGAAAATAGATATTTTAAGGAAAATATATATTTTCCAGTGGAAAATGAGTTGAGACTTGTTTGGAGAGGTAGAATCGAATTTGTAGAGGATGACGAGTTTTGAATAGATTCTCATGGGGAAATTATATCGTGTTTCCAAATAAAATGGTCTTTAGAGAGTTTTATTTGGCTCTATTGCATTAGGCAAGCCTCCCTAATGGTCAGTTTGGATAATTTTGACAAGCTACGCACAAAGATAAGCTACGCACACAGATGCGTGCGCAAACACATATATATAATTTTAGAAGAAAAAAAAACTGATAAGCTACGCACCCAGATGCGTGCGCAAACACACATATATAATTTTAGAAAGCCAGTGTACGGTTTACATTTTGATATTAATTTAGTTTATAGTACTATTTGTAGGGCCTTGGCACCCTCGTCAACGCAAGAAAGAAAAACTGATAAGCTAAACTTAGAGAATGAAACTGGTGAAGTATGGAATAAAAAGAATATTAACCAAAATGCAAATCTATGTAGTCTTTTGGCAAAGCGAAGTCTAAGTTTCTAAGATGTGATTTTTTTCCCCTCTTCTTCTGTAGTAATCAATTATCAAGACTGCAATCTGAGAACAAAATAATACACTATGATTTAAAGAATTATCATTAGCACATCCTGCAAACATATAGCATGAAACCCAATGCAATTTGGCATCCAGTGCATTTTTATTATATGCAAACCAAATTTATTAAATTGAATAATAACATATCCAGTGCAAACATATATCACAATAATACAGAATAAAAAATGATATTATGAAGATGCTTATATTGTTATTATTGTGAATGTGCTTTGTTTATTTAAAATTGACAATTTAACAGATACTATGAAAATTAAAAAACAAACAATAAATCAGTCCAAAAACATATATGACTAAATGAGATTGATCAAAACTAAAAATCTTGCTTCTAGGTTCTCTTGGTGTTATTATTGTTTTTCATTTTCTTATTTAACATTTAGCATAATTATAAATGTCCAATGTTATCTATAGTCATTTGCTCAAATATTCATGCAGAATTATAAAAGGCGGCGTCAGTATTCCAATGAGAAGCATAGTCCCATCCCTAAGAGAAACTTGTTGATATGTGACAAAAGTGCATCGTACATATAAAATAGTAGTATAGGATAGCATACATTGTCATTTTTACATTATGTTACCACATTTTTCTTATAATATGACTACATACTTAAAACTCTATATGTAAGGTCTAAAATGCAGCATTGATACAAATGTGAATTCTCAAGAAAAGCTTACCATCTCCCTGCTATTAGGAGCAAACTCAACGAACATAGTCATCCTTAAAATACACTATTTCTTGATTTCTGTTCTGAATGTGAAATTCTATGCTTATGGTCGTAAGGAACCATTTAAAGTGCAGCCAACAAAAGATACAATGCCAGCAATTGTAAATTCTTCTATGTCAAGTTCTAATAATAACTTTTCTACAAAGTAAAGCACTTAAGCTAGGCATATGCCTGGTAAACGTGACTGTCCACGACCCAAAATATCTCGATAATCTTAGCATAATACAGTGAAATCATCAATGGCTTTGGGTTCTTCTTTACCATATTCATTAAATTATGATTATCCTCCATAGAGCGGAATGCTTCCTAATAAAGAACCTATAATAAAGATTTGATCAAGGGTGGACAAAGTAACAAAAAAAAACAATGATAAAAGAAAAAAAGCAGTTAGTGATGAAGAAAAAAAGAGTGATGACAATCCACAAACTCATCATCGAGCCACACTATTGCTACTTTAAGTTGTTCTACTAAAGTTTCCAAGTAAAGTAGCTATTAGATCAGGCCCATCTCTTTGATCTTTCTATTTGTCTAACTTGGCAAGATGGTTTTTTATGATCTCACATACTCTTTTAAATTCATTTTGTACCACTTTCAAAATTGGAAAGCTCGATGTGCAGTCATTTATTCAGTAGACATTTTGCTTTATTCTAACTTTATTAGAATTTGGTTATAACACAAATAATAGTGAAAGGGAATGTACGCAAACAAAAATTATTGAAACTAAATGAATTGGAAAAAAAACCTTGATCTGAAGAATTATCAACTAAGCAGACAATCAAATATGAAGAGAGAAAAAATTGACCAATCATAAGCGAAGTCATAATTTATTTTCATACGCACCTATCTTGATAAAAATAAATGTTTTGAAAGCCATTTTGCTATTTTGAACAGCTGTGAGCTACATATTGCAGAAATAGTTGCTTAAATGAAACACATGTGGTTGATTTGTTCTATGATTTATAGATAAAATTAGTAATAAAATTAAGTTTGCAAAGACATAGCTATATACTGTTATATTTAAAATTCTTCCATAACTTACAATGCACCGACAATGTTGATTACTTACATGCAGTGATGAGAACAATGTCTATAAAATGTCAAACTTAATTTATTTTTGAATACCAATATATTTTACCTTAAAATTAGTGATGCTCTGGAAGTTTTTGGTTAAATAAAATTTGAATATATGTTAACATGTGATTGTTTTTCATTTTAAAAATTGTGATAATTAATATATCCAAACTCGATAATGCGTTCTTTGAGGGATGAAGTATTGTGAAGATCCAAATAACAACCAAACTAACTAATGCTTGTTCCAAGAAATTACATGGAGTGATTAATAACTTTTTCTTTTGCATCTGTTAAGTCAATTAAAAGTGAAAATTTAAAAGAATTATCTTATTAAGGTCATCAAGGTAGACTACATGCAATATAATATGATAATTTAAGAGCATAACTTGCATTTAGGGTGCGTTGTCCGCATATTATGGGCAAAATTAATATAAACCCTTGACCAAAAGATCTAATTTCACAAAGGACAATCTTCAAACAAAATTATGCAGTATGTTGAGTGATAACATAATCATCATTTTAGGAAGGTGGATAAATTAAAAAAAAGTAAGTAGATAAGAAGAATCAAAGAATTATATACAGCTGAGTCTGTAATATAACTTGGGTTGTTCTTGTATTTAGGTTTCCAAGCCTGCGTTATTTTGGATGCCATGACTATAAAGAACTAACAAGCTGAGACATTTGCAAATAATCCTTTTAAGTGTATTTTCATGTTGATTCTAAAATAAAAACAAATATTCGTTAGAGGAATTGATCTTATGGGAACTACACCGGAAGAACACAACATTACCCATTTGGGTACTAATGGGTAATGTTTTCTTTCATATTTCATTTAACTTAAGGAGTTTTCCAAGAACTCAGGCTTGGGTTGAAATATCATTTAGTTCCATATGAGACTGAGGTATGAAACAGACTGTACTTTCAGCAACAATGCAACACAAATCATATAAATGGATTTATAGAGGAAATATAGTGGTCATAATATTCTATATACAAAATTATAAGTTTCTTACATAGGACAGTTAACCTTTAAATATCCCACATAAGTAGAACCAAAATATACAAAGAAAGACTGAATAATATTCGAGATCTATTTCTGTACTAGTTCAGGCTTTTAGTAAAAATAAAATAAAAGGTGGAACATTATCTTTCTCTAAACAAAGAGTTACAACTAAATTCTTGGTCGAATTTCAATCTCAAGTTTCACTTTCCAACCATGACTGGTTTACTGATCCCAACAAGTTATAATTCCTATTCACGTGTCCAATTGTAAAAATAGAAGTAACATACAACATACGTGCTTCCAGCTTAGAGTTATTGTGTAGACTATCAAGCATGGTCCTGTATGTTTTTACGGTATCTTAAACCATGGAGTCACGAGTTCCCTATCTAACCTATCATTTCCTTCCACTCCACTGTTAAATGAAGAATTCTAGTTCAAAAGGATACTAATTTTTCTTGCGTTGGGACTGGCTCGGGAAGTATCGATCGGAAAAGCAATCGGCAATCGGTAGGGGTGATTTGAAGATGAGTGAAAGCGAACATGATCAAATTTAAAATACGGGAACTTTTTGGGAGAGGAGAAATTTAGGGGGACGAATTTCTGAGAATTTGGTAATAGCAATTCTCATGGAGGAACAATTCTCATCGAGAAACAATTCTCGCCGGCTGTCTCAGTGGAATTAAAATACGACAATAAAACGCATGAGGTAGAAATATGCTTCCAAACTTTATTCGAACTCTGTTTTTGCTCTATTGTTTGGATACAACTTTGAGAAATCATAATTTTCTCACATCTTGTTCAAATTGCGTAATTCTTTTTTCAGCTTAAAGTATAGTTATTGAAATTTATGCATGTCAAATTTCAGGTCATTCCAATCTCTGTAGCCTATAAAAACATGCTGTCAAACTTTTAATCGGAACATGTTTTGCTCCAGCCATTTACGGTATAATCTGGCCGTGAGTTCAACTTTGTGATATTATATCTATTCCGTTTCTTGTCCGATTGTATCCATTATTTTTTTATTTAAAGTGGAGTTGATGAACTCTATGCCCGTAAAATTTCAAGCTTTTAGACCTTTGTAACTAGTTGACAACTTGCCTGCAACTTTGAATCAGAGCATGTTTTGCTCCAGCCGTTTACGGTAAAATCTGGCTGTGAGTCCAACTTTGTTAGCTCTTTCATTTCCTATCCGATTATATCCGTTCCTTTTTCCATTTAAAGTATAGTTGTTGAACACTATGCCAACAAAATTACAAGGCTTTAGACCTCTGTGATTAGATGAAAATTTGCATGAAAGTTTGAATCGGAGCGTGTATTGCTCCCGCTGAAAATTCCTGAATTATTTTACATGGATTTATTTCGATGTTGTTTTTAATCGGCTTGATCCTAAGATGGAAAGCCAATATTACCACTTATCCGTATTTCGGATTGGTGAGTTTTTAGAAGATTTTCGTATGATGATTTTATGAATAATTTCATTGAATTTTTGTTTATTTTTTGTTTTTTCTTTGCACTTGCTTTCTAAACCGTTTTCGGAAGATTTTTCAAAATATTTTATAATATTAATAATTATTTTAAAAATATTAAAATTATATATTCTCCATAATAAGATAATTTAAAAGATTTGTTTTCCAAACCAATTTCGAAAATTGTTTTCAAAAGCAGTTTTCTCAAACAAATTGTTTTCTATATAAAAATACCCGTTTTTGCACTACTCGAGCGTATGAGAAGGGGAATTAAACGGTTTAGCAAAAACACGTGGTATGGGACATGTGCGTTTAATTTATCGGTTAATTCTTGACTTGTCCGTCTGAATGTTTTGGCCTTCGGGTTGTATTTGCCGAAGAGATGAGGCAAATATTTTTACTGCTTTCTAGTGTGGCATTGACTAGCGGTTAGGAAACTGTTAAGTGAGAACGCGTGGTATAGTACGCTCTGTTACCACTTTTCGGGTTCCTCTCTGAAAGTTTGTGACACATTCACAAGTGATTGCCAGTACTTAGACTGTTGGGTCGCTTGTGTGTCCTATGTGCATATAAACAGTTGTTGGACCGCCCATGGACTGTTGGGTCCTATAGAGACTGTTGGGTCTCTTATGCACAAGTACTTGGCAGACTATTGGGTCATATATTGGATGTCCTAATTATTTATAGCTGTTGCGATTTTATTGGACTGTTGGGTCCTATACGCATTTAGCTATTGGGCTTTTGTTGGACTGTTGGGTCCTATTTCTTATATTGATGTTTTCTTGATTTTCTTGTGACGATTTCTAGAATTTTAATGATTTAAAAATGTTTTCACCATAGTCTCCTTTGTTGAGTTATCTACTTAGCCTGAGTGTTATAGTATTGACAATATGGTGGTTACATTCAGAGTTTTGAACTCTTAGTTGAGTTCTATTTATATTGTGATTCATATTGCCATTCTTTGGCCTTTTTGAGATTTGTATGCGCCGATGAGATGAGGCGTATATTTGTGAATAATTGATTTGTTGTTGCTTAACTTAGCTATTATATAGCTAATGAATAAAGCCGATGATATGAGGCATTTGTTGTATTTAGTAGTGTTTATTGATGGGTCTATCTCTTTCGAGGACATACACTTAGAATTACCTCATTGAAGTAGTGACATGATCTTATCATGGTTTCTTCTCATTTGAGAGGATTCTCTACCCTTTACCTTATGATTCATATTATCATTTATTTTACTAAACTGATGTTTTAGCCAGACTAACCCATGTATTTTATACTCGGGTCAGACCGAGTTGTTTCAGTTTAGATAGCTTTTGGAATTACCTTCGCTTTGGTGCTCCCGCTTGGATATCTATTTATCATCTTTTGTTGTTGTAGCCTTTTGTTTGACTTTGATATGTATATTTTGGACTCGTTGTGTATAGTGTGGTCTTCAAACCACTTATGCTGTATCATTTTGTATCGTACTGTAATGTACCGGTGTATATGTGTGTGTGTATTTCTGTTTATTATTCTGTGATGTGTTGTACATTTAGTTGTCATATTTTGTTCAGATAGATCCATTAAGCACCTGTAGTTTTGTAATGAACACTTACTGAATATGTCAATCCACTTGGGATTGAAAATAAAATGGAGCACCAAATCGACGTATTTAATGGATGTTTAAGACAAAGCTATGGATGGTCGCTCCGAAACAGCCTTATTATTTGCATTAGCAGACAATATTATCCAGTAATACTCTTTGTTAATGTGGGTCTCGAGGTGAGGCGTCATAGCTTGGTATTAGAGCTAAGTTCAGAACAAAATATGATAAACACAGAACAGAACATATATTACGGTACGTGGAAGTGTAATACAAGTGTTATAAATTCCCCAATCATCGTGTCCTTAACCTATCTGTGTCCTTTGTGATAGATATAAGTTGGAAATATGTCTAGGAATATATTTTATTCTGTAGTATTCTATAATTGAACTATTGATATCACATCCTAAGAATAATCCTTATCGTGATTATTTATTCTATTTCTCTTCGATACGGGTGCTTCTTACACATTCGTATCGAAGGAGCTTGTTGATACCGTTGGATGTTTCTTATCTTCTTATTTCTTTGAGGATTGCAAATCCTAATGAGGGGATCCGCAATACTTGGCATGATGTATGAAATTTTTGAGATTGTTCCTGGTAGTTTTTCTTTCCGTGCGAATTTGCTCGCTATTTACTATCTCGAGTTTGGAATGATTTTGGGAAGCCAATCCTATGTTCTGTATGGATCATATATTTTAGGCATCCTAATTCAGCCGATTTGTTGCCTCTTGTTCTTCGGAATATTGATGATAATTCCAAAGTATCTTTATTCGTTCTTGAGTTTCGAGGCGGTGATGAAATATCTCGAATTCATGTTGTTTGTGCTTTTGTAGATATATGTGAGTGCGTTTTGAGCTTGCTACCCAATCGGGCAATCGAGCGTTGTGTTGGCCTCATTTCTGGTTTTAGCCTTTCAATTATCCTCCTACGATGATGTCTACTAAGGAAATGAGGCAATTAATTAAATTTAATTGGTATTGTCGTTCTTGCTTCTTGCGAGATATCCTCTTAGGATACTCATTTGTTTATATACCTTGTGATATTACTTTACGTGAAATAATGATATGGTGTTAGTGTTATTTCTTCTCATTCGAGAAGATATCTTACCCTTATCCTTATATCTCCTTAATCTCTTGTTGATCTATTGAGTGATGTTAGGGTCTTTTCTCAGCTCGATCTTGCACCGATTTTCATCAACTACGAGTTACGGAGGATATCGTCCCTCTTACTGCTGTAACGACCCACCTTTTTGGACGGTTTAAATCGACAATAAACCACACATGTCTAGTTCAAACCATTCAAAAGGGAGGATTGTTAATGGGTAAATAAGAAAAAAGAGAAAGAAAAAACAAAACATAATCTCGCAGCGGAATGATAAAACATAATAATTAAATAACAGTTCATGAAGCTGTTTACAAACATTTGATTATATTAATACAATACAGAATCAGAGTTACATAAAACAGAAATAAATACATAAATGCAGCGGAACAACATGATGCGGTGGAATAAATATCATAAATAGGAATAATATACTTTCTCTTCGTCTTCGTCTTCGTCCTCCAGAAAATAGTTTTAATATGCTGAAAAGCTCAGACGGACCTGAGTGTAATGAAAAGACAAAACACTCGAGTCAGAACTAAAAGATCCTATCTAAGTCAGATCAAAATAAAAAAATTGAACAATTAGTGCAATAGTTTCATAGATGTTATAGGATTTTCATCCCCTATCAAGTGTACAATGTGACTATAATATTTTAAAGGGTTTCAAATAATTTTTAAATATCAATCTCAACCATCTAACTAAAACAAATCCGAAGTTTAACTTAACCTTTACATAAATTAATTCCAATCCATAATCCAATTTCAAGCATATATATATATATAAAAACTAGTATCATAATAATATTTTAAATTTTTCAAATCAACGAAAACCGCCCGGGTCTATCATTTCAATCCATAATGATTTTCCTCTAATCTATAAGATCGTTCGGGTATGTATTATTTCAACCCGTAGTGAACTTGTAGTACTATAACGATATAAAATACAATATCCATTCATTCAATATCAAAATCAAGCATCTATCACAATCATCATCCAAATCAATCAATAAACATCAATAGATAAATTGAAATCAATAACAGGTATTTAACTGGCAATTTATATTCGATAATGAATTAAATAACGATTTAATTTAAATAAATTCAAACTAACCGAGATGATGATTTAAAATATACCAAGCATTCATAAATAAATTTCCAATCACATTATAAATCTAATTTAACAAACATAAGAAGTTTTAGAAGTTGTGAGTGGGTTAAAACACTCACCTTTAAATTTAAATTGAATTTAAATCCAATTTAAACCCACCTTCGAAATGATGAATTCAACTATGACCGAATAATTTAAATAATTTATAATTATTATAAATTAATTAAATTAATCAATATTTATGAAATATTAATTATAAAATTTGAATATGATTTGAGAAATAAATAATGTTATATATACTTATAACATTTATAAATTTATCGATTGATATACAATATCGACAAGCGAATAAATTAGATTTACCTGCATAATATTTTGGCTTGGGCTTAAATGGGTTTAAGTCCCATAATTAAGCCTGCAAAATTTTGGTTTTTGAAAGGTCTAAGGGTGGCTAAAACATAAGGAATTGACTTGTAGATAATGGGTTGAGATAAAGTGAGAATGAGTAAAAAGGTTTTCCTCATCTCTCAAACTTATGATGAAATTATGTAAAGGAGAGGAGATTAGAAATTCCTCAAGCTAAAGAGAAAAAATGGTAGTTCTAATAACCTCTCATTTCCACCATTTTTTCTGTTTAGCTTGAGTGTTAGGAAATGAGGAGTAGAATGAATGAAGAGTAGAGAAGTTAGGGCATTTGGTAGACGAGTTGGGTTATCTTGTTGGGTTAGTACTCAAACAAGTTGTAAACGTGGTTTTGAACTCCAAACATATCGATGTTTATACTCAAACAAGTTGTAAACGTGGTTTTGAACTCAATGGAAGTGGTTTCGAGTCCAGATTCGACCGTCTACAAAAAGTCACATTTTAAATTCAACTAACGATGCTAATATTTAAATATATAATCGTAAAATATGTGGGTCGTTACAATTGTCGTCGTCGATTTTTTTGTCATCGTCGGTTTTAGAGTCGTCGAGATTCGAGATCGACATGCAAACATAAGATGAGCATCTCATTCGATTTTACTGTCGCCACATTCGATTTTACAATTTGTCCAGAGAGGAAGATGCGGTTTTGTAAATTAAAGGCTGAAGTGAAAGCCCTAGAGAAGAAGGTGCAGTTTTGTAATTAAGGAGTGAAGTGAAAACATGCTAATTAAAATAGATATTGGGCTGGCTTTGAAATGAAACTAAATATCATTTAATTTTATTTAATTAGGACAGAATTTAATGATATAAATTGGGCTAGACTAATTTATTTAATTTAATTTAGTATAATTCTAATTTTAAATTAATTTTTTCAGTTAAGTATAAAAATATTAGGTTGGACTATATCTTATATTTTATTTATCGCTACATTTTCATTAACAAACCATTGAAAACTGAAAGCATGACTGAAAGCGAAACTAAAACCGAAACTTCCGAAAACATCCAATATTAAGAAAATTTCAAATAAACAAAACCGAGACCGAGCTTTCGAACCTTGGTTTGGAGTGATAAGTGTGAAGTGGAATTTAATGAGTTGAAGCAAAAGCTTACCTCTGCTCTTGTTCTCACCGTTCCGAACGGGGGTGAAGGATTATCTGTTTATACTGAAGCTTGTCGAAAAGGTTTGGGTGTTGTCTTGATGCGGGATGGAAAGGTCATTGCTTAAAAAATATGTGTTTAATAAATATTGATTTTTAAATATAATATAAAGATTTTTATTTTAATATGTGTGTAAAAAAATTAGATTTTTAAAATTATATGGTTTGGAAATTTTAAAATTATAAGTTAAGTTTTGAAAACGTAAATTATAAGATGTTACTTATAACTTTATTATTTTTAAAATATATAAAATAAAATTTAATATAAAATAAAATTTAATAAAATAAAATTTATTTAGTAAAAATAAAGAATAATTTAATTTAATTATTATATACAATATGTTTAAATATTTATTTAAAATTTGTATTAATATTTTGAAAATAGATTTTGCAATAACTTTAATAAATAAAAGTCAGAAAGATAAATTAAAGTTGATTTGGAATTTAATTTGTTTAAGAATTGAATAAATAAAAATTGATTTGAAACTTGTTGATTTGCGATTTTATTGAATATGAATTTATACTTGATTTTGATTAAATGTGATTAGATGAATATTTTAAAAATAAATATACTTGAAGTTAGATATTTAATTATTGATTTTAAACCTGTAATTTGAGATTTATTTAATGTTTATAAAAGTAATTTTATAAAATGACCACGGTGTGAAATAAGCGTTTAGTTATTAAAGAGACCGGGATTGGATATTCTCACTCTCTGCCAATACCAAAAAGCACTTTAACAACTGTGCACGTGGGGGAGAATCCAGAACGAAGTATGATGATTTGGCGAACGTTTCTATATACAAAATTATAAGTTTCGTACATAGGACAGTTAACCTTTAAATATCCCACATAAGTAGAGCCAAAATATACAAAGAAAGACTGAATAATATTCAAGATCTATTTCTGTACTAGTTCAGGCTTTAGTAAAAATAAAATAAAAGGTGGAACATTATCTTTCTCTAAACAAAGAGTTACAGCTAAATTCTTGGTCGAATTTCAATCTCAAGTTTCACTTTCCAACCATGACTGGTTTACTGATCCCAATAAGTTATAATTCCTTTTCACTCGTCCAATTTTAAAAATAGAAGTAACTTACAGCATACATGCTTCCAGCTTAGAGTTATTGTGTAGAATATCAAGCATGGTCTTGTAAGTTTTTATGGTATCTTAAACCATGGAGTCACGAGTTCCCTATCTAACCTATCATTTCCTTCCACTCCACTGTTAAATGAAGAATTCTAGTTCAAAAGGATACTAATTTTTCTTGCTTTGGGACTGGCACGCGAAGTATTGATCGAAAAAGCAATATGCAGGGGTGATATGAAGATGAGTTAAAGCGGACATGATCAAATTTAAAATATGGAGGAAATTTTTGGGGGAGGAGAAATTTGGGGGGAGGAATTTCTGAGAATTTGGTAATAGCAATTACAATGGTTTTAGCCTTTTAGGAAAGTTTGAAGGGGGGTGCAGAAGCTCATCGAGGAACACTTCTCATTGAGGAACAATTCTCACCCGCTGTCTGGGTAAAATTAAAATACGACATTAAAACGCAGAAGGTAGAAATATGCTTCCAGCCTTTATTCCAACTGTGTTTTTGCTCTATTATTTGGATACAACTTTGGGACATCATAATTTTCTCATATCTAGTTCAAATTGCGCAATTCCTTTTTCAGGCTAAAGTATAGTTATTGAACTTATGCATGTCAAATTTCAGGTCATTCTGATCTCTGTCGCCTATAAAAACATGCTTTCAAACTTTGAATCAGAGCATGTTTTGCTCTAGCCATTTACGGTATAATCTGGTTGTGAGTACAACTTTGTGCTATTATATCTATTCCGTTTCTTATCCGATTGTGATTACAACTTTGTGAGTACAACTGTTGGGTCATATTTCTTATATTGATGTTTTCTTGATTTTCTTGTGACAATTTCTAGAATTTTGATGATTTATAAATGTTTTCACCATAGTCTCCTTTGTTGAGTTATCTAGTTAGCCCGAGTGTTATAGTATTCACTATATGGTGGTTACATTCGGAGTTTTGAACTCTTGGTTGAGTTCGATTTATATTGTGATTCATATTGTCATTCTTTGGCCTTTTTGAAATTTGTATACGCCGATGAGATGATGCATATATTTGTGAATAATTGATTTGTTGTTGCTTAACTTAGCTATTATATAGCTAATGAATAAAGCCGATAATATGAGGCATTTTTCGTACTTAGTAGTATTTATTGATGGGTCTATCTCTTTCGAGGACATACACTTAGAATTACCTCATTGAAGTAGTGACATGCTCTTATCATGATTTCTTCTCATTCGAGAGGATTCTCTACCCTTTATCTTATGATTCATGTTATCATTTATTTTACTAAACTGATGTTTTAGCCAAACTGGCCCATGTATTTTATACTCGGGTCAGACCGAGTTGTTTCAGGTTAGATAGATTTTGGACTTACCTTAGCTTTGGTGCTCCCGTGTGGATATCTATTTATCATCTTTTGTTGTTGTTGCCATTTGTTTGACTTTGATATGTATATTTTTGACTCGTTGTGTATAGTGTGGTCTTCAAACCACTTATGATGTATCATTTTGTGTCGTACTGTAATGTACCGGTGTATATTTGTGTGTGTGTGTGTATTTCTGTTTATTATTCTGTGATGTATTGTACATTTAGTTGTTATATTTTGTTCTGATAGATCCATTAGGCACCTATAGTTTTGTATTAAACACTTATTGAATATGTCGATCCACTAGGGATGGACACAAAAATGGAGCACCAAATCGATGTATTTAATGGTTTTTTAAGACAAAGCTATGGATGATCGCTCCGAAATAGCCCTATTCTTCGCATTAGCAGACAGTATTATCCAGTAATACTCTTTGTTAATGTGGGTTTCGAGGTGAGGCGTCATAGCTTGGTATTAGAGCTAAGTTCAGAACAAAATATGATAAACACAGAACAGAGCATATATTACGGTACGTGGAAGTATAATATAAGTGTTACAAATTCCCCAATCATCGTGTCCTTAACCTATTCGTGTCCTTTGTGATAGATATAAGTTGGAAATATGTCTAGGAATATATTTTATTTTGTAGTATTCCATAATTGAATTATTGATATCTCATCCTAAGAATAATCCTTATCGTGATTATTTATTCTATTTCTCTATGATACGGGTGCTTGATGCGCATTCGTATCGAAGGAGCTTGTTGATACCGTTGGATGTTTCTTATCTTCTTATTTCTTTGAGGATTGCAAATCCTAATAAGGGGATCGACAATACTTGGCATGATGTATGAAAATTTTGTGATTGTTCCTGGTAGTTTTTCTTTCCGTGCGAATTTGCACGCTATTTACTGTCTTGAGTTTGGAATGATTTTGGGAAGTCAATCCTATGTTCTGTATGGATCATATATTTTAGGCATCCTAATTCAGCTGTTTTGTTGCCTCTTGTTCTTCGGAGTATTGATGATAATTCCAAAGTATCTTTATTCGTTCTTGAGTTTCGAGGTGGTGATGACATATCTCGAATTCCTGTTGTTTGTGCTTTTGTAGATATATGTGAGTCCGTTCGAAGCTTGCTACCCAATCGGGCAATAGAGCTTTGTGTTGGCCTCATTTATGGTTTTAACCTTTCGGTTATACTCCTACGAGGATGTCTACGGAAATGACGTGATTAATTAAATTAAATTTATTTTGTCGTTCTTGCTTCTTTCGAGATATCCTCTTAGGATACTCATTTGTTTATATACCTTGTGGTATTACTTTACTCAAAATAATGATATGGTGTTAGTGTTATTTCTTCCCGCCCGAGTAGATATCTTATCCTTATCCTTATATCTCATTAATCTCTTGTTGATCTATTTAGTGATGTTAGGGTCTTTTCGCAGCTCGATCTTGCACCGATTTTCATCAACTACGAGTTGCGAAGGACATCGTCCCTCTTACTGCTATAACGACCCACCTTTTTGGACGATTTAAATCGACAATAAACCACACATGTCTAGTTCAAATATTCAAAAGGAAGGATTGTCAATGCGATAAATAAGAAAATGGAGAAAAAAAACAAAACAGAATCTCGTAGCGGAACGATAAAATATAATAATTAAATAACAGTTCATGAAGCTGTTTACAAACATTTGATTATATTAATACAATACAGAATCAGAGTTACATAAAACAGAAATAAATACGTAAATGCAGCGGAAAAACATGATGCGGTGGAATAAATATCATAAATAGTAATAATATACTTTCTCTTCGTTTTCGTCCTTCAGAAAATAGTTTTAATATACTGAAAAACTCAGACGGACCCGAGCGTAATGAAAAGACAAAACACTCGAGTCAGAACTAAAAGATTTTATGTAAGTCAAATCAAATAAAAAAATTGAACAATTAGTGCAATAGTTTCATAGATGTTATAGGATTTTCATCTCCTATCAAGTGTACAACGTGACTGTAATAATTTAAAGGGTTTCAAATAATTTCGAAATATCAATCTCAACCATCTAACTAAAACAAATCCGAAGTTTAACTTAGCCTTTACATAAATTAATTCCAATCCATAATCCAATTTCAAGCATATTTGTGTGTGTGTGTCTATATATATATATCATCAATATCACAATAATATTTTCAAATCAATGAAAACCGCTCGGGTCTATCATTTCAATCCATAACGATTTTCCTCTAATCTATAAGATCGTTCAGGTATGTATCATTTCAACGCATAGTGAACTTGTAGTACTATAACGATATAAAATACAACATCCATTCATTCCATATCAACAATCGATCATCTATCACAATCATCATTAAGATCAATCAATAAATATCAATAGATAAATTGAAATCAATAACACGTATTTAACAGGCAATTTAAATTCGATAATGAATTAAATAACGATTTAATTTAAATAAACTCAAATTAACCTAGATGATGATTTAAAATATACCAAGCATTCATAAATAAATTTTGAATGACATCATAAATCTATTTTAACAAACATAAGAAGTTTTAGAAGTTGTGAGTGTGTTAAAACACTCAACTTTGAATTTAAATTGAATTTAAATCCAAACCCACTGTCGAAATAAAATGTATTTTCTTCCAATTATATACTTGATATAATCTGATTATATTAATTAATTAATTTGAGTAAAAGTATATTTAATAGAAAAATCTATAAATCATATACTTTGTGATAGTAGTTACAAAGTGTTGTAACCTTGAATAATTTATCACAACGAAACAAATATACCATTTTAAATTATCCTAGTCAAGATATATCGATGTATCAGTTGAGACTGAAGTACGTAACGCTCTCCAAATGTTGGGCAGTGTATTACTCATGACCGTGGGAGGCAACTAAGGCTTACGTATTAGTAATTATTGGATAACTGTGGAATGACTCACTCGATAGTTTTCTATTGGTTAATACAACTAAGGTCAAACAGAAAATATCGACTCAACTTATTTACATAGTTCTCTCGACTTGAGAATACCATGGATCTTCAATATGAAAGCTTGGCTATGATTATAGCCAAATCATAGCATGGCGTCCATCGAGTGACTATAGTTGGGACGAGTGGAAGCATTAAAAATGAAGCACTATTCAACAAAGATTCATCTCCTCAGTTATATGTGGTTAATGTCACAGTCAACTCAAGTCAACTCAAAGTCAAAGTCTCTGGTTAGAGCATTTCGATTAATAATAATTGTTATCATTGAACCAAAGACTGTATTTATACTATAAAGTTGAATGTGGATGAGGCTGGAATTTTGACCATTACTAAATTCTATATGTCCAAAGTGATATCGTTTTAACGAAGAGAATTGGTGTAAACAAATGTCACAACCGGGTAAACCTTATTAAACCAAGATTGGATTTTGCCGAAAATGAGTAAGTGATAAATTTGGCCATAATGTCACATCACCTGCTAAGTGACGTGTAAACGTTAACATAAGAATAGTTCGATGTTGATCGCTGACCAAATTTACACCCAAGAGTTACATAGTCGAAATGATGAATTCATTTATGACCGAACAATTTAAATAATTTATAATTATTATAAATTAATTAAATTAATCAATATTTATGAAATATTGATTATAAAATTTGAATATGATTTGGGAAATAAATAATGTTATATATACTTATAACAGTTATAAATATATCGATTGATATACAATGTCGACAAGCGAATAAATTAGATTTACTTGCATAGTATTTGGCTTGGGCTTAGATGGGTTTAAGGCCCATCATTAAGGCTGCAAAATTTCGTTTTTGGAAAGGTATAAGGGTGCCTAAAACCTAAGGAATTGGCTTGTAGATAATGGGTTGAGATAAATTAAGAATGGATAAAAAGTTTTTCCTCGTCTCTCTAACAAAACCCTACATGCATACACATATACATATACATATATGTGTGTGTGTGTATCTCTAAAAACAATTACTAAGCTTTTTTAGCTTCCATTACCTTCTACATTGCTGGTTAAAACGTAGCTCTCAATCCACTCCAAAATTCTCAAATATATTTCAAATTAAAATGATATTATTCGATAGTTAGAAGTTGGTGATTCCGAACATGCAATCTGACGAATCAAGAACATAAAAGGAAGGAAAGTCATTTCTTCAACGTGGATTCAAAGTCATCATTAAATTAGTAATTTTAATTAATATTATAGTAATTAAGTTATATCCATGATCCTATAATAAGCAATTTCATATCCGTTTGAATATATTGCTACTATATGTTAAGTTTCTTAGAACCTCATTATTGGATTTTAATAACAACAACAACACAATTATGCCAAAGAATCCCTAAGCTAATTTGCAGGTACATGAGCATCAGAAAGAGATAAGAAAATACATTCAAAATGAAGATACACAATACAAAAAAGGTTGAAAGTATGCATATGGAGATATAAGAAGAAATATACACGATAGAGACAAGATGAAGGTGACAAACAAAGTATTATTAGTCATATATTGTCGTGTCTAGAGTTTACAAATGTTAAAATCTTCTCCAAATGGTATACACACATATATATTCATATTTTAAATGAAAAATCAAGTTTTCAAAAATTGCATGAAGCGGGACTCAAACCCGAGTCTCTAGTTTAGGAGGCAAGTATTGTAACCAAATGAGCTATGATACTTTTTGTTACATGCTAAATTCAGACATCTGAAATACTTCATTCAGACGTCTGAATGATGAAACAAGAATATTGTTCCACAATATTCAGACATCTGAATGAAAATATTCAGACGTCTGAATAAGGCCAAAAATAGCATATTTCCTTACTGTTTGCATATTAATCCAATTCAGAAGTCTGAATTTTTTTATTCAGACGTCTTAATATTTCTAACTGCTATTTTCTTGAAAAGACACTTCTCTTCACCAAGAGAAACATTTTAAAAAATCAACAGTTTCATCCGTTCTTTTTAATATAACTTTTCATTTATAGATGCAACTCTTTATATACTATAAATAGATTACAGAATTCAACAAACAATTAACCGAAACTGAATTCACTTTTAGCATTCTTGAACTCTCATCTATTGTCAAGCTTTCAAATTGCATTCAAATTGCTTAGATACTTTGATCATTGATCTCTTTATCTTCCACAATTCTCAAAGCACATCACATTATATATCATAAAGGAGAAGATTATAGAAAGATTGTACTTAATTGACTTATCAGTATTATTTAAGAACACACTACAGTCAGATACATTTGTTATTTGTAAACAAGTCATGTTTAGTTGTTCAGGCAATTGAAGTCCTATTCGGTTGCTTAGGCAGGTGAAGTCTTGTTCGGTTGCTCAGTGTAAACCTGTTCTTCTGGGTTAAGTGAGGGTTGTTGCAGTTGCAATTGCAGAAGGAGTCTGGGACTGGACGTAGAACGAGAAGTTCGACCAGTATAAAAATTCCTGTGTGCTTGTTTTATTTTGCTTATTCACTTTACTGTAGTAACTTAGTTTATTTCCGCACTTGTTTAATATAATTTCATATAGCACGATCTGCACTGTAATTTTCATTTGGTATTAGAGCCTGGTATTCTAGAGATTGTAACAACATCCTAGAATAAATGGCTACAAAGAGATCTAGTCAAGACAATAAGAAGAGGAAGAGCAATAAAGAAAAATCAAAGGAGCAAACAAACAAATGCTTCGTGCAAAAGATAATGAGGTTAGTGGTCTAACTTTTAATGATATGATAGAAATAAATTCAGAACTTCTAGACAATTTAAAAAGTCTCAAAAGAAAATATAAGAAAGCTTTGGAAAATCAGAAGAAAGCAGAACTTGAAAGAGATATGCTTAAAGACGAGAAGAGAATATTAGAAGAAGAACTTGACAAAATTCAAGATTCAGACAATTCCCAACTCGCTCTACTAAGTCAAGAAACAGAGACTCAAAATGAAAAGAATAATGCTCTAGCTTCTGAGAATCATGAGTTAAAAACAAAAATTAATATTGTTGAGTTAGATAACACTAGTCTCAAACTAAGCTTGATGACATTACTAAAAAAATTCCAATTTTAATAAAGGGATAGAAAATTTATCCAGGATTATTGAAAATTCTCAACCTGCTTCAAGTAAGAAGGGATTAGGTTATGTTAAGAATTCAAAAGCTCACAATGATAAAAGTGGTTTAGGATATAATAAAACTGATCGTAGAAATAGCATTAGATATGCTTTCATGTATAGTAAAAATGATAGTGCTAGTACTAAATTTCGAGTAAAGTCTAAATCCAATTTTTATAGAAATTCAATTACTGGTATGACCAATAATCTTTATAATTTCTCTAGAAGTATAAAATCATTGAATGGAAATATGAATAAAAATTATCTAAGTATTTGGGTTCCTATTAATTGGAAAAATAGAGAAAAATACGTTAATGATTATTTTGATATGGTAGTCAATAATGAAAATTATATTTATAAAGGTTCAACCACACCCAAATGGGTATGGTTTCCTAAGACCTAACCGCTCCGTACCCTAACATAGTAAGTGGGTATCAAAAATAATAATTATTTATTGTAGGTACTCGGAGAAACAAAAGGAAAAGGATAGTTTTTGGAATTTTAAAGAATGTTCCATACATTTAATAGAATTACGTGCTCACAATGAAATATGGACTTCAGCAAATATGGTAAAATCTATTTTGTTTTTCCTTCATATTCAGTAATGAGTTTATCTCTTTTTTTTACAAAATATTTTATATAATTTATTATATTCCCTCATTTTTTTTATAATGACAAAGGGGGAGAAATTCATATGCATCTTAAATGAGGGAGATATTATACTTACGGGGAGATGTTATACTTAGGTGAAGCATTAAACATATTAATATTATTTTTTATAGAATGAATATTTTTTAAAATTGTATAGTTGTCATCATCAAAAAGGAGAAGAATGTTAGAACCTCAATTGTTGGATTTTAATGACAACAACTATACAATTATGCCAAAGAATCTCTAAGCTAATTTGCAGGTACATCATCAAAAAGAGATAAGCAAATACATTCAAAATGAAGATACACAATACAAAAAAGGATGAAAGTATACTTATGGAGATACAAGAAGAAATATACACGATAGAGACAGGACGAAGGTGACAAACAAAGTATTATTAGTAATATAGCGTCGCGTCTAGAGTTTACAAATGTTAAAATCTTCTCCAAATGGTATACACACATATACATTCATATTTTAAATGAAAATTCAAGTTTTCAAAAATTGCATAAAGCGGGACTCGAACCCGGGTCTCTAGTTTAAAAGGTAAGTGCTCTAACCAAATGAGTTATGATACTTTTTGTTACAGGCTAAACTCGGACGTCTGAAATACTTCATTCAGACATCTGAATGCTGAAACAAGAATATTGTTCCAAATATTCAGACGTATGAATGAAAATATTCAGATGTCTGAATAAGGAGAAAAATAGCCTATTTCCTTGCTGTTTGCATACTGATCCAATTCAGAAGTCTGGATTTTTTTATTCAGATGTCTGAATATTTCTAACTACTATTTTCTTTAAAAGACACTTCTCTTCACCAAGAGAAACATTTTAAAAAATCAACAGTTGCATCCGTTCTTTTAATATAACTTTTCATTTATAGATGCAACTCTTTATATACTATATGTAACGACCCAGAATTATGAACAATTTAATTTGAAAATATTTAATTAAATTTAAATATTTGAATGATGGTTTGACTTGAATTTCAAATTATCAGAATGAATTTGGCGATTAAATTATAAAGTTTAATCTATTGAAAGTTGAATATAAATTTGAATCTTCAATTTTAAGCTGATTTAAATTATTTCAAAGGCTTGTAAAAATTCATATTGATAATACTGAAGATCATAGAAGCTTCAGAATTGATTTGAAAGTGAATTGTTCAGTTTTGAAATTTTAATCGTTTGAATCGATATTTAAAATAGCCGTCCGAGGCACAGTCTCAGAATTCGACGAAACCAGTTCCATTGGGTCCGTAATATTGAATTATTGTCGGATTTCAAATTTCATATTTTTCGGAGTTTATATGTGAGCACACGACGTGTAAACGCATTGAATTTTTATCGAGATTCAATTTGAATTTAAAATTCGAATTGGTCAAAATTAAAATACTATTCCTCCCTAAAAATATGCCTAAAATCGCGATACAAGGACGTGGTTGCACGACTCTTCTCTGATAAATCACGTTCCCTCCTTAAGTTCATTTGCAAAGTAACCGCGGGGAAAAAAAATTGAAGAAAAAAATAAACTCATGGCCGAAGCCCTTCCCCCCTCTCGTTCAAAATCAAACAATGCTTGTTCATATTCAAATCAAAGTCGCGTGGTCAACAAGGAGGAGGAGCGGCGAATCTCGTGCTCGCGCGTGGAGACGACGACGCTTCTGTAGAGGGGCAGCAACATCGACGACGAGCGCACGTTGGAGCGCTGGTGGTAGGGTTTCTGGGCGCAACGACATAAGGGCACGACATCGATTCGTGGTGGAGATAGAGTTCGGCGAGGGGTTTCGAGTGTTGGGTCGCGTTTGCGTGGAGGAGGAGTCGTTCACAGTGTAATCTGGGAAATGGTCTTGAGTGTGGGGCGTCGCCATGGCCGTTCGTTGCTAGGGCTCGTTCGATTCGAACATGACTGTGAGGTAGATTATTTTATTTTGTTCAATTTTAAATTTATATATATATGTACAGTAATTTTTTTTTACAGTAAAGAAAATTAATTAGTGCTGTTATTTACCATGAAAAGTTAGTTTTGAATTTAAATTTTTGGTCAAATCAATTTATTGAAAAGGTATTGGTTAAAAAAAATGAAAAATGATATTAACAAACAGGAAAGTAAAACCATTTTTTTTAAGTTCATTTCTGTTATTAATTTAAATCTATGCAAACATAAAGATTTGTATAATAAGAATTATTGCAGTAAAGAAAATTTGTTTAAATTTTTTTTTTTAAAACTAAATTATTAGTTGAATAAAAATTTTAGTTTCAAATGGAAAATATTTTGTAAAAGGGAATTTGTTAGAAATTTAATTTAGATGATTAAATTGTTTAATTTACTCACATAATTATTTTAATTTCTAGTAATATTTGTTATAAGAGAATTTGTTTAGAATAAGTGATTAAGCCCAAATTTAATTTATTAACTAGTTAAATTAAATGAAAATAAATTATTCGATCACTTCGAATATTAATAAGCTGTATAAATTGATTGTACAAGGTCTGTAAATCAAGAAATCGAGTCAAGATGGAAATGGATTACTAATAAAAGCAAAGGTGATAACTTCTCGCTCAAAAAGGGTTTTTATTTAAATTTTAAATAGTTAAATTTAAAATTGTTTAGTTGTGTTGATTGAATGCTTGAATGATGATTGTTATATATATATATATATATATATATATATATATATATATATATATATTGGATGTGAATAGACCCTATACGCCGTTAGTAAGTGGAGGTTATTTGTTAAACCCATATACCGCGATATTCCACCTTGAAGTGGAATTGGTATTACATTAGTATATAGCAATATATATATATATATATATATATATATATATATATATATTGGCATATGTATATGTTGCAGTTGATTGATTTCCCGCATTGTATAGCGGATGAGACCCTATTGCGCCGCCTATTAAGCGGATAATATGTTATAAATCCCATATACCGCGATATTCCACCTCGAAGTGGAATGGGTATTGTGCTAATGTCTGTGGATGCAGGGAAACAGGTTGGAGGGATCCAACTGGATTCCTCACAAATATTTATTTGATTCAGATATTGTGATATTTGATTGTTTATCATATCGATATATGATGTTTGAAAGTCGTGATTGACTATTTGATGTGTTGCATCATCGGATCGAATGTTGAAGTTTAAAATTAACGATTGATTTTAAGGGATTTCTAAAGTGATTTTTGAAAGTATAAGTTTATAAAATATTTTTTGGAATTGATTTGTTTTAAATAGATAAACAATATAAATTTTAATGTTATAAAATTATGATTTTTGAGAAATACAGTTAAAAGTTGATTTTTGAAAATATGAGATTAATGATTTTATAAAATAGTAAAAATTTGGATTTCTGAATTTATTATAAAAAGTTTAAATATAGGATTTATGAAATTTGATTATTTTGTAAATCTAAGAGAATGATGAAATTATAAAGGAGTTTAAAGACGTTTTAAATGAATAATATAAATTGATCCATATAAAAGATTTATAAATTGATATTTATAAATTAAAAATATTGGAATTGTAAAATGAGCTTTTATAAGTGTTAGAATGAATTGTGAATGAATTTCGTAAATGAATGAAATCTATAGGATTATAACGGTGAAGTTATAAATGGAATTTTATAAACAGTAGGTTTATAAAATTTGTAAAGTTATTTAAAAGAATAGATTTTGGACAAATAAATGAATCTTATAAGTTATAAGATTTATAATTTGGGAAGTTAAAAGAACAATTTTGTAAACAAATAAATTATAAGCATTTAACTTATAATATGGACTTTCGGTATATAATTGAGTTATAAATCGAATAGGTTAATAAATGAAATTTATAAGAGGAAATTGTTATAAAATAAATAGAAAAGGAATTTATAAACATTGTTTTATAAATCCGCAACGACTTATTTTGATAAGTAAATTGTTATAACTTATTAATGGAGTTATATTCACGTTTTAGACAGTGAATAATCTTTTAAAACAAAATGTATAGAAATGATGAAATTGGTTAACGTAGTCTATTCACGTTTTTGAGTAGTGAATAATATGTTAAAGAAATTGTTTTGGATGTGATGTTTTAAATAAAATTAAAACAATCTAACAATGTTTTTAAAATGTGTTAAGATTCGAAACCATAGATTTCAACATTCATTGTTGAAATACACGTTTTCGAGAAATAAAAGGAAATGGTGGACTATAACACTGTTGTTATAGTAAATGATTTCCGAAAGGAAATGTTTTGTTTAGTATTGGGATTTATATATCTATTTTAATTTCGAATCCCTATACTAGTGATTTTGGGTTGTCGTAACGATGTTTTACGCAACATTCGTTTTGGCCCAAATAAATATGTTTAAGAGAATGATTTCCTTAAAGAATGAAATATATACTTAATTTCGATTTGAGTATATTGAATATTTTCCAAGTATAGAAAATAAAAATATATTATGAATTACTTATAAATAAATAAGTATGGAAATGGTTTCCAATAAGAAATGAACATTTTGAGAATTATCTTTTTAAGATAAATTGAAAGTGAATAGTTGAAAAACTATTTGAAAACGTACATTCATAGTTATTTTGGAAATATAAATTCAATATGGAATTTATAAATGAAATTTGGAAAATGGGTTTAAAAATAAATATTGATTTATTTTTGAAGTATTGAAAATATATATCTTGTAAAGATATTTTTGGAAAATAAATAATTTGGAAAATTATTTGGAATCTGGTGGTGTTGTGCATATCCATTGATAGTTCAATAACCGACTATCAATATTTACCTTTGAATGGGTATTTGTTTTGATTTGCTTGAAATTGAATGCCACGCTTATTTTTTTTAAATAAGCACTCACTATTCGGGTTAACGGGGAAAGGACCTTGGGATCGTATAACCCATTCCGAATATGTGATACGTCGTTATGAATTGCATTTGAAGATCGGTGTTGAAGACCGGATATTTTCGAAAACGAAAGGGTTTCTTGTTGATTGTCTCTACACTGGCTGATCCCCGATATAGAGATCTCCATATGTGATGGGAAATTCGGACGTGATTAGAGATTATCCGGATTGCAAGGACTTCTTTGTAAGTGCCTTCGGTTCTATTCGATCCCGGAACAGACTTGTATGGATAGTATGTCTGACATTACAAATTGAGATATAAAGCCGATTTCTTTCAAATATATTTCTATTGGTGGCGGAGAATTTATTCTCTTAGCTTAACACCCTTCTTTGAGATGTACGAGCTCAGAGGTTATATAGTTGAAGGTTATCAGCAATATATTCCCAATTTGGTAATGTGACATGCTGAGTGTTGCTGTGAAATGATCATTGTGTTGATCATTTGTGATAAGATCATTTGTTTGATCGTTTATCTTTGTGATCATTTCTACGATCATTTGTTGACCCAAAGCATGACTTTGTATAAAGCGTGGCTTTGCGGAAGTGACTTCGTCGAGCCTCACACCCCGGAATGGTCAAAACAGGAAAGATGCGGCAAGGTTATGAGGGGTAGCTCCCTTTAGGGTATGTTCATTTCCTTCTGGAAAAGGGTGGTATCATGGTGTGGAGCCCAGATGCTTACTCATGTTTAAACACTTTATTATTATGGTGTGATGTTGATGACGAGCGCTCGGTTAAAGGTCCCAAAGGACCGGGGGATGGCATACTCGTGTCAGTAGTTACCCAGTTAGGGATAACCCGACCTTATGTTGGCAGAGATCCGGTTTGGTTCTCGGGGACGTCCTTCCAGAGGCGTTCTCATGTGGCAATGGTAAGTTCCTTGGCCTAACCATTTGTTGGAAATCCAAAGAAACAATACGAGACTTGTACGGTTTTAGTTGTAGAACCTGCCATTTAATATGGTAGCTATAGTAAGCATACTATAATGGTACCTATGCTGGCTAAGATTTATATTCTACTTTCGAAATGTTTCCTATACTATGCACTAGTAATAATATCAAATGTTTCTTTTTAATGCGTATCAAGCATCTTTGACTAACATAAGAAGAAATCTCCTCCAAGTCTGCGTTTGCATTGCGTGTTTGGTGGGAGGTCTTATGGTAGTTACATTTTCAAAAACATTGCGAATCTATTTTAAAAATTATCCTGTTCTTTATTTTAAAGAAAAATAAACTGTTTTGAGTTCTCACACCAGTCACATGACCGACTCGGAGTTTATTGTTTTCCTTCCTAAACTCTGGGTGCCCACAAATTTTCTAACGGGCAGTCAAGAGATAAGGTTTATCAGGTTATTCAGGAATAAAGGAGTTGCTGGAGGCAAGATGGATGGCATGGCGTATTTACTAGTATATAGTACATTTTTTTTTTCACTGCGTTGTTTTTTATTGTACACTCTGATGTAATGTAATGTAATAACTGATATAGTTCTTTGTTTAAAGATTATTCACTTATCTATTATATGTTGTTTCGCTGCGATTGTGAGATTCTGATGTTGTTCTGTTATTTCTTTCTGTTATGTTTTTCTTTCTCTCTTCTTCTACCTCTTTCTTCTTTCTTAAACCCTCAGTGTTCGGTTTTCCGGCATCCGACTGATCGGCATTCGATACAGTTGACGTATTGATGTCGAATTTCGAGAGTCGAAGAATCGGGTCCTGACAATGTGGTATCAGAGCATATGGTTAAGCGACAACCATGGCTCTGTTGGGTGTTACTCATTAGAGATAGAGTCAGCAGTACTCTAAAATGAGTTGGAGTGTAATAATAGATATGAGCGCGTATTTGTTAGTGAATATAAAATTATTTTTGAATCAGGTAAATAAGATAATTTTGCCCAAAACTATTTTTTTGTATAGAAAAGAAATGATTTTCTATGAATTATTATAGTATATGGTTGCATGATTGTTAGGAAGTGATAAGATTAAATTATTATCATTATTATATGGAGTTAAATAATAAAATAAAATGGATTGAATTCAAGTAGACTAACTTGATAAATTATTAATTCATGGACTAATGAATTGGAATTTGAATTGGTTAAATTAAAGTTTAGTCGTGAGCTAAATTTGAAGATAAATTTGAATTTGTATATAAATTCCAGTAAGTAAAAGAAATAAATTGAAATTCCCTTTGTTAGTAATTAAGTAAATTCGAGATGAATTGAATATGGAAATTGAAACTTAAAATGAATAAGTGAATGTACTAATTGAATTGAATTAGTGAATGAAAATAATTTAAACTAGTAATATGCATTAGTAAATGAAAGTTAATCGATAAAATTCAATATTTAGAATTGAAATTATGAATTGAATTCAAAATTGAATTGAAATCATGAATTGAATTGAAATGAAATTGAAATGTAAAATTGAATGAAAATGGAAATGTAACTTCAATAGTGAAGTAAAAATGTAAAAGAAGCATATATTGGAAATTTTGTAATGGAATTGGCAAAATGGTTTGAATATTGGAATTGGATATTATGGATAGCAGGATATACAGGTGTATAAAGGAATTGGGATTTTGATTTCAAAGATAAAAATTGAATTGCTCGACAAAAAGGTACGTATTTCAATTTCAGTATGAAATTTGATGATTTTCTTTTCTAGCCACTTGGCTTTCTCTTTTCTTTTTGATTCTGAGGGGCCGTGGTGCCATTTTGTAGTCGTACCGAGCTAGCCGCGCAAAGGAGACGCTGGCGAAATTTTTCGAAAATTTAGGGTGTTAGAAAAATTTTTGAGAAATTTTGAAAGTTTGAAATTCAAATTTAAATTTAAATTTGAATTTTGAAGTAAACAATATTGTTTGGAACCTATAATTGAAGTTGGAAAGCTAGTTGAAACGAAAATGGATCTTTAATAAAAAAAGATTTGTTTTAGAAAGTTGATAAAACTACTTGGATTGAGAAAAAATGAAAGACGGGATAGGGGCATTCTTCTTAACTTGTAATTTCGGGACGAAATTCTTTTAAGGGGGGAAGGTTGTAACGACCTAGAATTTTGAACAATTTAATTTGAAAATATTTAATTAAATTTAAATATTTGAATGATGGTTTGACTTGAATTTCAAATTATCAGAATGAATTTGGCGATTAAATTATAAAGTTTATCTATTGAAAGTTGAATATAAATTTGAATCTTCAATTTTAAGCTGATTTAAATTATTTCAAAGGCTTGTGAAAATTCATATTGATAATACTAAAGATTATAGAAGCTTCAGAATTTAATTTGAAGGTGAATTGTTCAGTTTTGAAATTTTAATCGTTTGAATCGATATTTAAAATAGCCGTCCGAGGCACAGTCTCGGAATTCGACGGAACCAGTTCCATTGGGTCCGTAATATTGAATTATTGTCGGATTTCAAATTTCGTATTTTTCGGAGTTTATATGTGAGCACACGACGTGTAAACGCATTGAATTTTTATCGAGATTCAATTTGAATTTAAAATTCGAATTGATCAAAATTAAAATACTATTCCTCCCTAAAAATATGCCTAAAATCGCGATACAAGGACGTGCTTGCACGACTCTTCTCTGATAAATCACGTTCCCTCCTTCAGTTCATTTGCAAAGTAACCGCGGGGAAAAAAAAATTGAAGAAAAAAATAAACTCATGGCCGAAGCCCTTCCCCCCTCTCGTTCAAAATCAAACAGTGCTTGTTCATATTCAAATCTAAGTCGCATGGTCAACAAGGAGGAGGAGCGGCGAATCTCGTGCTCGCGCGTGGAGACGGCGGCGCTTCTGTAGAGGGGCGGCAGCATCGACGACGAGCGCACGTTGGAGCGCTGGTGGTAGGGTTTCTGCGCGCAACGACATCAGGGCACGACATCGATTCATGGTGGAGATAGAGTTCGGTGAGGGGTTTCGAGTGTTGGGTCGCGTTTGCGTGGAGGAGGAGTCGTTCACAGTGTAATCTGGGAAATGGTCTCGAGTGTGGGGCGTCGCCATGGCTGTTCGTAGCTAGGGCTCGTTCGATTCGAACATGACTGTGAGGTAGATTATTTTATTTTGTTCAATTTTAAATTTATATATATGTACAGTAAATTTTGTTTACAGTAAAAAAAATTAATTAGTGCTGTTATTTACTAGGAAAAGTTAGTTTTGAATTTAAATTTTTGGCCAAATCAGTTTATTGAAAAGGTATTGGTTAAAAAAAAATGAAAAATGATATTAACAAACAGGAAAGTAAAACCATTTTTTTAAAGTTCTTTTCTGTTATTAATTTAAATCTGTGCAAACATAAAGATTTGTATAATAAGAATTATTACAGTAAAAAAAGTTTGTTTAAAATTTAATTTTTGTTTAAAACTAAATTATTAGTTGAATAAAAATTTTGGTTTCAAATGGAAAATATTTTGTAAAAGGGAATTTGTTAGAAATTTAATTTAGATGATTAAATTGTCTAATTTACTCACATAATTATTTTAATTTCTAATAATATTTGTTATAAGCGAATTTGTTTAGAATAAGTGATTAAGCCCAAATTTAATTTATTAACTAGTTAAATTAAATGAAAATAAATTATTCGATCACTTCGAATATTAATAAGCTGTATAAATTGATTGTACAAGGTCTGTAAATCAAGAAATCGAGTCAAGATGGAAATGAATTACTAATAGAAGCAAAGGTGAGAACTTCTCACTCAAAAAGGGTTTTATTTCAATTTTAAATAGTTAAATTTAAAATTGTTTAGTTGTGTTGATTGAATGCTTGAATGATGATTGTTATATATATATATATATATATATATATATATATATATATATATATATATATTGGATGTGAATAGACCTTATACGCCGTTAGTAAGCGGAGGTTATTTATTAAACCCATATACCGTGATATTCCACCTTGAAGTGGAATTGGTATTATATTAGTATATAGCAATATATATATATATATATATATATATATATATATATTGGCATATGTATATATTGTAGTTGACTGATTTCCCGCATTGTATAGCGGATGAGACCCTATTGCGCCGCCTATTAAGCGGATAATATGTTATAAATCCCATATACCGCGATATTCCACCTCGAAGTGGAATGGGTATTGTGCTAATGTCTGTGGATGCAGGGAAACAGGTTGGAGGGATCCAACTGGATTCCTCACAAATATTTATTTGATTCAGATATTTTGATATTTGATTGTTTATCATATCGATATATGATGTTTGAAAGTCGTGATTGACTATTTGATGTGTTGCATCATCGGATCGAATCATGAAGTTTAAAATTAACGATTTTGATTTTAAGGGATTTCTAAAGTGATTTTTGAAAGTATAAGTTTATAAAATATTTTTTGGAATTGATTTGTTTTAAAGAGATAAACAATATAAATTTTAATGTTATAAAATTATGATTTTTGAGAAATACAGTTAAAAGTTGATTTTTGAAAATATGGGATTAATGATTTTATAAAATAGTAAAAATTTGGATTTCTGAATTTATTATAAAAAGTTTAAATATAGGATTTATGAAATTTGATTATTTTGTAAATCTAAGAGAATGATGAAATTATAAAGGAGTTTAAAGACGTTTTAAATGAATAATATAAATTGATCCATATAAAAGATTTATAAATTGATATTTATAAATTAAAAATATTGGAATTGTAAAACGAGATTTTATAAGTCTTAGAATGAATTGTGAATGAATTTCGTAAATGAATGAAATCTATAGGATTATAACGGTGAAGTTATAAATGGAATTTTATAAACAGTAGGTTTATAAAATTTGTAAAGTTATTTAAAAGAATAGATTTTGGATAAATAAATGAATCTTATAAGTTATAAGATTTATAATTTGGGAAGTTAAAAGAACAATTTTGTAAAAAAATAAATTATAAGCATTTAACTTATAATATGGACTTTCGGTATATAATTGAGTTATAAATCGAATAGGTTAATAAATGAAATTTATAAGAGGAAATTGTTATAAAATAAATAGAAAAGGAATTTATAAACATTGTTTTATAAATCCACAACGACTTATTTTGATAAGTAAATTGTTATAACTTATTAATGGAGTTATATTCACATTTTAGACAGTGAATAATCTTTTAAAACAAAACGTATAGAAATGATGAAATTGGTTAACGTAGTCTATTCACGTTTT
The DNA here is from genome assembly GCA_030765085.1 of Allium cepa. Classification (NCBI taxonomy): domain Eukaryota; kingdom Viridiplantae; phylum Streptophyta; class Magnoliopsida; order Asparagales; family Amaryllidaceae; genus Allium; species Allium cepa. The sequence goes on along the minus strand of CM060945.1, from coordinate 163,416,426 downwards.
TGAATAGTGAATAATATGTTAAAGAAAATGTTTTGGATGCGATGTTTTAAATGAAATTAAAACAATCTAACGATGTTTTTAAAATGTGTTAAGATACGAAACCATAGATTTCAACATTCATTGTTGAAATAGACGTTTTCGAGAAATAAAAGGAAATGGTGGACTATAACACTGTAGTTATAGTAAATGATTTCCGAAAGGAAGTGTTTTATTTAGTATTGGGATTTATATATCTATTTTAATTTCGAATCCCTATACTAGTGATTTTGGGTTGTCGTAACGATGTTTTACGCAACATTCGTTTTGGCCCAAATAAATATGTTTAAGAGAATGATTTCCTTAAAGAATGAAATATATACTTAATTTCGATTTGAGTATATTGAATATTTTCCAAGTACAGAAAATAAAAAGATATTGTGAATTACTTATAAATAAATAAGTATGGAAATGGTTTCCAATAAGAAATGAACGTTTTGAGAATCATCTTTTTAAGATAAATTGAAAGTGAATAGTTGAAAAATGATTTGAAAACATATATTCATAGTTATTTTGGAAATATAAATTCAATATGGAATTTATAAATGAAATTTGGAAAATGGGTTTAAAAATAAATATTGATTTAATTTTGAAGTATTGAAAATATATATCTTGTAAAGATATTTTTGGAAAATAAATAATTTGGAAAATTATTTGGAATCTGGTGATGTTGTGCATATCCATTGATAGTTCAATAACCGACTATCAACATTTACCTTTGAATGGGTATTTGTGGTGATTTGCTTGAAATTGAATGCCACACTTTTTTTTTTAAATAAGCGCTCACTATTCGGGTTAACCGGGAAAGGACCTTGGGGTCGTATAACCAATTCCGAATATGTGATACGTCGTTATGAATTGAATTTGAAGATCGGTGTTGAAGACCGGATATTTTCGAAAACGAAAGGGTTTCTTGTTGATTGTCTCTGCACTGGCTGATCCCCGACATAGACATCTCCATATGTGATGGGAAATCGGACGTGATTAGAGATTATCCGGATTGCAAGGACTTCTTTGTAAGTGCCTTCGGTTCTGTTCGATCCCGGAACAGACTTGTATGGATAGTATGCCTGACATTACAAATTGAGATATAAAGCCGATTTCTTTCAAATATATTTCTGTTGGTGGTGGAGAATTTATTCTCTTAGCTTAACACCCTTCTCTGATACGTACGAGCTCAGAGGTTATATAGTTGAAGGTTATCAGCAATATATTCCCAATTTGGTAATGTGACATGCTGAGTGTTGCTGTGAAATGATCATTGTGTTGATCATTTGTGATAAGATCATTTGTTTGATCGTTTATCTTTGTGATCATTTCTATGATCATTTGTTGACCCAAAGCATGACTTTGTATAAAGCGTGGCTTTGTGGACGTGACTTCGTCGAGCCTCACACCCCGGAATGGTCAAAACAGGAAAGATGCGGCAAGGGGTAGCTCCCTTTAGGGTATGTGCATTTCCTTCTGGAAAAGGGTGGTATCATGGTATGGAGCCCAGATGCTTACTCATGTTGAAACACTTTATTATTATGGTGTGATGTTGATGACGAGCGCTCGGTTAAAGGTCCCAAAGGACCGGGGGATGGCATACTCGTGTCAGTAGTTACCCAGTTAGGGGTAACCCGGCCTTATGTTGACAGAGATCCGGTTTGGTTCTCGGGGACGTCCTTCCAGAGGCGTTCTCATGTGGCAATGGGAAGTTCCTTGGCCTGACCATTTGTTGGAAATCCAAAGAAACAATACGAGACTTGTACGGTTTTAGTTGTAGAACCTGCCATTTAATATGGTAGCTATAGTAAGCATACTATAATGGTACCTATGCTGGCTAAGATTTATATTCTACTTTCGAAATGTTTTCTACACTATGCACTAGTAATAATATCAAATGTTTCTTTTTAATGCGTATCAAGCATCTTTGACTAACATAAGAAGAAATCTCCCCCAAGTCTGCGTTTGCATTGTGTGTGTGGTGGGAGGTCTTATGGTAGTTACATTTTCAAAAACATTGCGAATCTATTTTAAAAATTATCTTGTTCTTTATTTTAAAGAAAAATAAACTGTTTTGAGTTCTCACACCAGTCACATGGCTGACTCGGAGTTTATTGTTCTCCTTCCTAAACTCTGGGTGCCCACCAATTTTGACATGGGCAGTCAAGAGTTAAGGTTTATCAGGATATTCTGGAATAAAGGAGTTGCTGGAGGCAAGATGGATGGCATGGCGTATTTACTAGCATATAGTACTTTTTTTTTCGCTGCATTGTTTGTTGTTGTACACTCTGATGTAATGTAATGTAATGTCATAACTGATATAGTTCTTTGTTTAAAGATTATTCATTTATCTATTATATGTTGTTCCGCTGCGATTGTGAGATTCTGATGTTGTTCTGTTATTTCTTTCTGTTCTGTTTTTCTTTCTCTCTTCTTCTACCTCTTTCTTCTTTCTTAAACCCTCAGTGTTCGGTTTTCCGGCATCCGACTGATTGGCATTCGATACAGTGGACGTATTGATGTTGAATTTCGGTAGTCGAAGAATCGGGTCCTGACACTATAAATAGATTACAGAATTCAACAAACAATTGACCGAAACTGAATTTACTTTTAGCATTCTTGAACTCTCATCTATTCTCAAGCTTTCAAATTGCATTCAAATTTCTTAGATACTTTGATCATTAATCTCTTTATCTTCCACAATTCTCAAAGCACATCGCACTATATATCATAAAGGAGAAGATTATAGGAAGATTGTACTTAATTGACTTATCAGTGTTATTTAAGAACACACTGCAGTTAGATACATTTGTTATTTCTAAAGAAGTCCTATTTAGTTGCTCAGGCAGTTGAAGTCCTATTCGATTGCTTAGGCGGGCGATGTCTTGTTTGGTTTCTCAAGCAGTGTAAACATGTTCCTCCGGGTTAAGTGAGGGTTGTTGTAGTTGAAATTCCAGAAGCAGTATGGGACTGGAGTAGAACGAAAAGTTCGAACCAGTATAAATTCCTGGTGTTCTTGTTTTATTTTACTTATTCACTTTACTATAGTAACTTAGTTCATTTCCGCCATTGTTTAATATAATTTCATATAGCACGATCCGCACTGTAATTTTCATAGTTAAGTGAGATTTTGTAAGTAGATGTGGTTGTCACAAACCAGTTCGGTTATGTGCGTAATTTGTTTATTATACTATTTGATTTATGTATGAACAAATGTTGTTTACTGTACAAAATAAATTTGTGTCAATAATAATTGTTTTATATATATTTATTAATAAATTCATATGTATATATATTAGTATATATTTCTCTCTCATAATAGCATATATGCATATATAAGATATATATATATATATATATATATATGATTCAAAAAATTTAGTACACTTATTTATATATAATATGAATTTAAAATTTTGAAAATTGATTATCATACATACATTCATATTTTTAAATTGATATTTATTGAATTTTTGAATTGTTTATTATATATAAAATAAATATTACATTAAAAATTCATTTTTTTAAAAATATTATATCATTTCAGAAACGTATAGAAAAAATTTAGGAATTTTTCAATAAAGTTTATTATATTTGATAATTAATATTATTTCAAAAAAAACTGTATATATTTATTAAAAATAATAATTTAATTGAAAATTTCTTTAAAAATTATCGTAACCTTTCATTCATGATCCAAGAATTTCTGAAATTTTAAAATTTGAATTTTTAATAATATATTATTTTACATTAAATAATTATTGCCGAAATCAATGTATTTTTTTAAAATAATATTTCAACTTTGAAAAGTCTTTAGATTTTTCCTAAGCTTATTTTATGATCCTAGATTTTCAAAAACTGTAAAATTTAAATTTTCATCAATAGATTATTTTATGTTAATTAATTATGGATGAAAAAAATTATTTTATCCATAATATATACAAATTAAAATACTAAAATTATTATGTTTGCAAAACTAAGTTAATTTTGAATTATAAATAATTTTTAATAGTTTTTCTCTCTCTTTCTATGTATTTATTTATCTATATATAAATGTTTTATGTTCATATATTATATATAATATACTTATACATACATATATGTGTATTTATTTTATAACACATATACATGCACATATTTGGACAGCATAGATGATATACGAAATGAGCTAATATGTCTATTGCGATGTAAATCACAACATCTACATATGCGCATATTATACCTTTCATGGATTATTATGTTACATATGCATTAACACATATATGTAAATGATACATTTATGTATAAACTAAATCAAATAAAATTAATTTCATATCTTAATATATTTGAATTTACATGAAATAAATGATTTTATTTAAATGAAATTTAGAAATGTTCTAATTCAGTTAGACTTCTACTACGGGCTAGTCCAGTTCCAACAATGGTATCAGAGCCTAACAGACTATGCGGTTTAAATTAGTCATATTAGGGCGAACTAATTAAGCTTGCCCACTTAGTACAGCGTCTAGAAATGTAATGCCTAGGATTGGAATATGGTAATCAAGTACCATGTCATATCTGGTTACGGGCCTGGCCCGAAAGGTGAAGTGAGCCCAAAGGTCGCTTTTAATACAAAAGGACCAACTTAATTAGGGTCTTGGGCTTATTTTCAAAATCGTTTTGAAAATTAATGTTAAAGATTTTAACTTTAAAAGTTAAATTTAAAATAAAACATATTTATTACAAAAATTATAATAATACATAAGTTTTCAAAATGTTTGAAAGGAAAATGATATTTTCAAAATGTTTGAAAGTATTTATATAATAATTTTCAAAATCTAAATTTATTAATAAAATTAATTAATTAAATATGTTATTTAATTAATGCATAAATGCATGTATTACATATGTTGATATATGTTATGTTATTTTAAAATATTTAAGATAACATAAGTATACGGGTATGTATACAAGATAAATTTTGAAGTTAACAAATTCTAATAAAAATTGTTTAATTGAATAAATTAATTAAAGGTTAATTAATTAAATAAAATACAAATATGTATGATATATGTGTGTTACACTATAAAGTTTATAGTATACACTATAAATGTTATAGCAGATATGTCCAATATAAAAGTTATATTGGAATATTAATTTAAAATTAATTAAAGAGTTAATTGATTAAAATTAACTAGCTAAGATTTAATAAATGATATATTATATGTTAGACTATCATATAAGTAATATGAAATATATAATTTATATAACATTAAAACTTATATGTTACGTGTAAAAACTAAATGTGGAACATTAAATAAACCAATAAATTTGAGAAATAAATACACATGTAAATGTACATATACCATGATTTCAGATGTGTCTGACATTTGAATCGCTGGGGTATTTCATAAGAAATATATTATTCTACAAGTCGATATCACTCAATATATATATTGAAGATTATGAATCTTCAATATAATGTTGTCTCTTACCATATATATATTAACACATTACTTGCACACTCCTTAGTTGTTGAGCAAACTCAAGCTAGGGATGTTATGCGTAGTATTATTAGTACATTTAACAAATGAGGTAAGATAACTATATGTATTTGTTGAGCAAACTCAAGGTACATATTATACTTAGGCTAACATGATATGATAGGTATGAGTGAATAATCTCTTTCGATTTGTTGAGAAAACTCAAGGTTGAAATGAGATTAGAACAAGGAAAAATGGATTAGGAGTTGTATGTGATACAACGGATAAGGAGTTATCCATTGTTTGTGGGGCTATGATTTATTGAGAAAATTCAAGGCCAGAACACGAAAACAAAAAAGTCCTAACGCCCACTAGTAAAGTTGTAAGACTTCTATGTTTCATCTTAGGGTTCGGAGAAATTTAGAAGACTACTAGGAACCTTATTAGAAAAATTAAATAGTAGCATTTAACATTTATAATATTGTAAGAAAATATGTTATATAATGTTATAATAATCTACAATGATAAATTTTGCATTTAATATGATTGATAAAATGTTAGTCAATTAACATATATAAACAAACTGAATTGAAAGTTGACAAATAGAAATATAATACATACATACTAATAATTTGAATTGCATGTTATATAATGTTTCTATACCCAAGCAAGTGCCCAATTTCAATTACTTAATACATTCGTAAGTTGGTCACTTATATGTTTATTTGGTTAAGACAATGTATTGCATTTTGTGAGTTTTGGAACTCTAAATGCAATTAAAAGCTATGGATATTTGATCTATATACTTTCACATATAAATATCATATGGCCAACAATCATAGATTGTGGAATACAATATTTCGATGAAGTTAGTTCATTCGAAGTAAGCCAATAAACAGTATTTTAAGATCATTGTTAACTCCTCTTTTGAGCGACCTAACGACCTAAATAATAAGCGACCTAGTGACCTAGTGAACTCAACAACCTAGCGACCTAAAGGAATAGAAGGTCCAACGACCTACGACCTACCAAGCTAACGACCTATGGAATAAAACTGTTCAACGGCTTAATTATTTAAAGGTTTTCGTGACCTAAAAGTATGCAGCGACCTAACTACAACAGCGACCTTCGACCTATGGGGAGCAGCGACTTATCGACCTAAAAAGCCAATGACCTAACTCCTGAAGAGAATGGCGACCTACCGACCAAAGAAGACTTAGCGACCTAACAAGATAACGACCTAGCCTAGGTCGCTACATTGGATGCCTCAGCATTACAAGATCGTCAACTACTCTCATAGGCCGTCTACGACCTATGACTTGCTAACCCGTTCCAGACTAGAGTGCAACCTTGTCCTACCATAACTCTAAAACTACTCGCGACCTACGACCTATGATAGGTCGCTCGCGACCTAAGCAGACGAAGAAAGGTTCAAAAAGCAACAGATATGAGAGGTTCCCTAGGTCGTCACCAATCTACGACCTACGACCTAAATTAGGTCGTCCACGACCTAAGACTTGGGAAAAAAACACGCCCAGAAACACTCCTATAAATACGCCACTAGCTCCATCATTCAAGGGGGCTTCTTCGGATTCTTGGAGGACGCCATTACTCTGCTGCATTCTCAACTCAAACAACACTTCAAGCATTTCTATCATCAAGGACGCTACAAAGAACTTCAAAAGAGGATCAACATCATTCAACATGAATTCGAGAGATTATACTTCTTTGAAGTTTGAGCTACTAGTCCAAAGTGTATTGTAATTGAAGAAAGTTGTATAGAGTTGTAATCAAATGAGCAATAAAGAAGAATGAAGTGGACGTAGGCTCGATCTTAAGCCGAACCACTATAAAAATTGTGTCTTTTACTGCTTTTCTGTGATTTTACTGCTTAACTCTGATTCCCGTATTAACGGGTGGTGCTTTCACATTAACTTTACATACACCAGGGTGTTAGCGTTTAGATCTTCACGTTAACATTTTTGGTGCTTTCACTGAGAACCGAACTCAGGAAACTTCCACTATCGCTCCACGAAGGATTGTTGAAAGGATTTCTTTTAAAACCAGAAGTTTATTGGAAATAATGGCTCCTGGGAGAAAACGAAGTTCTGCAAGATCCGACAATGATCAAGAGAATACTGCTACCTCTCCTCCTTCAAGCCAACCAGCTCCAACTGTTGGAGTTACTCGAGCAGAGTTGGACACCGTGGTTTTGGGATTGAATCTACAATTGAATGCGCAGAATGCGCAATTGGAAGCCTAGAATGCCCAGAATGCCTTGATTATGGATAGGTTAAACGCCCTGCTTGAGGCAAATCACCAACGACAGGATAATGAAACAATCTATGCTGAAGATGCCCGTGACCCACAAGAGAAAGGTATTCCTCAAAGAGCAAACAACACCACTGCAAGGGGGCCTTCCCAAGATGAAGGGTCAAGGTCACAGCCAACTTTTCAAACTTTCGAAAGGGCAACTAACTTCTGCCAGGCAAAGTCTCAAAACAATGAGGAGTATCTATCAGAAATGGTCCGCTCAATCATGAAGGAAAGCATGCGGAGGCATGAGGACGAAAACGATTGGGGGTTCGCTCCGAGCAAGACTCCGTTCACCGAAAGGATTTTAAAGGCGGAGTTTCCCAGGAAATTTGTGCCTCCCACCATCCCGGCCTATCGAGGGACAAGTGACCCTAACCAATTTCCATACAGATACGATTGGCATATGACTGGGGCATGAGCATCGGATGAGATTAAATGCCGATATTTTCCAGTATATTTAGAAAGCGTGGCTTTGCTTTGGTTCACCAAGCTACCGGTTCGATCCATAGATCAATTCTCCGATTTAACCCGAAAATTCAAAGAACAATTCAGATTGTATGCGTCAAAGGCAAAAGATATAATGTCATTGTCCAGTCTAGAACAAGCACCCGGAGAACCCATCAAGTCTTTTTTGAGCCGTTTTAATATAGCCTTAGCCGAGGTAGACAACGCGGAGCCCTGAATGATCCTAACATACTTAATGCGGGCCATCGACAAGTCGAGTGAATTTAGGATGTGGCTCAAAATGAAGGAACCAAACTCACTCGAGAAGTTTTATAAAAAGGCCGACGAATTCATACGCCTAGAAAACCTCTCAATGCCAGTAAAAGCAGTGGTGGCCGAAATCAAGAATAACGATGTCATCTCTAACAAGAAAAGATCTGGAAACCAGAAAAGGGAGAGTGATGAAGGAAAAAGGCAGGGGAATAAGAAAAAACCTCGACGTTTTAACCCTTCAGATTTCACCCCCTTAACTGATACACCGGAAAAGATCTTTTTGGCAACAAAGGATGTTGTCAAGTTCCCTAAACCACCTGAGATGGGGAGAGGTGCAGTTCAAAATGGGAAATTCTGTCGATTTCACAACCAACCCGGTCACGATACTGATCAATGTCGCCAGTTAAGGAATGTGATTGAAGAACTGCTAAAACAGAATAAACTTCAACAATATGTGAAGAAAGACGGTATTGACTCAACCTCGTCCGCTCAGGGTCAACCATGTCCTGCTTGTCGGTCCAGCTCAGGCAACAGAACTACAGAGCAGGAATCCGAGAAGCTGATCATTGACTAACATATGAATCACAAAATCATGGAATATCATTCATTTACACCCATATTTTACTTAATAGCGTTGCCTAACTTTGTAAAATGATCATGGATGTATAATTCTTGTGCTGTTAACCACTGTAAATTTGATGTGAATCAGTAATGAGAAATTATAAATCTTATATTCTTTAATACCGTTAAAATGCCTGTATCATTTCGATATGCAAATATTACTAAAAATATCGACTTAGTATTGCAGGCTATCAGAATAAAGCTTGCTCATCCAACATATCACAAAGCGAAGTGATCCCTACAAATCATGGAGTAAACAAATGACAAGTCACGAATGCTCCGAATTCAAGTATTTCGAAAGAAGTGCAATTTGCAAACGATTGAGGACTCCACCAAAGAGGGCACCTTCCTAATAGGAAGATTATGAGCCTTTTCTAGCCGACCACGATCGTTTGTGTAAACAAACATCTGGCGGAGCAACTTGCATCTGCCCCATGGATCCACTCAGTAATAAGGCACATTTCTCTAGCAAAGAACAAATGAAAGAATGGGACATGTACTTGAAGTTATTGTGAGTGATTGCTAAGAAGCGTAGGGTATAAAGACACAAGCGCCAACGCAACTCTTTAGAGTCCAAAGTACTCTTTAGAGTCCAAATGCTTCTCTTCGGAGACCCAACGCTACTCTTTAGAGTCCAAAATACTCTTCAGAGTCCAAATGCTTCTCTTCGGAGATCCAACGCTACTCTTCAGAGTCCAATGCTACTCTTTGGAGTCCAATGCTACTCTTCAGAGTCCAAAGCTATTCTTTAGAGTCAAAATCAAAGACCTCGAGCGGGCCTAGACAGAAAAAGAGAGATCTTTCTCGTTACAAAGTTGCGGAATGATCGGTCGATACACTCCCGTGAATCCGTCCAACCGAGAGAAAGAAACTCCAAACTTCCAGGCAAAAGCCCTACTCGGTGGCACACGTTTCACCGAGATTGAAATAAAACTTCCAGGTGTTGAAACGTGAAAAGCCCTCTCTGGAGGCCCATTTCACCACAGTTGAAATGCTAAAGACCTCAGGCGGGCCAACCAGAAAAAGAGAGATCTTTCTCGATACAAAGTTGCGGAATGATCGGTCGATACACTCCCGTGAATCTGTCCAACCGAGAGAAAGAAACTCCAAACTTCCAGGCAGTAACCCAGCTCAGAGGAACACATTTCATCATCGGTCGATACACTCCCGTGAAATGAAATGTGAAAAGCCCTCTTCGGAGGCCCGCTTCCCAGCGAACAGGGAAAAATAAAAGCCTCTTCCAAGGGGCAAAAAAAAAGACCTCTTCCCAGAGGCACAACAAAACCAAAAGACCTCTTCCCAAAGGCATAAATAAAAAGACCTCCTCCCGGAGGCCCAATCAAACAGAAAGACCTCTTCGGAGGCACACGTTTCACCAAGATTGAAATAAAACTTCCAAGTGTTGAAACGTGCAAAAAGCCCTTCTTGGAAGCACAACTCTTCGGAAGCACACGTTTCATCGAGATTGAAATAAAACCTCCAAGTGTTGAAACGTGAAAAAGCCCTCCTCAGAGGTGCAACTTTTCAAAGAAGCAAAAATCAAAAAGCCCTTTACTGTGCGTAAAAAAAAAGGAGCCATCTTCAAAGGCACACTTTGACTCTTAAAGGAAGAATGATCCACCTATTCTGGAAAATACTCTTCCTCAAAAAGAAGTTAAAGTACCCTTCAGATGCCCGTTTTACCACATAGAAGAATTCACTTGACAAAATCTGTATATGCACAAAAGAAAAAGTGATATCTTCAAAGGATGAAACGTAAAAGCCTATATGGAGGGAGTTGTACTCTGTTTTTTAACGAAATAATATTCCTCCAAGTATGGAATAATTATTCTCTAGAAAATAAAAGTACAAGTCCCCTCAAAATATAAAATATTGCAACAAGTTTATGGTATAGGGGCAACATGGTATAACTACATTGGTAAAATTGCGCTCGAACAATATACCACAAGCTCACTGCAATATCGTGCAAAGAAACTTGTACAAAAATGAATAATAAACACATTCTTAGATACAGACAAGAAGTTTGTACAAAGAAAAAGAATCATTTTATTCAACACTGTTAAAATTTTGTACAGGTACAGGTTTCAAAGTAAAAAGTAAAAGAAAAGCGGGGGCCGGTACCCGCACAATCCCCGACCAGTACGTGCAAAAAACAAAAGGCTAAAAACTGGAATCTTCATTTCTTCTTGCCACCTTTGGACCCTTCACCCGGCCGGATGGTTAGCTTTTTGGGTCGATTTGTAGGCATGAGGGAAGAAGGAGAGGGAGGTACAACTGGTTCAACTTCCGGTTCCTCTTCAGTAGCAATGATGCTCTTCCTCCTCCTCTTTGATGTTCCGCGCTTCTTTTTACTCTTTGAAGAAGATTCACCTCCTGGAGTAACAAGTTTAGACAAAGTTATGTCATCAGAAGGAGTCCGCTCCGGAGATATCTCACCTCCCTCAAGTCCTTCGTCCTTTTTCTCTTGCGAAGCAGCTGGGTCATCCAAGCCCTGAAGGGCACCTATTATTTTTTCCTGTGATCCCAGATGAGGAGTAGGAGTGATTGGGGGAGGCAGAGGAAAAGTAACTGGAGGTGGAGAAGTTTGAATGACGCTCGACGCTTTCTCTACAAAGGAAAAGTTAAAAGTGTCAGTATTTCCCGCAAAAAGAGGAGACAATAGCTCGTCGAGATTCAAGAAATAATCAAGAAGATCGTCAAATCCGTAAGAAACTAGCAAGTTGTCCCCCGAGCATTATTAGGGTTACCTGGAGAAGTTTGTGGTATCACATCAATTTCGTAGTCTAGAGCTTCAGCACTCTCTCGTGGCTCATCTACGGCTTGTGTAATTATGGCTCCGGTATCAGCTTTAGTAGGAATCGGTATATGAGAGCTAGAACCAGCAATTTCAACATCGACTGAAGTTGAAGGAGGGACAGGGGCAGTCAAAGTTGCTTCTTTTTCTTGATGCTCTTCCCCTATCATTTCAACTCGCGATCTAGCAAGTTGCTCCTTCCCTCTAGCAAGAGCTGCGCGAGCTTCGAAGTCTAAATAGTGCGCCTCTAGCTCCTCTTCAGTGTACCCGGTGCCTTTAAACATATCAAGCGCGGCTTCCCATACTTCAGCTAGGGTAACCTCATATTTGGAACCCAGAAATGCAAGACTGCCACGCCCTAACACACTTTGCAAATAGAATTCAAATAATGTCGAGCCGATGTCAGCTTTGGTAGCTTCATGAGCTTCTTCAGCTGCAATTCTACTAGCAATAGCCTCATCTCGCTCTCTTTCGACTTTAGATAGTTGAGCTTTCAATTTTTCAATTCCCGTAGCCTGAAAGCTAGTTTGCCCTCATAACTAAGTAATATCAGTACGGTAGCCCTTTACAATTTGCTCCAGCCCATCAGCCTTGGCCTCGGCATCCCTTTGTGCAGCATGAGCATCCCGCACCTGCTGCTGGAGCACACTCTCCCTTTGAGAATAAGAAGTGGAGGAAGTGGCAAGATCCTCTTTGAGTTTCCCAACTTCCGCTTCAATTTTTTCATTATAATCGGCAATGCTCCTCATTTCTGCATCATGCTGCTTAAGGGTCTTTTGCCATTCGGTTTTGTCATTCTCCATGGTCAGCATAGCTTCGAGATTGGCCCATTCACCCTTTGGAGCTCATAACAAGTTTTTGCCAATTTGACATACTCTCAATGTCAATTCTAACGGAATCAAGGTTCCGTAACATGGCATTTTTATCTATGGGAACCAGGTCAAGGTCAAAGCGTACTCCTTTTAAGCACCAATTTGGAAATCGACTTTGGAGAGTGGCTGGACCTGGTCCAACTTGGTAAGAAGGCCTGTTGATGATTTCCTGGATATCAGTACGCGAAGGGGCAGGAGACTGAGAAGGAATAGGAGCGGTAATCTTTTCAGAAGTTGCAGGCATTGGTTGCTCTCCGACTTTAGCCCGTTTACTTGTGTCATCTGTTATGTGACTCTTCCCTCTGTCATCGTGAGATTTGCGTTTGTGGGAGTCACCCTCTTTGTGGGAAGAATCGTATCGGTCATCCGGTCTTCCATAACATTCTTCATGGGCACGTCTCCCCCGAGCTTTCCGAGCGGCCCTCTCTTCGTCAGTCTCTCTGTGAACAGGAAGATAGCGCTTATAGTCATACTGGCCGCGTCTCCCGTATCGCTGGAAGTCATCATAATACGAGCCACCTCGTTTCATTGAAGAACCTGAAATAAATAAAAAACACAACTTTAGAATTTTTTGGAAAGTATGAAGAGCTAAGCGTATAAGATGTCAAAGATTCTAAGTGTGTGTGATGTGCAAACTACACGCGGCCAACTATAAACCACTCTTTAATTGTGGAGTAGTTGTGGGTGTGGTAATTAGCGTCAACTCATGAGTCGACGGAGTCTGTTGCAGAGTAGAAGTCGCCTCAACTACTAAAGAAGAAAGCCCGGTAGTGATAGGATCATCTTTAAAGATCTCTTGTGAGGTGGCAAAGAGGTCGCTCAGCCCTTTGAAAGTGTCGTCCCTGCTCTGCTTGACAGGGCTGGTTTTCTCGGCTTCTTCACCAGACTTCATTGGATGAGAAGGAGATTCCTGAAGCTCTTTTTCTTCAGTAACCGGGGCAAGTTTGCCAGATGACCTTGCGACATCAACAGAAGTGGTGCACTTCACTAGAGAAGCCTCAAAGGCAGGTTCTTTCGGTATGGGTGCATCGGTAAAAACTGGGGCATCCAGTGCTTGGGGTAGGGAGTCTGGGACTTCATGAGGGTGTGTAGAGCGAGAGGTATGCAAAAGTCCATATTGATGCAAAAATTCGTCTTTCAACAGAAATTGAATGCTTCTCTCCTCAACTGGCATGGCCATAAGCCTCTCAAAAGTTGGTTTATGACTAGAATCCCTAGAAGGAGGAGGAAGCGCTGAAAAGTAAAAGGCGAAGTTAACATTTGACAACTCAGGGTATGAAAAGCTCAGAGAAAAACATCAGGAACAAAGATAAATGCTCTTACTTCCTACTCTCCAGGTAGCATAGAATCCCGGAGGACAGCGAATGAAGAAAAATTGGCTTAGAAAACCATGAGCACTTTCGGGAAGGCCAATTATTAATTTACGGTTCCTAGCGCTTCTCACAAGAATGATGGAAGGATGATCTTTATTTTTGTCAAATGTGCACAAATAGCAAACTTCATCAAAACTCGGAAGGCGATCCAATGTCCTTCTGAATAGCACACATAACCCCATCAGAATAGCATAGCCATTGGGGTGCAGCTGGAAGGGCGAGATAGCTAGTCGGAGAAGAAGCCGTTGAAGAAAGTCGTTAAAGGAGGGATAGCTCCACTTGTGCACATTTAACGATTAACTGCTACAAAACCAGAAGGTGGTATATCGGTAGTATCGCTTCTCTAAGGAAGAATGGCATCTGCTTCAGCAATGCCAAACAGAGCGCACAGTTGGCGGAAAACTTTGTATGTTAGTGTGGTTGAAACTCTCTCTGGAGGATTAACCAATGGAGCAGCAATTGGGAAAGTCTCTTCAGCCGGTTCTGTTTCTCCTTGTTGAGAAGTCATTCTATACAAGGAACTAGACATTCAAATAAGAAGGTGCATGTTTTCTAAAAAAGTGTGAAGTGTTGTGCAAAACTAACAGAACGACAAGAAAATATAACTGAAATTAAAATATGTCAATTATAAAGTTCCACAATTTATTGCTTTCGGTCTGAAATACAAGTGAAGTATTGATGCAAACAAATCAGCTTTAATTGATCAATATTGCTTTGCTTTAATAATTTACTTGAATTTAATGATTCATGACACTTCATACAATTTCTTTAAGTTGACTATCTTTTATCGACTAATCTGTCATTCGATGTGGGCAGTCAATGGCAGTATATTCGTCCCATTTTCTGCAAATGTTGTATACAGGTTATTAGCATTAAAGTTGATATAATTTGTCAATCAAACTCTAGAAACTTATCATGTTATAAAGTCCAGATAATTCAAAGTTCATCCAGGCAATTCAAGTTGAGAATTCAAGTCGAAATTATGCTTCAAAACAAGCAAAACATTTTGTAACCAAGTGTTAGCTCGTCCACGACCTAAAGGCTATGCCACGAGTTAAGTCAAGTTGTTGATCCTTGAAGTCGTGATACATATTAAGGAAAAAGGTCTCGAGTTAGGGTGATGCAAAGTTATCCAAGTCCTTGCTCGGCCGCGACCTAAAGCTTATGCCGCAAAAGATTAAGCCGCTAATTCGATAGGTCGCAATCCAAGCCAACAGTTCAAGGCAGTGCGCATTCGGTTAAGTCCTAGGTCGTATGAATACAGAAGCGACCTAAGGAGTTAAATCATACGCGGTCCAGGTTGCAAGCTGTTAGGTCGGTCAAGTGTTCTAGGTCGCGAAGGTTCATGGGTCGCTCAGATTCGTTTGGTCGTCTCTAATGGAAACTCGAGCTATCTTCTGCTCACGCTAATACCTTGCTTCCCTTCACCAATTGCCTCCCTCTCCACTCAGAAGCCCATTAACTCGTCAACTTACAACCCGATAACCCGATATTACCTAAGTAACGAAAATCCATCATCCTCTCAGCTAAATCTGTTACCTATTCATACCACCGACTCACCCAACCCCAATTCGAATCATCTCAAATCCATCGCACTGCTTTGCTCTCGTGAATCACAACAGCAGCATAGCTAATCGCGATCGAAATCGATCGCAACTCAACTTGAAAGTGAATCGAGACATACGAAGTTAGACTGGGTCGGGAGATGGGAATTGTGGTTCAAAGGAGATCATAGTTGGATCTAAGGTGAATTCACTTACGTAATGTGATAGCAAGAATGGATCGTCGACTGACTAGCTCAAATTCACCTTCGAGAAGTTGGAAGATCGTTAATGGCAGAAAGGTTTATTGAAGCAGTTAGATAAGGAGGAAGGAGCGAGTTAGCACTTTATATGGGGCAAGTGATAGAAGGAGGCGAATGGTCATGTGAGTTATCAAATTTCTTAGGTCGCTCACGATCTAGCGGCATTAGGTCGAAGCACATGACCTACGACCTAGGCGTGTACTTCGAGGGGCAAGTGTCAACTCCTCTTTTGAGCGACCTAACGACCTAAATAATAAGCGACCTAGCGACCTAGTGAACTCAACAACCTAGCGACCTAAAGGATTAGAAGGTCCAACGACCTACGACCTACCAAGCTAACGACCTATGGAATAAAAATGTTCAACGACTTAATTATTTAAAGGTTTTCGCGACCTAAATGTATGCAGCGACCTAACTATAGCAGCGACCTACGACCTATGGGGAGCAGCGACTTATCGACCTAAAAAGCCAACGACCTAACTCCTGAAGAGAATGGCGACCTACCGACCAAAGAAGACTTAGCGACCTAACAAGATAACGACCTAGCCTAGGTCGCTACATTGGATGCCTCAGCATTACAAGATCGTCAACTACTCTCATAGGCCGTCTACGACCTATGACTTGCTAACCCGTTCCAGACTAGAGTGCAACCTTGTCCTACCATAACTCTAAAACTGCTCGCGACCTACGACCTATGATAGGTCGCTCGCGACCTAAGCAGACGAAGAAAGGTTCAAAAAGCAACAGATATGAGAGGTTCCCTAGGTCGTCACCAATCTACGACCTATGACCTAAATTAGGTCGCCCACGACCTAAGACTTGGGAAAAAAACATGCCCAGAAACACTCCAATAAATACACCACTAGCTCCATCATTCAAGGGGGCTTCTTCGAATTCTTGGAGGACGCCATTACTCTGCTGCATTCTCAACTCAAACAACACTTCAAGCATTTCTATCATCAAGGAAGCTACAAAGAACTTCAAAAGAGGATCAACATCATTCAACATGAATTCGAGAGATTATACTTCTTTGAAGTTTGAGCTACTAGTCCAAAGTGTATTGTATTTGAAGAAAGTTGTATAGAGTTGTAATCAAATGAGCAATAAAGAAGATTGAAGTGGACGTAGGCTCGATCTTAAGCCGAACCACTATAAAAATTGTGTCTTTTACTGCTTTTCTGTGATTTTACTGCTTAACTCTGATTCCCGTATTAACGGGTGGTGCTTTCACATTAACTTTACATACACCGGGGTGTTAGCGTTCAGATCTTCACGTTAACAATCATGTATTCTACTTGAATGATTTCAAAAGGATCATACTGTGTTGCTAGAACACAACACCATAAATTACGAGATACATCTAAGAACTTGATCGTTGAAATGTTATCTTGATCGGTTTATATAAAGTGCAACATATTTGATGTCTTAAATGTTAAGAATAATCGAATGCGCTTTCGTAAAAGATTTATTATGATATTGTAGTAAGAATATCTTTTGAATAGTTTGACCATTTGAAAGAAAGATGAATGTATAAGAATAGATGTAATTTAATGTAAAGTTGGAATGAAGAGAAAGAATAGTCACTTCTGCTTCATAGAGAAACATTGGAAACAAGAATTGTAATAAAACTGATACTTAATATTGGAATATGAATTATGATTTTTATTTCGAAATGTATTTTCAAATAAAAAATTATTTTCTATAAAATTTATTTCTTTGAGTTCAAGATATTTGATCAAAAATTATCCTCTGTAAACTAGTTGCAGCATATAAAATAAGTAAACAATATTAACAATATTAAGTGAATGACGGACCTCTAAATTTGGTATGCTATTATAGTAATGGCGGAAATAGTCGAGCATGCAATATAGCACCTAATGATTGCATCAAATTACGAAAATTGTTTCTGTTAAGTTACTTAAAATTATTTATGAAATAATATTTATTTTTGGTATTGATTGAAAAATAGATATAACTATATTTCAATATGAGTATTATGAATATTTATTATGAAATAGAACTATATTATGGAATTTGTTTTCATAGTAAAAGTGATGCAACAAAAATACATATGTATCTAATATTATTTATAGTTGTTTTGAAATTATAGACTAAGTCGTAGTTTTGAGAAATAATTTTACTATATGATTATGAATCATATTATACAGGTTAATTATATATCGAACAATTAATGGTTATGCACCCATTCAGTGGGAGCATCATAAGTGTTGATAAACTCTTTGAATTAATACATATTGATGTATGCAATCACAAGTCTATTAATACCAAAAGGTTTCCACATACTTTGTTATATTCATCGATGATTTATTACCAACATGAACATGTGTATTAGATACACATATAGTAAGTTTATGATAAAATCATAGAATATAAAAGAAAAGTGAATAAAATATCATGCAATAGAATAAAATGATTTGATTTGGTTGAATAAGCGAGTATATTTGAAAGAGTTCCAAATGTACCTAAAAACAAATATAGATTCAATTTCAAAATCACCCCTCCATGTGATACATAATGATACATCGATAAGGAGTAATCAGACATTGTTGGACAATTTACGATTAATTGTAAGTGAAGTAGAGTTAGTTTCTTTATATAAGATCATGTACTTAAGATTAGTACATAAGGTTGATATTATTTCATCTAAACAATAGTTTACAAAATCATACAATATAATGGTTTATAAGAAATCCCAACATACACTAGGCCAAGGTGTTGGCAGGTTGTGCGAGTCAAAAGATTGCACATAATAATTGTTCATGAGAGATCATATATGAATCGCCAAAAGGTTTTTTGGAAAGATCTGTCATCAAATGACATATTTATGTTTCGAACATAATTTTTGTAAACTAAAATCAGTTTTAAGCGTTTATGAATTCCTATTCTATTTGCAGAAAACAATTGTTGTTTCAAGATATATCAACTTCTTGTGAAGGAATTTCTTTGGGAAATTTTTGGTAGTTAATTAGAATTGGATCCGATCCATAGATAGAACTGATTATATGAAATGAAGTGAAATTAACTAACCTAAATGAACACATAGCATTAGAATGTCTAATAAGTATTCTTGTACATCGAAGAGAAACTATGAGTTTCTTACTAATGTCGAAAATATACATTACTCTTGGTTGTTCAACTAAACCATTAAGATTGTTGACTCTATATGGTATGATGCACATATTTGAAAAAATTTCAAGTACACTATAAAAATATGATTTTAGTGGTCGTAACCAAAGAGATATGATCCATCGGCCGAGATTTTGTCTTTATTGGAAAGACTTATATGGTTGGAATTAAATAAGCAATGTTGATAAGAATAATATCGCAAATTTCAATTGTTAAAATTAGCATAATAGATTCGGGATTCAACATGCTTAAGTAAATTAAGATCTACAAAATTAACGCTTGATAAGACTTAGTGTTTGGTGCTTATGTATTGAAATAGAAAGTTCTAAATAATGATTTAGAGTAAGTCGTTTACTTATTAACCAAAATTGATTCGAAGTTAGCGGGAGTGATATTGGGTTTGTGAGTCTTTGGATATGATCCAAGAAATGATACGAATATCATTTTATAAGCATCAAGATTGAATAAGTATTTTGATAGAAATATCAAATAGTTTGATTTTCAATCAAAGTGCAGAGGAAGCTTGTGTTCATAAGAAAGAACGTTAAAAGGGACATTGATATTTCTAAACTATAAGTAAACAACACATTGTTGATTTTAACTATATACTTGTATCAAACTCAACTTTAGTTCTTTTAATACTCAATTTTATTGTAAATGATGTCCTTTACGGTGAGTATAAAAGATATAGGGATTGTACCAAAAAGATATACAAGAGCATCCTATTAAAAGAAGAACATGTAAGTTGGAATGCTTATGCATTAGAAATAAGAATTATCATACAGGTTATGTTGTGTATGATATTGTGTTTTGTTTATGTATTTGATACTAATAAAATATAAAATCCAAATTGATATCACTAAATGGTTGTTTGAGGTGTTCTCATGTATTTATGAAATACTATAGAATTATTTATAGAAACAACAAACTCGTTATGATGGAACGTTTGGACACAAACTTTTATAAGTGATATTGAGTATAATATGTCAATGATAAAGTTCAAGTTAAAATCTTTAATTTGAAAATGTTTCAAAATAAAAGTGATGGTGATCGATTCAACGAAATATTGAGAACATTAACTTAAATAGCGCTATAATAAGTCAAAAGACATACTTCGACTCGTTCCACATGATAAAAGTATTTTATCAGTGTTAGAGAGAGTTAACCGACAAAGTATAGTTATTGAACTTTATGCATGTCAAATTTTAGGTCATTCCGATCTCTGTAGCCTATAAAAACATGCTATCAAACTTTGAATCGGAGCATGTTTTGCTCCAGCCATTTATGGTATAATCTGGCTGTGAGTTCAACTTTGTGATATTATATCTATTCCATTTCTTGTCCGATTGTATCCATTCTTTTTTTATTTAAAGTGGAGTTGATGAAATCTATGCCTATAAAATTTCAAGCTTTTAGACCTTTGTAACTAGTTACAAACTTGCCTGCAACTTTGAATCAGAGCATGTTTTACGCCAGCCGTTTACGGTAAAATCTGGCCGTGAGTCCAACTTTGTTAGCTCTCATTTCTTATCCGATTATATCCGTTCCTTTTTCTATTTAAAGTAGAGTTGTTGAACTCTATGCCAACAAAATTACAAGTCTTTAGACCTCTGTAATTAGTTTAAAATTTGCCTGAAAATTTGAATCGGAGCGTGTATTGCTCCTTCTGAAAATTTATGAATTGTTTTACATGGATTTCTTTCGACGTTGTTTTTAATCGACTTGATCCTAAGATGGAAAGCCAATGTTACCACTTATCCGTATTTCGGATTGGTGAGTTTTTAGAAGATTTTCGTACGATGATTTTATGAATAATTTCATTGAATTTTTGTTATTTCTTTGCACTTGCTTTCTAAACCGTTTTCGGAAGATTTTTCTAAATATTTTATAATATTAATAATTATTTTAAAGCTATTAAAATTGTATATTCTCTATAATAAGATAATTTCTAAGATTTGTTTTTCGAACCAATTTCGAAAATTATTTTCAAAAGCAGTTTTCTCAAACAAATTGTTTTCTATATAAAAATACCCGTTTTTGCACTACTCGAGCGTATAAAAAGGGAAATTAAACGGTTTAGTAAAAACATGCGGTATGGGACATGTGGTTTTAATTTATCGGTTAATTCCTGACTTGTCCGTCTGAATGTTTTGACCTTTGGGTCGTATTTGCCGATGAGATGAGGCAAATAATTTTACTGCTTTCTAGTGTGGCATTGACTAGCGATTAGGAAACCGTTAAGTGAGAACATGTGGTATAGTACGCTCTGTTACCACTTTTCGGGTTCCTCTCTGAAAGTTTGTGACACATTCACAAGTGATTGCCAGTACTTAGACCGTTAGGTCGTTTGTGTGTCCTATGTGCATATATACAGTTATTGGACCGTCCATGGACTGTTGGGTCCTATAGAGACTGTTGGGTCTCTTATGCACAAGTACTTGGCAGACTGTTGGGTCATATATTGGACGTCCTAATTATTTATAGGTGTTGGGCTTTTATTGGACCGTTGGGTCCTATACGCATTTAGCTATTGGTCTTTTATTGGACTGTTGGGTCATATTTCTTATATTGATGTTTTCTTGATTTTCTTGTGACGATTTCTAGAATTTTGATGATTTAAAAATGTTTTCACCATAGTCTCCTTTGTTGAGTTATCTACTTAGCCTGAGTGTTATAGTATTAACTATATGGTGGTTACATTCGGAGTTTTGAACTCTTAGTTGAGTTCTATTTATATTGTGATTCATATTGCCATTCTTTGGCCTTTTTGAGATTTGTATACGCCGATGAGATGAGGCGTATATTTGTGAATACTTGATTTGTTCTTTCTTAACTTAGCTATTATATAGCTAATGAATAAAGCCGATGATATAAGGCATTTGTTGTACTTGGTAGTGTTTATTGATGGGTCTATCTCTTTCGAGGACATACACTTAGAATTACCTCATTGAAGTAGTGACATGCTCTTATCATGGTTTCTTCTCATTTGAGAGAATTCTCTACCCTTTACATTATGATTCATATTATCATTTATTTTACTAAACTGATGTTTTAGCCAGACCAACCCATGTATTTTATACTCGGGTCAGACCGAGTTGTTTCAGGTTAGATAGCTTTTGGACTTACCTTCGCTTTGGTGCTCCCGCTTGGATATCTATTTATCATCTTTTGTTGTTGTAGCCTTTTGTTTGACTTTGATATGTATATTTTTGACTCGTTGTGTATAGTGTGGTCTTCAAACCACTTATGATGTTTCATTTTGTATCGTACTGTAATGTACTGGTGTGTGTGTGTGTGTGTGTGTGTATTTCTATTTATTATTCTGTGATGTGTTGTACATTTAGTTGTTATATTTTGTTCTGATAGATCCATTAGGCACCTGTAGTTTTGTTTTAAACACTTATTGAATATGTCGATCCACTTGGGATTGAAAAAAATGGAGCACCAAATCGACGTATTTAATGGATGTTTAAGACAAAGCTATGGATGGTCACTCTGAAACAGCCATATTCACCGCATTAGCAGACAGTATTATCTAGTAATACTCTTTGTTAATGTGGGTCTCGAGGTGAAGCATCATAGCTTGGTATTAGAGCTAAGTTAAGAGCAAAATATGATAAGCACAAAACAGAATATATATTACGGTACGTGGAAGTGTAATACAAGTGTTACAAATTCCCCAATCATCGTGTCCTTAACCTATTCGTGTCCTTTATGATAGATATAAGTTGGAAATATGTCTAGGAATATATTTTATTCTATAGTACTCCATAATTGAATTATTGATATCACATCCTAAGAATAATCCTTATTGTGATTATTTATTCTATTTATCTTCGATACGGGTGCTTGATACACATTCGTATCGAAGGAGCTTGTTGATACCGTTGGATGTTTCTTATCTTCTTGTTTCTTTGAGGATTGCAAATCCTAATGACGGGATCCGCAATACTTGGCATGATGTATGAAATTTTTGAGATTGTTCCTGGTAGTTATTCTTTCCGTGCGAATTTGCACGCTATTTACTATCTTGAGTTTGGAATGATTTTGGGAAGCCAATCCTATGTTCTGTATGGATCATATATTTTAGGCATCCTAATTCAGCTGATTTGTTGCCTCTTGTTCTTCAGAATATTGATGATAATTCTAAAGTATCTTTATTCATTCTTGAGTTTTGAGATGGTGATCACATATCTCGAATTCATGTAGTTTGTGCTTTTGTTGATATATGTGAGTGCGTTTTGAGCTTGCTACCCAATCGGGCAATCGAGCTTTGTGTTGGCCTCATTTATGGTTTTAGCCTTTCAGTTATCCTCCTACGAGGATGTCTACTAAGGAAATGAGGAGATTAATTAAATTTAATTGATATTGTCATTCTTGCTTCTTTCGAGATATCCTCTTAGGATACTCATTTGTTTATATACCTTTTGATATTACTTTACTCGAAATAATGATATGGTGTTAGTGTTATTTCTTCTAATTTGAGAAGATATCTTACCCTTACCCTTATATCTCATTAATCTCTTGTTGATCTATTGAGTGATGTTAGGGTCCTTTCTCAGCTCGATCTTGCACCGATTTTCATCAGCTACTTATAACCGTGAGTAATTTATCACAACGAAACAAATATATCATTTTAAATGTTCCTAGTCAAGATGCATCAAGACTGGATATCAATGTATCCGTTGAGACTAGAGTACGTAACGCTCTCCAAATGTTGGGCAATGCATTACTCATGACTGCGGAAGGCAACTAGGGGTTACGAATTAGGAGTTATTGGATAACTATGGAACGACTCACTCGATAGTTTTCTGTTGGTTAATATAACAAAGGCCTAATAGAAAATATCGACTCAACTAATTTACATAGTTCTCTCGATTTGAGAATACCGTGGTTCTTCAATATGAAAGCTTGGCTTTGATTATAGCCAAATCATAGCATGGCGTCCATCGAGTGACTATAGTTGGAACGAGTGGAAGTATTAAAAGTGAAGCACTATTCAACAGAGGATTCATCTCCTCATTTATATGCGGTTAGTATCACAGTCAACTCAAAGTCAAAGTCTCTGGTTAGAGCATTTCGGTTAATAATAATTGTTATTATTGAACCAAGGACTTTGTATTTATACTATAAAGTTGAATGTGGATGAGGCTGGAATTTTGACCATTACCAAATTCTATAAGTCTAAAGTGATATAGTTTTGACGAAGAGAATTGGTGTAAACAAATGTCATAACCGGGTAACGCTTATTAAACAAAAATTGGATTTTACCGAAAATGAGTAAGTGATATATTTGGCCATAATGTCGCATCACCTGCTAAGTGACATGTAAACGTTAACATTAGAATAGTTCGATGTTAATCGCTGATCAAATTTACATCCAAGAGTTACACAGTCAAAATGATGAATTCATTTATGACCGAACAATTTAAATAATTTATAATTATTATAAATTAATTAAATTAATCAATATTTATGAAATATTAATTATAAAATTTGAATATGATTTGAGAAATAAATAATGTTATATATACACTTATAATAGTTATAAATATATTGATTGATATACAATATCGACAAGCGAATAAATTAGATTTACTTGCATAATATTTTGGCTTGGGCTTAGAAGGGTTTAAGACCCATCATTAAGGCTGCAAAATTTCGGTTTTGGAAAGGTCTAAGGGTGGCTAAAACATATGGAATTGGCTTGTAGATAATGGGTTGAGATAAAGTGAGAATGAGTTAAAAGGTTTTCCTCGTCTCTCTAACTTATGATGAAATGGTGAAAAGGAGAGGAGATCAAAAATTCCTCAGGCTAAAGAGAAAAAATGGTGGTTCTAATAACCTCTCCTTTCCACCATTTTTTCTGTTTAGCTTGAGTGTTAGAAAATAAGGAGTAGAATGAATGAAGTGTAGAGGAGTTAGGGCATTTGGTAGACGAGTTGGGTGATCTTGTTGGGTTAGTAGGCTTTGAACTCCAAACATATCGATGTTTATACTCAAACAAGTTGTAAACGTGATTTTGAACTCAATGGAACTGGTTTCGAGTCCGGATTCAACCATTTACAAAAAGTCACATTTTAAATTCAACTAACGACGCTATATTTAAATAAAATATTTAAATATATAATTGTAAAATATGCGGGTCGTTCCAATTGTCGTCGTCGATTTTACTGTCACCGTCGGTTTTAGAGTCGTCGGGATTTGAGATCGACATGCAAACTCAAGATGAGCATCTCATTCGATTTTACTGTCTTTGTTGATTTTACTGTCGCCACATTCGATTTACAGTTTGTCCAGAGAGGAAGATTCGGTTTTGTAAATTAAAGGCTGAAGTGAAAGCCCTAGAGAGGAAGGTGCGGTTTTGTAATTAAGAGGTGAAGTGAAAACATGCTAATTAAAATAGATATTGGACTGGCTTTGAAATGAAACTAAACATTATTTAATTATATTTAATTAGGACGGAATTTAATGACATAAATTGGGCTAGACTAATTTATTTAATTTAATTTTGTATAATTCTAATTTTAAATTAATTTTTTCAGTTAAGTACAAAAATACTAGGTTGGATTATATCTTATATTTTATTTATTGTTACATTTTCATTAGCAAACCATTGAATACTGAAAGCATGACGGAAAGCGAAACTAAAACCTAAACTTCCGAAATCATCTGATACTAAGAAAATTTCAAATAAACGAAACCGAGACCGAGAGCTTTCGAACCTTGGTTTGGAGTGATAAGTGTGAAGTGGCGTTTAATGAGTTGAAGCAAAAGCTTACCTCTGCTCCTGTTCTCACCGTTCTGAGCGGGAGTGAAGGATTATCTGTTTATACAGAAGCTTGTCAAGAAGGTTTGGGTGTTGTCTTGATGCGGGATGGAAAGGTCATTGCTTAAAAAATATGTGTTTAATAAATATTAATTTTTAAATATAATATAAAGATTTTTATTTTAATATGTGTGTAAAAAAATTAGATTTTTAAAATTATATGGTTTGGAATTTTAAAATTATAAGTTAAGTTTTGAAAATGTAAATTATAAGATGTTACTGTGCACGTGGTGGAGAATCCAGAACGAAGTACGATGGTTTGGCGAACGTTTCTGTATGATGTATGAACGCTGCCCTGACCCCCTATAGTCAGCTTGTTATGACTAAAACAGAAGCTGTACCTGGACCAAGTGAGGTCGCACATTCGATCGAGCAAGCTTCTCTGAAACCATATCTATTACTTTGGGATTTGATTGGGTGCAACTTTGATTATGGGAATTTGTCTCTAGGTGGACGATGTAGCTGTTATGCGTTACCACCAGCCTGGTTCTACATACGCTAGTATCCTACAATGGACATTGTCTCACGTGCATTGTCATATGTCTTATCGAGTCCATTACGACTTTGGTTTGTATCATACCTATGGAGTGCTCCCTGAGTATCCCACTGGTTTGGTGGAGCTTACAGTGTATATATATAGACTACGATATTTATATAAAATGTGTTAAGGGGGATATGTGTAACGCCTTAACGCTATTTTAATATTTTACTTTAATGTAGACATTATCTATGTAGCGTATTGTATTATATATGTAGATAGTTCCACGATCCTTAAAGGATGAGAACCTCAAACATCCTTTAAGTTATATTGTATTTCACTTGGACATTTCACTTGAGTTGATTTACTTGCATAAGAATGTTAATCCTGACACGAGTATCTTGCTATATGCTCCGGTCACCTTTGGAGCTTGGAGTTTGCTTGGAGATCTATCTTTATTTATTCAGTTTTTCGGATATTTCTGTTATTTCCAGTTATTTATGCTCAGACTTGTCATTTGCTTATGTAT
This sequence comes from Allium cepa, assembly GCA_030765085.1. Classification (NCBI taxonomy): domain Eukaryota; kingdom Viridiplantae; phylum Streptophyta; class Magnoliopsida; order Asparagales; family Amaryllidaceae; genus Allium; species Allium cepa. Next base: position 163,389,460 of record CM060945.1, on the reverse strand, counting down.
TAGAGACTTCTTTGAATTTGTAATTTCTGTTGTATTTGCTTTAGACTGATACTTCTATAGTAGCTTCATGAACTACTATTTATCTATTCTGCTGCATATTGTTGTATTACTCTGTGTCCGTATTCTGTGATTAATTTATTTGCCGTATATACTAAGTTTTGCCAAATATATAATAACAATCTGTTGTTTTGGACATTTTAAGCCTCATATGTGTGGATTATTTTCGATTTAAATGGTTCAAAATTGCGGGTCGTTACATATTTCTTCTGCCGTGAGTTTTAGAAAATGTAAATTTTTGTAGGGGCTCTGCGAATTGTATTATATATTCTACCTCCAAACATCCTTTTTCTATGAGGACTGCAATGTTCGTCTTATGCGTGAATCGAGACGTCCACGTTGTTAGATTATTACATAACATTACTTTAATTCCATTATCGTTAACATTGGGGCATTTGGTCTAGTGGTATGATTCTCGCTTAGGGTGCGAGAGGTCCCGAGTTCAATTCTCGGAATGCCCCCTTCTTTTTAACAAATCACTTAGCTTTTAAATGAAAGAACATTAGTTCCAATCTTACAACCTCTAAACTGGTTTTCATTTTTGAACAGCATGTCCTAATGTTAATTTTCTATTATATATAGACATCTCTATGTTAAAAAATCCACATTAAATTAATACATATAATTTGACTTATTAATCCGTATTACTTTACCAGATTTTAGAAATATGTAAAATTTGATCATACTTGATTGCATGCAATTATTACGCAAGTCTAGTAAAGAGTGGAGTAAAAGGGATCTTATCCTTAGAGCTTTTGAAGGAATTTGTATGTCAAACATGAACTCGCCGTTGATAAACACCAATTTCAGGCCTCTATATGTGAAATTGAAGAAATAGAGCATAGATCTGATGAGGAAGCAACGAAATTCCAAGTAGAACCAACGGATCTTCCATTCTAGGTTTCTACAATATTGTCCTTTTTAAGTATTTTATCTTTAAAGTGTAGTTTATTAGGAACCGCTTAGTTATTGATGCGTATTAATTCATGAAGCATGAATACATACCCCACCGCCCTTTAGTAGAATTTTTTTTTTCTAGTAGTATGTTTTTAAGCGTTTTTCCTATTTTAGGGTGGTGTTTCATTTGCGTTCAAACTTTTATTTTTGTGTGAATAATAAAGTACCATATTTCGGCAAATAACGCTGTACAAAATAAATCACATAGAGTACGGACATGCCGAGTGATCAAAATATAATGGAATATGAAACGTACCTCATGATAACATAGTTATAGAAGGGATTGATCTTTGATTCCTCTTCAAACCAAACAGTTGAGGTTTCTACAGAAAAAGTAAATACTATTCTAAGATTCAAATGTTTAACTGACTGATGTAGGCATCACATGAAGCACAGATTCTATTCGGAAAATATACAATTTAGCAGGTTGCTTAAATTATAAAAGGTTTTCAAAAGTTGAAAAAACGTATTAATACTTTTTCATTGTGTACTATCAATTAACATGTAAACATACGACAGTTATCTACTAATGTGTCCAATTCAGGTTAAAAAATAAGATATATATAAACATCTTAGAACTAAAAGATGAGCAAACAAATGAACCTTACAGATTCAAATCTAAGACGATTTACAGTACATATCACAGAAAAGAAATTCTGGGTATGGGATGAATGGTGTAATTATGGTTTTACAATGGTCAGAAATTTAACAGTAAGAACGCTACCTTGTTTATTTTTCAGTTTCATTGTCAAAACTCGTGTGCTCAAATTTGCACGTGATACCAATACATAAAATCCCCATGTATGTTTATTGCAAATCCAATGGTTCTTACCATATATCCTTTTCTACATTACCAGAATTCAAATGATCAATGTTAAATACTTATTCAAGTCACACAAAACATTCATTTTAGTATTTTGGAGTAATAGAATGAAAAGTACAATTTATCCAAATTCATATGAGAAACATATAATGTAAGCATTAGGTTGCAAATCCAATGGTTCTTAACATATATGTTTTTCTACCTCACCAAAATGTAAACAATCAATGCCAATACATTCTCAAATCACACAAAACATTCATTTTAATATTTTGGAGTAATAAAATAGAATGAAAAGGTATAATTTATCCAAATTCAAATGAGGAACATATGAGCATTAGGTTGTGGGAGACTAATAACTTATTGTGCATATCAAATTCGAACTATTTCGCAGTTTCTATCAGAATGACTATTTAGAGAAATATTTTAACAAGATATGTAAATTAAAAAGAACCATTGTGGACCCATTGTTTTTTCTACAAAATGAAAATCGATAGTGAAAATTAATAATTCGATGCCCTGTCACAAAAAGTTAAATGTACTACAATCAAAATCAATCAATAATAATATCAAAAAACTAAATAGGAACATTAAATACCTTTTATAATGGATTAGTGGAGTAAAAATTTAGGGTTGATCTGCAGATGGCTTTGGTGATGGCAATGCTGGTACAAGCGGCGTTAGTGATTGAAAGGATGCAGTGCTATCAGATTGGTGTTGGTTAGGAAAGATGAGTTAAGGTCTAGAGTTTAGACATGGTTATTTTGGGAAACGAGTTAAAATAAATAGAAGAAAATAGATATTTTAGGAAGAATAGATATTTTCCAGTGAAAAATGAGTTGAGACTTGTTTGGAGAGGTAGAATCGAAGTTATAGAGGATGACGAGTTTTGAAGAGATTCTCATGGGGAAATTATATTATGTATCCGAACAAAATTGTCTTTAGAGAGTTTTATTTGGCTCTATTGCATTAGGCAAGCCTCCTTAATAGTCAGTATGGCTAATTTTGATAAGCTACGCACGCAGATAAGCTATGCACACAGATGCGTGTGCAAACACATATATATAATTTTAGAAAATAAACTGATAAGCTACGCACACAGATGCGTGCGTAAACACACATATATAATTTTAGAAAAAAACTGATAAGCTACGCACACAAATGCGTGCACAAACACACATATATAATTTTAGAAAGCCAGTGTACGGTTTACATTTTGATACTAATTCAGTTTATGATACTATTTGAAGGGCCTTAGCACCCTCATCAACGCAAGAAAGAAAAACTGATAAGCTAAACTTAGAGAATGAAACTGGTGAAGTCTGGAATAAGAAGAATATTAACCAAAATGAAAATCTATGTAATCTTTATTGCTCAGATTCGAATTCAAGTTAAGAAGCAAACAAGAACACCTGAGATTCAAAGCATTTCTTCTGCAATGCAAATCTGAATTTCTAGTTTGTGAAGATCTGTAGAAAAATCTTTCCAGATTTCAAAATTTTGGAATCTTTGCTTTAAAACAAGAACCAGGTGATTAAACTCTAACTTGTTTAACTAAAATCTGGATGCATGACTAGAAGCTTGTTGAAAAATATGTTTGCATGTTGTTGTACTGAGTGTATTTGTCTATGATCTGCTTGCATGTGAAAGAAATATCAAAGTGTATCTTTGTTCTAAAAAAAATGCAGAGTACAAATTGGAGAAAGAAAATTCATTTTCTTTTGGTTTAATCTTTGTTAGACTATGATTCTCAAACAAAATATGTTTGTTTAAGTTTAAACTAAAATTTGAAAATATTTTTAAGTTTTAAAAATAAAAACATTTTCTGGAAAAGATAAAAGTACAGAGGAACATTGATTTATATTAAAACTCAAATGCCTTGATTTGTAAACTTGTCTATATAATATGAATCCTCTATTAAAAACTTGATTTTTAAAACTAGAAATTCGAATTTTAGTTGAGTTATGGTGATGCATTTCTAGGTTGATCAAAAATGGGAGTTTGGTCGAAATCTGGTGATTGGATGGATTCGAGGGGTCGAGGCTTGGATCGGAGCTGTAATGGTGAACGACGAAGTTGAGAAAAATGGTGGAGGAGTTTGTTCACCGTGGCATCGAAGATTGGTGAATTTTTTTAAACCCTAGTTCGATCTGGGTTCATAGAAATTGTCGCGGTGAATTTGTAAATGCATCGAGCTTGGCCTAATTTAAGAAGGTTATACCGGAGAGATGAACGAAGTCGTAGGAAGTGGCGTAGCGTTTATGGTGGTCAGGATGGCCATGATGAGATGATTTTTTGAAGAAGTTAAGAGTTCAGGTTCTACTGTGAAACTCGATTTCGTTTCGAGCTTCGCGATTTGGGTTTGAGGGTCGGAAATGGATGAGTGGTTGATCGTCGTCGTGTAGAGCAAGTCACCGTAGGTATCGACGTCGTTGATGGCTTGTGCACGTGCACAGTGGCGTTGGTCATGCCTGAGTTGTTGAGTTCATGTGCGATTCGAGATGTTGTTCGGGTGGGATTAGTTGAAGCTCGAGTTTGTACTCGAGTTAGTGAAGTGTTCCTTTTCCAGCTTGTGTAAAGTTTAAAACTAAACTAACATAAAAGATGAAGATGAATTATCTAGAGTCAGTACTCGAGACAGTTACGGGTTAAACCCGAAGATTAAGTTGTTGTTTAAAAAGTTTTTCAAACTAGTTTTAAAATTTAAAACTTAAATTATTTTAAACTACTACATGATAAATGAATTAAACTATTTGATTTAAGAAAGTTTATACTTTGTTAACTTAAATTGAAGTGTTTATGCTTTCTAAATAATAATAATAATAATAATAATAATAATAGTAGTAGTAGTAGTAATATATTTAAGTTGAAATGTTTTAATATTTTTAAGTAATTAATGAATTTTTTTATTTAAAGGTTAGATAAGTTTTATAATTAAAGATTACTTTATTTAATAAAGTAATTAAAGTTAAATTAATTAATAATTTTAGATTGATTAATTTATAAAGGTCTAATTAATTAATTATGGATTAATTAATTGATAATTAAGAATTAATTTAATTAAATAATTAAGGATTTATTTAATTATAATTAATAGATAATTAATTGAATAATTAAAGATTAATTAATAAATTATTAGTAATTAATTAACTAAGTAATTAGTGATTAATTAATTAATAATTAATAATTAATTAATTAAATAATTAGGGTTAATTAATTAAGTAATTAAATATTAATTAATTTATAATAAATAGTTAATTAACTAATGATTAAGAATTAATTAATTAAATGATTAAGGTTAATTAATTATAATTAATTAAGTAATTAAGATAAATTAATTTATAATATGTAATCAATTAAGCAATTAATTAAGATTAATTAATTTTTAATTAAGAATTGATTAGTAATTAATTAAGGAATGATTAATTCTTAATCAAGTTTTATTAATAAATAATTAGAGTTATTAATTAATAGTTAAAGGATAATTAGTTAATTAATTAGTTAATTAAAGATTAACTAATTGATAATGAGATTAATTAAGAAGTGTAAATGATTGTGATTAATTAATTAATGATTGGTTAAGCAAGGTAAAGTGATTAATTCTTAAGTAATTAATTTAATTTGAATTAATTAAATTAATTATAATATGAATTAGAGATATGCTTGCTTATGGATGATTGTTTTGAATTGAATGTCTAGATTTGATCAATATCTGTTGGATGATAATCTGAGATATTCAGTGATGAGATATTGTATTTATCTATGATAGATGTTTGTTATTATCTGTGGATAATGCTTTGTGAATTCAATGCTTAAAATTGAATTGAATTGTTTAAACCTTTAAACAACTTGACCTTTAAGACACGCTTGGATTTCGATGAGACCGAGATCAGGAATCAAGTTTGATTATCCGAAAACCACATCGATCCAAGTTAAACGTTAGGTCGTGACATCTCAAAGTGAAGATCGAGATGGAGTTTCAAAGTGCAAGGGTTATTATCGTTAACTCTGAGGGAGATTTCAAAAATGAGTGTAACGAAATAATGCCTTCGGTTTCTTTCGAACCCGGAATGAACTTTTAAGGATTGAATGCTTTCAGCACATCGTCAGGTGGACGATGAGCCTTCTAAGAGATGTGTTCTATGAAGGTAATCGTAGCCTCAAGCCTCATCAATCGAGAATGGCTAAAACAGGGAAGGTGCAGCAAAGCGAAGTGGGTCATGCCCAAGTAGGATGAGATTTACCCCTGTCTAGAAGTCCCTTATTTTTTCGGCTGTGTGGGCAGTTGTTGGCCACAACTGCAGGGTTGTGTTGTTCGAAACTGTCCAGTAAGTGATGGTTCCGGCCTTGTGTTACAGTGGATGTAGGGTGGATCCTCGGTACAGTGATCTAGGCCCCGTACTGTGACAGGCGGTACCGCAGTAGCCGTGCCATTGATGGAAACCCATTTTCCCTACGTGACTCTAAGGTTTTGATTTTATTACCCACTTTTGTGGCTAGTATCTGGAATTTAATCATGTAACAATTTTGGCTATTTTCTATTTACTTGAAGTCCCTAGACCCTATTATAATATCACTGGATTTCATATAAAATGTTTTGGTTAGCGTAAGGTAAAAACTTACCCATGTTTATGTGTGGGAAGTCTTACGTGATACCTTTTGTTTTTCAAATCATTTTAAAGTTAAACAACTTTAACCTGTTTACTCACGCCAGACCCATGTCTGACCTGGAGTTTATTTTTTTTTCATAAACTCTTGGGTACTCAAATTTTTATGAGTAGCCAAGTGATCAGGTTGGGATTGTCAAATGTTTTGGAAGCTGGAGCTGGAATCCAGACGTACCTATCAATCTTATCCGCCATGTAGTGACATTTTGATGTTGTATTTTGGGTTGTATGGTTTGGCAGACTCTTGCAAATGTCTAATGTAATGAAGTCGTATTATTTTGTGTACTCTGATATGTAAAACTATGTAATGGATATGTGTAATATTATATTTTGTTCCGTTTTCGCTGTGAGATTCTAATGTTGTTGTTCTTTTCTTTCTATCTTTTCTATTTATATCTCTTTCTTTTTTTGTTGATGATACGTCTTTCTGTGGACTGAAAGACGGGTCGTCACAGTTGGTATCAGAGCGTAGGTTGAGAAACACCTAGGCTCTGGAGTAGTATCTATCTTGAGAGTGCGTATTTGTAATTTTCTTATATAACTATATCTTTATCTGAATTGGTTGGGTTACCTGTCCAGGTAGCCAAAATGAGTTCAAGAGGCAGAAGGGGAAGGGTTGTAGGAAGCACATCGACTAATGATAGGAGTGGTCAGACTGATAATGAGGCTGTTAATCCAACACCGCCTCCAGTCAGTTTTGCTTCCTTATGCAAGGACTTCATCAACCTTGGAGGAGAACCATTTAAAGGGTCAGAGGCTATAATTGAGGTCCAAGCATGACTACGCTCTTGTGAGAGAATCTTTAAGAGCATGAAATTATTGGATGAGCAGAAGAGGTTAATGACTTCATGGCAATTACAAGGAGGTGCTGCAGCCTGGTGGGATGCAGTGACAGCAAATATCTCTGTTGAAGATATGTCTTGGGAAAAATTTAAAGAGTTGTTTGAGGAGAAATTCATGCCAACTGCAGGGAAAACTCATCTGTATCAGGATTTCTGAATTTAAAGCAAGGGAACATGACTATAGCGGAGTACGAGACCAAATTCAATGAGTTATCTTGCTATGGTCTAGGTCTTATAGACACTCCCCTTAAAAAGAACGAGATGTTTGTACAAGGATTGAGGCCATAATTTCATGAAAAGATGACAGCGCACTTGAAAGGATCTTTTGTGGAGTTAATTGATATGGCGTTAAGATATGAGGATTTCATGAATAAGAGATCAGTGGCACCAGTAGCAGCATCGGGAGGGAATTTTTCTAACCCAAATAAGAGGAAATTCAATCCCAATTGGAAGAAGAAAAACAAGAAGAAGCCTGGAAGAAACAATTGACCTCGCAAGTGCTATAATTATCTACAAGTTGGGCATTTGGCAAATCAGTGTCCTCAAGGAAGAAAGCAGTAGTAGCCGCATCATAGTGGACCAGATTTAGCTTTGGTTCAGAAATCTCTATGCTTCAACTGCCACCAACCAGGTCATATGATCAAGGATTGCCCGCTACTTCATAAAGCCCAGCAGAATAAGGTATTTGCTTTGGAGGGTGCACCATCAACTTCATATAATGGCAAGGGAGTATTGGAAGGTACATTACTTTTAGATGGCAAGTATATTAAAGTTTTGTTTGATTCTGGTGCTTCTTTGATTTTTATTTCTCTGGAATCTGTAGAGAAGTTCTTTCTTACCCCTAGTACTGTAGACAATCCCATCTTTGTATCTAATCCTATAGGGGGTAACCAAATTAGATATGATTTGTAAGGATTTGAGGATTTCCTACCTATCCCATAGTTTTTCTTGAGACCCTTATGTGTTGGATTTTAAGGGGTTTGACCTTATATTGGGGATGGATTGGCCTGATAAGTATAAGGCTTCCTGAATTGTGATGAAAGAATAGTTTCGTTGGAAACTGATCTGGGTAGAATTGCTAGAGTAATGTGTGATAACTCTGGAATTTACTTGAGTAGTCTTTTACATGGAGTTGAGACTTCTCAAGAGGAGGTTGAAGATATCGAAGTGGACCAAGATTTCTCAGATATATTCGAGGAAGTCAAGTGTTAACCTCCGCACCGAGAGATAGAGTTTCGCATAGATTTGGTTCTAGGAGGAGTACCAGTGATTCAGCCTAGTAGGAGGATGGCTCCTAGGGAGAGGGAGGAGCTAACAAAGCAAACTCAAGATCTATTAGAGAAGGGATTGATTAGGCCCAGTTTTTTTTTGTTAGGGTTTTGCTGCGGTGTTTGTCACCAAGTCGGATGGGTCGCTAAGGTTCTGCGTAGACTACCAAGAGTTGAACAAAGTGACCATTCGAAATAAGTATCATCTACCTCGTAATGATGATCTCTTTGACCAGCTGCATGGAGCTTCAGTCTTTTCTCAATTGGTATTAGCATCAGGTTTCCATCAGTTAAGGGTAGCCGAGGACAGTATTCCCTTAACTGCATTTAGGGGACCTAATTGTTTCTATGAGTGGTTGGTTATGCCTTTCGAGTTAACCAACGCTCTTGCCTTCTTTGTCGACCTGATGAACCGAGTCTTTCATGATGTATTGAATAAGTTCGTTTTGGTGTTCATCGATGATATCTTGGTCTACTCTAAGTCAGAAGAAGAGCACAAGCAGCACTTGAGAGTAGTATTGGAAACTCTGAGAAGGCATGTTCTGAAGGCGAAGTTCTCTAAGTGCCATTTTTGGAAATCAGAAGTAAAATTGTTGGGGAACATTGTTTCTGGTGAAGGAATCTCTGTAGATCCAGCAATGGTTGAGACTCTTCTGGAATGGAAACAGCCTCGGACACCGATTGAAGTTCGCAGTTTTCTAGGATTGGCTGGTTACTACAGAAAGTTTATTAAGGATTATTCCAAAATCTCTTCGCACCCAACTAAGCTGACAAGGAAGGGAGCTAAATCTAAGTGGACGCCCAAATGTGAGGAGGCTTTCCAAAATCTGAAGACAAAGTTGACAAGTGCTCCTGTGTTGGATATTCCGGATGGGAAGAGCAAGTTTGAGGTTTATATGGATGCTTGTATAGTTGGACTAGGTGTAGTTCTGATGCAAAATAGTAGGGTAATTGCGTATGCGAGTCGGCAATTGAAGCCACATGAAAGGAACTACGCTACGCACGATCTAGAGTTGTTGGCCATTGTTTTTGCTTTAAAAATCTGGAGACACTATCTTTTGGGAGAGAAGTTCGAGTTATTCACGGATCACAAACCGTTGAAATATCTTTTCTCTCAAAAGGATCTTAATCTGAGGCAGCAGCGATGGGTCGAGTTTTTGGCATCGTATGATTTGGATATTCTGTATACCCCGGGAAAGGCGAACATTGTGGCAGATGTTCTTAGCAGGAATGCAATTCTATCCCTTTTGGAAGTGGTTCCATCTCTTATGGAAAGGATTTCGAGCAAGCAAGAATATGATAGTAGATTAAGAGGAATCATCAGGAGAGTTAAGAAGGATCAGTGTTCCAGCTTTAAGATTGATGACCTAGGGGCACTGAGGATCAACGGAAGGATCTTTGTTTCAAATTTCAAGGAATTGAAGCAGGAGGTCTTATCTGAAAGTCATTACTTCAGACTAAATATCCATCCAGGAATCTCAAAGATGTATAAGGATATGAGAAGGATTTTTTGGTGGCCGGGCATGAAGAAAAATATTGCTAGATTCGTTAATAGTTGTGCTATCTGCCAGCAAGTTAAAGGAGACAAGCTGAAGTCAGCCGGTTTATTGCAACCTTTGGGAATCCCGATGTGGAAGTAGGAGATGGTTTCGATGGATTTCATCGGCGGATTGCCTAGAACCAGAAGGGAAACGAAGGAATATGGGTGATTGTGGATCGTCTAACTAAAAGCGCCCATTTTATACCGTTAAGGCAACCCATACTGCAGCTTCTCCGGCAGAGATTTTCTTGAGAGAGATAGTCAGATTGCATGGTGTTCCAATTACTATTGTAAGTGATCGAGATCCTATCTTCACCGGCAAGTTCTGGGAGGCTTTGCAATCATCTATGGGAACGAGTTTGAGGTTGAGTACAGGATATCATCCCCAGGCAGATAGGCAGACAGAGAGGCTTAATCGAATTCTAGAAGATATGCTGATGGCCGGTGTATTGGATTTTGGTGGATCGTGGGAAGACCATCCACATCTAGTAGAATTCTCTTATAATAATAGTTACGAGTCAAGTATTAAGATGGCTCCTTATGAAGGTCTGTATGGAAGACCGTGTAGATCCCCAGCCTGTTGGATAGAGTCGAAAGACCGTCTTGTGCTTGGACCAGATCCGATCTGTGAAGCATCTGCTAAAGTTGAGCTTATCAAGAAAAGGATGAGAGCTGATCAGGATCGTCAAAAGAAATATGCAGATAAAAGACGAAGACAATTGGAGTTCGAGATTGGTCATTTTGTCTTTGTCAAAGTTTCCCCTATTAAAGGAGCAGTAAGATTTGGGAAGATAGGGAAAATCGCCCCGAGATATATTGGTCCATTCTGAGGGCTCAAGAGGATTGGTGCCGTAGCTTACAAGATTGAATTGCCAGTCCGGATTGCTGGAATTCATACTGTTTTTCATGTATCTCATCTAAGGAAATACGTGCACGATCTATCTCTTATTGTGGAGCCAGCTGTGTAGGAAGACTTAGAGGTTGAGCCAGATTTATCAGTTGTCAGACATCCTGTTCAGATTGTTGATCAAGACGAGAGGCAACTCAGGAGCGAGATAATGAAGCTTGTTAAAGTCCAATGGAGTAAGGATCCCAGAGATTGTACCTGGGCGACTCTGGATAGTTTTAGGAAGGCTTACCAGGATATGTGTCTGGATAGCTAGTGATGTTTGTATTGGATGTATTGTTGTTTGAATGTTTTGTTTGTTGGTTGCTAGTGTATGGATGATATGTATGCTTGAATTGTTGAAATGAAATGAAAGATTTGGATTATCTTTTGTTTAAATTTAGGGGATGGAATTCTTTTAAGGGGGGAGGGATGTGATATCCCAGAATTTCAAACCTAGTTTAAATGTGATAATCTCTTTAATAAGTTAATTAAATTTGATAAAATAGTTATTTTAAACAATAATAATAAATGGGTTGTATTTATATATTGATTTTAAAATAGAATTATTATAAACAAATGGAAATGGATTTGTTAAAATTATATACATATCAAATTTTATTTTTAAATTGAATTTGAAATTTAATTTGGATATTTAAATTGAAATTCAAAATATAGTTATTTATATCTTAAATCATACTTTGATTTTAAAGTATATTTTGTGATTTTATTATGAATATAAAATTTGTTTTATATGAATTTCTTTTATAAAGAATTGATTTATATAAATTAAAAATGTATTTAAAAATTAGAAAATTAATTATAAAAACATTTAAAAATCTATTTTTGCATGAGAATTACATGTGTTAATTTGTAAATCCCTCTTATAACATGTGTTAAGAAAATAAACATGTTTGGTGACAAGTGTCACATTTATATATTATTCTCTTTAATTTTAATAAAACAAAAATTTAATTTATAAAAGTTTACTTCATCTTCTTCATTTAAATTTTCTCATCTCATTTTCTAAATAAACAAGAAATAAATCACTACTTCATTTACAAATCTGAAATTTCATCAATCTCCACTCTTTCAACCAAAAATTAAAGCATAAACTCAAACTCATTTCAAAGTTTCCAAATCTACAAACAAAAATACAAAAACCTGTAAAATCAAATTCCGGTAAAAAGAAATTCAAAGCTCTCTCCACAATTTCAAATCTAAAGCTCAGATTCGAATTCAAGTTAAGAAGCAAACAAGAACACCTGAGATTCAAAGCATTTCTTTTGCAATGCAAATCTGAATTTCCAGTTTGTGAAGATCTACAGAAAAATCTTTCCAGATTTAAAATTTTTGGAATCACTGCTTTTAAAACAAGAACCAGGTGAGTAAACTCTAACTTGTTTAACTAAAACCTGGATGCTTGACAAGAAGCTTGTTGAAAAATATGTTTGCATGTCGTTGTACTGAGTGTATTCGTCTATAATCTGCTTGCATGTGAAAGAAATATCAAAGTGTATCTCTGTTTTTTAAAAAATGCAGAGTACAAAATAGAGAAAGAAAATTCATTTTCTTTTGGTTTAATCTTTGTTAGACAATGATTCTTAAACAAAATATGTTTGTTTAAGTTTAAACTAAAATTTTAAAATATTTTTAAGTTTTAAAAATAAAAACATTTTCTGCAAAAGATAAAAGTACAGAGGAACATTGATTTATCTTAAAACTCAAATGCCTTGATTTGTAAACTTATCTATATAATATGAATCCTCTATTCAAAACTTGATTTTTAAATCTAAAAATTCTACTTTTAGTTGAGTTATGGTGATGCATTTCTGGATTGATCAAAAATGGGAGTTTGGTCGAAATCTGGTGATTGGATGGATCCGAGGGGTCGAGGCTTGGGTCGGAGCTGTAATGGTGAACGACGAAGTTGAGAAAAATGGTGGAGGAGGAGTTTGTTCACCGTGGCGTCGAGGATTGGTGATTTTGTTTTCAAACCCTAGTTCGGTCTGGGTTCATAGAAGTTATCGCGGTGAATTTGTAAATGCATCGAGCTTGGCCAAATTTAAGGAGGTTATACCGGAGACATGAACGAAGTCATAAGCAGTGGCGCAACGTTTATGGTGGTCAGGATGGCCGTGATGAGATGATTTTCTGGCAAAGTTAAGAGTTCAGGTTCGACTGTGAAACTCGATTTCGTTTTGAGCTTTGCGATTTGGGTTTGAGGGTCGGAAATGGATGAGTGGTTGATCGCCAACATGTAGAGCAAGTCGCCATAGGTATCGACGCCGTTGATGGCTTGTGCATGTGCACAGTGGCGTTGGTCGTGCCTAAGTTATTGAGTTTGTGTGCGATTCGAGATGTTGCTCGGGTGGGATTAGTTGAAGCTCGATTTTGTACTCGAGTTAGTGAAGTGTTCCTTTTCCAGTTTGTGTAAAGTTTAAAACTAAACTAAAAAAAAGTTGAAGATGAATTATCTCAAGTCGGTACTCGAGACAGTTACGGGTTAAACCCGAAGATTAAGTTGTTGTTTAAAAAGTTTTTCAAACTAGTTTTAAAATTTAAAACTTAAATTGTTTTAAACTACTACATGATAAATGAATTAAACTATTTGATTCAAGAAAGTTTATACTTTGTTAACTTAAATTGAAGTGTTTATGCTTTCTAAAATAATAATAATAATAATATAATAATTAAGTTGAAATGTTTTAATATTTTTAAGTAATTAATGAAACTTTTTTATTTAAAGGTTAGATAAGTTTTATAATTAAAGATTACTTTATTTAATAAAGTAATTAAAGTTAAATTAATTAATAATTTTAGATTGATTAATTTATAAAGGTCTAATTAATTAATCAATTATGGATTAATTAATTGGTAATTTATAATTAATTTAATTAAATAATTAAGGATTTATTTAATTATAATTAATAGATAATTATTTAAATAATTAAAGATTAATTAATTAACGATTAGTAATTAATTAATTAAGTGATCAGTGATTAATTAATTAATAATTATGAATTAATTAATTAAATAATTAGAGTTAATTAATTAAGTAATTAAACATTAATTAATATATAATAAATAGTTAATTAATTAATGATTAATAATTAATTAATTAAATGATTAAGGTTAATTAATTATAAATAATTAAGTAATTAAGATAAATTAATTTATAATTTGTAATCAATTAAGCAATTAATTAAGATTAATTAATTGTTAAATAAGGATTGATTAGTAATTAATTAAGGAATGATTAATCTTTAATCAAGTTTGATTAATAAATAATTAGAGTTATTAATTAATAGTTAAAGGATAATTAATTAATCAATTAAAGATTAATTAATTGATAATGAGATTAATTAAGAAGTGATTAATTAATAAATGATTGTGATTAATTAATTAATGATTGGTTAAGCAAGGTAAAGTGATTAATTCTTAAGTAATTAGTTTAATTAGAATTAATTAAATTAATTATAATATGAATTAGAGATATGCTTGCTTATGGATGATTGTTTTAAATTGAATGTTTAGATTTGGTCTATATCTATTGGATGATAATCTGAGATATTCTATGATGAGATATTTTATATATCTGTGATAGATGTTTGTTATTATCTGTGGATAATGATGTGTGAATTCAATGCTTATAATTGAATTGAATTTTTTAAACCTTTAAACAACTTGACCTTTAAGACACGTTTGGATTTCGATGAGACCAGAATCGGGAATCAAGTTTGATTATCCGAAAACCACATTGATCTAAGTTAAATGTTAGGTCATGACATCTCAAAGTGAAGATCGAGATGGAGTTTCAAAGTGCAAGGGTTATTGTCGTTAACTTTGAGGGTGATTCCAAAAATGAGTGTAACGAAATAATGCCTTCGGTTTCGTTCGATCCTGGAACGAACTTGTATGGATTGAATGCTTTCAGCACATCGTAAGGTGGACGATGAGCATTCTAAGAGATGTGTTCTATGAAGGTAATCGTAGCCTCATCAATCGGGAATGTCTAAAGCAGGGGAGGTGCAGCAAGGCTAAGTGGGTCATGCCCAAGTAGGACGAGATTTACCCCTGTCTAGAAGTCCCTTATTATTTCGGCTGTGTGGGTAGTTGTTGGCCACAACTGCGGGGTTGTCTTGTTCGGGACTGTCCAGTAAGGGATGGTTCCGGCCTTGTGTTGCAGGAGATTTAGGGTGGATCCTCAGTACGGTGATCTAGGCCTCATACTGTGATGGGCGGTACCCTAGTAGCCCTGCCATTGATGGAAACCCATTTTCCCTACGTGACTCTACGATTTTAATTGTGTTACCCACTTTTGTGGCTAGTAGCTGGAATTTAATCATGTAACAATTTCGGCTATTTTTTATTTACTTGAAAACCTTAGACCCTATTATAATATCACTGGATTTCTTATAAAATGTTTTGGTTAGCGTAAGGTAAAAACTTACCCATGTTTATGTGTGGGAAGTCTTACGTGATACCTTTTGTTTTTCAAATGATTTTAAAGTTAAACAACTTTAACCTGTTTACTCACACCAGACCCATGTCTGACCCGGAGTTTATTTTGTTTTTCATAAACTCTTGGGTACTCAAATTTTTATGAGTTGCCAAGTGATCAGGTTGGGATTGTCAAACGTTTTGGAAGCTGGAGTCCAGACGTACCTATCTATCTTATCTGCCATGTAGTGACATTTTGATGTTGTATTTTGGGTTGTATGGTTTTGCAGACTCTTATAAATGTCTAATGTAATGAAGTCGTATTATTTTATGTACTCTGATATGTAAAACTATGTAATGGATATGTGTAATATTATATTTTTTTTGTTTCCGCTGTGAGATTCTGATGTTGTTGTTATTTTCTTTCTATCTTTTCTATTTCTATCTATTTCTTTTCTTATTGATGATACGTCTTTCTATGGATTGAAAGACGGGTCGTCACAATATGCCTGGTAAATTTGACTGTCCAGGACCCAAAATATCTCGATAATCTTAGCATAATACAGTGTAATCATCAATGGCTTTGGGTTCTTCTTTACCATATTCATTAAATTATGATTATCATCCGTAGAGCGGAATGTTTCCTAATGAAGAACCGTTAATAAAAATTTGATCAAGGGTGGGCAAAGTAACAAAAAAAACAATGGTAAACGAAAAAAATAGTTAGTGATAAAGAAAAAAAGAGTGATGACAATCCACAAACTCATCATGGAGCCAGACTATTGCTACTTTATGTTGTTCTACTAAAGTTTCCAAGTAAAGTAGCCATTAGATCAGACCCATCTCTTTGATCTTTCTATTTTTCTAACTTGGCAAGATGGTTTTTTATGATCTCATATACTCTTCGAAATTCATTTTGTACCACTTTCAAAATTGGAAAGCTCGATGTCCAGTCATTTATTCAGTAGACATTTTGCTTTATTCTAACTTTATTAGAATTTGGTTATAACACAAATAATAGTGAAAGGGAATGTATGAAAACTAAAATTATTGAAACTAAATGAATTGAAAAAAAACCTTGATCTGAAGAATTATCAACTAAGCAGACTATCAAATATGAAGAGGAAAAAATTTGACCAATCATAAGCGAAGTTATAATTTATTTTCATACGCACCTATCTTGATAAAATAAATGTTTTGAAAGCCATTTTGCTATTTTGAACAGCTGTGAGCTACATATTGCAGAAATAGTTACTTAAACGAAACACATGTGGTTGATTTGTTCTATGGTTTATAGGTAAAATTAGTAATAAAATTAAGTTTGCAAAGACATAGCTATATAATGTTATATTTAAAATTCTTCCATAACTTATAATGCACTGACAATGTTGACTACTTACATGCAGTAATGAGAACAATGTCTATAAAATGTCAAACTTAATTTATTTTTGAATACCAATATATTTTACCTTAAAATTAGTGATGCTCTGGAAGTTTTTGGTTAAATAAAATTTGAATATATGTTAACATGTGATTGTTTTTTATTTCAAAAATTGTGGTAATTAATATATCCAAACTCAACAATGCGTTCTTTGAGGGATGAAGTATTGTGAAGATCCAAATAACAAGCAATAGGTACTATAACTAACTAATGCTTGTTCCAAGAAATTACATGGAGTGATTAATAACGTTTTCTTTTGCATCTGTTAAGTCAATTAAAAGTGAAAAATTAAAAGAATGATCTTATTAAGGTCATCAAGGTAGACTACATGCAATATAATATGATAATTTAAGAGCATAACTTGCATTTAGGGTGCGTTGTCTGCATATTATGGGCAAAATTAATATAAACCCTTGACCAAAAGATCTAATTTCACAAAGGACAATCTTCAAACAAAATTATGAAGTATGTTAAGTGATAACATAATCACCATTTTAAGAAGGTGGATAAATAATAAAAAAATTAAGTAGATTAGAAGAATCAAAACATTATATACAGCTGAGTCTGTAATATAACTTGGGTTGTTCCTGTATTTAGGTTTCCAAGCCATGCACTATTTTGGATGCCATGATTATAAAGAACTAGCAAGCTGAGACATATGCAAATAATCCTTTTAAGTGCCTTTTCACGTTGATTCTAAAATAAACACAAATATTGGTTAGAGGAATTGATCTTATGGGACCTACATCGGAAGAACACAACATTACCCATTTGTGTAAAGGCCTGCAAATCCGTACCCCTTTAAAGCTGGCAAATTCCCACAACAATTCAGCTAAAGAGGAACAAACTTACGAATCTTTAGGATTTAAAGAAGAAGAGGTAGAATAAGAAACAGAAACAATAACAGAATCTCACATATCGCAGTGGAACAAATATAATAGATAAATAAATATCTTTGAACAGAATTACTAAATCAGTTATTACATTACATCACATTACATTATCAGAGTTTACAACAACAAACAACAGAAAGAAATACTACATATATAAGTGATATGCCTCGCCATCCAGCTCCAACTCTTGATTTCCGTAGCAACTTCTTGACTTCGCCGCCGAATAACTGCTAACCTGACTCTAGGCTGGCCATGTGGAAAATTATGGGCACCCAGAGTTTAGAAAGGGAACAATAAACTCCAGGTCAGACATAGGACTGGTGTGAGATCTTAAAAATAGTTACTTTCTCAAAGGAAATAAAACGAAATCCGCTATGCTTTTGGAAAATGAAACTACCATAAGGCCTCCCGCCACACACACAATGCAAACGCAGAATTGGAGAAGATTTCTCCTTATGATAGTCAAACTTGCTTAATACGTAAAATATTTTCAATATTATCATTAGTGCATAGTGCAGAAAATATTTCAAAAGTATAATATTAATCTTAGGCAGCATAGACATTTCGTACTATGCCTACTATAGCCATCATCTAAACAGTAGTGACCATCATAAGTAAATGGCAGGTTATACAACTAAAACCGTACTGGGCTCGTATTGGGAATTGGATTTCCAACAAATTGTCAGGCTAAGGAACTTCCTACTGCCACATGGGTACGCCTCTGGAGGGAAGTCCCAAGAACTTAACCAAATCTCTACCAACACAAGGTCGGGTTACCTCTGTAACTAGGTAACTACTACACGAGTTTGCCATCCCCCGGTCCTTTGGGACCTTTATCCGAGGATCCTCCACACCAACAACCACAAAGAAAATTATTTGCAGTAACCACAAAGGTTAAATATCATGGCTCCATACCTGACACCACCCTTTTCCAGAAGGAAATGACATGCCCTAAAGGGCGCGACCCTCATAACCTTGCCGCATCTTTCCTGTTTTGATCATTTCCGGGGTGTGAGGTCCGACGAGGCCTCGTCCACAAAGCTACACTTTTCACAAAGTCATGTTTTGATCAACAAATGATCAGCATCACTTCGTATGCCACGTTACCAAATTAGGAATGTATCACTAGTCACCATCAACTACATAACCTCTAAGCTCGTACGTCTCAGAGAAGGGTGTTATGCTAAGAGAATAAATTCTCGCCACCAACAGAAATGTATTTGATAGAAACCAGCTTTACATCTCAAAGTGTAACGTTAGACACACATCCATACAAGTCCGTTCCCGGATCGAACGGAACCGAAGGCACTTCAAAGAAGCCCTTGCAAATCCGGATATTCACAAATCACGGCCGGAATCCCCATCACAAAGGGTAATAGAATCTCTATACCGGAGCAACCCGATGCAGAGACATTCGACAGGTAATCCTTTCATTTTCGAAAAAACCCGGTCTTCAACACCGTCTTCAAATGCAACCCCATTTTGTCGTATCGTTGTTCGAAATGGGTTTTATCACACAAAGTCCTCTCCCGGCTAATCCGAATAACGAGCGCTTATTTTTAAAAATAAGTGTTCATTCAGATTTCAAACAAATCACAACAATTTCCACTTTGATCTTTTAAATAAAGGATCCATCACAATTACAGAGGTTCGATGTGGTTTTCGGATATCCACTTGGAATCAGACCCCCGGTCACATCGAAATTCAAACGCCATTTAAAAAAGCCAATATTGATAGTCGGTTATTTAACTATCAATAAATATTTACAACAAACACCAAGATTTAAATAATTTTCCAATTATTTATTTTCAAAACATCTTTGAAAGATATATTTCACACTTCAACCATTTGAAAACAAATTTCAAATTATTTTCCACATTTCGATACTTTGAAAACAAATTTCAAATCACTTTTCCTTACGCGGAATACGTTTCCAAATATTTATTGATTTTCATTGAAAATCTGCCGAGATCAAATGTTTTAAAATAATTTAAATTACTTATCCAAACTTATATACTTGGATATTCAGAAGAAAAACTATTTTAAAACAATTTATCTAAACATTAGTTGTGAGGATATTATATTAAAATCTCATATAAAATTCAAGTCCAAACTAACTTTACAATAAATTAATAGATAGGCTATAATTATTTTGAATACCAATTTTCTAAATCAAATATCAATTAAATCTTCAAGTGATTACTTCTATAATTAATTAAATAAATTTTCTACTTTAAAGATTTTCAAATAACTTAAGAAAATAAATTTTCTTCGAAATATTCTTCCAAACCAATTTCTAGAACTTTTAATTTATACTTCAAAAGTTGCTCTAAAAATATACTCGGCTTCCCAGGAAAGAATTCTCTTTCCATTTATATCAATTAATTAATCTTCTCGATTTATTTTAATTTACATTCCAAATCTGTGAATTCCTTTCACACTTTTAAAAATAACCAAATGTTTATTTTTAAAACAAATTTCCCTTTACCTTTATAAATTCCCATTGTGAATTTAAACTTCTAAATATCCTTTGATATAAGATTTTCAAATCGATTTCTAAATATTCATTTTTAGCACCGAATTAAATTCTGAATTGATTTCCAAATTTATTTACAAGTACCAAATCAATTTCCAAAATTGTTTTCTTAATTTATTTCAACACCAAATTTATTTTCTCTTGAAACAAATTCCGCCTTCTAAATTTATTCAATTTTCTAAAATTAATTTACTATAAATTTCTACTAAATTTCAAAAATCCAATTTTATTTATTCCTGATATCCTACGATACCAAAAATATATTCGGCTAAATTATGGCCTTCAAGGATTTCAATTACAAATAATCACACACAGATTATAAATAATCAACACACGAAATATGAAACAAATTCAATATTTGAGGAATCCAGTTGGATCCCCCCAACCTGTTTTCCCCGCATCTACAGACGTTAACACAACAATTAAATACCAATTCCACTTCGAGGTGGAATATCGTGGTATATGGGATTTATAAAATATCATCTGCAATTATGCGGCGCAATAGGGTCTCGTCCTCTATATAATGCATAAAATCAACAACTCCAATATATATACTATATACTACTATATATATAATATCATCCGGTGAATAATTATTATAAATCAATCATTCAAGCACACAGTCAACCAATTTAAATTTAACTATTAAAATTTAAATCCGAATAATATTGATTGAGTGAGAAGATCTCACCTTTGATTTGCAATCCATTTCAATTCCGACTTGATTTCTCCATTTTAGACCTTGAATAAAAATTTATATGATTTATTAATATTCGAAATAATCAAATAACAAATTTTCGTTTGGGAATTTCAATTATTCAATGATTTTATCTTAAACAAATTTCTTTTAATAAATTTTATTTGACTAACAATTAAATTTAAAAACTGAATTTCCTTTTTAAAGATCTTTTACTCACCAAGATAATTAATAAGCTAGTTAAACATTTTTCTTCCAAATTCATTATTTAAAATAACTAGTAATCTAAAATAGGTATATATATAATAATTTCTTTTTAGCTTTATCTATATAAATAAATTTTCTACTTATATATAAAAATCTGCATTTTTAACTTACTGTACACATAAATATCTACTGAATAAAATCAACCTGTAAATTGAAAAGTAGTTATTATATAAACCTTACTGTACATTTAAATCTTATTTATCTGTATAATTTCTGCTTAAACCCTATACTTTACTTACATCTACATGTTTATACGTAAAATTAAAAATAACTGGGAAAAGGAAGATTCGAACCTTACTTCTCGTCGAACACTGAAATCGGCTTCGCCCTAGAAAGCCTTTGCCCAAATCGATATTGCCAAACCCTAACCACACTTGCGACGCCCAAGCACCACCACGGCCTCGAGCTCGTCTTCGCGTCGAACTTTCCTCGAGATCCCACGAACTTGGACCACTTTTCACTGCGCAACCACTCGCGTGCTCGACTTGAAGATGCAGAGAAAGGATTCGCGACCTCCCCAAAGCCAATTGCCATTCGACGACATGCCATCGCGAATCCCCCCAGACACACGCGCACGCAAGCACGACTTCATCCCACCGCCTCTAGACGAAGAACATGACGCAGCCATCGACGAACATCCCTATGCGCTTCAATCACGTGCACGCAAACACGAGTTCAATCCCCAACCCCATGCCATTCGTCGCGATACCATTGGCATCGCCACTCCAGCGCGAACAAAGCTCGCGAACGATTTTTTTTCCGAATCTGACGAATCGATTTATGAAAGAGGAAGCTAGGGATTTGCGATGAGGAGTCAGCTCGGCTATAGATATTGAAGAGGGGAAGAGTGTAGAGGAAGGTAGGGTTTGATTTTTTTATAATTTTTTTATATTCAAAATATCTCGTATAACCTAACTTGAAATCCCAAAATCCTATCGAGGCGTGCCGCTAGGCGTTTATAATGTTATACGTCTATTCCGAACGCAATGAAAAGGTTTCGAGTCCTAATTCCATCGTATGGAAAAGATAGCCTTTTGAACCAGTTATTAAATTAAATTTCGATTTAATTTTCAGCGCGTTTAAATATCGTACGCTCACACAGCAACCCCAATCACTATGAAATTTGAAATCCAATAATAAAACAATATCACGGATCCAACGGAACTGGTTTTATCAAAATCCGAGACTGGTTCTAGGAATGCTAGTTTGAAATATCGACTTAAACAATAAAATTTCAATACTGAACAAAACATCTCCAAATTCAATTCTGAAGCTTCCATTATCTTCAGTATCATCAATATAAATTTTCTAAGCCTTGAAAATATTTTTTTTATTTAGCTTAAACCGAGGATTCAAATTTTTTACCCAACTTCAATAAATTAAATTCAAAAATTTAATCGCCAAATTCATAGTTATATTTGAAATTCAAGCTAAACCATCATTCGAATATTTAAAATCGATTAAATATTTTCATTTTCAATTGTCAAAAAGTCAGGGTTATCACATTCTTCCCCCCTTAAAAGAATTTCGTCCCGAAATTACTAGTTAGGAAGAATGATCCTCAACCCATTTAATATCTTCCCGACACCAAATAGTTTTATCATCTTACCAAAACAAATCTAATTATTTAAGACCTATCATTAATTCAACTAACTTCCCAACTTCAATTATAAATTTCATACAACATTGCTTTCTTTACCAATTTAAATTTAAATTCAAATTTCCAAAATTTTCTCAAAATTTTCTAACTCCCTAAATTTTCGAAAAATTTCGCCAGCGTCTCCTTTGTGCGGCTAGCTCGGTATGACTAGAAAATGGCACCACAGTCTCTCAAATTCCAAAAGAAAACAAAACGCCAAGTGGCCAGACGAGAAAATCATCAAATTTCATATAGAAATTTAAATACGTTCCTTTTGTCGAGCAATTCAATTTTATCTTTGAAATCAAAATCCCAATTCCATTTCCCTGTACACACCTGTATATTCTGATATCCATAATATCCAATTACAACATTCAAATATCATTTTATACATTTCCTTACAGGAGTTTCATATATACTTTTATTCAAATTTGTTTTCCCATTACCATATGAATTCAATTTATCTCCAATCCCGAATATTGAATTTTATCTTTCAATTATAACTGATTCATATCATTATTTTAAATTAGTTTCATTCACTAATTTACTTTAATTTCCAATTTGAAATCGTTTTCCGCTAACAAAAAAAAAATTCAAAAATTTTCTAACTCCCAAAATTTTCAGAAAATTTTGGCAATGTCCCCTTTATATGGAGAAGTGATTTGATGATATATATATCGACCCACCCGGTCAAAAAAACAAAAACAGTTCATATTTTCTATTTTTATTGCGTAGGCGTACCTTATTTAGCTTTTTAAGAAAGCGACTTATTTTTAGAATTTTAGCGCGACCAAATCCAGCCAAACAGCCTCCCTGTACTTGTACTTACTCAATTTAACACATAAGTGACATATATAGGAAATCTATTTACATTTCACTCATTTTCAATAGTAAACACATAGTTTTCACAAGCAAAATATTCAAAATTATTTCCATTAGCAATTTATATGGTTTTGATACAATTTTAGTTGCTTACAACTAAATCACACATCATTTCCATTCAATTTCAATGGTTTACAATGCACTTCCTTTCATTCAATTCATTTTTAACCGAAACGAACTCATATCCATTTCAATTGATTCAAAAATCAATTATATTGGCTTTCATTAACTCATAGAATTTTATGCAATCTCATTTACGTCATATGACAACCATTTCTATGCAGATTCGATGATATTCACTAAATAGAATATCCAATCTAGTTTATAACTAATTTAAATTGATACAAACTTAATTTACTCTTTATTCCATTTCATTTCCAATTTATTCCGTTCAATTTATTTTGCATTCCATATTCACATTCATTTTTGATTTTAAACAAACCCATATTATTCCAATTGATTAAAAATTCAATTTTATTCACCTCTGTTAATATATTTACTTCCGTTTACAATTATTGAATGTCGATTCATTTCAAATCGTACTTAATTTCGTCATTCCTTTAATTAGTCGTATTTACTAATTTTATTTCAATATTTCACTTTGTTTAATAAAAACCAAATTCAATTCCAATTCCAGTTCTGCTTACTTACAAATTCGAAATGAATTTCAACATTCAATTTCAGTTTCATTTACTTGCAATTGTAAATTTATTAGTAGCTTCAGAAATTTATTTCCATAATTCAAACTCAATTCCTATTCATTTGTCTTAACCCCAAATTTATTTTCAACTTAATAAATTTTATTTAAGAAATCATTATACCTAGTCTCCTTAGACTTTTCTTTAAATTCACTTCATTTAATTGATTCACTTATACTTATTTTAATTTAACTCCATCCTTTAGGTTAAATTCATTCTATCAATGTCAAATTGTATAAGTTATCAACTTAATGATATTCCATAAATATTTTATATAACATTCCAGAGTCTTTTCAACCTTTCAAAACCACTATTGAAAACAATTCAAATTATCCTTTGAATTTCAAAACTAAACCTAAATTTTCCAAACAACTTTGTTTTAAAATAATTCGGTAGCAATTCCTCTTTTGAAAACTCGAAAATGAACATCAATGATGTTGCAGTTATCACCGAAGTTATTTTCCAGTGACCGAAAAGAGTTTAGTGCTTTTCATCCCTTCAAAAATCTATTTCTAATCCCAAAAGGAATTTAATTTCCAAACTTAAATCCTTGATTTAATTTTCATTTATCAAATCCATTCCATCGACTAATTTAATTAAATTAGTTTTATTCACTTATCCATTTTAAATTTCAAATTTCCATTCTTAATTTATCTTGAATTCATTTTATCAATAACAAGGAAATTTTCAATTTATTTCTAGTTACTTGAATTTATGTGCAAATTCAACCATTTTTATTTAACTCACAGTTCAAGTTTAATTTAACTAATTCAACTTTCCTATTTCATGAATTAATTAATAATCATATTAGTTTACTTGAATTCAATCCACTTTATTTTTTCAAAGTTTGGATTTTTATATTCTTAGCTTTTGGTTTTGATTTCAATCCCTCATACAACGATAAGAATAATTTAATATTATCGCTTCCTAACAACCAAGCAACCATATATTATAGTAATTCATAGAAAATAATTTCTTTTATATACAAAAATAGTTTTGGGTAAAATTATTTCATTTACCCTATTTTAAAACAATACTGTGTCGGTTTATCCTATTTAAGAGTTTAGAAACCCCTATCGATACAGTTGGCCAATCTGCACCGACCAGAATCTATAACAATCAACCAATAAGTCAACACAATACAAAACAATTTTATATTCACTAACAAATACGCGCTCATATCAATTATTACACTCACACTCATTCTAGAGTACTGCTGACTCTATCTCTAATGAGTAATACCCAACAGAGCCAAGGTTATCGCTTAATCAAAGGCTCTGATACCAAATGTAAAGTCCCGCAAATCCGTACCCCTTTAAAGCTGGCAAAATCCACAACAATTCAGCCAAAGAGGAACAAACTTACGAATCTTTAGGGTTTAAAGAAGAAGAGGTAGAAGAAGAAACAGAAACAATAACAGAATCTCACATATCGAAGCGGAACAAATATAATAGATGAATAAATATCTGTAAACAGAATTACTATATCAGTTATTACATTACATCACATTACATTATCAGAGTTTACAACAACAAACATCAGAAAGAAATATTACATATATAAGTGATACGCCTCGCCAACCAGCTCCGACTCCTGATTTCCAAAGCAACTTCTTGACTTCGCCTCCGAATAACTGCTAACCTGACTCTAGGCTGCCCGTGTGGAAAATTATGGGCACCGAGAGTTTAGAAAGGGAACAATGAACTCCAGGTCAGTCGTGGGACTAGTGTGAGATCTTAAAAATAGTTATTTTCACAAAGAAAATAAAAAGAAATCCGCTATGCTTTCGGAAAATGAAACTACCAAAAGGCCTCCCGCCACACACACAATGCAAATGCAGGATTGGAGGAGATTTCTTCTTATGACAGTCAAACATTCTTAATACGTAAAATCTTTTTGATATTATCACTAGTGCATAGTGCAGAAAATATTTCGAAAGTATAATATTAATCTTAGCCAGCATAGACATTTCGTACTATGCCTACTATAGCTACCATCTAAACAGTGGTGACCACCATAAGTAAATGGAAGGTTATACAACTAAAACCGTACTGGGTTCGTATTAGGAATTGGATTTCCAACAAATGGTCAGGCTAAGGAACTTCCTACTACCACATGGGTACGCCTCTGGAGGGACGTCCCGAGAACTTAACCAGCTCTCTCCCAACACAAGGCCGGGTTATCTCTGTAACTAGGTAACTACTATATGAGTATAACATCCCCCGGTCCTTTGGGACCTTTATCCGAGGATCCTCTACACCAGCAACCAAAAAGAAAGTATTTGCAGTAACCATAAAGGTTAAATATCAGGGCTCTATACCTGACACCACCCTTTTCCAGAAGGAAATGACATACCCTAAAGGGCGCGACCCTCATAACCTTGCCGCATCTTTGATGTTTCGACCATTTCCGGGATGTGAGGTCCGTTGAGGTCTCGTCCACAAAGCTACACTTTTCACGAAGTCATGCTTTGATCAACAAATGATAAGCAACACTTCATACGCCACGTTACCAAATTGGAAATGTATCACTAGTCACCATCAACTACATAACCTCTGAGCTCGTACGTCTCAGAGAAGGGTGTTAAGCTAAGAGAATAAATTCTCCACCACCAACAGAAATGTATTTGATAGAAATCAGCTTTACATCTCAAAGTGTAACGTCAGACACACATCCACACAAGTCCGTTCTAGGATCGAACGAAACCGAAGGGACTTCAAAGAAGCCCTTGCAAATCTGGATATTCACAAATCACATTCGAAATCCTATCACAAAGGGTGATAGAATCTCTATACCGTAGCAACCCGATGTAGAGACATTCGACAGGTAATCCTTTCATTTTCGAAAATACCCGGTCTTCAACACTGTCTTCAAATGCAATCCCATTTCTTCGTATCATTATTCGGAATGGATTTTATGACACAATGTCCTCTCCCGGCTAATCCGAATAATGAGCGCTTATTTTTAAAAATAAGTGTTCATTCAGATTTCAAACAAATCACAACAATTTCCACTTTGATATTTTAAATAAATGATCCATCACAATAACAAAGGTTCAATGTGGTTTTCGGATATCCACTTGAAATCCGACCCCCGGTCGCATCGAAATTCAAATGCCATTTAAAAAAGACCAATATTGATAGTCAGTTATTTAACAATCAATAAATATTCACCAACAAACACCAAGATTTAAATAATTTTCCCAATTATTTATTTTCAAAATAACTTTGCAAGATATATTTCACACTTCAACCATTTGAAAACAAATTTCAAATTGTTTTCCACATTTCAATACTTTGAAAACAAATTTCAAATCACTTTTCCTTACGCGGAACACGTTTCCAAATATTTATTGATCTCCACTAAAAATATGCCGAAATCACATGTTTTAAAATAATTTGAATTACTTATCCAAACTTATACACTTGGAATA
Organism: Allium cepa; assembly: GCA_030765085.1. Lineage (NCBI taxonomy): Eukaryota > Viridiplantae > Streptophyta > Magnoliopsida > Asparagales > Amaryllidaceae > Allium > Allium cepa. Next base: position 163,361,494 of record CM060945.1, on the reverse strand, counting down.
TTCATAATAAAAACTATTTTAAAACAATTTATCTAAACATTAGTTGTGAGGATATTATATTAAAATCTCATATAAAATTCAAGTCCAAACTAACTTTACAATAAAATAAGTAGATAGGGTATAATTATTTTGAACCCATTTTCTAAATCAAATATCAATTAAATCTTTAAGTGATTACTTCTATAATTAATTAGATAAATTTTCTACTTTAAAGATTTTCAAATATCTTAAGAAAATAATTTTTCTTCGAAATATTCTTCCAAACCAATTTCTAGAACTTTTAATTTATACTTCAAAAGTTGCTCTAAAAATATACTCGGCTTCCCAGGAAAGAATTATGTTTCCATTTATATCAATTAATAAATCTTCTTGATTTATTTTAATTTACATTCCAAATCTGTGAATTCCTTTCACACTTTTAAAAATAACCAAATATTTATTTTTAAAACAATTTTCCCTTTACCTTTATAAATTCCCATTGTGAATTTAAACTTCTAAATATTCATTGATATACGATTTTCAAATCGATTTCTAAATATTCATTTTTAGCACCGAATTAAATTCTGAACTGATTTCCAAATTTATTTACAAATACCAAATCAATTTCCAAAATTGTTTTCTTAATTTATTTCAACACCAAATTTATTTTCTCTTGAAACAAATTCCTCCTTTTAAATTTATTCAATTTTCTAAAATTAATTTACTATAAGTTTCTACTAAATTTCAAAAATCCAATTTTATTTATTCCTGATATCCTACGATACCAAGAATATATTCAGCTAAATTATAGCCTTCAAGGATTTCAATTACAAATAATCACACACTGATTATAAATAATCAACACACAAAATATGAAACAAATTCAATATTTGAGGAATCCAGTTGGATCCCTCCAACCTGTTTTCCCTGCATCCACAGACGTTAACACAACAATTACACGGGTCAGACCGAGTGGTTTCAGGTAATTCATATTGTATTGTACTAAACATGTATCAGTGTATATGTATATATATGATGTTGATTACTGTTCCATGATGTGCTTTACATTTAGTTATTGTATTTTGTTCTGATAGATCCATTAGCCACCTATAGTTTTGGATTAAGCATTTACTGTGTATGTCAATCCATTATGACAGAAAAGAAAAATAATATTGCATTTATCGACATATCCAGTAGATGTTTAAGACAAAGTTATAGATGGTCGCTCTTAACCGACCCGATTCTCCGCTTTAGTAGACGGAATTGCTCGTTAATTCTGTTTACTTAGTGGGTCTCGGGGTGGGGCGTTACAAAAATACCAATTCCACTTCGAGGTGGAATATTACGGTATATGGGATTTATAAAATATCATTTGCTATTATGTGGCGCAATAGGGTCTCATCTGCTATATAATGCGGGAAATCAACAACTCCAATATATATACTATATACTACTATATATATAATATCATCCAGTGAATAATTATTATAAACCAATCATTCATGCACACAGTCAACCAATTTAAATTTAACTACTCAAAATTTAAATCGGAATAATATTGATTGAGTTAGAAGATCTCACCTTTGATTTGCAATCCATTTCATTTCCGACTTGATTTCTCCATTTTAGACCTTGAATAAAAATTTATATGATTTATTAATATTCAAATAATCAAATAACAAATTTTCTTTTGGGAATTTCAATTATTCAATGATTTTATTTTAAACCAATTTCTTTTTATAAATTTTGTTTGACTAACAATTAAATTTAAAAACTGAATTTCCTTTTTAAAGATCTTTTAGTCACCAAAATAATTCATAAGCTAGTTAAACATTTTTTCTTCCAAATTCATTATTTAAAATAACTTGTAATCTAAAATAGGTATATATATAATAATTTCTTTTTAGCTTTATCTATATAAATAAATTTTCTACTTATATATAAAAATATGCATTTATAACTTACTGTACACATAAATATCTACTGAATAAAATCAACTTGTAAATTGAAAAGTAGTTATTATATAAACCTTACTGTACGTTTAAATCTTATCTGTCTATATAATTTCTGTTTAAACCCTATACTTTACTTACATCTACATGTTTATATGTAAAATTAAAAATAACTAGGAAAAGGAAGATTCGAACCTCACTGCTCGTCGAACATTGAAATCGACTTCGCCCTAGAAAGCCTTTGCCCAAATCGATATCGCCAAACCCTAACCACACTTGCGACGCCCAAGCACCACCATGGCCTCGAGCTCATCTTCGCGTCCAACTTGCCTCGAGATCCCATGAACTTGACCACTTTCCACCGCGCAACCACTCGCGTGCTCGACTTGAAGATGTAAAGAAAGGATTCGTGACCTCCCCAAAGCCAATCGTCATTCGACGACATGCCATCGCGAATCCCCCCAGACGCACGCGAACGCGACTTCATCCCGCTGCCTCCAGATGAAGAACACAACGCAGCCATCGACAAACTTCCCTACGCGCTTCAATCACGCGCGCGCACGCACGAGTTCAATCCCCAACCCCACGCCATTCGTCGCGATACCATCGGCATCGCCCCTCCAGCGCGCGCCTAGAACAGTCGCGAACGATTATTTTTTCGAATCTGATGTATTGATTTATGAAAGAGGAAGCTAGCGATTTGAGATAGGGAGTCGGCTTGGCTATAGATATTGAAGAGGGGAAGCGTGTAGAGGAAGGTAGGGTTCGATTTTTTATAATTTTTTTTATATTCCAAATATCTCGTGTAACCTAACTCGAAATCCCGAACTCCTATCGAGGCATGCCGCTAGGTGTTTATGATGTTATACGCCTATTCCAAATGCAATTGAAAAGGTTTCGAGTCCTAATTCGATCGTATGGAAAAGATAGCTTTTTGATCCTGTTATTTTGATATAATTTTCAACGTGTTAAAATATCGTACGCTTACACAGCAACCCCAATCACTACGAAATTTGAAATCCGATAATAAAATAATATCACGGATCAAATAGAACTGGTTTTGTCGAAATCCGAGACCGCGCCTCGGAAGGCTATTTTAAAATATCGACTTAAACAATAAAATATCAATACTAAACAGAACATCTCCAAATTCAATTCTGAAGCTTCCATTATCTTCAGTATCATCAATATAAGTTTTCTAAGCCTTGAAAATATTTTATTTATTTATCTTAAACTGAGGATTCAAATTTTTATTTGAAGATGAGTGAAAGCGAACATGATCAAATTTAAAATATGGAGGAACTTTTTGGGGGAGGAGAAATTTGGAGGGAGGAATTTCTGAGAATTTGGTAATAGAAATTAGAACGGTTTTAGCCTTTTAGGAGAGTTTGAAGGGGGTGCAGAAGCTCATCGAGGAACAATTCTCATCGAGGAACAATTCTCACCCGTTGTTTGAGTAAAATTAAAATACGACATTAAAACGCAGGAGGTAGAAATATGCTTCCAACCTTTATGCCAACTGTGTTTTTGCTCTATTGTTTGGGTACAACTTTGGGACATCATAATTTTCTCATATCTTCTTCAAATTGGGTAATTTTTTTCCAGCTAAAGCATAGTTATTGAACTTATGGATCATATATTTTAGGCATCCTAATTCAACTGATTTGTTGCCTCTTGTTCTTCGGAATATTGATGATAATTCCAAAGTATCTTTATTCGTTCTTGAGTTTCGAGGTGGTGATCACATATCTCGAATTCATGCAGTTTGTGCTTTTATAGATATACGTGAGTGCGTTTTGAGCTTGCTACCCAATCGAGCAATCGAGCTTTGTGTTGGCCTCATTTATGGTTTTAGTCATTCAGTTATCCTCCTACGAGGATGTCTACTAAGGAAATGAGGTGATAAATTAAATTTAATTGATATTGTCGTTCTTGCTTCTTTCGAGATATCCTCTTAGGATACTCATTTGTTTTATATACCTTGTGATGTTACTTTACTCGAAATAATGATATAGTGTAAGTGTTATTTCTTCTCATTCGAGAAAATATCTTAACCTTATCCTTATATCTCATTAATCCCTTATTGATTTATTGAGTGATGTTAGGGTCTTTTCTCAGCTCGATCTTGCATCGATTTTCATCAGCTACGAATTGCGGAGGATATCGTCCCTCTTACTGCTGTAACGACCCACCTTTTTGGATGATTTAAATCGACAATAAACCACACATGTCTAGTTCAAACCATTTAAAAGGGAGGATTGTTAATGGGGTAAATAAGAAAACAGAGAAATAAAAAAACAAAACAAAATCTCGTAGCAAAATGATAAAATATAATAATTAAATAACAGTTCGTGAAGCTGTTTACAAACATTTGATTATATTAATACAATACAGAATTAGAATTACATAAAACAAAAATAAATACATAAATGCAGCGGAACATAATGATGTGGTGGAATAAATATCATAAATAGGAATAATATACTTTCTCTTCGTCTTCATCCTTCAGAAAATAGTTTTAATATACTGAAAAGCTCAGACGGACCCGACCGTAATGAAAAGACAAAACATTCGAGTCAGAACTAAAAGATCTTATGAAAGACAGATCAAAATAAATAAAATAGAACAATTAGTGCTATAGTTTCATAGGTGTTATAGTATTTTCATCTCCTATCAAGTGTACAACGTGACTATAATGTTTTAAAGGGTTCAAATAATTTCGAAATATCAATCTCAATCATCTAACTAAAACAAATCCGAAGTTTAACTTAACCTTTACATAAATTAATTCCAATCCGTAATCCAATTTCAAGCATTTGCGTGTGTGTTTGCGTGTGTGTATATATATCAACCAGTATCATAATAATATTTTCAAATTTTCAAATCAACGAAAACCGCTCGGGTCTATCATTTCAATCCATAACGATTTTCCTCTAATCTATAAGATCGTTCGGGTATGTATCATTTCAAACCATTGTGAACTTGCGGTACTATAACGATATAAAATACAACATCCATTTATTCAATACCAAACTCAATCATCTATCACAATTATCATCCAAATCAATCAATAAACATCAATAGATAAATTGAAATCAATAACAGGTATTTAACTGGCAATTTAAATTAGATAATGAATTAAATAACGATTTAATTTAAATAGATTCAAATTAACCGAGATGATGATTTAAAATATACCAAGCATTCATAAATAAATCTCCAATCACATCATAAATCTAATTTAACAAACATAAGAAGTTTTAGAAGTTGTGAGCGGGTTAAAACACTCACCATTGAATTTAAATTGAATTTAAATTCAATTTAAACCCACCTTTGAAATAAAATGCATTTTCTTCCTATTATATACTTGATATAATCTAATTATATTAATTAATTAATTTTGTTAAAAGTATATTTAATAGAAAAATCCATAAATGGTATACTTTGTGATAGTAACTACAAAGTATTGTAACCGTGAATAATTTATCACAACGAAACAAATATATCATTTTAAATGTTCCTAGTCAAGATGCATCGAGACTGGATATCGATGTATCCATTGAGACTGGAGTACGTAATGCTCTTCAAATGTTGGGCAGTGCATTACTCATGACTGCGGAAGGCAACTAGGGGTTATGTATTAGTAGTTATTGGATAACTGTGGAATGACTCACTCGATAGTTTTCTGTTGGTTAATATAACTAAGGTCAAATAGAAAATATCGACTCGACTGATTTACATAGTTCTCTCTATTTGAGAATACCGTGGATCTTCAATATGAAATATTGGCTTTGATTATAGCCAAATCGTAGCATGGCATCCATCGAGTGACTATAGTTGGAACGAGTGGAAGTATTAAAAGTGAAGCACTATTCAATAGAGGATTCATCTCCTGGGTTATATGCGGTTAATATCACAGTCAACTCAAAGTCAAAGTCTCTGGTTATAGCATTTTGGTCAATAATAAATGTTATTATTGAACCAAGGATTTTTTGTAGCTCTTCCTGGTAATTGTTCCATAGATCATAGGCTAGCTTTTCTATCTTAAGAACTAATTCTTGTCCTCCTAGTTTGCATAATTCGTCAAGGATTGCTTCTGGTCGTAATTTGAGATGATTTGAAAGTTGTTCGTGGGTTAGGGTTTTAGGTCATTTTGGAATTTGGTTGAGGAGTTCTTCTTCTAGGAATTGATTTCTTTGGATGTAATGTTGTAATTGGGCTTGACTTCATTAATATAGGTTTTGTAAATCATTTAATTGCGAGGCCTGGGAATTTATATGTTCTATTGGGATTGAGGTGTTGATGAAGCTGCACGAGAATATGATTGCTGACAATCGGGGTCAATGTAATAATTAGGACCAAAGCAGTTTCTTGCTTCGTCTACAGCCTGTTGCAGATTGTAAAAACCTTTGAAAATTAGATTTTGAAAATTTTGTATAGCCATCTGCACTTAGCTATAATGTTTAAATATTTCTATAAAATTGCCTCTAAAAACTATATAGCAAAAGAAATTTTTAGAAATAGGCTTTTATTGAATTTTTAAAAAGTAATATGCAAAACAGTTTCCAAGTCTTTGTTTATTTCTTCGTTCACTTTCAACCGTTTTCAAATTCCAAAGATGGTCGAGTAAGCATTTCTGGGATAAATCATTTATTCTGACAAGGGGTCTAAATTTTCTAGGATCATTATTTTTAAACTGAATAAGAGAAGTCTGACCAGAAGGTCATCCTTGGAGTATTAACTTCCATCATTTGATTATCACTCGTTCTTACTAGAGGTGGAGTTTGTGAACTGGATTTTGTTGGTGGCGTTGTAGGTGTTTTCACCACTGTTTTGATTGTTGGGGCTTTTGCCTCCACATTCGTTTTGATATTGCTGTTATCTATAGACTTTCCGGTTTCTTTATTCATATAATATCTTTCCTGCATAAAACAAACTTTGTTAAACACATGAGATAATTTTCGTGATAGAATATCGGCTAACTGACTATTTTTTCCTCTAATGTGTTCAAAGTTTATTTTATAACCATTACCTTATATAAGATTTTGCAAATTTAGCCATCTAGTTCTATTTACTTTTTTAGAATTTTCGTTTGAAATAAATTTAACAGTTGCTTCACATTCTGTTCGGACTGTGAATTCTTTATTTAGATATATCCTATACTTATCTAAGGCATTAATTAATGCTTGGATTTCGAAATCAAGAGATGTCCAATTAGTTACTTTGTTAAAGTTGCTACTTGCGTAAGCTGTAATTTTTTTGCTGACTTGTCACTGTATTTAAATGGTTTACATTTTAGGATTGCTCCCCATCCTTCTTTGCGTCCATCACATTAAATAATGATATAATCTGTTTCTAGTGGAAGTTCTAATGGATTAATTTTCTTAACTTCTTCTTTAATTCTTTGAACCAGTTTAATATCTTCTGTATTAAATCATGTTTCTCCATTTTTCCAAATTTTACCATATAGGGGTCATACTAGTTTTGCTAAATTAGGAATAAATTTTCTGGCATAATTTATTAATCCTAGAAATGCCTGGATTTTCTTTTTACTATCTAATTTATTTGGGAATTCTATAATCCTTTGGGAAATATGTGGCTGAAGTTTAATTTTTCCATTACCAATTTCTAAACCTAAAAACGAAATTTTTTGTTTAAAAAGTTTCAACTTTTTCTTGATATTACTAGACCATTGTTTTTAACTTCTTTAAATACTGTTTTTAAATGCCTTTTATGTTCTTTAATATTTTTACTTGCAACTAAAATGTCATATATATAGACTAAACAGAAATCATATTTTTTAAATATATTATCCATAAATCTTTGGAAAATTGCAGGTGCTATTTTTAATCCAAAGATTAATACGTTCCATTCAAAATGTCCTTTGGAGCACATAAATGCTGTCCAAGGTTTAAAACTTTCTTTTAATTTTAACAGGTTGTATCCTGATTTTAGATCAAACTTGCTAAAAATTCGCTTATTTTGTATTAAGTTAATCAATGTATCTTTATTTGGTATATTACTTCTGTATTATCATTTAATCTTTTATAATTGTAGACGATTCTTGGTTTTCCTCTTTTCTGTTCGGAGTGATTTTGAATTAAAAAGTTGTTGATCTATGTCTGCTGTCAGATCTCCTGATTAAGTTTTGTCTTAGCATTTCTTCAATCTGTATTTTGAATTCTTTTATATCAGCTGGTGAATAGTCAATGTTTGTTGTTTTAATGGTTATTTCTAGGTTTATGATTTTTATTTTACAAGTGTAGTTAACTTTGTTTTTTGCAACATCCTCACTGAATAGTCCTAGTTTTTCTAACTGTGAAATAATCTGATAAGGAATAAATTTGGTTTCTTTTTCTTTCTCTAGTTCTCTAATTGTTTCGAATGCTAGCATGGCTAACATATTTTTATGTTCTTTGGTAGGTGAAGTATGTTGTTTTTCTATTTCTCGTTTGAAAAAATTTAGTTCCGCTTGTCCACCATGCTTTCGAGCTAACTCTGATTGATAATTGTGTTAGTTTGTAGGTAATGTGTAGTTGTGTTTACTGAGAGCAATACTATTTCTGGAAATTGAGATACTACCTCGATAATTAAGTATAAAATTTAAACCAAAAAGAAATTCTTGACTTTTAATCTCCTTTGGAGTAATAGTACATTGCCCTAATTCGTATTTGCAACTGTAATTACCGGCAAAGTCTCTAAATTGAATTATTGATTCGTTTGGTAATTTACGTGTTAATGTCATTATACTTTGATTAGCTGTTTTTGAAGTGATAACCTAATTTAGAGGTTTATGATATTGTAAAGGTATCAATTAATGCGCAACTAAGATTTTAGTGCTACCTGTATCTATTATTGCTTTTTTATCGATAAACTTGTTATTGTCGAACCAGACACGGCAATTTACTGTAAGTAGGGATGTATTAGATTTATTAATATTGACTAAAAATTCTGTATTTTCTTGTATACTATTATTCAAATTATCTATGTGTTCCATTTCAGTTGATTTGGATAAACTTCCTGGTTCATTTTGATTGTAGTCTTTATATTTTTCTTTCAAGAAACTAATATCATTTGGTAAAGTATTAAGTTCTAGTTGTAATAGTTTTATTTGTGCATCGTGTTTATGTACCATTTCTTGTAATATTGTTTTTTCACTTATTTTATTTTGCTTTAATGAAAGTTCTAAATTAAACTATCATTTGGCACATAAAAAACATATTCTATAAAACATCTATCACAGCTTCGTGAAAGAATTCCCCAAGATCAAGTGGTGGGTCTCGTATCAGAGATACTTTGAAATCCGAATCCTCTCTGACTCCCGATACTGCTGCCATCAAAACCATTGATGGATCCGGCCGAGCCACTGAGACAACCGCTGCATTGAACCGAGTTAAGAAAGCTCTGAGCGATTCATCCGTCCTTTTCTTTATTGATGTTAGCATCATCACGTTCTTCGGCCTCTTGATATAAACCCAAAATTGCCTCAAAAACCTATCCACCAACTATGTCCACATCCTAATTGATCCTTCTTCCAGCTTTTCAACCACATCGCAGCTATATCCGTTAAGTATAGAGGGAAACATTGGGCCATAACTTTCCCCGATTCCCCTAGTACTTCCATATGTCTAGTGTATCTCATCAGATAATCGGTTAGATTAGCTTTGCCATTGTATATCTTCACGTTGGGTAGCTTAAACTCCGGTGGATTCGGAGTTATCCTGATTTCACGAGTAAATGGGCTTCTGTTCACTCCTTCCAGATCTCTATTTATCAAACCTCCACGCATAGTTCGCCTAATTATCTCAGCCAATCTAGCATTGTCCGTCAAGGGTTGCCCCCTCGAGTTCTCGAGGGAATTCTGGTACATACTCTTCATGTGGCTCATCTCTAGCCTGTTGAGCTCCATCCATAGGTCTTCTAGCGTCAGATCCTGAGGGTCTGCCGCCAAGTCCTTGTTGATTGACTTCTGGTTCTGCATCCTGATCTTGAGTCCGACCTCCGTCTGCAATCCTAGCCCCTTGTTCTGCATTCGTAGCTGATGTAGCCGGTTCAAGGTTCTGCGCACTTGCTGCTCTCATCTGTTCAAATAAAGTCTGCATCATATCTTGTTGACTCTTCAACAATCTTTCATGTAATGAATCTTCCATAGCTTCCATCTCATCCCTGGTGATGTAGATCGAAACTTGTCCTTCTCCAGCTCCAGAGGATGATTCTTGACTTCCTCCTTGTTGGCTTCTCTCGGCTCTTTGACTTCTACTTGTTTGTCGAATCATTGTCTTCGAAACCTGAATTCTTCAAGCCTTTCAAATCTGAACTCTGAATCTTGTGCAGCGGGTGCTAGTCCTTCTCAGTGAAAGCACCAAAGTGTTTGCGCCAAAATTGGTCACAAACCCCAAGTATTGTGAAAGCACCAATATATGAATATAAATCAACAATATTCGAGCACAAGTCACAGATCTAAGAAAATAACAAACAACAATCCAAAAATAACGAACAGAAACACAAGATTTATAGTGGTTCGACTATCTCTGGCCTACGTCCACTTCAAATAATTATCTTTTATTGATGTTCTTTGCTGGTTACAGTTGATTACAGCGGATTACAATGAAGGATTTCAAGTGTAACAGTAATGGTGAAGTGCAAAATTGAATCTGGTAGAGTCTGGACGTCGAATGTGCAAAAGATCCTTTTTCTGTAGGCTCTGGGGCTCTATTTATAAGCGTAGTAGGCTGATATTTTGCTCAAACTTCGAGAGATTCCTCCTGGCACGTGAGTGGGCGACGCGATCGATCCCAGCAAGTTTCGACTCGATCTGTGATCGATACGAATCAATTTTGTATCGATCAAGAAATCATCCAATCGAGTTGAAACTCGATAGAAACATTCTTTAGCTTGTACGTAAGCTCCTGTAAAAATTTCATAGCATTTGGACCTGCAGTTTGTGAGATATGATCGATGCAATCTTGTGTTTATCGAAGGCTGCTGATTTCGAACACATGGTTTCGTATCCATCCCCTTCGTATCGATCAGAAGCACGTGCTTGCTCGTGACATGGAACGATAAACTGGGGAGATCCGTATCCTTCGCCGTGTTGACCAAGTTATTTGCATCTCATATCGGAGCTTTGTTCGCATCGATCGTTGATTCGTATCCACTCACTTCAGTTCTTCGAATCAATTATCAATTCGCATCCATTCATCAATGCCATTGTTTGTATCGATAATTGTGGGTATATTTCGTATCGATCGCTATAGATACCATCGATATGAAACGAACTCGCTTGAGCATGATGGGTACGAACAAGGACTCAGATGCTATTGATTCGAACAACCACGAACTGGATGGATACGAACTATGCTTACCTGTGATAGATACGAACTGTATTGCACCCTGATCGATACGAAGTAGTTCTATCACGATGTATACGAAGTGCAATCGATACGACGTTGTTGTCATTGGATCGATGCAACGAATCTTACCCCAGATGGAGTCGACCAACATCGATTCGAAATGAGTCTTACAACGGATTCGAACAGCATTTTTCCCTAACTTGCATCAATCATATCTTGATCATACGAACTCCGTTTGACATGAAATTTGAAATACGACCTCTCCTAGCCTTGATCATCGTCCCCAGTCGGTTCTATCTTGATTGGAGCTCAGCCAAATTTTAACGACATCGATTGCAGCCTTGTTTCCAATCGATCTTCAATCCTGATGTCCATCCTCTATTGCCAATTTGTTGATATTCCAGCTTTGGCCAAAAGGTAGGATAACACATACTTAATTTTCATATTACTTTGAAGTTTACCATGTTAAGTAAAAGACGGGCATCACGCACCTTTGCTACCCTAAAAACTGACTCAAAGGGTTCTGCATCAAAATAATAATTTAGTTTTATATGATTAAAAATTGAATTCTGTAGCAACAATAGAATCAACCTTGATCTGATACTAAAAACGAACTCTTTTCTTTAGTGGATAATATCAGCTTTTAGTGTGTTTTACAGTTGTAGGATTGAAAGCTACCTTTCAATCTGTGTCTGCCATCTGGTCCATAGGATTAAACTCTTCCATTATCCCTCTATCATTTGCACTAAGATCTGGACTAGACTCTAGTTCTGGTTTAGATATTTCTTGATCATAGATTAATACACTGTTATTTGGATCGAACATATGTTTTGCTGTTGGTAATGGTAGTAGAATTTTTAGCTCCATTTCACCCCATGTCTGATATCTTGATGTTTCTGCCTGTAGAATTAGTTCCTTCCAATTAGGTGGAGGACTTAGAGTCATTTTTTATTGACGATATTGCCAAGGTTTATCTGCCCCAAACCAAATTGGCGTTCCTTCATACATCTGTAAAAAAAATCTTAGGCAGTTTGATACGTTGTGTCGTGTATAGTTTACATGCTTAAAAATAGCCATACGATGCATTGCTGGTTTAATCGTATGTTGCTTCTTGAACTGAAAAACTGGAGTAGTTAAAATGATACACACTACTATGGCTGACGTCTTTTTTTGTTCTTTGGTAGGTGAAGTATGTTGTTTTTCTATTTCTGGTTTGAGAAAAATCTATTTCGGCCTCTCTACCACGCTTTCGAGCTAATTTGCTCTGATACCAAAATGGTGGGGTAGTTTTTATACTTTTTATGGCGGGGTTGTTTTGTTTATATATATATATATATCAAAAAATAATAAAACAAGCTAGTAACGATATAAAATCTTCTAGGTAAATTCCTAAAAGATATCCTCATAGAAACTTACTTATAAACAAAATTATATTACATAGGACAAGAAGCAAAGGAGGTACCTAATTCATAAAGACTTATGCAGAGGAGCAGCAGAAGGTTTGAAAATCAGATTTTACTTTTTCTTCCAACAGTTTTTTTTTTGGAATCTCTCTCAAAATATGAAGTGTAACAAGAAAAAATAAGCTTGCATAAAGAAATGACGAAGTAAACTAAGCTGCCATTAGAGTCTTTTGAAAACTTATAAAATTTTCAAGTGCTCAAGTATATCCCTGGACTTACAACTTACGTATATTTATAGTCACACAGCCGGTTAAACTGGTTATACACACACACTAGGCAGTTATTTATATTCTGCATTTACATAAAAATATACGCAATATTAAAGCAACGATACAGAACATGCCACTGCATAATTATCTAGAGAATTCTATATCGTCTGTCCTTATTTTATAAAGATAAGTTTCCATCTTATCTACTCTTTTCTTTAGTGGAGAATATCAGCTTTTAGTGGGTTTACAACTATAGGATTGAAAGCTGCCTATCAATCTGTGTCTGCCATCTAGTCCATAGGATTAAACTCTTCCATTATTCCTCTATTATTTGTGCTAAGATATGGACTAGACTCTATTTCTGGTTCAGATGTTTCTTGATCATAGATTAAGAAATCGTTATTTGTATCGAACATATGTTATGCTATTGGTAAGGGTAGTAGAATTTTTAGCTCCATTTCACCCCATATCTGATATCTTGATGTTTCAGCCTGTAGAATTAGTTCCTTCCAATTAGGTGGAGGACTTAGAGTCATTCTTGATTGATGATATTGCCAAGGTTTATCTGCCTCAAACCAAATTGGCGTTCCATCATACATCTAGAAAAAACAACTTAGGCATTTTGATACATTGTGTCGTGTATAGTTTACATGCTTAAAAATAGCTATACGTTGCATTGCTGGTTTAATCGTATGTTGCTTGTTGAACTGAAAAACTGGAGTAGTTGAACTGATACACACTACTATCGCTGGAAAGATGTGTAGGTATTGTTGTGCTACTAATGCAAATCATTTACCAAAGCGCTCCAATACCGATTCCTCAATTGGATTGCTAAAGGTTATTCTGGATAACATTCCATAGTCAAATAAACTAACTATCTTATCCATGCCACATGGTAATTGTGTATTGTCGACTTTAGCACGTAACATATTGGATCTTATGTATTGGACTACTATAAACTGAGCTGTTTCTATTATTCGTTTGAAATAAGTTGCAAGGAGTTTTTGTAGCTTTTCATGGAAATTGTTCTATCGATCATAGGCTAGCTTTTCTATCTTATGAAATAATTCTTGTCCTCCTCGTTTGCATGATTCGTCAAGGATTGGCTTTGGTCGTAATTTGAGATGATTTGAAAGTTGTTCGTGGGTTAGGGTTTTAGGTCATTTTGGAATTTGGTTGAGAAGTTCTTCTTTTTCATGGACTAATTGTAAAATACATTGTTCTAGCAGCTAATTAGTTTTGTGGACATATGCATGCTTCTGGTTTTCTTCTTCTAGGAATTGATTTCTTTGGATGTAATGTTGTAATTGGGCTTGACTTCGTTAATATAGGTTTTGTAAATAATTTAATTGTGAGGCCTGGGAATTTATAAGGTCTGTTGGGGATAGAGGAGTTGATGAAGGCGTTTGAGAATATTATTGCTGACAATTGGGGTCAATGTAATAATTAGGACCAAAGCAGTTTCTTGCTTCGTCTAGAGCTTGTTACAGATTGTAAAAACCTTTGAAAATTGGATTTTGAAAATTTTGTATTGCCATCTTCACTTGGGTATAATGTTTAAATATTCCCGTAAAATTGCCTCTAAAAACGATATAGCAAAAGAAATTTTTAGAAAGACGCTTTTGTTGAATTTTTGAAAAGTAATATGCAAAACAGTTTCCAAGTCGTTGTTTATTGCTTCGTTCACTTTCAACCATTTTCAAATTCCAAAGATGGTCGAGTAAGCATTACTGGGATAAATCATTTATTCTGACAAGGGGTTTAAATTTTCTGGGATCATTATTTTTAAACTGAATGAGAGAAGCCTGACCAAAGGTCATGCATGGAGTATTAATTTCCATCGTTTGATTATCACTCGTTTTTCCTGAAGGTGGAGTTTGTGAACTGGATTCTGCAGGTGGCGTTGCAGGTGTTCTCACCTCTTTTTTGATTGATGTGACTTTTGCCTCCACATTTGTTTTGATATTGCTTTATCTACAGACTTTCCTGTTTCTTTATTCATATAATATCTTTCTTGCATATAACAAACTTAGTTAAATGCATAAGATAATTTTCGTGATAGAATATCGGCTAACTGATTATTTTTTCCTTTAATGTGTTCAAAGTTTATTTTATAACCATTACCATATATAAGATTTTGCAAATTTAGCCATCTAGTTCTATTTACTTTTTTAGAATTTTCGTTTGAAATAAATTTAACAATTGCTTAATAATCAGTTCGGACTGTGAATTCTTTATTTAGATATATCCTATACTTATCTAAGGCATTAATTAATGCTTGGATTTCCAAATCTAGAGATGTCCAATTAGATACTTTGTTAAAGTTGCCACTTGCGTAAGCTGCAATTTTTTCTGTTGACTTGTCACTGTATTTAAATAGTTTATATTTTAGGATTGCTTCCCATACTTCTTTGCATCCATTACATTCAATAATGATGTAATCTGTTTCTAGTGGAAGTTCTAGTGGATTAATTTTCTTAACTTCTTCTTTAATTCATTGAACTAGTTTAATATCTTTTGTATTAAATCGTGTTTCTCCGTTTTTCAAAATTTTACTATATAGGGGTCCTGCTAGTTTTGCTAAATTAGTAATAAATTTTTTGGCGTAATTTATTAATCCTAGAAAAGCCTGGACTTTCTTTTTACTATCTAATTTATCTGGGAATTCTATCATCTTTTGGGAAATATGTGGCTGAAATTCAATTTTTCCATTACCAATTTTTAAACCTAAAACGAAATTTTTTGTTTAAAAAGTTCCATCTTTTTTCTTGATTTTACTAGACCATTGTTTTCAACTTGTTTAAATACTGTTTTTAAATGTTGTTCATGTTCTTTAATATTTTTACTTGCAACTAAAATGTCATACATATAGACTAAACATAAATCACATTTTTTAAATATATTATCCATAAATCTTTGAAAAATTGCGGGTGCCGTTTTTAATCCAAAACTTAATACGTTCCATTCAAAATGTCCTTTGGAGCACATAAATGTTGTCCAAGGTTTAAAACTTTCTTTTAATTGTAACTGGTTGTATCCTGATTTTAGATCAAACTTGCTAAAAATTCAATTATTTTGTATTAAGTTAATCAATGTATCTTTTTTTGGTATATTATAACCATCGCCTTCTTTATTATCAATTACTCTTTTATAATTGTAGACGATTCTTGGTTTTCCTCCTTTCTGTTCGGAGTGATTTCGAACTAAATAGGCCGCTAAGCTATGTGTGCTGTCAGATCTCCTGATTAAGTTTTGTCTTAGCATTTCTTCAATCTGTATTTTGAATTATTTTATATTAGCTGGTGAATAGTCAATGTTTGTTGTTTTAATGGTTATTTCTGGGTTTATGATTTTTATTTTACAAGTGTAGTTAACTTTGTTTTTTGTAACATCCTCACTGATTAGTCCTAATTTTTCTAAGTATGAAATAATCCGATAAGGAATAAATTTGGTTTCTTTTCCTTTCTCTAGTTCTCTAATTGTTTCGAATGCTAGCATGGCTAGCATATTTTTATGTTCTTTGGTAGGTGAAGTATGTTGTTTTTCTATTTCTGGTTTGAAAAAAATCTAGTTTGGCCTGTCCACCACGCTTTCGAGCCAGCCCTGATTGATAATTGTGGTAGTTTATAGGTAATGTGTAGTTGTGTTTACTGAAAGTAATACTATTTCTGGAAACTGAGATACTACCTCGATAGTTAAGTATAAAATTTAAACCTAAAAGAAATTCTTGACTTTTATTCTCCATTGGAGTAATAGTACATTGCCCTAAATCGTTTTTGGAACTGTAATTACCGGCAAAATCTCTAAATTGATTCGTTGATTCATCTGGTAATTTATGTATTATTGTCATTAAACTTTGATTAGCTGTTTTTGAAGTGATAATGTAATTTTGAGGTTTGTGATATTGTTAAGGTATCAATGAATGCATAATTAAGCTTTTAGTGCTACCTGTGTCAATTATTGCTATTTTATCGATAAACTTGTTATTATCAAACCAGACATGACAATTTACTATAAGTAGGGATGTATTGTATTTATTAATATTAACTGAAAATTCTATATTTTCTTGTATGCTATTATTAAAATTATCTATTTGTTCCATTTCAGTTGATTTGGATGAACTTCCTAGTTTATTTTGAATGTAGTATTTATATTTTTCTTTCAAGAATCTAATATCATTTTGTAAAGTACTAAGTTCTAGTTGTAATAGTTTTATTTGTGCATCGTGTTTATCTACCATTTCTTGTAATATTTTTTTTTCACATAATTTTTTTTTCTTTAATGAAAGTTCTAAATTAAACTGTCTTTTAACACATAAAAAACATATTTTATAAAACATCTATCACATTGAAAACGTTTAATAGTTTCAGGATATCTATAACTTACAAAACAAGGTATATGGTCATTACCTCTATTTTGTATCCATTGGTGTCCGCATTCATTATCGTTATTCATTAATGTGTTGCTAATACTGTTTTGTGAACTACCTTCATCATTATCTGAGACAATGCTATATATTGATTCAGTATCGTCCAAATCGTTTTCACTAAGACTTTCTATTTCATATTCTCCTATTTCATCAACTAAATTAGAACGTTGTTGGTTATTTTGCCTGTTTGGACATCTATTTTCTAAATGATTTGGGTCAACGCAAATAAAACAATTACACTTTCTATTTGGCTTACTTCTTTTAACATATTTTTCTTTTTTACGTTTATCAAAATGCTTAGATTTTCTAAGATATTTTCTTGGTTTATAGTAGCCATAAGCTTGTGGAGTATAGATAGCTGTTCGGCAAAATGCCCAAGCTTTTCTTCTAATCTGTTCTTGCAAAGTTGCTTCTTTACAATGTTTTTCTAATTCTTAGAATACAAACATTATTCTTGGACCAATTCATAGTTTAGGTATTGTTCCATATTGTATATTCCAGTCTTCTTGCAGCTTTCAACCTAAGTCTCCTGGTAGCTTTGAAAAATATTTATTACATAAATCTTCATCTATTGCTTTACCCGTCTAGGCTAAAGTGACTTCGAAGTCTTGGCTAAATTCCTTTATATACTTAAAATCTCTTATACTCAATTGTTCTAGGTTTCTTATTGCTGTATTTTGCATTAGCATACCGCCTTTGCCTGGGTCATTACCAATTAGTAGTAATATGATAAAGCTTGTAAAATTATAAGGGTTGTTTCCTAAAGCTTTCTGTTCTGTAATTACGGTTGGGTTATCTGTTTTTCTACTTTGATATATTCCTAAGGCTAATGGACCGAGGGTAGTTTCTAATACTGCCCACATATCCATTTTTGCCTTTTTATTAACTTCCCAATATCGAACTACATTTTGTTTTTATATTAGAATTCCTTCTGGCCATAATTATGGTGATTGGTTTTCTAGTAATAGTATATTGTGGCTATAAAGTTTTCCGTAGGGTTTTCTTATTCCTTTTCCTACATATGGACTTTCTTGTAACTAATCTACTTTGGGTTTTGCCCATTTTTATCTTTCTAATGGTCCTTCTTTGTATTGGTTGCTTGGTTCGTTATCAAATCTACTACGTTTATTGGTTGGTATCATAGCTTGATCCATAAAATTAGTTTCAATAAAAAAGTCACAAAGAGGGATCTGTTTATTTAGGATATCTTCAATTAATGGCATGCTGAAATTTTTTGATAACGTTGCAAAAGCATCTTCGTATGTCATATCTAATTCTGTTATACAAGCAATAAGCATATTATCTGTTTCTTCTCTTATATTTTCTACCGTTATTTTCTTATTAATTATTTCATGTAACGTTCTTTTACTTTCTGTTTAAATGTTTCTTCTATTTCTGGATCTATATCATTTTCTTCATATTGTTCTTCATCCACTAAGTATCCAAATATGTCAAAATCTTCAATAATTTCGCTATATGTTTCATAATGGTCACAAATTGGGTCATAAGTTGGTGTCCGCATTCATTATCGTTATTCATTAATGTGTTGCTAATACTGTTTTGTGAACTACCTTCATCATTATCTGAGACAATGCTATATATTGATTCAGTATCGTCCAAATCGTTTTCACTAAGACTTTCTATTTCATATTCTCCTATTTCATCAACTAAATTAGAACGTTGTTGGTTATTTTGCCTGTTTGGACATCTATTTGCTAAATGATTTGGGTCAGCGCAAATAAAACAATTACACTTTCTATTTGGCTTACTTATTTTAACATATTTTTCTTTTTACGTTTATCAAAATGCTTAGATTTTCTAAGATATTTTCTTGGTTTATAGTAGCCATAAGCTTGTGGAGTATAGATAGCTGTTCGACAAAATGCCCAGGCTTGTCTTTTAATCTGTTCTTGCAAAGTTGCTTCTTTACAACGTTTTCCTAATTCTTGGAATACAAACATTATTCTTGGACCAATTCATAGTTTAGGTATTATTCCATATTGTATATTCCAGTCTTCTTGCAGCTTTCGACCTAAGTCTCCTGGTAGCTTTGAAAAATATTTATTACATAAATCTTCATCCATTGCTTTACCCTACTAGGCTAAAGCGACTTCGAATTCTTGGCTAAATTCCTTTATATACTTAAAATCTCTTATACTCAATTGTTCTAGGTTTCTTATTGCTGTATTTTGCATTAGTGTACGGCCTTTGCTTGGGTCATTACCAATTAGTAGTAATCTGATAAAGCTTGTAAAATTATAAGGGTTGTTTCCTAAAGCTTTCTGTTCTGTAATTACGGTTGGGTTATCTGTTTTTCTACCTTGATATATTCCTAAGGCTAATGGACCGAGGGTAGTTTCTAATACTGCCCACATATCCATTTCCGGCTTTTTATTAACTTCCCAATATCGAACTACATTTTGTTCCCATATTATAATTTCTTCTGGCCATAATTATGGTGACAGGTTTTCTAGTAATAACATACTGTGGCTATAAAGTTTTCAGTAGGGTTTTGTTATTCCTTTTCCTACATATGGACTTTCTTGTAAATAATCTACTTCGGGTTTTGCCCATTTTTCTCTTAATAATGGTCCTTCTTTGTATTGGCTGCTTGGTTCGTGATCTAATCTACTACGTTTATTGGTTGGTATCATAGCATGATCCATAAAATTAATTTCAATAAAAAAGTCACTAATAGGGATGTGTTTATTTAGGATATCTTCAATTAATAGCATGTTGAAATTTTTTGATAACGTTGTAAAAGAATCTTCGTATGTCATATCTACTTCTGTTATACAAGCAATAAGCATATTATCTGTTTCTTCTCTTATATTTTCTACTGTTATCTTCTTATTAATTATTTCATGTAACGTTCTATTACTTTCTGTTTTAAACGTTTCTTCTACTTCTGGATAGATATCATTTTCTTCATATTTTCTTCATCCACTAAGTATCCTAATATGTCAAAATCTTCAATATTTTGGCTATCTGTTTCATAATGGTCATAAATTGATTCATACATCCCAATTTATAGTGTTAAAATGATCTAAGTGTTCATTTAGATTATGCCTTAGTTCAATTTCTGATTCTGTATCAGTTTCTTCTTCATTTAGTTTAAACTTATAATTTCCAAATCTTAAACTCACTTCTCCAAATTGGTTATTGTATACAACATGTGGTCCTGTAATAAAAAGACTTTTATCATTTTCTACGGAATCTTTTAATTATCGTTCAAGACCTGCTAAGTCTTCTGGACTAATTCTACTTGGTTCGATCATTTTAATTCCTTTACTAGCTATATTCTGTACTATCCACTTAAGATTAATTTTGAACTTCATTCCTGATCTATTTCTAGCCTTACCAATTATTCCTATACTAATGATTAATTTATTTCCAACATGGTTTTCAAAACCGCTTGCCTTGAATCCTAGTTTTAAATGTTTTAAATCTTTAATACTTTTAAGAATATCTGGTACACAGTAAACTAAAGTTGATTTATCGTTTAGATCTATTTCCTTTCCTGAGAGTAGAGCTTTTTTTATGTTTGATGTCCATGATTTGTCTAGGACCAACGTAAGGAGCTTTGTTCCTAAACCTTTTCTTGTTGTAGTTTTTATTCCTATGACTATTAGACCTAAATGGAAAAACCTTTTTCCTGTTTTTTTTTTTAATTTTTGTATCGTTTCTGGTGATAAAACATCTAAGGTTACACTGTTATCTATCACTCTTACCTCTTCCTCTCTAATACTTCGAATTAAAGTTGTGTTAATATTTATAATTCCTGTTTGATATAGAATCCATGAGTTTAATAAATCTAGATGATTATTGTTATATAAATCTATGTTTTTGTCTAAATCTACTTCTTTATCTAATTGTACTATTTGATTTTTTTTTTTTTAGATTTCACTTTTGACAAATACTAGAAATTTCATCTTTAGGTTTACCATTGGATGTAAATTCTGTTAATGTCCCACTGGGTCCAGAGAATGAGTTTCTTGGATTCATTTTGGGATCCAAAATTTATACAATTCTAGCGTTTTATTTTTCTTAACAACTGAATTTCCTAAACTTAGATCAACTAGTTGTTCTGATATCTTATCTAGTTCCTGATCAAAAGTTTATTTTTCTCAAGTTTTTTTTATTTTTTCTAAAATTTGAAGATTTAGGCCAATTAAAATATTAAAAAATTAGGATATTATTTATCTGATAAACTATTCCCTGAATAAGTAGTAAAAATTTGTTCTGGAGCTGGCTGTGATGCAAATTTTATTACTTCGTCTATCGCTTTTTGCAAATATTTGTTCATAAAATTAACCACTAACAATCTTTTTAACTTCTAAAAGGAGCGTTTCTATCTGTCTAGTTTTCGAATCAAAATCACGGGTTCTGGTTTTAAGTTCTTCTAAAATACGTTTAGATTCTAATTCAATAGCTTTTGGCTTATTGTTCTCTGGTAACAATTGTAATTCATTAATAATTGTCTTATTTGGAAGAATATTTTTTAAGCTTATTAAAGTGCGTAAGATGCTTTCGTTTTGATTTTTTAATAAAATCAAAATTATCTACTAACTGTTTTAAAGTTTATTTTTATCAGTAATAGATTTAGCAATTACTTCTAACGTCTTCGCTGTTGAATTATCGTAGTGTTGTAAGGTTGTTCCTAGGTTTATAATTAAGTCTGTGACTGAATCAAGTTGTTTATTTTATTCGTGCAGAAGTTGTTGAAAACCTTTTTCAAAATGACAAATAAATTTATAGTTATCAAGACTAATAATACTTCGTTCCTTAAAAGTATATTCATGATTTAAATAACTTAAACGCTTGAGATTTGAAGAATCGATTTTTTGAGGTTGTTTTTATCAGATTTAAATCGTTCATTTCTCTATGCAGCTTATATTTTTTCCGATAATATTTTCTTTTGAGAGAGAAAGATTTATTATATTTGTATTTTTATCAGAGATAATTTACAATTTGGGAAAAAGATACTTACTAGTATAAAGAGCATAATTGAATTCCCTGGTTACTACACAATTTTGTTTTTATCTATACTTAATTTTCATATTACTTTGAAGTTTACCATGTCCAGTAAAATATGGTAATTACGCACCTTTGCTACCCTAAAAACTGACTCAGAGAGTTCTGCATCAAAATAATATTTTAATTTTATATGATTAAAAATTAAATTTTGTAGTAACACAAGAATCAACCTTGCTTTGATACCAAAATGGCGGGGGTAGTTTTTTTTTATCAAGAAATCAATAAAACAAGCTAGTAACGATATAAAATCTTTTAGGTAAATTCCTAAAAGATATCATAGTAGAAACTTAATTACAAACATAATTATATTACATAAGACAGAAGCAAAGGAGGTACCTGATTCATAAAGACTTATGCAGAGAAGCAGGAGAAGGTTTGAAAATCAGATCTTGCTTTTTATTCCAACGGTTTTTTTTAAATGACAGGGGTAGTTTTTTTTTATGGCGGGGGTAGTTTTTTTTTATATCAAGAAATCAATAAAACAAGCTAGTAACGATATAATTTTTTTAGGAAAATTCCTAAAAGATATCCCAGTAGAAACTTAATTACAAACATAATTATATTACATAGGACAAGAAGCAAAGGAGGTACCTGATTCATAAAGACTTATGCAGAGGAGCAACAGAAGGTTTGAAAATCAGATCTTGCTTTTTCTTCCTACAGTTCTTTTTTGAATCTCTCTCTCAAAATATGAAGTCTAACAAGAAAAAATAAGCTTGCACAGAGAAATTATGAAGTAAATTAAGCTACCATTAGAGACTTTTGAAAAATTATAAAATTTTCAAATGCTTAAGTGTATCCCTGGGCTTACAACTTACATATATTTATAGTCACACAACCGGTTAAACCGGTTATATACACACACTAGACAGTTATTTATATTTTGCCTTTACATAAAAATATACGCAATATTAAAGCAATAATACAAAACATGCCACCGCATAATTATCTGGAGAATTCTATATCGTCTGTCCTTATTATGTAAAGATAAGATTCCTTCTTATCTACTCTTTTCTTTAGTGGAGAATATCATCTTTTAGTGGGCTTTACAACTGTAGGATTGAAAGCTACTGTTCAATCTGTGTCTGCCATCTGGTCCATAGGATTAAACTCTTCAATTATCCCTCTATCATTTGCGTAAGATCTGGACTAGACTCTAGTTCCGGTTCAGATGTTTCTTGATCATAGATTAAGACATCGTTATTTGGATCGAACATATGTTATGTTGTTGGTAAGGGTGGTAGAATTTTTAGCTCCATTTCTCCCCATGTATGATATCTAGATGTTTCTGCCTGTAGAATTAGTTCCTTCCAATTAGGTGGAGGACATAGAATCATTTTTGATTGATGATAGTGCCAACGTTTAGCTGCCTTAAACCAAATTGGCGTTCCTTCATACATCTGGAAAAAACATCTTAGGCATTTTGATACGTTGTGTCGTGTATAGTTTACATGCTTAAAAATAACCATACGATGCATTGCTGGTTTAATCGTATGTTGCTTGTTGAATTGAAAAACTGGAGTAGCTGAACTGATACACACTATTATGGCTGGAATGATGCGTAGGTATTGTTGTGCTACTAGTGCAAATCGTTTACCAAAGCGTTCCAATACCGATTCCTCAATTGGATTGCTAAAGGTTATTTTGGATAACATTCCGTGGTCAAATAAACTAACTATCTTATCCATGTCGCATGGTAATTGTGTAATGTCGACTCTAACACGTAACATATTAGATCTTCTATTTTGAACTACTTTAAACCGAGTTGTTTCTATTAATCGTTTGAAATAAGTTGCAAGGAGTTTTTGTAGCTTTTCATGGAAATTGTTCCATCGATCATAGGCTAGCTTTTCTATCTTAAGAACTAATTCTTGTCCTCCTCGTTTGCATAATTCATCAAGGATTGGCTCTGGTCGTAATTTGAGATGATTTGAAAGTTGTTCGTGGGTTAGGGTTTTAGGTCGTTTTGGAATTTGGTTGAGGATTTCTTCTTTTTCATGGACTAATTGTGAAATACGTTGTTCAAGCAGCTGATTAGTTTTGTGGACATATGCACGCTTTTGGTTTTCTTCTTCTAGGAATTGATTTCTTTGGATGTAATGTTGTAATTGGGCTTGGCTTCATCGATATAGTTTTTGTAAATCATTTAATTGAGAGGCCTGGGAAATTATAAGGTCTATTGGGGATTGAGGAGCTGATGAAGGCGTATGAGAATATGATTGCTGACAATCGGGGTCAATGTAATAATTAGGACCAAAGCAGTTTCTTGCTTCGTCTAGAGCTTATTGCAGATTGTAAAACCTTTCAAAATTGGATTTTGAAAATTTTGTATATCCATATGCACTTGGCTATAATGTTTAAATATTCCTATAAAATTACCTCTAAAAACTATATAGCAAATTAAATTTTTAGAACGAGGCTTTTGTTGAATTTTTGAAAAGTAATATGCAAAACAGTTTCTAAGCCGTTGTTTATTCCTTCGTTCACTTTCAACCGTTTTCAGATTCCAAAGATGGTCGAGTAAGCATTGCTGGGACAAATCATTTATTCAAACAAGGGGTTTAAATTGTCTGGGATCATTATTTTTAAACTGAATAAGAGAAGTCTGACCAAAGATCATGCATGGAGTATTAACTTCCATCGTTTGATTATCACTCGTTTTTGCTAGAGGTGGAGTTTGTGAACAGGATTCTGTTGGTGGCGTTGCAGGTATTTTCACCTCTGTTATGATTGTTGGGGCTTTTGCCTCCATATTCGTTTTGATATTGCTGTTATCTACAGACTTTCCTGTTTCTTTATTCATATAATATCTTTCTTGCATATAACAAACTTGTTAAACACATGAGATAATTTTCATAATAGAATATTGGCTAACTGATTAATTTTTGCTTTAATGTGTTCAAAGTTTATTTTATAACCATTACCTTGTATAAGATTTTACAAATTTAGTCATCTAGTTCTATTTACATTTTTAGAATTTTCGTTTGAAATAAATTTAACAATTGCTTCACAATCTGTTCGAACTGTGAATTCTTTATTTAGATATATCCTATACTTATCTAAGGCATTAATTAATGCTTGGATTTCGAAATCTAGAGATGTCCAATTATTTACTTTGTTAAAGTTGCTAATTGCATAAGCTGCAATTTTTTCTGTTGACTTGTCACTGTATTCAAATGGTTTACATTTTAGGATTGCTCCTCATCCTTCTATGCATCCTTCACATTCAATAATGATATAATCTGTTTCTAGTGGAAGTTTTAGTGGATTAATTTTCTTAACTTCTTCTTTAATTCTTTGAACTAGTTTAATATCTTCGATATTAAATCGTGTTTCTCCGGTTTTCGAAATTTTACCATATAGCGGTCCTATTACTTTTGCAAAATTAGGAATAAATTTTCTGGCATAATTTATTAATCCTAGAAAAACCTGAATTTTCTTTTTACTGTCTAATTTATTTGGGAATTCTATAATCTTTTGGGAAATATGTGGCTGAAGTTCAATTTTTCCATTATCAATTTCTAAATCTAAAAACAGATTTTTTTGTTTAAAAAGTTCCA
Organism: Allium cepa; assembly: GCA_030765085.1. Classification (NCBI taxonomy): domain Eukaryota; kingdom Viridiplantae; phylum Streptophyta; class Magnoliopsida; order Asparagales; family Amaryllidaceae; genus Allium; species Allium cepa. Next base: position 163,335,512 of record CM060945.1, on the reverse strand, counting down.
ACTTTTTTCTTGATATTACTAGACCATTGTTTTCAACTTCTTTAAATACTGTTTTTTAATGTTGTTCATGTTCTTTAATATTTTTACTTGCAACTAAAATGTCATCTATATAGACTAAATAGAAATCATATTTTTTAATATCAATAAATCTTTGGAAAATTGTCGGTGCTCTTTTTAATCCAAAGCTTAATACGTTCCATACAAAATGTCATTTGGAGCATATAAATGCTAACCAAGGTTTAAAACTTTCTTCTAATTTTAAATGGTTGTATCCTTATTTTAGATCGAACTGGCTAAAAATTCGCTTATTTTGTATTAAGTTAATCGATGTATCGTTATTTGGTATAGTATAACCATCGTCTTCTGTATTATCATTTAATCTTTTATAATTGTAGACGATTCTTGGTTTTCCTCTTTTCTGTTCGGAGTGATTTCGAACTAAAAAAGCTTTTGATCTATGTCTTCTGTCAGATCTCCCGATTAAGTTTTGTCTTAGCATTTCTTCAATCTGTATTTTGAATTCCTTTATATTAGCTGGTGAATAGTCAATGTTTGCTGTTTTAATGGTTAATTCTGGGTTTACGATTTTTATTTTACAAGTGTAGTTAACTTTGTTTTTTGTAACATCCTCATTGATTAGTCCTAGTTTTTCTAAGTGTGAAATAATCTGAAAAGGAATAAATTTGGTTTCTTTTCCTTTCTCTAGTTCTTTAATGTTTCGAATGCTAGCATGGCTAACGTATTTTTATGTTCTTTGGTGGGTGAAGTATGTTCTTTTTCAATTTCTGGTTTGAAATATCTCGTTCGGCCTGTCCACCATGCTTTCAAGCTAACTCTGATTGATAATTGTGGTAGTTTGTAGGTAATATGTAGTTGTGTTTACTGAAAGTAATACTATTTCTGAAAATTCAGATATTACCTCTATAATTAAGTATAAAAATTAAATCTAAAAGAAATTCTTGACTTTTAATCTCCTTTGGAGTAATAGTACACTGCCCTAATTTGTATTTGGAACTGTAATTACCGGTAAATCTCTAAATTGAATCATTGATTCGTCTGGTAATTTATGTGTTAATGTCATTAGACTTTGATTAGCTGTTTTTGAAGTGACAATGTAATTTTTAGGTTTGTGATATTGTAAAGGTATCAATGAATGCGCAATTAAGCTTTTAGTGCTACACGTATCTATTATTGCTATTGTATCGATAAACTTGTTATTATCGAACCAGACATGGCAATTCACTTTAAGTATGGATGTATTGTATTTATTAATATTGACTAAAAATTCTGTACTTTCTTGTACGCTATTATTCAAATTATCTATTTGTTCCATTTCATTTGATTTGGATGAACTTCCTGGTTGATTTTGATTGTAATCTTTATATTTTTCTTTCAAGAAACTAATATCATTTTGTAAAGTACTAAGTTCTAGTTGTAATAGTTTTATTTGTGCATCGTGTTTACCTACCATTTCTTGTAATATTGTTTTCTCACTTATTTTATTTTGCTTTAATGATAGTTCTAAATTAAACTATCTTTTAGCACATAAAAACATATTTCTATAAATCATCTATAACATTTAAAATGTTTAATAATTTCAGGATATCTATAACATACAAAACAAGGTATATGGTCATTACCTCTATTTTGTATCCATTGGTGTCCGCATTCATTATCGTTATTCATTAATGTGTTACTAATACTGTTTTGTGAACTGCCTTCATCATTATCTGAGGCAATGCTATATATTGATTCAGTATCGTACAAATCGTTTTCCCTAAGACTTTCTATTTCATATTCTCCTATTTCATCAACTAAATTAGAACGTTGTTGGTTATTTTGCCTGTTTGGACATCTATTTGCTAAATGATTTGGGTCAACGCAAATAAAACAATTACACTTTCTATTTGGCTTACTTCTTTTACCATATTTTTCTTTTTTACGTTTATCAAAATGGTTAGATTTTCTAAGATATTTTCTTGGTTTATAGTAGCCATAAGCTTGTAGAGTATAGATAGCTGTTCTGCAAAATGCCCAAGCTTTTCTTCTAATCCGTTCTTGCGAAGTTGCTTCTTTACAATGTTTTTCTAATTCTTGGAATACAAACATTATTCTTGGACCAATTCATAGTTTAGGTATTGTTCCATATTGTATATTCCAGTCTTCTTGCAGCTTTCAACCTAAGTCTCCTGGTAGCTTTGAAAAATATTTATTACATAAATCTTCATCTATTGCTTTACCCGTCTAGGCTAAAGTGACTTCGAAGTCTTGGCTAAATTCCTTTATATACTTAAAATCTCTTATACTCAATTGTTCTAGGTTTCTTATTGCTGTATTTTGCATTAGCATACCGCCTTTGCCTGGGTCATTACCAATTAGTAGTAATATGATAAAGCTTGTAAAATTATAAGGGTTGTTTCCTAAAGCTTTCTGTTCTGTAATTACGGTTGGGTTATCTGTTTTTCTACTTTGATATATTCCTAAGGCTAATGGACCGAGGGTAGTTTCTAATACTGCCCACATATCCATTTTCGCCTTTTTATTAACTTCCCAATATCGAACTACATTTTGTTTCCATATTAGAATTTCTTCTGGCCATAATTATGGTGATTGGTTTTCTAGTAATAGTATATTGTGGCTATAAAGTTTTCCGTAGGGTTTTCTTATTCCTTTTCCTACATATGGACTTTCTTGTAACTAATCTGCTTTGGGTTTTGCCCATTTTTATCTTTCTAATGGTCCTTCTTTGTATTGGTTGCTTGGTTCGTTATCAAATCAACTACCTTTATTGGTTGGTATCATAGCTTGATCCATAAAATTAGTTTCAATAAAAAAGTCACAAAGAGGGATCTGTTTATTTAGGATATCTTCAATTAATGGCATGCTGAAATTTTTTGATAACGTTGCAAAAGCATCTTCGTATGTCATATCTAATTCTGTTATACAAGCAATAAGCATATTATCTGTTTCTTCTCTTATATTTTCTACCGTTATTTTCTTATTAATTATTTCATGTAACGTTCTTTTACTTTCTGTTTAAATGTTTCTTCTATTTCTGGATCTATATCATTTTCTTCATATTGTTCTTCATCCACTAAGTATCCAAATATGTCAAAATCTTCAATAATTTCGCTATATGTTTCATAATGGTCATAAATTGGTTCATCATCCCAATTTATAGTGTTAAAATGATCTAAGTGTTCATTTGGATTATGTCTTAGTTCTATTTCTGATTCTGTGTCAGTTTCTTCTTCATTTTGTTTAAACTTATAATTTCCAAATCTTAAACTTGGTTCTCCAAAATTGTTATTGTATACAACATGTGATTCTGGAGTAAAAAGACTTTTATCATTTCCTACAAAATCTTTTAATTGCCATTCAAGACCTGCTAAGTCTTCTGGACTAATTCTACGGGGTTCGATCATTCTAATTCCTTTACTAGCTATATTCTGTATTATCCCGTTAAGATTAATTTTGAACTTCATTCCTGATCTATTACTAGCCTTACCAATTATTCCTATTCTAATGATTAAATTATTTACAACATGGTTTTCAAAACAGCTTGCCTTGTATCCTAGTTTAAATGTTTTAAATCTTTAATACTTTTAAGAAAATCTGGTACACAATAAACTGAAGCTGATTTATCGTTTAGATCTATTTCCATTCCTGAGAGTAGAGCTTTTCCTATGTTTGATGTCCATGATTTGTCTAGGACCAACGTAAGGAGCTTTGTTCCTAAACCTTTTCTGGTTAGAGTTTTTATTCCTATGACCATTAGACCTAAATGGAAGAACCTTTTTCCTATGTTTTTTAATTTTTGTATGGTTTCTGGTGATAAAACATCTAAGGTTACACTATTATCTATTACTCTTACCTCTTCCTCTATAATACTTCGAATTAAAGTTGTGTTAATATTTGTAATTCCTGTTTGATATAGAATCCGTGGGTTTAATAAATCTAGCTGATTATTGTTATATAAATCTAAGTTTTTGTCTAAATCTACTTCTTCATCTAATTGTTCTATTTGTTTTTCTTTTTTTAGATTTCACTTTTGACAAAATACTTGAAATTTCATCTTTATGTTTACCATTGACGTAAATTCTGTTAATGTCCTACTGGGTCCAAAGAATGAGTTTCTTGGATTCATTTTAGGATCCAAAATTTATACAATTCTGGCGTTTAATTTTTCTTAACAACTGAATTTCCTAAACTTAGATTAACTAGTTGTTCTGATATCTTATCTAGTTCCTGATCAAAAGTTTGTTTATTTTCAAGTTTTTCTAGTTTTTATAAAATTTGAAGATTTAGGCTAATTAAAATAATAAAAAGATTAGGATATTCTTTATCTGATAAATTATTCCCTGAATAAGTAGTAAAACCTTGTTTTGGAACTGGCTGTGTGTAACGACAGGTTATTTTCCACCACTCAAATCGACAATAATCCACACATGACGGACTTGAATAGTACAAAATAATAGATTGTAATAAAAATTCGAAGCAAATAAAAATCAAATCACAGAAACACAGACATAGAACATTAGAATATCTCGCAGCGGAAAATAAAATACCATAATAGTTCGTGAAGCTACTATCACAAAGTCTCAAAACCAAATACAAAACATTTGTCTAAAAATAGATACAACATAAAATCCCAAATACAAAGAAGTCCTCTAATACAAAGCTGACAACAGAACAACATAACTGAAATAGATAAAACTAGATAAGCTGGTAATCTCCAGCGATTCCAGACCTCCAGAGAGTGGAAATCCAAATCTATGAATAACTAAGGCTGACATGAGCGCAAATAAAACACAAACACTCGAGTCAGGACAAACATACTTATACAATGTAAACCAACTCAAGTGAAATATATTAAAGGTACAAGTAACTTAGAAGATGCTTGGGACCGCCCATCCTCTAAGGATCCGTTCGGATATGTATCATTTCAACCCATAGTGATTTCTAATCTACAGGGAACTTGCAGTGTGATAAACAGATATAAATGAATAGTTTAACAATATACAATAGTAACAGGTGATATGAAATGTAATATACAGGTTTAACATCATATATAAGTAATCATAGGCAGTTATAGCATCATTTATAATTCTACACATTCAAATGTTGTCGCTTCACAATTGCATAAGTATAAATAATGTCGTATGAGATTTACTCACCTCCAATTGCTGGAGATTGCAATACAACTGACACAATGGAATCAAAGCACGATGATAAGACTATGGATTTGAGTGGAGAGCGAGATCCAATGCTACAAATCTTGTGTCACAACCCAAAACAAAACCAAATAAATTATAAATACAATACACTATGGAATGAAATAACTTTGAAATGAAAAGTGATTTGAACACAAAGTCTTTTGCCTTGCTTTCTCTATTCTTTGGCATGGCCTAGGGATAATTTTGATCAGGTTTTGGTCAAGACATGGCTCAGGTTTTGTGCTAGCATGGCTCGGGTTTAAGGCATGAACATGGAGAGGAGTTTATAACATGAGAAGGTGAAGGGGCTTTAGGCAATGTAGTGTGATTTTTGCCAAAACAAAGGCTCGGCCATAAAGGATTGGGCTCGGCCTGGGGTGCACCATGACTGGTCAATTGCTGGAGGGGTGTGTGGTGGTCAGGTCAGTGAGGTGGCGGCAGCTAGGGTGGTGGCCGTGGTGGGGGTTGAAGGAGATGAGGCAAGTCGTGGTCAAACTAGCACGGTTTCAAGGGTCTAGTTGCATTTTTGTAGAGTTTTTGCACCATGGTGGGCTCGGCCATGGTCAAGGCCTGGAGTGTAGGTGGTGATAATGGTAGTGAAGAGGTGTAGGAGGTGGTCGCCGTGGCTATGGAGGAGAAGCCGAGCGATACACATGAGAAAACAAGGCAAAATACGTAGAAAATAAGAAGAAAATAAAGAAAAAGATGTAGCCATTACCAATAAAATTCCCTGGTCGTGAATGAAAAAATGAGGAAGATGTTTTTGTGTGTGAAATTATAATGAAACTCGCGGCTTACCAAAAAAATTTACACGGCCAAAAGAAGATTAAATGAAGAGTTATGAAATTGAAAAGTCTAGAAATGAAAAGCCATAGGAAAAGGAAGAGTCTCGTCTCTTCAATTTACCATTTCTTTTTAAAACAAATGAAAAAATTTCAATAAATACATTTTAAAAATGAAACAAAGTGAAATAAAATGAAAATAAATAATTAATTTAAACAAAAAATGAAAAGAATTTAAGTAATTGAATAAAAGTTTAAAACAATGTTCAAAAATTACAAATAAATCATCACTAGCCTTGGAAAAATATCCACTTCATTTTTAGAATATTATAAAGCAAAAATTTGAAATAAAATAATTTATTTATCATTTTTAAAATGAAATAAATAATTAAATTGGAGAAAAATAGAAAAAGAACCAAAGAAATTGTTTAAAAATTGAAAACAGGGCATGAAAATTACAAAAAAAATTACCATTAACTCTAGAAAAATTTATACTTCACTTTAAAAATATTTTAAAGAAAATTTTTAAATAAAGTAATTTCTAAAACATTTTCAAAGTGAAATAAGTTTAAATAAAAATAAATTTTAAAAATATTGGGTTGTTACACTCTCCTTCACTCAAACCTTTTCGTCCTCAAAAAGAACGGAAATAAGGAAATAAGGGAAAACAAGATAGAAAACAAAATATACCTGGAATAAACAATTTCGGATTCGAAGCACGAATGCTCTCCTCCGTCTTCCAAGTACAATCACGATCATCAGTACACCACTGTACTTTGACCAGGTCACAGATTTCCTTCTTAGCTGCTTCGTACCTCTGTCGATAATACGAAGTGGCTTCCTCTCGGCAGTCAGGTTAGGCTAAATATCCAAGCTGTTAAGAGCAGAAGGCTGAACAAACAGAGATGGGTTATGAAGATACCGGCGAAGTGTGAGACATAGAATACATCATGCACTCTAGCAAGCTTCTTGGGTAACTCCAGACGATAAGCCAAGGAACCAACTCTTTCCAAAATGCGGAAAGGACCAATGAACCTAGGAGAAAGCTTCCCTCTACGACCAAAGCGAATGACATTCCTTAAGGGAGAGACCTTAAGGAAAACCATATCGCCAACAGCAAACTCAAGCTTCCGTCTTCGCCAATCAGCATACTTCTTCTGCCTATTCTGAGTAACCCTCAACCTTCCCTTAATCTCCTCAACTCTCTCCAAAGCTTCCAAAATCATATCAGGACCAAGAACCAGATGATTACCGAATTCAATTCAGTAAGATGGATATCGACAAGATCGTCCATATAGAGCAGCAAATGGAGACGTCTAGATACTAGCCTGAATTCAAATATAGAAAGAGATAGATAAAAGATTAAGATAAGCTTAAAACAGAAGATAAGATTATACTTGATAACTATTATTGTAGGTGAATTCGACAAGATGCAAATGATCTTCCCAAGATCCACCATAATCAAGCACATAAGCACGAAGAAGATCTTCGAGTATTTGATTCACTCTTTCCGTTTGACCGTCGGTTTGCGGATGGTAAGCAGTTCTCAGATTCAGACGAATACCTAAAGATTTCTGAAAAGCTTTCCAGAACTGGTTGGAAAAGATAGGATCACGATCACAAACAATATTGAGAGGAACACCATGGAGATGAACAATCTCCCTCATGTAGATCTCAGACAAGCTAGAAGAAGAACTGGTAGACTTGACCGGAATGAAATGAGCAGATTTGGTCAGCCCATCTACAATAACCCAGATACTCTCATTGCCTTTCCTAGACCTCGGTAATCCATCAATGAAATCCTTGGAAACCTGTTCCAACTTCCAATTGGGAATCTCAAGAGGCTGCAACATACCAGGAGTATTTTGATGATCGGCCTTGACTTGCTGACAAGTTGCACACCGACTAACAAAGACAGAGACATCCCGCTTCATCCCTCTCCACCAATAAAGCATCTTCATATCCCGATACATCTTTGACACACCAGCATGGACAGAAAGCCTGGATCGATGATTCTCCCAAAGCAACTCCTACCTCAATCCATCAACATTCGGAACACAAATCCTACCATTAATCCTCAAAATCCCTCTATCATCAATCTGAGCTCCACTACTACCACTACCACTTCCACCAACTCTGCTTCGAACACTCTCCTTAATAAGCCTAAGCATCCTATCCTCATCTTGCTTAGCTATGATGCGCTCCAAAAGGGGTGAAGAAGAAACAACCTTTTGACACAACAAAGCCTTCTTCCGACTCAGAGCATCGGCCACAACATTAGCTTTACCGAAAGTATAGCTAATATCGAGGTCATAAGAAGCCAAAAACTCAAGCCAATGGACTTTCCTCTGGTTCAAATCCTTCTGAGAGAAGATATATTTCAGAGACTGATGATCGGTGAAAAGCTCAAACTTGGCTCCTAGCAGATGATGCCTTCAAAGCTTCAAAGCAAAGACAACAGCAGGTAACTCTAAGTCATGGGAAGCATAATTAGCTTCATGGGTTTTCAACTGACGGCTGGCGTAGGCAATGACCCTACCATCCTGCATGAGAACAACACCCAATCCCTCACGACAAGCATCAGTGTATACCGTCAATCCCTTACTTCCGTTCGGAACGGTAAGAACTGGTGCGGAAGTTAGCTTGTTCTTTAACTCTTTGAATGTAGCTTTACATTTTCCATCCTAGATAAACTTAACATTCTTACGAGTCAAAGCAGTGAGCGGTGCAGCGATCTGAGCAAAATTCTCAATAAATCTCTGGTAGTAACCGGCAAGGCCCAGAAAACTACGAATCTCAAGAGGAGTCTTAGGAGTTTCCCAATCCTGTAATAGAATAGGGAAAATAAGAACCACAGAAGAGATAGAATAATTAAATTATAAAGGAAAAGAGAAAGAAAGAAAGACTTACATTGATCGCAGTGATGTTGACTGGATCAACAGAAACTCCATTACCAGAAATAATATGTCCAAGGAATCGGACTTCATCTTTCCAGAAATAGCATTTAGAAAATTTAGCCTTCAACCGATGATTTACGAGAGTCTCAAGAACATATTTCAAATGTGACTCATGCTCCTCCTTGGTCATAGAGAAGATAAGGATATCATCAACAAAGACTGGTACAAATTTATTAAGCACAGCATGAAAAACACGATTAATAAGATCCATAAATAAAGTAGGAGCTTTTGTCAAACCAAAAGGCATGACTAACCATTCGTAAAACCCATTCTCAGTCCGGAAAGCATTCTTGGAAATACTTTCCTCAGCAACTCTGAGCTGGTGAAAGCCTATGGCAAGATCAAGCTGAGAGAAACAAGTGGCACCATAAAGCTGATCAAACATATTATTTATGTGAGGCATTGGATATCTGTTTTTCATAGTGAGCTTGTTCATCTCCCTATAATCAACACACATCCTCAAAGAACCATCCGACTTAGTGACAAAGACAACGGTTGCTCCCCGTTCGGAATGGCTAGGTCTGATCAGACCTTTGGAAGACAAATCCTCAATCTGCTTTCCCACCTCAACCTTCTCATGAGGTGCCATTCTTCTAGGAGGAAGAACTACAGGTCAAGCACTAGGAATAAGATCAATGCGGAAATATATCTCCCTCTTAGGAGGCAAAGCGGTGACTTCACCAAAAACATCTGGATAGAATTTGACCACATGGGTCGAATGAAGATCACCAAGAGAAGAATCCAGAGAATAAATAAAACTGCCTGAAAAATCCTGAGGCATGTGGCACTGAATAACAAAAGAACTACCCAGATCATCCTCAAGATAAATAGACCGGGCTTTACAAGAGATATGGGCATTATGCCTACCAAGCCAATCACTTCCAAGCAACAAATCAAAAGCATCAAATTCTATAACATAAAAATCCCCATTGAAGCAATGATCAGAATAAAGAAGCTTCACTTGTTTATAAATCCTATTAAGGTTTGCGGGGACCCCCAATTGAATTTGAAACACATAAAGGCACAAAAACATACTCAGGAGAAAGAAGATGCTCAAACTTGTCACACAAATCAACAGATATAAAACTGTGGATGCACTAGTATCAAATAGAACACGAACAGGATGCTGAAATAAAGAAAAATAACCCTGGAGAGTAGCCTGGTCATCACTAGGAGCTTAAGGAGCCGGAGAAGAGGCAGAGGTGACAACAAATATACTAGAAGGCTTACCCTTCTGCTGCGTAGGGCAATCTATCCTGAAATGGCCAGGCTGGAGACAGATGTGGCAAAGATCACGCCTAACTGGCTGAGCAGGGGAAGGAATGGCAGTACCAACAATAGTAGGAAAACTATTCGCATAGTGTCCCTTCTGGTCACACTTAAAGAAGGTGATGGAAGATAGGTCAACTGGCTGCCTCTGAGATGGAGCAGATGATGAAGATCCCAAACCAGGATTCTTGAGCCAATTCTTCTTCTGCTGCTGGAAATTGAGCTTTCTCTTCCTAGAATCTGCAAAAGAAATCTGAGATGAAGGAGCACCAACTGAAACATGACCCTTAGAATTAGGGTTTTCATAACGAAGAGTCATGTCCATAAGTTGGGTAAAAGTGCCATGAACATGAGAAATGAGACGACTATAGTACTCGGGACGAGCACCAGTAATAAACTTTTCATTCTTCTTTAGAGGAGTGTCTATCAGACCAGGTCCGAACTTGGAAAGTTCGTTAAACTTCCTCTCGTACGCTGAAAAAGACATGCTTCCCTGCTTGAGGTCCATGAACTCCCTATAAAGCTGGGATTTCCTGGCTTCGAGCATCCACTTAGCAACGGAAGCCTCCTTGAGAAGAATGATAGATAAGCTTAGAAAAGGCATGAAAAGACATAGAAAAATAGAACTCGAAGAAACACAAGAAGATACCAGAACTGTTCCCATGTAAGGTCAGCCTCAACGGTGTTAGCCGTAACAGACTCCCACCAGTCTTGGGCTGCCTCCTGCAACTGCCATGCGACTAACTGACGCTTTTGGGCATCAGTAATCTCAAGACCAGTAAATATCCTCTGGATACGCCTCAGCCATTGCTGAGCCTCAATGATAGACTCAGAACCAGTGAACTTGTTTCCACTAAGCTGAGTAAATTCATTGCAAAGTATAGTGAAACAGACTAGAGCTGGGGCTGGAACCTGGGGCGGCACCATGACACTGACCTCTAGCATTTCTACGATTCATCTTGAAAATTCAAGACTGAATATTAGGACAAAGATAAAGATAAGATAAAGATAAGACAAGTCAAGACAAGATAAATTCATGTGGATGAACATCCTAACTACAGAAAGTTCTAACAAGGTGGATACGAAAGGAAAGAAGTTTGGAAAAATTTTCTTTTAAAACAAGAAAAGTTTTATATCAAAATAATCTTTGAAAAATCCTTTGAAAATCATTTTAAAATCATTTTATACTTTGAAAATACGTTTCTCACAAAGAAATGATTCTGAAGTTGATTTCACTCATTCTAGGGTATTTCTACCCTATCTCTAATGAGTTTTTACTCCGTAGGCTAAGGTTTGCCTAAAAACCAAAGCTCTGATACCAACTGTAACGACCGGTTATTTTCCACCATTCAAATCGACAATAGACCACACATGCCGGACTTGAATAGTACAAAATAACAGATTGTAATAAAAATTCGAAGCAAACAAAAACCAAATCACAGAATCACAGACACAGAACATCATACTATCTCGCAGCAGAAAATAAAATACCATAGTAGTTCGTGAAGCTACTATCACAAAGTCTCAAAACCAAGTACAAAACATCAGTCTGAAAACAGATACAACATAAAATCCAAAATACAAAGAAGTCCTCTAATACAAAGCTGACAACAGAAAGCTGACAACAGAACTGAAATAGATAAAACTTGATAAGCTTATAATCTCCAGTGATTCCTGACCTCCAAAGAGCGGAAATCCAAATCTATGAATAACTCAGGCTGACCCAATCGTAAATAAAACAAAAACACTCGAGTCAGGACATACATACTTATCCAATGCAAACCAACTCAAGTGAACTGCAGTAAAGGTACAAGTAACTTAGAAGATGCTTGGGACCGCCCATCCTCTAAGGATCCGTTAAGCTATTTACTATGTAGTATATTGCGCTATTATAATAATGTCTACAGTAAAATAAACATACTTTTAAATAGCGTTAAGGCTGTACATTTTCCACATTAACACGTAATACTCCCAGTAGACCATCAAATATCTGCATATCTCCTGATCAGGAGACTACGAGAAGTTATGCATGGGCTACGGGAGAAAACCAAACTCGTAGTAAAAGCTCGATAGGGTAGGTGACACAGCACACAAGGCAATGCCTGGGTAGATATACCAATTACGATACCCGGGCTGGTGGTAACGCAATAGCCACATACGTCCACCTCGGAACACATTCCCAAATCGGAGGGTGGCCACCAAACAATCATAAGTAATAGAATGGTATCGAAGAAATGCGTCCGACCAGAGGAGCTACCCCTTTTGGCCCGAGACCGCTCCTGTTTTAGCTACCTTTTGCCAACTCATGGGAGTTGGGTCCACGTAACATACCACAAGAACGTCGCCACCATCCTACTTCATTCTAGAATCTCCACTGCGTACATAGTTGTCAAAGTGGTTTTCGGTATCGATAGAGAGTATGTCCATATCCGATCACGGTCTCTTTGCCAACCAATCGTTATTATAACCCGTGGTTATAACTTTAAAAATAATACTTTACTTCAAAATAAAATATCATTTCAAAACCCAATCTTTATCAAAATAAAGATTAAATCATTTCCAAACCATTTCAATGTTTCAAAATTTTGTATCCTTTTAAAACTTCCATTTTCAAATCAATATTTGAATTCAAATTCAAATATCCAATTTAATACTCTTTTAAAGTTCGAAGATAACATTCATTTAATTTCAATTCAAATCGCCTTTAAATAGTTTATATTCCAATTTACTTAATTCATTTAAACCATTTAAAAGTGAAATTATTTTCCAAGTTAAGTATTCAAATTTCAAAGTTTCAAGTCATTCTGAGCTCATTTGCTAAGTCAAAAGCCATAATTATTAAAATTCCAACCTTTCACAGCATTTAAAAAAAGCTGTTATAAGTCACAGTTGAAAACATTTTAATTCAGCAAAGACATCACTTAAAAACTACTGCTAAAACTCAGTTTTAGTTAAATTTTAGTTCAAAACAGCAAAGACAGCATTTCCAGAAATGCTGTAATAGCTCAGGTTTCAAAACAAGGGTTTTTATTCATTTCTGCAAAGACAGCGGACAACTATAGCATTTACAGAACTGCTGTAATAGGCCTTCATCAAGTTTTAGCCTTTTCAATTTACTACAGCAACTACAGCATTCCAGAACTGCTGTAATTGCTCTTTTATTAGCCTTTTACTTCATTTCCAGAAACCATAGCACTTCTGAATGCTATTAAAAGTGATTTCAAGATTTTTGTGTATTTCCAACAATTAATAAACTTCATTTTAAACCCTTTAAACATTGTAAAAAATCATATTTTAACATTAAAAATATTCATTAACATCCAATTTAACATATTATTTTTATAAAATAAATTTCTTATAATTAAATCCAATTTCAACAAATTACTTAATAAATTCAAGGGTAAAAGTTTTCAATTCTTCCCATTTTTAAATAAACAACTGAACACTTAAATTTTCTCCATTTTTTTCAAATAAAATTTAATTTCCATTTTTACTTATATAACAAAAATTTCATTTAACAAAATTCCAATTTTCCACTTAAGTTATGTTTTCAAAATTCAATGTAACTATTCATTTTTCCAACATTTTTAACTTATAGAAAATTCCAAATTTCTATACTTAATATTTGGAAATCTAATTTAAATCAAATTTTCATATATATACACTTTTAAAATTACTTAAAAATTCCAGAAAATTTTATAAAAATAACCATGGGCCTGTATATAGTTTTCTAACCTAGGTCAAGTGATACATATATATATCATTTTAATCCGCAGTTTACAAATAATAAGCCGAGTTCTATCATTTCAAACTCTCAATCCCAAGTCAAAATAAATAATTAAAAACCATTCGGTCCTATCATTTCAACCTATAACGATTTTTCCCTATTCTAAAGTCCGTTCTCGTATGTATCATTTCAACCCATAGTGATTTCTAATCTACAGGGAACTTGTAGTGTGATAAAAAGATAAAAATGAACAGTTTAACAATATACAACAGTAATCGGTGATGTGACATGTAATTTGCAGGTTTAACATCATACATAAATAATCACAGGCAGTTATAGCATCATTTATAATTCTAAACATTCAAATGTTGTCGCTTCACAATTGCACAAGTATAAATAATGTCGTGTGAGATGTACTCACCTCTAAATGCTGGAGATTGCAATATAACTGACACAACGGAACCAAAGCACAATGACAAGACTATGGATTTGAGTGGAGAGCGAGATCCAATGCTACAAATCTTGTGTCACAACCCAAAGCAAAACCTAACAAATTATAAATACAATACACTATGGAATGAAATAACTTTGAAATGAAAAGTGATTTGAACACAAAGTCTTTTGCCTTGCATTCTCTATTCTTTGGCACGGCCTAGGGATGATTTTGGTCAGTGTTAGCACCAAAATTGGTCACTAACACCCTTAGAAAGATTGTGTACAGAGACTAATGAAGAAAGTAAATTAAAACATAGAATAGAGTGTAAATTTAAATGCGGAGAACAAGAACACCAAATTTATAGTGGTTCAGCGTAACTGCCTACATCCACTTTGAAGTTGATTTCCATTGATTTCCTTGATGGGTGATTAAAGATTCAATCCATTTTTAGTCACTAGAATACAATTGCAAAGTAAAAGAAATAAGTCTGGAATGAGTCTTGAAAATGGCAGAGTCTCCCCAATGTTCTCTAAAATCTCCTCCATTTTTGTGCCCCTGCCCCTCTATTTATAGACGAAGGTGGGTTGTACTTCCCTGGCAGGCCTGGCAGCTGAATAGCTCGGCCCAAACGGAGTGGTCTCTGTGCACCGAACCAGAGAGGCCGAACGATTTCCTTTAGCCGAACGTTCTCCTTTAGCCGAACAAGATGAGGCTGAACATACTGACTACTGTAGGGAGCACTTGTGCCGAACGAAACTAGAAGTCGGACCAATGTCATGGCCGAACGATGGCTAGGCCGAACTATGGCTTGGTCGAACGATATGAGGCCGAACAATTCTTTGGTCGTAGAACGATCATATGCCGAGCGTCCTTCTCTGGCTAAACGGTATTCAATACCGAGCTTTCTCGATGCCGAACGCTCCTAGATGTCGACGCTACCCCATGTCGAATGCCCATTGATGCTGAACGATGCGTTCGTACAGAACGAAGCTTGTGCCGAACGAGGCTTGCCGAGCCATCTGGACCAAGCGACGTGTGCCGAACCATTCTTGCCGAACCATGCCTAAATGCCAAACATGTTGACCGCATCAAACCCGTATGCTACCCGGCTCCTCTTGGTCAGAACCTTGTCTAGTGCGAATAATAATATCTTCAACTGTCATTTTGTAGCCGGGCCAAGGTGCTGGTTAACACTTTCCCCCCAAAGTGTGTCGTGTGAAGCAACATGACACGCTTTGAATTAGCGAGCATTCCATGTCTCTAGAAAGAAATCCATCATGTTTCTTGAATAGTCATTATCCTTCAATTTTATCCTCTCAAGGTGTTGTATCCTTCTTTGGTCGTCATGATGCTTGGTCGATTCCTAATATTATAAATCTAGGGTTGTAGTTCATCAGTGGTCATCCGTGCCTGGTTCTACAAGGCCAGTAAGCTTCGGCAATTTGATCTAGTCTTTTCTAAATATGCTTAAGTGAAAATTCAATTCCCTGTTGATTTCAAGAAGTCGAACTTTTTTCGGATTTACACATGCTTGTTCGGGTACATGTTCTTGCCATTGGCTATCAGATGCGTTTTATATGCTTATAAGTCATTGCCAATTCCATCTAGTTTAATTGCAATTCAATTGCGATTCCTTATTTGTATTTTCTCAAAGCAGTAAGCAAGGATGAACGGAGTACGACCAGTCACGGACCCATGGGTAGTTCTATAAGCCCATAGTGTTGTTGGGAGTTCATCCACCCACTTGCCTCTAGCCTTTTCCAAACTTCTCTTCAGAACAGGCTTTATGATTTTGTTCACATCTTCAACCAAGAAGATGATTTCAATGCCCCAAAGTGGCAAACGGCTATAGACTAGCCATTTGAGTAATTTCCATCGGTGGGGTTCTTGGATCTCTTGCAAACATCTTGCACTCGTCACATTGTCTAGCATGATCAACCGTATCTGGATTGATAGTTGGCCAGTAATACTTGTAGCAAAGTGTTTTCTTTATCATGGTTTTCCCCTTGATGCTATCGCCACATTCTTTTTCATAGACTTCCTTCAAGACTCGTTTTATCTCATTATGGGCTATGCATCGGAGTAAGGGGGTCGAGAATCTCCTTCGATACATTATTCCACTCTCCATTACGTATCGCGAAGCCTTACCAATGACCTGTCGTTTTTGCTCCTTCTTTCGGGTAAGACCCCATGTAGTAAATATTGCTTAATTGGGGTCATCCATGATTCCTTATCGATTTCGGTTTCCAACACGAAATCTACCTCCATCATATTTAGACTCGGAGCATGTAAGATTTTAACGGGAAACAATCCCATCTGTTGTGCATCGCCATTGCCTGCAAATTTTGCCAATGAATCGGCTACTCTGTTTTGCTCATGCGGTACATGTGAAATATCATAATACTTGAGATTCGCTGGCAGCCTTGAACTTGGACCAAATACGGGGCAAGTCTCTGCCCCCTTGCTTGGTAGTCTCCCCGCACTCGGTACACCACCCGTTGCGAGTCGCAAAAGATTTCAACCGATCTTACTCCTAGTTCTTTGATGAGTCTTAAGCCGGAAATCAATGTTTCATACTTGGCTTTGTTATTTGTTGCTGGGAATTCAAGCTTCAAAGCATAATAAATTGATCGGTTCTCAGGAGTCACAAGAACTATGCCAGACCCCAAACAACGGTCGTTAGATGCCCCATCGGTATTCATCTTCCATCAAACGGGAGGTATGACATTGTGGCCGTTTGCGTCGTCTGACACAGTGAATTCAGCAATGAAGTCTGCTAGTTTTGCTTCTGCATGGTCCTTTGTGGCAAGTATGTAATATCAGGCTGACTTAAGTTGATATTCCATTTTAACATCCTTCTAGAAGTTTCTGGTCGTTGGAGTACCTGTCGCAAGGGTTGATCAGTGTAAACACTGATTGAGTGTGCCTGAAAATATGGGCGAAGCTTGCATGATGCAATCACCAAGCAATAGGCTAATTTCTCGATCTTAGGCTAATTTCTTTCTGCCCCCGTCAGACGTTTACTAACATAGTAAACTGGCTTTTGAACTCGGTCCTCTTCGCAGACCAAAGCCGTACTGGTAGCATGCTGGGATACTGCCAAGTACAAATACAACATTTCGTGGTCTATTGGTTTCGATAGCACCGGGGGACTTTCCAAATGCCTTACCAGAGCTCGGAATGCTTCCTCACAATCGGATGTCCACTCGAAATTCCTCTCTCCTTTCTTTATCATATCGAAGAAAGGAATACACTTGTTTGTAGCTCTATATATGAATCGACTCAGCGTGGCTACCTTTCCATTCAAGCTTTGTACTAGCTTTATAGTTCTGGGCACTTGTATGTCTCGGATAGCTTGAATCTTCTCCGGGTTAGCTTCGATTCCCCGCGCATTCACAATGAAACACAAAAGCTTTCCCGACTCTACGCCAAATGAATACTTCAAAGGATTGATTTTCATTTCATAATGCCTGAGTATATCAAACATCTCCGCTAGGTCTCAGATGTGGTCGTTTGACTGCCATGTCTTCACGAGCATATCATCCATATAGACTTCCATCGTTCTACCAATCTGGTCTTTAAACATTTGATTCACCAGACGCAGATAAGCTGCTCCCGCGTTTTTCAATCCAAAAGGCATTACTTCATAGTAATATAGCCCCACATCTCTGACAAAAATTGTGTGTTCTTGGTCTAAAATGTGCAACGGGATGTGATTCTATCTCGAATACGCATCCATAAAAGACAATAATTCGTGTCCGGCCGTAGAGTCGACGAGCTGGTCGATTCTAGATAAATGGAAACTATCCTTTAGGCATGCTTTATTCAGATCAGAGTAATCATAACAAGTTCTCCACTTCCCGTTTGCTTTCCTCACAAGCGCAGGGTTAGAAACCCATTCAGGGTAGAGGGCATCGCGGACAAACCCATTGGCTTTGAGTTTGTCCACCTCCTCTCTAAGAGCAGCGGACCTCTCCGGGTCCATGCCTCTCCTTTTTTGTTTTACAAGGACATATTTCGGGTCTATATTCAACATATGACTCGCACTAGCAGGAGAAATCTGTACATATCAGAATGTGTCAAAGCGAAAACGTCTTGGTTCGCTTGAAGGAAATTAGTAAGATCTTCGGCCAATGATGGATCGAGTTGCGATCCAATCTTAAGGACTCGTGATGGGTCATCCCGGCTGACTGGTATATCAATCGTCGGCTCAGCAGATGCCATCCCAGATTCTTTGAATTCAGATGTAACTATTTTGCATAACATTCAATGTGAAATATGGTTGGGACGACCAATGTTGATGGTTACTCTGGTCGAATCCTAGAGTCTTGTCATGAGTTATTAAGTCTAATAGTGAAGGGCTCTGAATGCTCTAATAGATTATTAGCAAATGGCCAAAGATCAGGCTTAAAAGCACATTGAAGGAAATGTCGAGTTGGGGTCAGCCTTGAGTTGCGTGCAACCGTATAGCTGGATCATGCTATGAGTTTGAATTTGCTTGTATATTCGAGTAACGCACTTTCTATTCAATGTATTCATAATCCTTTACCCGTCCTTCGGGTTGGAGTGAAACTCAATTACCCATGAGCTAAGGTATCGATTTAATGATTCTATCCCTAGGCATCCTTTCGGTCATAGCCTTGAGTAGCTGTAAGCACTATATATAAGTTTCAATACTGAGCTATCGTAGCCAGTCTTTGGATGACAATGCGTCTGCTCCCAGTCTCGGGTTGATAACTATACCGCATGGACGGTTGAGTCTCGTCCTAGCTATTTTTATATTCTCACCAAAACTCCAAAGACATAGAGGTGATCGGTGAATAGTAGGTTCACATTCATCTTGCTTCTCGCTCGTGCCCCCAGGTCTAGGTCATATACCGATAAGTAGGAAGGTAAGCCATGCTCACTTTAGCATTACTCTCTTTCCCGTTGAATCGGGGATCAAGTCAGTCGATGGGAGACGGGGTCTCTCCTATCTTGGATTTTATCGTGGTTTTTCATTCCAAGAGGAATACTTTGATGCCTCGTCAGTTTTAGGGCTTAATTCGAACACTGGACTATTATCCACGTCCACTTTGGTTCATGTTCTGTAATCAGATCTCGAGGTAAAATTGGCTACAAATGCAGTCGGGTCATTCCCATCCAGTTTCATACTCCTCATAATGGATCGAAGAAGGGTGCTAGATAATTTTTGACAAAATCTTCATGGTTTACTCTCCTTTCCACACTCTGGAGGTTATAGTTTTTCAAGAAACATCCCAGTCACATTCGTATGTGCTTAGTGCGGATTGGTGTTGACCCTCGATATGTGGTATGATATAGTCGGTTGCTCGTAGCTTTGGATGCCGTTTCGATAAGTTTTGTATTGAGGCCTCCATGTATTCGTTGCCTTAAGTTATAAGAAACGCCAAGCTAGAGCTATAGTTAGCTGTCGTATTCAGCTTTTAGTGATTTGTACCCTTGCTCCCAGCATTGATTTAGCTAGGCCACTAGTTGGATTGTCGAGCTCCATCCTTAGCGAGTTAATAATCCTCCTGTCGATTTTCGGCCGAAGTTTGCGGAATAGGGAATGGTCGGAATCCACTCATCTATTTTTCGATGTTTATACACCATTCTGCATTCTGGTGACTTAATGTTATTCTCCCCTCGTTCGACTCGCACCCAATTTGCGTTCATCTTTCGGTCCATGCTCTATGGACTTAGAGATTTGTCGAACGTTTTATACTTTAGTCCGCAGTTCGGGATGCAGAGATTTTCGTCAATTCGTTTATGCTCTAGTCCGTATTTCGGAGACTGATAGTACTTTAGTCCTCACTCAGGGGACGTAGAAGTTTTTAAGCCGTTTATACTCTAGTCCATGCTCAGGGGACTGAGAGTACTCTAGTCCGCTTCAAGGAACTTGGAGATTTAAGTCACTTATACTCTAGTCTGCACTCTGGGGACTGAGAGTACTCCAGTCCGCACTCAGGGGACTTGTAGATTTAAGTCGTTTATACTCTGGTCCGCACTCTTGAGACTCAGAGTACTCCAGTCCGCACTACGGGGTCTTGGAGATTTTGAGTTGTTTATACTCTGGTCCGAACTCTGGGCCTGGGAGTACTCCAGTCCGCACTCAGGGGACTTGTAGATTTAAGTCGTTTATACTCTGGTCTGCACTCTGGAGACTCAGAGTACTCCAGTCCGCACTCCGGGGACTTGGAGATTTTGAGTTGTTTATACTCTGGTCCACACTCTGGGGACCCAGAGTACTCCAGTCCGCACTCCGGGACTTGGAGATTTTGGGTCGTTTATACTCTGAGTCCCCAAGATAGCGTCCATGGACATCGACTCTCGTCTTGAGGCGGCTAGAGAAGAAGGTAGGGAGGAGGTCAAAAGCATGTTTGACCCGCTGATCGCTGAATTCAATGCCTGTGTTCTCATGCATCGAGACTTGACTTTTTTGGGCGAGGGCTATCTTGAATCTGTAGCCGAGGCGTGGGAGGCCTTGATAGAAATTAGGAAGGCCGACCATGGTTCCGAGGAGGTTAATGAACAGGTTTTGATAAAAGAATTTCTTAAAGGAAACGAGCCTTCGGACCTGTCAGCGGCAAAAGATCTTTACTGCAAAGGTTTTCCCTCAGCGAAAGGGAAAGAAGTTATCACCAGTACATCCGGAGTCGTGCTTCCAGCTCATGTGCCTATTCAGTCGGCCGATCGGCCGATACTCGATCCATTTGAGAATCATATTGGTTACAACCCGGAGGACCCTGGCCTTGGCGTCCACATTCAGTCCCCCGTTCTAAAGGGCGAGACCCCTCTGACGGCTGAGAGTTTGCCAGAACCTGTTAGATAACCCTTTACTTTAAGATTCCAGAAGTCGTCATTCTTTATGAAGGACTATTGTATTCGAAGGCTTGTTTTTCATGATTTTGTGCATGCCATTCTGATCCCGATCCCACTCCGAGGAGCGATGTCGCCAAGGAGGTAAGGAAGGAAACAAGTGAGGCCCCTCACGCGGGAGAGGCTCCCGGTCCAGATGCCTAAGTGATCGGAGCGCTTGATGAAGATAAATATGAGGCGTCCTCTCCCATCGATGGGAGTTATGAAGTTGAAATTACATGCCTCTCCGAGCACACATCCGAGATGATCATGAAGGAGAGGCTTGAGAAAGAGAAGGAAGAAACGACCAAGATCAAGGTCGAACCTCAAGCCGTAGACCCCGACGATCCTTTGAACAAGCCACTGAAGATCATTCTCCCTGGCAGGTCCAAACCCATGGATGTTCCTCATACTTCTTCGGCTGTCACTCCTCCATCAAAGAAGGGTACCAAGGGTAAACGCGGAGGAGAGGAGTCGTTTGAGAAGACAACGGAGGTGAAGAAGTCGAAGAAGCACAAGAAGTAATCATTACTCTCGTTCAACGAGAGTTAGTTTAATTTATGTAATTATTTTCATCTACTTCCATAGTTCTTGCAAATAGATTGCCGACTCCAAACTTTGGAGGGGTTGTAGTAGAAACTTATTCCTGAATACAGTTTAGTACCTTTTTCTATCTTACAAAAGACTCTTATCGTTCAATTTTCTTTGTGATTTTGATTTAAATCCAAGCTGTTGTGAATAACATAGACCTCTCGGCTCATCTTCATATGGCTCAGAAATTCTTTGGGAGTTGTTCATTTTTTTACTCCAGGCTTCAAGCACTGAGAATGTCTTGAAGTCTGTACATCAGGGATTTGGTGAGTTCAAGTCATTAGCGTCCTAGCTCATCCTCATGGAACTTAGGGATTTGAATCACTTATACTCAAATCCGCACTCTGGGGACATAAAGTACTCCAGTCCGCACTCTGGGGACTTGGAGGTTTGAATCGTTTCTACTCGAGTCCGCACTCTGGGGACATAGAGTACTCCAGTCCGCACTCTGGGGACATGGAGGTTTGAATGGTTTATACTCGAGTCCGCACTCTGGGGACATAGAGTACTCCAGCCCGCACTCTCGGGACTTGGAGTTTTGAGTCGTTTATACTCGAGTCCGCGCTCCGGGGACTTAGAGTACTCCAGTCCGCGCTCCGGGGACTTGGATATTTTGAGTCGTTTATACTCGAGTCCGTGCTCCGGGGACTTAGAGTACTCTAGTCCGCACTCTGGGGACTTGGAGGTTTGAATCGTTTATACTCGAGTCTGCACTTTAGGGACATAGAGTACTCCAGTCCTCACTCTGGGGACTTAGAGGTTTGAGTCGTTTATACTCGAGTCCGCGCTACGGGGACTAAGAGTACTCCAGTCCGTGCTCCGGCGACTTGGAGATTTTGAGTTGTTTATACTCGAGTCCGCGCTCCGGGGACTTAGAGTACTGCAGTCCGGGCTCCGAGGACTTAGAGATTTTGAGTTGTTTATACTCCTATCCGCACTCTAGGGCCTCAGAGTACTCAAGTCCGCACTACGGGGATTTGGAGATTTTGAGTCGTTTATACTCTAGTCCACACTCTGGGGACTCAGAGTACTCTAGTCCGCACTCTGGGGACTTGGAAGATTAAGTCGATAGCAGTCATATTTCGACTCTTTAATTTGTATTCATCTATCGTATCGAGGCTAATGTTGTCGAATAAACAATCGAACCATGTTCGCTCATTGAATGGGATTCTGCCCCCAGCATGAGGGACGACATTTGAAAAATGGACGATCGATTCTCGTTCGCTTGGTGATTATAGCTCTTCCAATCAAGTCAAGGAAGGAGGTTTATGACAGATGGTTGGATCACATACATCGGGTTAGATAGAAAAATATCTTACAATTTGCTCCGTATCTCCTTCTAGAAAATAAGGATAATAGATTGTTGAGTAGACAAAGTAAGTTGCATATGTTCCAAGGTGCAGTCGTGCCTATGCATTGATAGCGATGGTTAATGAGTAAGCAGTCCACCATAACTACTTCAAGTCGGGCTTTCGAATAACCTGTTGTGTTGAAGGTAGGATTTGATGTGTAGATGATCAAATCACGTCCACTCTAGACAGATCTTGGCGTCACTGAGCTTCAGAAGAGGCCTCTGTATTTCGTCGCACTTTTTTCTATGACTTGATTTGAGTGGACGATCGGGCCATACTCATTCCAATCCTTGTTCAGGTCTCCAAGTCAAATGTGGATGTCAATGAATGGATGGTCAGCCATGTTGACTTTGTATTTGCGCTCTAATTGTGATGAGCTTTTCAATCTCTAGTTCTTGGCCCCAAATTAAAGGCACATGATTGATGATGGGTGATTGAATTATGCCCGTCTGGATGTAACTCCACACGTCCGATCATGGTCTGCGTGGATTGGTTGGCAACCAAATCTGAGCACCTGGTCACCTGCATCGTTTTGAAAGTAGTTTAGTTCAAGTTATTCATAGTTCATAGAACAATTAAAATAGAAATAGATTTGGAAATAATTCAAAGAAGATTAGGATAAATCTCATTGATAAGTGAAGCAGCATCGTGTGCTCGCTATTCGATTTTGCCCCTGGCTCCTTTCAAAGGGATGTCAGCCGTTAGCAGTCCAATTGATAATCATAGCCCTTTATTAATAGGCATTGGATATTCGCTGCCCGCCATTCAGCAGGACTTGTGCATGCTATTAAAGCTTTCCTTTCCAGATTTACTTTTCGATCACACCTCGGAGGTGTTTGTAATCACCCGTGTTAGGATCAGTGAGCATCTGGGAATATACAACATTCCCCTTATTTTCTTTAGACTTTGGTGTACTCTCTCGAGGTTGGATTCCAGTACCACTCTGAGTCGTGAGTCTTCAAGTAGAGGTTGTCAATTGAATCTTTCAAAGAGCATATGAGCCGAATTTTGAGGTCTTGTTTCGGCTACTGGAATCCTACATCCTTAGCCAACGGGCTTTCATTGTTATTTTTCTTAGTCTGTTCTGCTCCTCCGCACTTTGGTTTAGATTCATTTTTGTCTTAGAGACGATCCATGGTCGTAGGAAGCTCTCCAGCTAACTGGCTGCCAAAATATATATAGAACTAGATAAGCTGATAATCTCCAGCGATTCCAGACCTCTAGAGAGTGGAAATCCAAATCTGTGAATAACTCAGGATGACCCGAGCGTAAATTAAACACAAACACTTGAGTCAGGACATGCATACTTATCCAATGTAAACCAACTCAAGTGAACTGCAGTAAAGGTACAAGTAACTTAGAAGATGCTTGGGACCGCCCATCCTCTAAGGATCCGTTAAGCTATTTACTATATAGTATATTGCGCTATTATAATAATGTCTAAAGTAAAATAAACATACTTTTAAATAGCGTTAAGGATTTACGTTTTCCAACTTAACACGTAATAGTCCCAGTAGTCCATCAAATATCTGCATATCTCCTGATCGGGAGACTACGAGAAGATATGCATGGGCGATGGGGGAAAACCAAATCGTAGTAAAAGCTCGATAGGGTAGGTGACACGGAACACAAGGCAATGTCAAGGTAGATATACCAATTACGATACCTGGGCTGGTGGTAACGCAACAACCACATACGCCAACCTCGGAACACATTCCCAAATCGAAGGGTGGCAATCAAACAATCACAAGTAATAGAATGGTATCGAAGAAATGCGTCCGACCAGAGGAGCTACCCCTTTTGGCCCGAGACCGCTCTTGTTTTAGCCACCTTATGCTAACTCAAGGGAGTTGGGTCCACGTAACATACCACAAGAACGTCGCCACCATCCTACTTCATTCTGGAATGTCCACCACGTATACAGTTGTCAAAGTGGTTTTCGGTATCAATAGAGAGTATGTCCATATTCGATCACGGTCACTTTGCCAACCAGTCGTTATTATAACCCGTGGTTATAACTTTAAAAATAATACTTTACTTCAAAATAAAATATCATTTCAAAACCCAATCTTTATCAAAATAAAGATTAAATCATTTCCAAACCATTTCAACGTTTCAAAATATCATATCCTTTTAGAACTTCCCTTTTCAAATCAATATTTGAATTCAAATCCAAATGTCCAATTTAATACTCTTTTAAAGTTCAAAGATAACATTCATTTAATTTCAATTCAAATCGCCTTTAAATAGTTTATATTCCAATTTACTTAATTCATTTAAACCATTTAAAAGTGAAATTATTCTTCCAAGTTAAGTATTCAAATTTCAAAGTCTCAAGTCATTCTGAGCTCATTTGCTAAGTCAAAACCCATAATTATTAAAATTCCAACCTTTCACAGCATTTAGAAAAAGCTGTTATAAGTCACACTTGAAAACATTTTAATTCAGCAAAGACATCACTTAAAAACTATTGCTAAAACTCAGTTTTAGTTAAATTTTAGTTCAAAACAGCAAAGACAGCATTTCCAAAAATGCTGTAATAGCTCAGGTTTCAAAACAAGGGTTTTTATTCATTTCTGCAAAGACAGCAGACCACTATAGCATTACAGAACTGCTGTAATAGGCCTTCATAAAGTTTTATCCTTTTCAATTTACTACAGCAACTAAAGCATTCCAGAACTGCTGTAATAGCTCTTTTATTAGCCTTTGACTTCATTTCCAGAAACCATAGCACTTCTGAATGCTATTAAAAGTGATTTCCAGATCTTAGTGTATTTCCAACAATTAATAAACTTCATTTTAAACCGTTTAAACATTGTAAAAAATCATATTTTAACATTAAAAATATTCATTAACATGTCATTTAATATATTATTTTTATAAAATAAATTTCTTATAATTAAATCCAATTTCAACAAATTACTTAATAAATTCAAGTGTACAAGTTTTCTATTCTTCCCATTTATAAATAAACAATTGAACACTTAAATTTTCCCCATATTTTTTTCAATTAAAATTTAATTTCCATTTTTACTTATATAACGAAAAATTTATTTAACAAAATTCCAATTTTCCACTTAAGTTATGTTTTCAAAATTCAATGTAACTATTCATTTTTCCAACATTTTTAACTTATAGAAAATTCCAAATTTCTATACTTAATATTTAGAAATCCAATTTAAATCAAATTTTCATATATATACACTTTTAAAATTACTTAAAAATTCCAGAAAATTTTATAAAAATAACCACGTTCCTGTATATAGTTTTCTAACCTAGGTCAAGTGATATAGATATGTATCATTTCAATCCGCTGTTTACAAATAATAATCTGAGTTCTATCATTTCAAACCCGCAGTCCCAAGTCAAAATAAATAATTAAAAACCATTCAGGCCTATCATTTCAGCCCATAACGATTTTTCCCTATTCTAAAGTCCGTTTGCCTATGTATCATTTCAACCCATAGTGATTTCTAATCTACAAGGAACTTGTATTGTGATAAACAGATATAAATGAACAGTTTAACAATATACAACAGTTGTTATCCTACCTTTAGGTCAAAGCTGGAATATCAACAAATTGGCAAGGAATAATGGATATTGGGATTGGAGATCGACTGGAATCAAGGCCGCAATCGTTGTCGTCAAAATTTGGCCGAGCTCCAATCAGAACGAAATCGATTGCAGATGATGATGAGGATAGGAGAGGCTACGTTTCAAATTTCAGGTTAATCGGAGTTCGTATGAAGGAGATATGATCGATGCAAGGTAGGAAGGGCATGCTATTCGTATCCATCGGTATATAGGATTGATTCGTATCGTTGCGTTTCGCATCGATCATGAAGATGGTGGTTCGAACCGATACACTTCGTATCGATCAGAAAGTGGGGACTTCGTATCGATACCATTCGTATCGATCGGTATGGGTTCGGCTCAGTGAAGTTCGCATCGATCAAATGGGAAAAGGCGGCATACCTCAAGTCGATACTTTCGTATCGATAACGGATGGACTTTGGCATTTATGTATCCATGGGAAACTATCTAAGCTCGTAAGCATTAGGTAAAATCTCGCTCGTATCCATCAGGTAAGGCTTCGTTCGTATCCATCATCGAGCATGGTTTCGTACCCATCTGTTGGCCTTTCATTCGTATCGATAGCGTTCAACATTTTCGTATCGATCGGATCGATACGAAATACTCCCCTGCGATCGATACGGGAGCAAACAATTGAGTACATGAAGGAGTGATGGACACGTGCAAGCGTGGATACGTGCGCGTCTCTAGGAAGGAAGCATTCAACTCGGCGCATCAAGTGGAGTCAACATGCCGCGACATTCGAAATGACCCGGGAGGATAGCGCCACGTCATTGCGCGCGCGTGCTTCTGATGGAGTCGAAGGTGATGGATTTGAACAGACGGATTCGAAAACGACAGCCAACGGAAAACCCAAATTCGAATCGATCATAACTCAAGATCCACCGATCCAAATGCAACGAAATTTTCACAGCAGCTTGCATACAAGGTAAGGGATGTTCCTGCCAAGTTTCAACTCGATTGGATCATTCTTTGATGGATACGAAATCGCTTCGTATCGATCACAGATCGAGTCGAAACTTGGTGGGGTCGGTCGCGTGGGCCCACTCACGTGCCAGAAAAAGTCTCCCGAAGTTTGAGCGAGATCTGAGCCTCCTACGCCTATAAATAGCACCCAGTAGCCTACGGAAAAGGGGATCTTTTGGCCATTGGACGTCCAGATTCTGCCGGATTCATTTCTACACTTCAATACAACGATTTTACTAGAAATTCTTCATTATTACTGCTGTAATCATATGTAACCAGCGAGGATAATCAATAAAAGAATAAAACTTTGAAGTGGACGCAGGCCGGAGACAGCCGAACCACCATAAATCTTGTATCTTTGTTCATTATTTCTGAATTGCTGTTTGATATTTGCTGAGATCTGATATTTGTGTTTGAATATCATTGGTTTGTGTTCATACACTAGTGCTTTCATGGTATTTGGGGTTTGTCACCAATTTTGGCGCAAACACTTTGGTGCTTTCACTGAGAAGGACTAGCACCCGCTACATCGGATTTGAAGTTCAGATTTGAAGAGTTTGAGGAGTTTTGACTTGAAGACAATGACTAGGAAAAATAGTAGAAGGCAAAGGGCTGAGAGAAGCCAACAAGGAGGAAGCCAAGAAGCATCCTCCGGAGTTGGAGAAGGGCAAGCTTCCATCTACATCACCAGAGACGAAATGGAAGCCATAACAAATTCACTACAAGAGAGGTTTTTGAAGAGTCAACTGGAAATGATGCAGACTTTCTTTGAGAAAATGAGAGCTGCAGGGATGCAGAACTTAGGAACAGCTGCAGCGGCTGTGGATGCAGAACAAGGGACCAAGGTCGTGGAACCCAATGGAGGACAGGATATAGAGCCAGAAGGCAATCAACAAGGGCTAGGGGGCAGGCCCACAGGATCCAACACAGGAGGACCTTTGGAAGGAGTTCAACAGGCCAGGTCTAACGTTGCTGCTAGTGAGCTACATGAAGAGTATGTACCAGAGTTCCCTCGGGGGCAACCCCTGACAGATAATACTGGATTAGTGGAGATCATCAGGAAAACTGTGCGAGGTGGTTTGACCAACAGAGACTTGGAAGAAGTGAACAGGAGTCCGCTCGCTCGGGAAATAAGGATGGCTCAAGATCCACCTAAGTTTAAGTTACCTATCATGGAGGTATATGATGGCAAGGCAGACCCAACTGATCACTTGATGAGGTACACCAGACACATGGAGGTGCTGGGGGCATCGGAGGAAGTGATGGCCCGATGTTTCCCTTTGTACTTGACGGACTTAGCTGCAATGTGGTTTAGGAAGCTGGGAGAAGGATGTATCAAGACTTGGAGGGAATTGGTGGATAGGTTTTTGGGATAGTTTCGGGTTCATATCAAGAGGCCGAAGAACGTGATGACATTGACATCGGTAAAGCAAAGGATGGATGAATCGCTTAGAGCTTTTCTAACTCGATTCAATGCAGCAGTTGCTTCGGTGGATCGGCCGGATCCATCGATGGTTTTAATGGCGGCAGTATCAAGAGCCAGGGAGGATTCAGACTTTAAGGTATCTTTGATACGAGATCCCCCACAGGATCTCGAGGAATTCTTTCACGAAGCAGAAAGGTTCCTTCGGCAAGAGGATGCGAATATGGATTTAAAGTTGAAGGAGGTGAATGCAACTGAGGGTGGAGGACCATCCAGCAAAGGTTCGGATGAAGACAAAGGAAAAAGGAAGTTGGATAATGATTCTGGAAAAAATAGGAAGCGTTGGAAGGATCCAAAGCTTTCTACACACACAGGATTGAACGAGACGCAGGAGCGGATATACCTGGATACTCGGAATCGCCTTCCCTACCGAAGGCCGGCTAGGAGAGAACCGTCAGAACGGGAAAGGACAACGGGGAGGCACTGTCTCTTCCATGATTTCGATGGACATGATACCAATAGTTGCTGGCATTTAAAGGACATAATTGAGGAACATGTCAGGAATGGATAGCCGAGACAATATGTTGGAACACGGAATGCAGCGGTGGGGCAGGAGCAGCCATCGCCTACCTCACACCATGATGATGTGAGGCCTAGGAATGACTGTCGATTGATTATCCATCGACCAGGATGATATGAAATAAGTAACAAGCTACTGGTAAACGGCAAAGTCATTTACACATGTACGGGGACGGAGATAGCCCCTAGGCATGCTCTGAATGGTGATAAACCGCGATGCTATGGTTTGTGAAATTTGTCTTTTGCTTTTGGATTGGACACTGATTTTTTTGGTTTGGTTTTGGGGTTTGGATTGAACTCCTAGTTTTGTTTGCTTTTTGATTTGGATTTTCCTTTAGATGATTGTTTTTGGTTTTGGATACCGGTTTGGATTTCTGATTTTTTCGTTTTGATTTGGATTTTGGATTGGATTTTTATCTTGTTTTTGATAAACGGTCGTCGGGTATGGATTATGCCTGGCAAGGGGTGAGTCACTTTGCCCGAACATGGTAAATCGACTCATTCAGGTCGTCGAGTATGGACTTTGATCGACAAGGGTCCAGAGAGACCAGGATTCGGCCTAGGACTTAGGCCCTATATTATCAGTTATTATTTTCAGGTCGCTGAGTATCGACTATGCTCAGCAAGGGTTCGGAGTGACCAGAATTCGGCCTAGGATTTAGGCCCCATATTATCGATTATTATTTCCGGTCATTGAGTATGGACTATGCTCAACAAGGGTCCGAAGAGACCAGGATTCGGCTCAGGACTTAAGCCACGGCATTGTACAACGTCCAAGGACACTGGACCACGGTCGTCAAGTGTGGATTACGCTTGGCATGAACCCAGAGAGGTTAGCTCAATGTCCAAGGACACTGGACCATGGTCATCAAGTGTGGATTGCGCTTGGCAAGGGCCTGGAGAGGTTATGGATTTGGATATCGACCTAGAGAGGTCCTGGATTCGGTTATTGGCTATTGGATAAAGATGGATTAGGACTCGGTTATCGAGTTCGAAAGGACACAGAATTGGCTATGTACTTTGGATATCGGATTCGGAACTATTCAAAACATGCCTTCTTGTCACAAGGCATGTTTTGGGGGGCAAATGTTATCCCACCTTTTGGTCAAAGCTGGAATATCAACAACTTGGCAAGGAATGATGGATATTGGGATTGGAGATCGACTGGAATCAAGGCCGCAATCGATGTCTTCAAAATGTGGCCGAGCTCCAATCAGGACGAAATCGATTGGAGATGATGATGAGGACTAGGAGAGGCTACGTTCCAAATTTTAGGTTAATCGGAGTTCGTATGAAGGAGATATGATCGATGCAAGGTAGGAAGGGCATGCTGTTCGTATCCATCGGTATATAGGATTGATTCGTATCGATGCGTTTCGCATCGATCAGGAAGATGGTGGTTCGAATCGAAACACTTCGTATCGATCAGAAAGTGGGGACTTCGTATTGATACCGTTCGTATCGATCGGTATGTGTTCGGCTCAGTGAAGTTCGCATCGATCAAATGGGAAAAGGCGGCATACCTTGTATCGATACTTTCGTATCGATAGCAGATGGACTTTGGCATTTATGTATCCATGGGAAGCTATCCAAGCTCGTATCCATCAGGTAAAATCTCGCTCATATCCATCAGGTAAGGCTTCGTTCGTATCCATCATCGAGCATTGTTTCGTACCCATCTATTGGCCTTTCATTCGTATCGATAGCGTTCAACATTTACGTATCGATCGGATCGATACGAAAAACTCCCCTGTGATCGATACGGGAGCAAACAGTTGAGTACATGAAGGAGTGATGGACACGTGCAAGCGTAAAGCGTGGATACGTGCGCCTCTCTAGGAAGGAAGCATTCAACTCGGCGCATCAAGTGGAGTCAACATGCCGCGACATTCGAATCGACCTGGGAGGATAGCGCCATGTCATTGCGCGCGCGTTCTTCTGATGGAGTCGAAGGTGATGGATTCGAACAGATGGATTCGAAAACGACAGCCAACGGAAAACCCAAATTCGAATTGATCATAACTCAAGATCCACTGATCCAAATGCAACGAAATTTTCACAGCAGCTTGCATACAAGGTAAGGGATGTTCCTGCCAAGTTTCAGCTCGATTGAATCATTCTTTGATGGATACGAAATCACTTCGTATCGATCACAGATCGAGTCGAAACTTGGTGGGGTCGGTCGCGTGGGCCCACGCACGTGCCAGAAAAAGTCTTCCGAAGTTTGAGCGAGATCTGAGCCTCCTACGCCTATAAATAGCACCCAGGAGCCTACGGAAAAGGGGATCTTTTGGCCATTGGACGTCCAGACTCTTCCGGATTCATTTCTACACTTCAATACAACAATTTTACTCGAAATTCTTTATTATTACTGCTGTAATCATCTGTAACCAGCGAGGATAATCAATAAAAGGATAAAACTTTGAAGTGGACGTAGGCCGGAGATAGCCGAACCACTATAAATCTTGTGTCTTTGTTCATTATTTCTGAATTGCTGTTTGATATTTGCTGAGATCTGATATTTGTGTTTTAATATCATTGGTTTGTGTTCATACACTGGTGCTTTCATTGTATTTGTGGTTTGTGACCAATTTTGGCGCATACAACAGTAATAGGTGATATGACATGTAATTTGCAGGTTTAACATCATACATAAATAATCACAGGCAGTTATAGCATCATTTATAATTCTACACATTCAAATGTTGTCGCTTCACAATTGCACAAGTATAAATAATGTCGTGTGAGACTTACTCACCTCTAAATGCTTGAGATTGCAGTACAACTGACACAACGGAATCAAAGCACAATGACAAGACTACGGATTTGAGTGGAGAGCGAGATCTAATGCTACAAATCTTGTGTTACAACCCAAAACAAAACCAAACAAATTATAAATACAATACACCATGGAATGAAATAACTTTGGAATGAAAGTGATTTGAACATAAAGTCTTTTGCCTTGCATTCTCTATTCTTTGGCACGACCTAGGCATGATTTTGGTCAGTGTTAGCACCAAAATTGGTCACTAACACCCTTAGAAAGATTGTGTAGAGATATTAATGAAGAAAGTAAATTGAAACAGAGAATAGGGTGTAAATTTTAATGCAGAGAACAAGAACACCAAATTTATAGTGGTCGGCGTAACTGCCTACATCCACTTTGAAGTTGATTTCCATTGATTTCCTTGATGGGTGATTACAGATACAATCCGTTTTTAGTTACTAGAATACAATTTCAAAGTAAAAGAAATAAGTCTGGAATGAGTCTTGAAAATGGCAGAGTCTCCCCAGTGTTCTCTAAAATCTCCTCCTTTTTTCTGTGCCCCTGCCCCTCTATTTACAGACGAAGGTGGTTTGGACTTCCCTGGCAGGCCTGGCAGCTGAATAACTCGGCCCAAACGGAGTGATCTCTGTGCACCGAACCAGAGAGGCTGAACGATCTCCTTTTTCCGAATGTTCTCCTTTAGCCGAACAAGATGAGGCCGAACATACTGACTACCGTAGGGAGCACTTGTGCCGAACGAAACTAGAAGCCGGACCAATGTCATGGCCGAACGATGGCTAGGCCGAACTATGGCATGGCCGAACGATATAAGGCCGAACAATTCTTTAGTCGTAGAACGATCTTATGCCGGGCGTCCTTCTCTGGCCGAACGGTATTCAATACCGAGCATTTCTCGATGCCGAACGCTCCTAGATGCCGGACGCTACCCCATGCCGAACGCCCATTGATGTCGAACGATGCGTTCGTACCGAACGAAGATTGTGCCGAACGAGGCCTGCCGAGCCATCTGGACCGAGCAACGTGTGTCGAACCATTCTTGCCGAACCATGCCTAAATGCCAAACATGTTGACTGCATCAAACCTGTATGCTACTAGGCTCCTCTTGGTCAGAACCTTGTCAAGTGCGAATAATAATATATTCAACTATCATTTTGTAGCCTGGCCAAGGTGCCAGTTAACAGTCTGGTTTTGGTCAAGACGTGGCTCGGGTTTTGGGCTAGCATGGCTCGGATTTAAGGCATGAACATGGAGAGGAGTTTATAGCATGAGAAGGTGAAGGGGCTTTAGGCAATGTAGTGTGATTTTTGCCAAAACAAAGGCTCGGCCATGAAGGATTGGGCTTGGCCTGGGGTGCACCATGACTGGTCAGTGACTGGAGGGGTGTGTGGTGGTCAGGTCAGTGAGGTGGTGGTGGCTAGGGTGGTGGCCGTGGTGGTGGTTGAAGGAGATGAGGCAAGTGGTGGTCAAACTAGCATGGTTTCAAGGGTCTAGTTGCATTTTTGTGGATTTTTTGCACCATGGTGGGCTCGGCCATGGTAAAGGCCTGGAGTGTAGGTGGTAATGATGGTAGGGAAGAGGTGTAGGAAGTGATGGGCGTGGCTATGGAGGAGAGGCCGGGCAATACAAATGGGAAATTAAACAAGGCAAAATACTTAAAAAATAAGAAGAAAATGAAGACAAAGATGTAGCCATTACCAATAAAATTCCCTAGCCGCGAATGAAAAAATCAGGAAGATGTTTTTGTGCGTGAAATGAAAATGAAACTCATGGCTTACAAAAAAAATTACTCGGCCAAAAGAAAATTAAATGAAGAGTTATGAAATTGAAAAGTCTAGAAATGAAAAGCCATAGGAAAAGGAAGAGTCATGTCTCTTAAATTAACCATTTCTTTTTAAAACAAATAAAACAAAATAATTTCAGTAAATACATTTTAAAACCGAAAAAAATGAAATAAAATGAAAATAAATAATTAAATTTAAAGAAAAAATAAAAAAAATTTAGGTAATTTGATGTGCACGTAAATATGCATATTGTTACCACCATATTTATTCTATTTGAATTAAATAAATGATCATATCGGGTATTTTAACTTGTTTAAAACAAAAATTCAAATTATTCCAAATTGTCACATATTCATCTTCATATATGGGCAAAACGGTCATTTGTGTGCATATATTTCTTTGAGAAAAATTAATTGAAAATTTGTATATATTTTTGTAGGAATTTGATCTCAAATAGAAGTGGTTCATGAAGATATCCATGCACAAAATTAATACAAAGGAATGAAGATGGAAATAATTCAAGTGAAGAACATGGAGGACCCCACCTACCCACCTACCTTAATGTACAAATTAAAGGCTAATGCACATGCTTTTGGACTTAATAGCCTCATGTACATTTAAGTGGGGAATTATTAAAGCTAATGATAACTTGGCCACCACACTTCCTCCAAGGGCATTTTGGGTACTCCCAAAAAATATGCATTAGGGTTTCTAACTTGTATAAATACCCCTTATGTTTCATGTAGCCATCTTCCTCTTAGTTAGTTAGTTTTAGTTTAGAAAATAAATCAAAGCTCTCTTTCTTTCCATGGCTACTTAGCCACTTTATTTCATGTAATTTTCTTTTCTTTTATGCGATGTTAATTCTCTTTTATTTACATGCTTCTTCTCTTCTTATGTAATAGTGTAGATTTACCTTTATGCAATTAGATTAGTTGTCTTTTCCATTAGCTTTCATTTTCCTTTCTTTTTGCTTTCATGTTGCTTTCTACATTTGTTGATTTGATAACAAATATAAGAGCTTAATCCCTATAATTTAGGGGTAATGAAGCTCTCTAGTATGTGGATGCAACATTTTGATGTTTATACTATCTTTTTGTGCTTTAATGGAAACACTTGAAGTGCTTTAATGATGTTGTTTAGCTTTGAATTTGATAGTCTATGTTGTTCATAACAAATAGGCTATGCTTAAACAAACATAACACAAATTGCCTCTTCATCTAAATATGATTATGGCAAAGAAGTGAATGTTGAAATTGAAATTTGATAGCCTATATTTCTAAACAATAGTTCATAGGCTATGTTTAAAATAGATTTTTATTTCAACTTTGTTGTCATATTTCATGAGAGTTAAATGTGCATTAGTGGTTGTGTTATAGTTTGATGGTTTATATTGGGCTAATTAATAGCACAAATATATCATATTTATGATAAACACATCAACTAATTACACTAATGAAAAGAAAAGAGAGATCATAACTTCATTTTGTTGATTTATATGATCTAGAGAGTGGATTTATCTCTAAATTGTTCTTTCAATTCTCATATTTTTTTATCATTTTCTTTTGCTAGTTGTTGTTAGTTTCTTACATTTCTAGCTATTTACTCTCGACTTCCGTATAATTTGATTAAATAGAATTTTAAAATCATCAATTCCCTGTGGATCGACCCGTATTCGTCGCGTGCTACATTCGTACACCGTGCACTTGCGGTTATTTTTATTTCTAAATTCGTTCGACGGTTTTCTAAACCGATAGAATTTCCGTCGACGAACATAATTGCATAAAAGTTCAAAACAGTTTTCAAAAATTACAAATAAATCATCACTAGCCTTGGAAAAATATCCACTTCATTTTTAAAATATTATAAAGCAAAAATTTGAAATAAAATAATTTATTTATCATTTCTAAAATGAAATAAATAATTAAATTGAAGAAAAATAGAAAAAGAACTAAAGAAATTGTTTAAAACTTGAAAAACAGGGCATGGAAATTAAAAAAAATAGCATTAAATCTAAAAAAATTCTACTTCACTTTAAAAATATTTTAAAATAAAATTTTAAATAAGTAATTTCTAAAACATTTTCAAAGAGAAATAAATTCAAATAAAAATAAATTTCAAAAATATTAGGTTGTTACACTGTGATGCAAATTTTGTTGCTTCGTCAATTGCTTTTTGCAAATATTTGTTCATATAATTAACCACTAACAATCTTTTTAATTTCTAAAAGGAGCATTTCTATCTGTCTAGTTTTCGAATCAAAATCGTGGGTTCTGGTTTTAAGTTCTTCTAAAATACGTTTAGATTCTAATTTAATAGCTTTTGGCTTATTGTTCTCTAGTAACAATTTTAATTCGTTAATAATTGTCATATCTGGAAGAATATTTTTTAAGCTTACTAAAGTGCGTAAGATACTTTCGTTTAGATTTTTAATAAAATCAAAATTATCTATTAACTGTTTTAAAGTTTTATTTTTATCAGTAACAGATTTAGCAATTACTTCTAACGTCTTAGCTGTTGAATTATCGTAGGGTCGTAAGGTTGTTTCTAGGTTTATAATTAAGTCCGTGACTGAATTAAGCTGTTTATTTTCTTCATGCAGAAGATGTTGAAACCCTTTTTCAAAATGAATTTTTTTTTATAGTTATTAAGACTAATAATACTTCGTTCCTTAAAAGTATTCAAGATTCAAAAAGCTTAAACGCTTGAGATTTGAAGAATCGATTTTTTGAGGTAGTTTTTCTCTGATTTAAATGGTTCATTTCTTTATGCAGCTTATATTTTTTCTGATAAAATTTTCTTTTGAGAGAGAAAGATTTGTTATATTTGTATTTTTACCAGAGATAATTTACAATTTGGGCGAAAGATACTTACTAATTTAAAGAGCATAATTGAATTCCCTGGTTACTACACAATTTCGTTTTTATCCATACTTAATTTTCATATTACTTTGAAGTTTACCATGCTCAGTAAAAGACAGGAATTACGCACGTTTGCTATCCTAAAAACTGAATCAGAGGGTTCTGCATCAAAATAATATTTTAATTTTTTATGATTAAAAATTAAATTTTATAGCAACACTAGAATCAACCTTGCTCTGATACAAAATGGCAGGGGTAGTTTTTTTATGGCGAGGGTAGTTTTTTTTTTCACCAAAGCTTATTTTTTCTTGTTACACTTCATATTTTGAGAGAGAGATTCGAAAAAAATAAAAAATAAATAAAAAATTTGTTGGAAGAAAAAGCAAGATCTGATTTTCAAACCTTCTGTTGCTCCTTTGCATAAGTCTTTATGAATCAGGTACCTCCTTTGCTTCTCATCCTATGTAATATAATTATGTTTGTAATTCAGTTTCTACTAGGATATCTTTTAGCAATTTACCTAGAAGATTTTATATCGTTACTAGCTTGTTTTATTGATTTCTTAATATATAAAAAACTGTTGGAAGAAAAAGCAAGATCTGATTTTCAAACCTTCTACTCTGCATAAGTCTTTATGAATCAGGTACCTCCTTTTCTTCTTGTCCTATGTAATATAATTATGTCTGTAATTAAGTTTTTACGAGGATATCTTTTAGGAATTTACCTAGAAAATATTATATCGTTACTAGCTTGTTTTATAGATTTCTTGATATTAAAAAAATACCCCCGCCATAAAAAAAAACTACCCCGCCATTTTGGTATCGGACCAGGGTTGATTCTAGTGTTGCTGCAAAATTTAATTTTTAATCATATAAAATTAAAATATTATTTGAGGCAGAACCCTCTGAGTCAGTTTTTAGGGTAGCAAAGATGCATAATTCCCAACTTTTACTGAACATGGTAAACTTCAAAATAATATGAAAATTAAGTATGGATGAAAACGAAATTGTGTAGTAACCAAGGAATTCAATTATGCTCTTTATACTAGTAAGTATCTTTTTCCCAAATTGTAAATTATCTCTGATAAAAATACAAATACAATAAATCTTTCTCTCTGAAAAGAAAATTTTATCGGGAAAAATATAAGCTGCATAGGGAATTGAACCATTTAAATCTGAGAAAAACAACCTCAAAAAATCTATTCTTCAAATTTCAAGCGTTTAAGTTATTTAAATCTTGAATATACTTTTAAGGAACGAAGTATTATTAGTCTTGATAACTATAAATTTGTTTGTCATTTTGAAAAAGGTTTTCAACATCTTCTGCACGAAGAAAATAAACAGCTTAATTCAGTTACAGACTTAATTATAAACCTAGAAACAGCCTTACAACACTATGATAATTCAACAGCTAAGATGTTAGAAGTAATTGCTAAATCTATTACTGATACAAATAAAACTTTAAAACAGTTAGTAGATAATTTTGATTTTACTAAAAATCAAAACGAAAGTATCTTACGCACGTTAATAAGCTTAAAAAATATTCTTCCAGATAAGACAATTATTAACGAATTAAAATTGTTACTAGAGAACAATAAGCCAAAAGCTATTGAATTAGATATAAACGTATTTTAGAAGAACTTAAAACGAGAACCCGTGATTTTGATTCGAAAACTAGACAGATAGAAACTCTCCTTTTAGAAGTTAAAAAGATTGTTAGTGGTTAACTTTATAAACAGATATTTGCAAAAAGCGATAGACTACGCAACAAAATTTGCATCACAGCCAGTTCCAAAACAAAGTTTTACTACTTGTTTAGCGAATAGTTTATCAGATAAAGAATATCCTATTTTTTTTAATATTTTAATTGGCCTAAATCTTTACATTTTAGAAAAACTTGAAAATAAACAAACTTTTGATCAGGAACTAGATAAGATATCAGAACAACTAGTTAATCTAAGTTTAGGAAATTCAGTTGTTAAGAAAAATAAAACACCAGAATTGTATAAATTTTGGATCCCAAAATGAATCCTAGAAACTCATTCTCTAGACCCAGTAGGACATTAACAGAATTTACATCCAATGGTAAACCTAAAGATGAAATTTCTAGTATTTTGTCAAAAGTGAAATCTAAAAAAGAAAAAATAGTACAATTAGATGAAGAAGTAGATTTAGACAAAAACTTAGATTTATATAACAATAATCAGCTAGATTTATTAAACCCACGGATTCTATATCAAACAGGAATTACAAATATTAACACAACTTTAATTTGAAGTATTAGAGAGGAAGAGGTAAGAGTGATAGATAACAGTGTAACCTTAGACGTTTAGTCACCAGAAACCATACAAAAATTAAAAAACACAGGAAAAAGGTTTTTCCATTGAGGTCTAATAGTCATAGGAATAAAAACTCTAACCAGAAAAGGTTTAGGAACAAAGCTCCTTACGTTGGTCCTAGACAAATCATGGACATCAAACATAGAAAAAGCTTTACTCTTAGGAATGGAAATAGATCAAAATGATAAATCAGATTTAGTTTATTGTGCACCGGATATTCCTAAAAGTATTAAAGATTTAAAACATTTAAAACTAGGATTCAAGGCAAGCGGTTTTGGAAACTATGTTGGAAATAATTTAATCATTTGTATAGGAATAATTGGTAAGGCTAGTAATACATCAGGAACGAAGTTCAAAATTAATCTTAACGGGATAGTACAGAATATAGCTAGTAAAGGAATTAAAATGATCGAACTCCATAGAATTAGTCCAGAAGACTTAACAGGTCTTGAACGACAATTAAAAGATTTTGTAGAAAATGATAAAAGTCTTTTTATTCCATAAACACATGTTGTATACAATAACCAATTCGGAGAACCAAGTTTAAGATTTGGAAATTATAAGTTTAAACAAAATGAAGAAGAAACTGATACAGAATCA
This sequence comes from Allium cepa, assembly GCA_030765085.1. Lineage (NCBI taxonomy): Eukaryota > Viridiplantae > Streptophyta > Magnoliopsida > Asparagales > Amaryllidaceae > Allium > Allium cepa. The sequence goes on along the minus strand of CM060945.1, from coordinate 163,295,394 downwards.
GAAATAGAACTTAGACATAATCTAAATGAACACTTAGATCATTTTAACACTATAAATTGGGATAATGAACCAATTTATGACCATTATGAAACAGATAGCGAAAATACTGAAGATTTTGACATATTAGGATACTTAGTGGATGAAGAACAATATGAAGGAAATGATATAGATCCAGAAATAGAAGAAACATTTAAAACTGAAAGTAAAAGAACGTTACACGAAAAAATTAATAAGAAAATAATAGTAGAAAATATAAGAGAAGAAACGAATAATATGCTTATTGCTTGTATAACAGAATTAGATAAGACATACAAAGATGCTTTTACAACGTTATCAAAAAATTTCTATATGCCATTAATTGAAGATATCCTAAATAAACAGATCCCTCTTAGTGACTTTTTTTATTGAAACTAATTTTATAGATCAAGTTATGATACCAACCAATAAACATAGTAGACTTGATAACGAACCAAGCAGCCAATGCAAAGAATAAACAACGACTTGGAAACTGTTTTGCGTATTACTTTTCAAAAATTCAAAAAAAGCCTCTTTCTAAAAATTTTTTTTGCTATATAGTTTTCAGAGGCAATTTTACAGGAATATTTAAACATTATAGCCAAGTGCAGATGGCTATACAAAATTTTCAAAATCCAATTTTAAAAGTTTTTACAATCTGCAACAAGCTCTATATGAAGCATGAAACTACTTTGGTCCTAATTATTGCATCAACCCCGATTGTCAGCAATCATATTCTCATACGGCTTCATCAACTCCTTAATCCCCAGCAGACCTTATAAATTCTCAGGCTTCGCAATTAAATGATTTACAAAACCTATATCAACGAAATCAAGCCCAATTACAACATTACATCCAAAGAAATCAATTCCTAGAAGAAGAAAACCAGAAGCATGCATATGTCCACAAAACTAATCAGCTGCTAGAACAACGTGTTTCACAATTAGTCCATGAAAAATAAGAACTCCTCAACCAAATTCCAAAACAACCTAAAACCCTAACCCACGAACAACTTTCAAATCATCTCAAATTACGACCCAAGCCAATCCTTGTCGAATTATGCAAACAAGGAGGACAAGAATTAGTTCTTAAGATAGAAAAGCTAGCCTATCATCGATGGAACAATTACCAGGAAGAGCTACAAAAACTCCTTGTAACTTATTTCAAACGAATAATAGAAACAGTTCGGTTTAAAGTAGTCTAAGATAGAAGATCTAATATGTTACGTGCTAGTGTCGACAGTACGTAATTACCATGCGGCATGGATAAGATTGTTAGTTTATTTGACCACAGAATGTTATCCAAAATAACCTTTAGCAATCCAATTGAGGAATCAGTATTGGAACGCTTTGGTAAACGATTTGCATTAGTAGCACAAAAATACCTACGCACCTTTCTAGCCATAGTAGTGTGTATCAGTTCAACTACTCCAGTTTTTCAGTTCAGCAAGCAATATACGATTAAACCAGCAATGCATCGTATGACTATTTTTAAGCATGTAAACTATACACGACACAATGTATCAAAATGCCTAAGATGTTTTTTCTAGATGTATGAAGGAACTCCAATTTGGTTTGGGGAGGATAAATCTTGCCAATATCATCAATCAAAAATGACTCTAAGTCCTCCACCTAATTGGAAGGAACTAATTCTATAGGCAGAAACATCAAGATATCAGATATGGGGCGAAAATGAGCTATGAATTCTACTACCCTTATCAATAGCAGAACATATGTTCGATCCAAATAACGATGCCTTAATCTATGATCAAAAAACATCTGAACCAGAACTAGAGTCTAGTCCAGATCTTAGCGCAAATGATAGAGGGATAATGGAAGAGTTTAATCCTATGGACCAGATGGCAAACACAAATTGAAAGGTAGCTTTCAATCCTACGGCTGTAAAAACCACTAAAAGCTGATATTCTCCACTAAAGAAAAGAGTAGATAAGAAGGAATCTTATCTTTATAAAATAAGGACAGACGATATAGAATTCTCCAGATAATTATGCGGTGGCACGTTTTGTATCGTTGCTTTAACATTGCGCATATTTTTATGTAAAGGCAGAATATAAATAACTGCCGTGTGTGTGTGTGTAACCGGTTTAACTGGCTGTGTGACTATAAATAGGTAAGTTGTATGCCGAGGGATATACTTGAGCACTTGAAAATTTTATAAGTTTTCAAAAGACTCTAATGGCGGCTTAATTTACTTCGTCATTTCTCTGTGCAAGCTTAATTTTTCTTGTTACACTTCATATTTTGAGAGAGAGATTCAAAATGGAAAAAAAACTATTGGAAGAAAAAGCAAGATCTGATTTTCAAACCATCTGCCGCTCCTCTGCATAAAGGCACCAAAGCTTATTTTTTCTTGTTACACTTCATATTTTTGTTGTTACACTTCATATTTTGAAATTTAATTTGTTTAAGAACTGAATAAATAATATTTGATTTGAAACTTATTGATTTGAAATTTTATTAAATATGAATTTATTCTTGATTTTGATTAAATGTGATTAGATAAATATTTTAAAAACTAAATATATTTGAAGTTAGATATTTAATTATTGATTTTAAACCTGCAATTTGAGATTTATTTAATGCTTATAAAAGTAATTTTATAAAATGACGATGGTGTGAAATAAGCGTTTAGTTATTAAAGAGACCGGGATTGGATATTGTCACTCTCTGCCAATACCGAAAACCACTTTAACAACTGTGCACGTGATGGAAAATCTAGAACGAAGTACGATGATTTGGCGAACGTTTCTGTATGATGTATGAATGCGGCCCTGACCCCCTCGAGTCGGCTTGATATCACTAAAACAGAAGCTATACCTGGACCAAGTGAGGTCACACCTCCGATCGAGCATGCTTCTTTGAAACCATATCTATTACTTTGTGATTTGATTGGGTGCAACTTTTATTATGGGAATGTGTCTCTAGGTAGACGATAGTAACTGTTATGTGTTACCACCAGCCTGGTTCTACAAACGGTAGTATCCTACAATGGACACTGTCTCACGTGCACTGTCATATGTCTTATCAAGCGTATTACGACTGGTTCGTATCATACCTATGGAGTGCTCCCTGAGTATCCCACTAGTTTGGTGGAGTTTATAGTATATATATAGACTACGATATTTATATAAAATGTGTTAAGGGGGATATGTCTAATGCCTTAAAGCTATTTTAATATTTTACTTTAATGTAGACATTATCTATGTAGCGTATTGTATAATATATGTAGATAGTTCCACGATCCTTAAAGGATGGGAATCTCAAACATCTTATAAGTTATATTTTATTTCACTTGGACATTTGATTTGAGTTGATTTACTTGCATAAGAATGTTAATCCTGACTCGAGTGTCTTGCTGTATGCTCGAGTCACCTTTGGAGCTTGGAGTTTGCTTGGAGATCTATATTTATTTGTTCAGTTTTTCGAATAGTTCTGTTATTTCCAGTTATTTATGTTCAGACTTGTCATTTGCTTATGTATTAGAGACTTCTTTGTATTTGGGATTTATGTTGTATTTGCTTTAGATTGATACTTCTGTAGTTGCTTCATGAACTACTATTTATCTATTCTGCTGCGTATTGTTGTATTACTCTGTGTCTGTATTCTATGATTAATTTATTTACCGCATATACTAAGTTTTTCCAAATATAAAATAACAATATGTTGTTTTGGGCAATTTAAGTCTCATTTGTGTGGATTATTGTTGATTTGAATGGTTCAAAATTGCGGGTCGTTACATATTCCTTCCACTTTGAGTTTTAGAAAATGTAAATTTTTGTAGATGGCTTTGAAAATTGTATTATATATTCTACCTCCAAACATCCTTCTTGTATGAGGACTGCAATGTTCGTCTTATGCGTGAATCAAGACGTCAACGTTGTTAGATTATTACATAACACTACTTTAATTCCATTATCATTAACATTGGGGCATTTGTTCTAGTTGTATGATTCTCGCTTAGGGTGCGAGAGGTCCCGAGTTCAATTCTCGGAATGCCCCCTTCTTTTTAACTAATCACTTAGCTTTTAAAGAAAGAACATTAGTTCCACCCTTACCAACCTCTAAACTGGTTTTCATTTTTGAATAGTATGTTCCTAATGTTAATTTTCCATTATATATAGACGTCTTTATATTAAAAAATCCACATTAAATTAATACATATAATTTGACTTATTAATCAGTGTTACTTTACCAGATTTTAGAAATATGTAAAATTTGATCATACTTGATTGCATGCAATTATTACACAAGTCTAGTAAAGAGTGGAGTAAAAGGGATCTTATCCTTAGAGCTTTTGAAGGAATTTGTATGTCAAACAAGAACTCGTCATCGATAAACACCACTTTCAGTCCTCCATATGTGAAATTGAAGAAATAGAGCACAGATCAGATGAGGAAGCAACGAAATTCAAAGTAGAACCAACGGATCTGCCATTCTAGGGTTCTACAACATTGTCCTTTTCAAGTATTTTATCTTTAAAGATTAGTTTATTAGGAACCGCTTTGTTATTGATGCGTATTAATTCATGAGGCATGAATACATACCCCACCACCCTATAGGAGCAATTTTTTTTCTAGTAGTATGTTTTTAAGTGTTTTTCCTATTTGGAGTGGTGTTTCATTTGCATTCAATCTTTTATTTTCGTGTGAATAATAAAGTACCATATTTCTACAAATAACGCTGTTCAAAATAAATCACATAGAGTACGGACATGCCAAGTGATCAAAATATAATGGAATTCGAAGCGTACCTCATGATAACATAGTTATAAAAGGGATTGATCTTTGATTCCTCTTCAAACCCAACCATTGAGGTTTCCACAGAAAAAATAAATATTATTCTAAGATTCAAATGTTTAATTGACTGATGCAGGCATCACATGAAGCACAGACTCTATTCGAAAGATCATACAATTTAGCAGGTTGCTTAAATTATAAAAGGTTTTCAGAAGTTGAAAAAACATCTTCATACTTTTTCATTGCGTACTATCATTTAACACGTAAACATACGACAGTTATCTACTAATGAGTCCAATTCACGTTAAAAAATAATATATATATATATATATATATATATAAACACCTTAGAACTAAAAGATGAGCAAACAAATGAACCTTACAGATTCAATCTAAGACGATTTACAGTACATATCACAGAAAATAAATCCTGGGTATATGATGAATGGTGTAATTATGGTTTTACAATGGTCAGAAATTTAACAATAAGAACGCTGACCTATTTATTTTTCAGTTTCATTGTCAAAACTTATGTGCTCAAATTTGCACGTGATACCAATACATAAAATCCCTATGTATATTTATTGCAAATCCAATGTTTCTTACCATTTATCCTTTTGTACATTACCATAATTCAAATGATCAATGTTAAATACGTATTCAAGTCACACAAAACATTCATTTTAGTATTTTGGAGTAATAGAATGAAAAGTACAACTTATCCAAATTCATATGAGAAACATATAGTGTAAGCATTAGGTTGCAAATCCAATGGTTCTTACCATATATATTTTTCTACATCACCAAAATGTAAATAATCAATGCCAATACATTCTCAAATCACACAAAACATTCATTTTAATATTTTGGTGCAATAAAATATAATGAAAAAGTATAATTTATCCAAATTCAAATGACAAACATATAAGCATTATGTTGTGGGAGACTAATAACTTATTGTGCATATCATATTCAAACTATTTCACAGTTTCTATCGGAATGGCTATTTAGAAAAAAAAATTAACAAGATATGTAGATTAAAATGAACCATTGTGGACCCATTGTTTTTGCTACAAAATGAAAATCGACAGTGAAAATTAATAATTTGATGTCCTGTCACAAAAAATAAAATATGCTACAATCAAAATCAATCAATAATAATATCAAAAAACTAAATAGGAACATTAAATACCTTTTATAATGGATTAATGGAGTAAAAATTTAGGGTTGATCTGCATATGGCTTTGGTGATGGAGATGCTGGTACAAGCGACGTTAGTGATTGAAAGGATGCAGTGCTGTCAGATTGCTGTTGGTTTGGAAAGATGAGTTAAGGTTCAGAGTTTAGACATGGTTATTTTAGGGAACGAGTTGAAATAAATGGAAGAATGTATATTTTAGGGAGAATAGATATTTTCCAGTGGAAAATGAGTTGAGACTTGCTTGGAGAGGTAGAATCGAAGTTGTAGAGGATGACGAGTTTTGAAGAGATTCTCATGGGGAAATTATATTGTGTATCCGAGTAAAATGATCTTTAGAGATTTTTATTTGGCTATATTGCATTAGGCAAGCCTCCCTAACGGTCAGTTTGGCAAATTTTGATAAGCTACACACACAGATGCGTGCGCAAACACACATATATAATTTTAGAAAAAAAACTGATAAGCTACGCACACAGATGCATGCACAAACACACATATATAATTTTAGAACGCCAGTGTATGGTTTACATTTTGATATTAATTCAGTTTATAGTACTATTTGTAGGGCCTTGGCACCTCATCAACGCAAGAAAGAGAAACTGATAAGCTAAACTTAGAGAATGAAACTGGTGAAGTCTGGAATATAAAGAATATTAACCAAAATGCAAATCTATGTAGTCTTTTGGCAAGGCGAAGTCTAAGTTCCTAAGATGTGATTTTTTTTCCCTTCTTCTTCTGTAGTAATCAATTATCAAGACTGCAATCTGAGAACAAAATAATACACTATGATTTAAAGAATTATTATTAGCACATTCTACAAACATATAGCATGAAACCCAATACAATTTGGCATCCAGTGCATTTTTATTGTATGCAAACCAAATTTATTAAATTGAATAATAACATATCCAGTGCAAAGATATATCACAATAATTCAATATAAAAAATGATATTATGAAGATGCTTATATTGTTATTATTGTGAATGTGCTTTGTTTATTTAAAATTGAAAATTTAACAGATTACTCTGAAAATTAAAAAACAAACAATAAATCAGTCCTAAAACATATATGACTAAATGAGATTGATCAAAACTGAAAATCTTGCTTCTAGATTCTCTCGGTGTTATTATTGTTTTTCATTTTCTTATTTAACATTTCGCATACATATTTTTATAAATGTCCAATGTTATCTATAGTCATTTGCTCAAATATTCATGCAAAATTATAAACGGCGGCGTCAGTATTCCAATGAGACGCATAGTACCTTCCACTAACTATTAATACTAAGAAAAACTTATTGATATGTGACAAAAGTGCATCGTACATATAAAATAGTAGTATAGGATAGCATACATTGTCATTTTTGCATTATATTACCACATTTTTCTTATAATATGACTCAATACTTAAAACTCTATACATAAGGTTTAAAATGCAGCACCGATACAAATGTGAATACTCAAGAAAAGCTTACCATCTCCCTGCTATTAGGAGCAAACTCAACGAAAATAGTCATCCTTAAAATACACTATTTCTTGATTTCATGCTCTGAATGTGAAATTCTATGCTTATAGTTATAAGGAACCATTTAAAGTGTAGCCAATAAAAGATACAATGAGCAATTCTTCTATGTCAAGTTCTAATAATAACTTTTCTACAAAGTAAAGCGCTTAAGCTAGGCATATGCCTGGTAAAGGTGACTGTCTACGACCCAAAATATCTCGATAATCTTAACATAATACAGTGTAATCATCAATGGCTTTGGGTTCTTATTTACCATATTCATTAAATTATGATTATCCTCCATAGAACAGAATGCTTCCTAATGAAGAACCGTTAATAAAAATTTGATCAAGGGTGGACCAAGTAACAAAAAAACAATAGTAAACGAAGAAAAAAAAGCAGTTAGTGATGAAGAAAAAAAGTGTGATGACAATCCACAAACTCATCATAGAGCCAGACTATTGCTACTTTAAGTTGTTCTACTAAAGTTTCCAAGTAAAGTAGTTATTAGATCAGGCCCATCTCTTTGATCTTTCTATTTGTCTAACTTGGCAAGATGGTTTTTTATGATCTCACATACTCTTCGAAATTCATTTTGTACCACTTTCAAAATTGGAAAGCTCGATGTGCAGTCATTTATTTAGTAGACATTTTGTTTTATTCTAACTTTATTAGAATTTGGTTATAACACAAATAATAGTGAAAGGGAATGTGCGCAAACTAAAATTATTGAAACTAAATGAATTGGAAAAAAAACCTGATCTGAAGAATTATCAACTAAGCAGACTATCAAATATGAAGAGAGAAAAAATTGACCAATCATAAGTGAAGTTATAATTTATTTTCATACGCGCCTATCTTGATAAAATAAATGTTTTGAAAGCCATTTTGCTATTTTGAACAGCCGTGAGCTACATATTGCAGAAATAGTTGCTTAAACGAAACACATGTGGTTGATTTGTTCTATGATTTATAGATAAAATTAGTAATAAAATTAAGTTTGCAAAGACATAGCTATATACTGTTATATTTAAAATTCTTCCATAACTTATAATGCACTAACAATGTTGATTACTTACATGCAGTGATGAGAACAATGTCTATAAAATGTCAAATTTAATTTATTTTTAAATACCAAAATATTTTACCTTAAAATTAGTGATGCTCTGGAAGTTTTGGGTTAAATAAAATTTGAATATATGTTAACATGTGATTGTTTTTCATTTTAAAAATTGTGATAATTATTATATCCAAACTCGGCAATGCGTTCTTTGAGGGATGAAGTATTGTGAAGATCCAAATAACAACCAATAGCTACTATAACTAACTAATGTTATATGTTAGTATACCAAAATAGAGAATAATCAATTATAGACTCGTCGCACAAGTTTATAACTTAGATTTCCACTACCCAAGAATTCTGTATTAATTATTATAACAATATGAATGTTGTAAATAAGTTATAACAACAGCGTTATACTATTTTTAATAAATAGCATAACCAAAATAACGGATAGAATATAGAATAATATATATAAATATACAAACAGACTAGAATTCTAACCGGATTATGTCTGAGGCTCGTCGTAACGATTTCCTTAAGAATTTTATTTCAAAATTATCCAAATATACAACAGACGAATTCTGCTCGAAATTGTAATGAGTATATCACTCTGTGATTTGAATATAAGGACAACGGTTATTAGAAGAGAAGAGATATTCGGATTGGAAATTCAGTGAGGAAAGTGATCAATTTTCCTCCTTATTTATAATTGGTTCGTATCCCTTCGAACGGTCGTGTCTACACCCGTTTGTCCAAACGGTCGCGCCCGTTTCTGCCTTTTGCTACTGTTGTTTATCGGTTGCGCCTCCTCAGTCGGGCCGCACTCGCTTCTTCAGTCCGGTCGCACCTGCGTCCGCTTATGAACATTCGCGTCTGTTCATTAGCATATAACTGTTAAAAAACCTGATCCAGTTTTGCAGTAAAATTAGGATCATATTAGACCTAAACCCAAACCCGAGCCCGGGCCCGGCCCGGTTTGGTCGGTCGGTCGGATGGCGGCGGCAGCGCACGCGCATGTGCTGTGGAGATGAATGGTCTCCCTCCTCAAAACGAAGCATACATTTGGGTGCCCCTAGGCCCCAACATCTTCATTGCGAAGCCATATATATATTGGAGTGGCTTTGCAAATTTGGCGATGTGGGACAAGTGTATTTCATTTACACTAGGAATTCCAACAATCCCCCACATAAATGATAATATACTTTTCCCCCACACAAAGCGAAATATCACAGAGTACATATGGAATAATGCTTTATCGTGGATAAGTAGATATTTCACTTTGAACTTTCCCTAGTTAAAACTTATCGGATCTACTTGGCTAATCGGTGAATTATTTCATCTTGAACTGTCGGCCTTTATTGTATATCCAGACAATAAGCTTTACGAAGCATTGATTCCCCGCTCATCCAATCTCTTGGTTGTGTTCATTTTGGTCCTGAACAATTTTTTGGTTCTGCGAGTGTTTTAGAGAATAAAAGCCTTTTAATATTCTCACAGAGCCGACCCAGCTCACACTAGCATAGGTGATCGCAACCATTAAGAGTATTCTACATATACCCCACTTGTTATTTTCAAGATATGGGCATCATTAAAAAACATAGTTTTAACCTTTAAATACTTCTGTAGGCATGCATTTATATTGTTTACCGTAGGAATGGATTTGGGCTATGTCCACGCAAATGCATTACGTCTTGAGTTATTCAGAACTAGTTTGCCTATTGATCCTAGTCCGCGGGATCTTCAGTCGCTAGGATAGGTTTCCATATAATATAACTCTTGGTGGTTTAGGCTTTTAAACCCATTCCCCTCGATGCGCAGTCAATTTTCTCTCTTGATAAACCTTTAGTAAATGGATCCGCTAGGTTATCATTTGTTCTTACATAATCTATGGAAATAATTCCATTTGAAAGTAACTGCCTAACTGTGTTATGGCGTCGACGAATATGTCGTGACTTCCCATTATACACAAAGTTGTGCGCTCTGCTTAGCGCAGCTTGGTTATCAGTGTATGCATTTGGCCGGTACAGGTTTAGGCCAAAATAGAATATCTTCCAAAAAGTGTCGAAGCCATTCTGCTTCTTCGCCTGCTTTATCTAAAGCGATGAACTCTGATTCAATAGTGGATCGAGCTATGTATGTTTGTTTAGTAAATTTCCATGACACTGTTGCCCCTGCTAAGGTAAAGACATAACTACTCGTTGATTTTGATTCCTCTGAATATGCATCACTATATCCTTCTAAGACGGCAGGATATTTTCCATAATGTAAGGAATAATTTGTGGTATTTTTCAAGTATCCAAGCACTCTCATTAGTGCTTTCCAGTGTTCCTTTCCTGGATTGCCTTACTGCATAAGCTATATCTGGTCTTGTACAATTCATGAGATACATGAGACGTCCTATTACATGAGAATATTCCAGTTGCATTACACTCTCATTAGTGTTTTTATGCAGTACTTCTGATGGATAAAAAGGTGTATTTACTACTTTAATTCCAAAATTTTGAAATCTTTCAATCACTTTTTCTACATAATGTGATTGAGATAACCCAATTCCATTAGGTGTTCTTATTATTTTTATTTCCAAAATAACATCTGCAACACCCAAGTCTTTCATGTCGAAATTGTTGATCAACATTTTCTTTATGGTCCCAATTACCTGAGTATTTGGACCGAATATTAGCATATCGTCCATATATACGCAGACCATCACATATGATTGTCCAAGTTGTTTATAATAAACACATTTGTCACATTCATTTATACGAAAACCATTTCTCATCATGACACTATCAAATTTTGCGTGCCATTGCTTTGGAGCTTGTTTTAGTCCGTATATTGATTTGACCAATCTACTAACTTTGTTTTCATTTCCTTTGGAAATAAATTCCTCGGGTTGCTCCATGTAAATTTCCTCATCAAGATTTCCATTTAAGAATGCTGTTTTTACATCCATTTGATGAATTTCTAGATTATAGATGGATGCAATTGATATTAACATTCTTATAGAGGTTATTCGTGTTACCGGCGAATATATATCAAAAAAGTCTACTCCTTCTTTTTGACGATATCCTTTGGCTACTAATCTGGCTTTATACTTGTCGGTTGAGCCATCTGCTTTTATTTTCTTCTTGAAAATCCATTTTCAGCCAATTGGTTTTATTCCTGGTGGAATATCAACAATTTCCCATGTTTTATTGCTTAGAATTGAATCAATCTCACTTTGGATTGCTTCTTTCCAACACGAGGATTCGGAAGATGACATTGCTTCCTTGTACGTTTGAGGTTCGTGCTCTAATACATGTGTAAAAAAGTCCGAACCAAATGTTTTGGAAGTTCTAGCCCTTACGCTTCTTCTTGGTTCAGCATCCTCAATTTCATGATGAGTTTCATCTTCATGTGAATCGTTTGATTCTTCCTTTGTCCTTTTTGGGACATTATTTCCTTCATTCCTATTGTGCGGAAACACATCTTCAAAGAATAAGGCATCTCTTGATTCCATGATTGTATTTACATGAATATCAGTTATATCAGACTTGAATACTAAAAATCTGTAGGCACAACTGTTTTGGGCTGGCCCAAGATAATAACAATCTATTGTTTTTGGTCCAAGTTTGACTCTCTTGGGAGGCGGAAATGGAACTTTTGCCAAGCACCCCCACACTTTGAGGTATTTAAAGCTTGGTTCTTGCCCTTTCCATCATATGGAATTGTTCCTGTTTTATTGTGAGGAACCTTATTTAGTATATGATTAGACATATTTAGGGCTTCCCCCCACAAGTTTGTCGGTAGACCAAAAGTTAAAAGCATTGCATTAATCATATCTTTTAACGTTCTATTATTCCTCTCGGCTACACCATTTTGTTATGGTGAATATGGAGTTGTTGTTTGAAGAATTATTCCATTTTCTTCAAAGAATTGTTCAAATGGTGATTCATATTCTCCACCTCGATCAGTTCTTAGTATCTTGATCTTTTTATTTAACTGATTTTCTACCTCAGCCTTGTATTTTATAAACGCTGTTATTGCTTCATCTTTATAATTTAAAAGATATACATAGCAATATCGCGTATAATCATCAATAAAAGTTATGAAATACTTTTTCCCACCTCTTGTAAGTAGTGATTTAAAATCACATAAATCTGTATGTGCCAAACCTAATGGTTCGGTTCTTCTGTCAACAGATTTAAATGGTTGTTTGACCATTTTTACTTCTACACATGTCTCACATTTGTAGTTCTTATCTACTTAGAATTTTGGAATTAATCCTAAATTTGATAATGTTTTCATTTTGCAGAAATTTATGTGTCCCAATCTATCACGCCATAGTAAAATTTCATGCTCAAGTAAATAATAAACCTCAATTTTATTAATAGCACAATCAGAATACATATTTTTGTTGCCGACAACGGCTACATTTGCCTTAAATAGGTCATGACATAAATATCCCCTTCCTATATACATTCCAGCTTTGGACAGAACCATCTTATCTGACTCGAACACCATCTTGAATCCCTTCTTTGATAGGACTGCACCAGAGATGAGATTCTTACGTATGTCTGGAACGTGGAGCACGTCATTCAATTTAACAGTTTTTCCTGAAGTAAAGTTGAGGATTACTGTGCCACTGCTTCGATCATGGAAACTGTAGAATTACCCATGTAGAGTTTTTCTTCGTGATCGAATTTCTGATATCTAGAAAACATGGATTTGTCAGAACAAACATGACGAGTAGCGCCTGTATCTACCCACCATTGGTTAGGATTCTTAACCAGATTGCATTTAGATACCACCGCCGAGAAGTTGTACTCATCTACTTCCATGTTATCCACTATATTTGCCTCTTTATTGCGTTCCTTCTTGTGTCTGCAATCTTTAGCGGCATGTCCAACTTTTTCACAAAGCCAACACTCACCATTAAACTTTTTGGTTCGTTTGTTGTCTTTTGGTTTGTTGTCTGGAGCTTTCCTTTTCTTCTGGAAATTCTTTTTCTTGTTTTTGATCTTTGAATCTTCAGCCACAAATGCCTCCTCGCTTTGTTTTGTAATTCCATGGTTATCTGCCTCAATTTTTAATCGGACTATGAGATCCTATAAAGAGATTTCCTTCTTCTTATGCTTTAGATAATTGCGGTAATCTCTCCATGATGGCGGTAGTTTTCCCGTGATGGCTTCAACCAAAAACGATTCTCCAACCTTATGACCTTCCGCCTCGAGTTCATGAATGATGATTTGAAGTTCATGCAGTTGAGCAATCACTGGTTTGGAGTCAACCATCTTGTAGTCCATGAATTTGTCTGCAATGAATTTCTTAAGACTGATATTCTACGTCTTATACTTCGTGGCAAGTGCATTCAGAGTGCTTTTGCTGTCTTTAGAGGCTGATATACTTTGTATAGCACCTTGTCGAGACAATTCAGAATATAGTTTCTGCATAGAAAATCAGAATGCTTCCACATATCGACATCGGATTCCTTGCCTGGTACAGGAATCGGTTCCTCCTCCTCGAGATACCTTTGCAGGCCGAGTGTGGTGAGATAAAATAACATTTGATTCTGCCACGTTAGAAAATCGTCGCCATCTCCTTTAAAAGGATCGGGCCTGTTGTGTGTAGTAGCCTTTGTTGAGAGCTCTATTGTTGCCATCTCTGTTTTAGCAAAAACAGTAAAATTCTTAAGATGTTATATGTTAGTATACCCAAAGAATAATCAATTATAAACTCATCGCACAAGTTTATAACTTAGATTTCTACTACACTGGAATTCTGTATTAATTATTATAACAATATGAATGTTGTAAATAAGTTACAACAACAGCGTTATACTATTTTGAATAAATAGTATAACCAGAATAATGGATAGATATCGAATAATGTATATAAATATACAAACAGACTAGAATTCTAACCGGATTATGTCTGAGGCTTGTCGTAACGATTTCCTTAAGAATTTTGTTTCAAAATTCTCCCAAGATACAACAGATGAATTCTGTTTGAAATTGTAATGAGTATATCACTCTGTGATTTGAATATAAGAACAACAGTTATTAAAAGAGAAGAGATATTCGGATTGGAAATTCAGTGAGGAAAGTGATCAGTTTTCCTCCTTATTTCTAATTAGTTCTTATCCCATCGAACGGTCGCGTCTACACCCGTTTGTCCAAACGGACGCGCCCGTTTCTACCTTTTGCTGCCGCTGTTTATCGGTTGCTCTTCCTCAGTCGGGCCGCACTCGCTTCTTCAGTCCGGTCGCACCCGCTTCCGCTTATGAATAGTCGCATCTGCATATTAGCCTGTAACTATTAAAAAACCCGGCCCAGTTTTTCAGTAAAATTAGGAATCATATTAGACCCAAACCCAAACCCGAGCCCGGGACCGGGCCCGGCCCGGTTCGGTCGGACGGCGGCGGCGGCGCGCGCGCACATGTGTAGTGGAGATGCATGATCACCCTCTTCAAAACGAAGCATACATTTGGATGCCCCTAGGCCCCAACACCTTCATTGCAAAGCCATATATATGTTGGAATGGCTTTGCAAATTTTTCGATGTTGGACAAGTGTATTTCATTTACACTAGGAATTCCAACAATCCCCCACATAAATGATAATATACTTTTCCCCCACACAAAGAGAAATATCACAGAGTACATATGGAATAATGCTTTATCGTGGATAAGTAGATATTTCACTTTGAACTTTCCCTAGTTAAAACTTTTCGGATCTACTTGGCTAATCGGTGAATTATTTCATCCTGAACCATCGGCCTTTATTGTATATCCAGACAATAAGCTTTACGAAGCATTGATTCCCTTCTCATCCAATCTCTCAGTTGTGTTCATTTTGGTCCTAAACAATTTTTTGGTTCTGCGAGTGTTTTAGAGAATAAAAGCCTTTTAATGTTCTCATAGAGCCGACCCAACTCACACTAACATAGATGATCGCAACCATTAAGTGTATCCTACATGTACCCCACTTGTTATTTCCAAGATATGGTCATCATTAAAAAACATAGTTTTAACCTTTAAATACTTCTGTAGGCGTGCATTTATATTGTGCACCATAGGAATGGAGTTGGACTACGTCCACGCAAATGCATTACGTCTTGAGTTATTCAGAACTGGTTTGCCTATTGATCCTAGTCCGCGGGATCTCCAGTCGCTAGGATAGGTTTCCGTATAAGATAACTCTTGGTGGTTTAGGCTTTTAAACCCATTCCCCTCGATGCGCAATCAATTTTCTCTCTTGATAAACCTTTAGTAAATGGATCCGCTAGGTTATCATTTGTTCTTACATAATCTATGGAAATAATTCCATTTGAGAGTAACTGCCTAACTGTGTTATGGCGTCGACGAATATGTTGTGACTTCCCATTATACACAAAGTTGTGCGCTCTACTTAGCGCAGCTTGGTTATCACAGTGTATGCATTTGGTCGGTACAGGTTTAGGCCAAAATGGAATATCTTCTAAAAAGTGACAAAGCCATTCTGCTTCTTCGCCTGCTTTATCTAAAGCGATGAACTCCGATTCCATAGTGGATCGAGCTATGTATGTTTGTTTAGTAGATTTCCATTACACTGCTGCCCCTGCTAAGGTAAAGACATAACCACTCGTTGATTATGATTCCTCTGAATCAGCAATCCAATTTGCATCACTATATCCTTCTAAGACGGCTGGATATTTTCCATAATGTAAGGAATAATTTGTGGTATTTTTTAAGTATCCAAGAACTCTCATTAGTGCTTTCCGGTGTTCCTTTCCTGGATTGACTTACTGCATAAGCTATATCTGGTCTTGTGCAATTCATGAGATACATGAGACATCCTATTACACGTGAATATTCCAGTTGCATTACACTCTCATTAGTATTTTTATGCAGTACTTCTGATGGATTAAAAGGTGTATTTACTCCTTTAATTCCAAAATTATGAAATCTTTCAATCACTTTTTCTACATAATGTGATTGAGATAACACAATTCCAATAGGTATTCTTATTATTTTTATTCCCAAAATAACATCTGCAACACCCAAGTCTTTCATGTCGAAATTGTTGATCAACATTTCCTTTATGGTCTCAATTACCTGAGTATTTGGACTGAATATTAGCATATCGTCCATATATAGACAGACCATCACATATGATTGTCCAAGTCATTTATAATAAACACATTTGTCACATTCATTTATACGAAAACCATTTCTCATCACGACACTATCAAATTTTGTGTGCCATTGTTTTGGAGCTTGTTTTAGTCCGTATAATGATTTGACCAATCTACAAACTTTGTTTTCATTTCCTTTGGAAATAAATTCCTCAGGTTTCTCCATGTAAATTTCCTTATCAAGATTTCCATTTAAGAATGATGTTTTTACATCCATTTGATGAATCTCTAGATTATAGATGGATGTAATTGCTATTAACATTCTTATAGAGGTTATTCGTGTTACCGACGAATATGTATCAAAAAGTCTACTCCTTCTTTTTGACGATATCCTTTGGCTACTGATATGGCTTTATACTTGTCGGTAGAGCCATCTGCTTTCATTCTCTTCTTGAAAATCCATTTGCAGCCAATTGGTTTTATTCCCGGCGGAATATCAACAATTTCCCATGTTTTATTGCTTAGAATTGAATCAATCTCACTTTGGATTGCTTCTTTCCAACACGAGGATTCAGAAGATGATATTGCTTCCTTGTACGTTTGAGGTTCGTGCTCTAATACATGTGTAAAAAAGTCCGAACCAAATGTTTTGGAAGTTCTAGCCCTTACGCTTCTTCTTGGTTCAGCATCCTCAATTTCATGATGATTTTCATCTTCATATGAATCGTTTGATTCTTCCTTTGTCCTTTTTGGGACATTATTTCCTTCATTCCTTTTGTGCGGAAACACATCTTCAAAGAATGAGGCATCTCTTGATTCCATGATTGTATTTACATGAATATCAGTTATATCAGACTTGAATACAAAAAATCTATAGGCACTACTATTTTGGGCTGGCCCAAGATAATAACAATCTACTGTTTTTGGTCCAAGTTTGACTCTCTTGGGAGGCGGAACTGGAACTTTTGGCAAGCACCCCCACACTTTGAGGTATTTAAAGCCTGGTTTGTGTCCTTTCCATATCTCATATGGAATTGTTCCTGTTGTATTGTGAGGAACCTTATTTAATATATGATTAGACATATTTAGGACTTCCCCCCACAAGTTTGTCGGTAGACCAAAAGTTAAAAGCATTGCATTAATCATATCTTTTAACGTTCTATTATTCCTCTCGGCTACACCATTTTGTTGTTGTGAATATGGAGTTGTTGTTTGATGAATTATTCCATTTTCTTCAAAGAATTGTTCAAATGGTGATTCATATTCTCCACCTCGATCAGATCTTAGTATCTTGATCTTTTTATTTAACTGATTTTCTACCTCAGCCTTGTATTTTATAAACGTTGTCATTGCTTCATCTTTACTATTTAAAAGATATACAGAGCTATATCGCGTATAATCATCAATAAAAGTAATGAAATACTTTTTCCCACCTCTTGTAGGTAGTGATTTAAAATCACATAAATCTCTATGTACCAAACCTAATGGTTCGGTGCTTCTGTCAACAGATTTGCACCTGGGAAACTTTGGCTAGTTTAGGAAAACTTATTCGGACTTGCGTTCGGATAGCTAGTGATGTTTGATAGAATAGATTGTTCTGTTGTTTGCTAATGTATGAATGATATGCGTGTTTGAATGGTTGATACGACAGCTTTTAAATTATCTTTGTTTTAAATTTCAGGGACGAAATTCTTTTAAGGGGGGAGGAATGTAGCGACCCTTGATTTTGGCCCTGTTTATTTTAATAAATATTTAATTTGATTAAATTAAATGAGAATTGATCATTTTAAAATGAATAAATCTTTTAGAAATAATTGCCATTTGTTTATATAAATTTGTATTTTGAAAAGGAAATTGGATTCTGGAAATTTAAAATAAAATCTCTTAATAATATTTACAATAAATCTTTCTTATAAAATTGAATTAAAATGCTCCATCTTATTATCATTTGGTAAACATAGATATATAAATGCAATATGTAGAAAATAATGTTCAAAATAACATCTAATCCTATCAATATAAAATACAAATATGTCAAACATATGAATGTAATTTAAAGGGTGATAGTTAAAATACAAAATAGAAATAAAGATATATAGATAATAATGTTTGAAATGAAATTAAATTCTATCAACATAAAAATAAGTCTAACATATGAATATAACTAAATTAGTGATAAAATACAAATAGGAATGAATGTAAATAAACCATATTGAATATAACTTAAATATTGTTAGTTAGAAATAAAAATAAAAAGGAAACAAGGATTAAATAATTTTGGTGAACATACAACATAAATTGAAAACTTGAAAACAAAAATGTGTAAAGCTAATATAAGCACAAAGTATAAAACAAGAATTAAGTAGAAAATGAGATCAGACACAAACATATGTATATTGTGTAAGCAAGAAAAAGACAAAATAAAATAATCTTCATACACAAGTCTAAATCTGTAAAGTAAAACCTGAGACAAGTATGTATATGAATTAATTAAGCAAGAAGATAATCAAACAAATATTTACATACAACATATATATATGAATTGTGAAAGCTAGGAAGATATAAAAGAAGATCTCTGCATACATAAAAACCCAAACATCTATCTACAAGTGTATACCTGCAAGTAATAGTTAACAATAACACAACAAATCTTCATTTATAAGCCAAGTATTGCCTGCAAAATGTATTTTTTCATATAAAATATTTATGTACAGCTAAACATAATTATAATTATGTAGACATATTAAGAAACAAAGCATGTACTTGCTATCAAATTAGCCAATCTTTTGTTCAAAAGCAAATATTACAAATCCTTTCATTTGCAGTAATAAAAATCTGTCCATATAAAACAAAGCTAAGAAAACAACTAGACCAGTTAAAGCCTTCATTTAGCACCCTGTTATCTTATACATACATACATACATACATACATATATATATATATATATATGCATCTTCATTTGTTTCGTTCAGTAGCTCATAAGAGAAAACAAAAGAAATTGCAAACTCAAATTTATTCAAAACGAAAACAGAAACAAAAAATGAACTCAGTCAGATTCAAGGCAGTTCAAACTTTAGGGCTTTCAAATGAAAATAGAAATGGTTCCGTTCAAAGGAAATGAAAGGTGAGCAAACATTAAATTTTTCAAGCTTAATTTTAAATAAAAACAGTATGATGATTTACGAAATATATGGGGTTGTATATGTTGATATGAATCTGGGTTTATATAAATAATGTTCTTCTCTGTTATGTGCTCTCTATTGTTACAGTTTACTTATCTTTGTTTAAAACTCAAGTTATTCTCATCAACATTGATAATCTGTAATTATTCAACTTAAAAAAATGTTTAAACTAAATTAAGATTTCTTTTAAAAGCTAATTTAAATATGTTGTAGGAAATACATCACTGTAACATGTTATATGGTCAAATCAAATATTTCTTTGATAAAGTTGAATGCCATAAATTGCTAATTCGAGTTTGTATCTTGAATTAATACTAAAAATTCTGATCTTTAAAATTTGAATGAAGATTTTTAGCTCAGTGTTTCAAGAGCAGTTCGCACTTGAATAAAAATTAAATTTTTACCAATTTCTCGAAATTGAATCAGTAATAAATGATGATACTTGACTTGAAGCAAGTTTAAGCCTTAGTGATTTCATGAAAATTATCAAAAAAAATTATATTGCTTGGGATTTGGATACGAGATCATAGTAGGGTTTTAGTTAGAGTTTTGGTTCATGTCAGTGATGTATCAAGTTCATCACCAATACGCGATCGAGTGGCTCGAGTTTCTGGAGGTTGGTGGTTTATCGTGATGTCGTCGTGTGGGCGAAGTTTGGGTGCCGTAGGTGGATGGAGCGGTGGTGGTGAGGCGATTTACCAAAAGTGTTTGTTACAGTTTTTTTGAGCGAACGACAAATTTTCGAATTTGAATTTTTCCAGGCGATTTGAAATTTGATTTCGAGCTTGGGAACAATTTGCGACTTGCCGATGTTGATGGTGAACGCCGGAGTCGAATCATGCTGCCGTGCACGTGTACAGCGTGGAGGATGAAGATTACGTCGTGTCAGTGGGTATTCTCGAGTCATTCTCGAGTTATATTGATGATTGCTTCAGGGCTTGATCGAGTACGTGAGCGAACCTGATGCTAGCTTATTTAAGTTTTAAAATTTATCTTGCTACAAAAGAAAAAAAACGGGAGAAGAAGATGTACACGAGAAAACGAGGGAGAGGACTCGCGGCCAGTGGGTAAGTAACTCGAGGATTACTCGAGTTAACAAGGGGGAGTGCTCGGATTTTTGTTTAATTGCAGTACATAAAACAAAACAAAAATTAAAATAAATATAAGTTAACCAGACTTTGTTTCCAACAGTTTTAACACTATAAACTAATTAAGGTTTAAAAATTTGAGGTAAAACTTAGTACAAGTTTTAATTACCCTAATTAATGTTTGACAACGGTTTAACTCTTAATTTAATATTTTAATTAAGTAATTAAATTAAGTCAAGTATAAAGTTAATTAACACTTAAGTTTATAGTTAATGATGATTTGATTTTCAAAATTTAAAGAAGAGCTTTAAAGTGTTAATTAAATTGAATGGTAATTAATTAATTATCTTTGAAAACAATTAAGAATAATTACTTTTTAATTGTAATCAGTGATGGATTAATTGATGTTTAAGTAATAAATGAAATTGCAATTAACTACTTAAGTTAATTAAAGAACGGTTAATAGTCAATTAATTAAGTAATTTAGCTACTTATTAATAAATGATTAATTAAGTAATTAGCAGTTAATAAATAGGTAATTAAGTTTTATTTATTAATAATTAAGGTTATTAATTAATGATTAAGAAATGGTTAATTAAAGTTAAATAAATTGATTAAGAAGTAATTAATTAAATGGTGTGAAATAAATAAGTTATTTATTAAATAATTAAGATTTAATAGTTGATTAAGAAATGATTAATTAATTAAATAATTTGAAATGGAATAAGTAAATAATTAATTAAACAGGGTTAAGTGATGAACTCTTCAGTAATTGATTCTAAATTGAATTAATTACAAAAAGAATTAAAGATGATTGCTTATGGATTATTATGTAAAATATCTGATTGTGATATTTTATTTGGTGATATTCTGTGATGCTCTGTGATATGCTGTGATATATATCTGATGAGTGTGTATGAATTATCTGTGATAAATGTTATTTGGATTAAATCATTCAATTAAACTGTTTAAGTTAATTAGACAACTTGGCCTTTCAAGTGGCGTTTGGATTTCGATGAGACCGGGATCGGGTGTCATTTATGATTATCCGAAAACCACATCGATCCAAATTAAACGATAGGTCGTGAAATCTTAAGTGAAGATCAAGGTGGTGTTTTCAGAATGCAAGGATTATCGTCGTTGACTCTGAGGGTGATTCCAAAATGAGTGTGACGAGATAATGCCTTCGGTTTCGTTCGAACCTAGAACGAACTTGTATGGATTGAATGCTTTCAGTACATCGTTAGGCGAACGATGAGCATTCTAAGAGTTATGTCCTATAAAGGTAATCTCAGCCTCAAGCCTCATCAACCGGGAATGGCAAAAACAGGGGAGGTGCAGCAAGGTTAGGTGGGTCATGCTCAAGCAAGACGAGATATACCCCTGTCTAGATGTCCCTTTATTTTTCGGCTATGTGGGGCGGTTGATTGCAACAACTACCGGGGTTATCTTGTTCGGGACTATTCGGTAAGGAATGGTTCCGGCCTTATGTTGTAGGGGTGTTTGCGTCAAAATTGGTCACAAACACCCAATATCCGTTGAAAGCACCCGTTCACAATCACAGATCTCAAATATCAGATATGTAGAGAAATATATATATGAAAATTTCTCAACAAATTCACAGTAAGAACAATAAACAACACAGGATTTATAGTGGTTCGGCGATCGTGCCTACGTCCACTTTGAAGGTGGTGACTTTATTGATATTCTCTTGATGATTACAGTTGGTTACAACAAGTTACAATGGATTGTAGCTTTGAAACTTGAATGCAACAGCGTTGATAAGGTGTAGAATTGAATCCGGTAGAGTCTTGGCGCTTCAGAATTCCGATGCCCTTTTTTGAATGACCTGGAGCTCTATTTATAGCTGTAGGAGGCTGATATTTCGCCTAAATTTAGGGAGAGCACTTCTGTCACGTGGAGGGGCCCATATGCCCGGCCTCAGGAAATTTGGGCCCACTTTGGGATCGATTCGAACTCCATTCGAATCGATCAAGAAATCATCCAATCAAGATGAAATTCGGTGTGGACATTCTACAATACGTATTTAAGTTCCTATGAAAATTTCATAGCATTAGGACTTGTAGATCCCAAGTTATGATCGATTCAAAATTGCGTTCTTCGTCTGTTCGTCTTGTTCGAATCGATCCATTCGCATCGATTGCTTCGAATCGATGGTAGCACGCGACTTCTTGATGACGTGGAGCGGAACTTTCGCATCGATCCTCTTTCTTCGCCTATTTGATCGAGTCGTCCTGGAGACTTCGCTGCCTTTACTCGATGGACTCGGAAATATCAACAGCATCTGGACTCAAGTGAGGCTTCTTTCGTATCGATCGGGATATGCCTCAGTTGATCGATACGAATTGGTTGTAGCAGGATGGATTCGAAGTGGAGTAACTACATGGATTCGAAGGACTTCAACTTGATGGATACGAACCAGGTAGACGCGAGGCTAATTCTTTTCTGATTAATGCGAACGCAATGGATACGAAGTCTAGCAATATTTATGGATTCGAATATATCTTCTGCCGATGGATACGAAGTACACTATCTGTTGATGGACGCGAAGTGAGATCATCTGATGGATGTGAAGTGAAGTCACCGATGGATTCGAAGAGCGGTTGTCTGATGGATTCGAGCTATTGCTCGTTGATGGGTGCGAACTAGATGGAGTCGACCGATGGATACGAATCCTATGGATTCGAACAACATACTTTGACCAACTTGCATCGATCATATCTCGTTCATTCGAACTCCGATTAATCTGAAATTTGGAATGTTGGTTCCCATGACTTTGCTTGCCATGCTCTATCAATTGTAGCCTGATCCGGGATTGGACAAAATTCATCGATATCCATAGCGAAGCAATGTATAACCAATCTTTGAGACGAACTACCTTCGGTTTCTGATCGAACTTTTGGTATCACGGCTTTGCCAAAAAGCGGGATAACATTTGCCCCCCAAAACATGCCTTGCGGTAGGAAGGTGTGTTTTGTAATGCCTTGAGTTGGATGTTCATACCCCGTCAGCAACCTGTAAAGAACTTGATAATTTCATATGACCTCAAATGATGATTGTTCGGGATCGTATGTCATTTGAGATGAACCAGGACCGTTCGCGGTCGATGCCGTTCGCGGCGAAGGATGGAATGGGACCGTTCGCGGTCGATGCCGTTCGTGGCGAATTGTGATCGTTCGCGATCGTGTGCCCTTCGAGGCGAATTGTGATCGTTCGAGGTCGGGTGTCGTTCGAGGCGAATTGTCACCGTTCGCGATCGTGTGCCGTTCAAGGCAAATTGTGATCATTCGCGATCGTGTACCATTCGAGGAAAATTATGTGTTCCCGGGGGGAATTAGTATTATCGATGTCAGAGCTCATGTTCAGGGGAGTTTCTAAATTAAAGACATTTGGCGGTTCATCGCCATATAGGTGGTGCTCGTGGACCGTTCGCGATCCAACGGGCATGCAAGTAAACTCTTTCATAGAATTGCAAATATTAATGCAATAATTACACGAATCTCACAATAGAAATGTCCAAACAGGGAGAGTCCAAATGTTCAAATCAAAATCAAAGCAAAACGCAAGATGAAGATGTCAAAGTGTAAACTCTTACTATGATGCGGTTGATAGTCATTCAGAGCATGCCTATGGATCGTGCGCGATCGCTCACATGTGTAAATGATTTAACCTCATTAGTGAGAGGTTTACAACTTGTTCATCATTATTTCAGTCGATCAATGAATAATCAAACGGTGCCCCGATTCAGGTTCGCCTCTAGCTGATGTAGACGGTGGTCGCTCTGGCTCCACTGCTGGAGTTCGCCTCCTCACATACTGAAGGAACATACCGTTCCTGATATGCCCTTCCACCTCGTCCTTCAGATGCCTACAATCATTAGTGTTATGACCGTTCAATTCATGAAATACACAAAACTTATCTGATTTTCTTTCGTCGGAAGTTGGATCCCTTCGCATCGGTCTACGATACAGAACCTGCTCTTTGGTATCCTGATAGATTCGCTCCAAACTCTCATTCAGCTCAGAGTAAGTGGTGAACCTTGGTTCCTTTCGTGGTCGCATTGGTCTGTTATGGCTACTCTCAGCCTTTCGTTTCCCCTTGCTAGTTTCTGTACCTTTCTCGGGGGGATTTCCATCTTTGACCTCATAAACATTAAGTTCATCTCCTTCTTCTCTTTCTGTAGTTGCGTCTTCCAGTCGTAGGAACTTTTCTGCTTCGTGATAGAATTCTCCTAGATCCAAAGGTGGATCTTTAGTTAATGAATTTTTGAACTCTGTTCCGTCAGCTATTCCGGACACAGCTGCCATCATAACCATAGGTGGATCTGGTCGATCCACCGAAGCTACTGCCGCATTGAATCTCGTCAGAAAACTCCTCAAAGTCTCCCCAGCTTTCTGCTTCAGAGTTGCCAAAGTCATCACATTCTTGGGTCTTGCAATGTGAACCCTGAATTGCCTCATGAATCTCTCAGTTAAATCTGCCTATGTCTCTATGGAGCCTCTCTGCAGCTGTCTAAATCATAATGCCGCAATGTCTACCAAATACAATGGAAAGCATCGGGCCATAACCTCCTCTGATGCCCCCCAGCACCTCCACATGCCTCATATATTTTATTAGATGAACTATAGGGTCTGTCCTTCCATTATTCATATCTAACGATGGTAGCTTAAAATCTGGTGGGTTTCTTGCTCGCCGGATTGCCATGGAAAAAGGGCTCCTATTAACATCCTCTAAATCTTTGTTTACTAATCCACCTCTCATGGCTCGCCTGACCATTTCCGCCAACCTGTCATTGTCTCCAAGATGCAATCCTCGTTCATCACTTTCGACCTACCCCCCGAGTTCACGAGGGAACTCTGGGATCTGCCCCCTTGACTGAGCGTTCACTCCTCTGCTACCTCTAAGTTGCGCAGATGCTCCTCTCTCTCTCTCTCTGATACTGGATCAACATTCTCCATGTGAGTGCCTCCTATTCCAGGTGCTAAGCCGGATGGTCCGGCTCCGTTTTGAATTCCATTAGCTTCTCTATTCTGTGCTCCAAGTTGCCTTATCTGTTGGAATAAACTCTGGATCAACTCCTCCTATTTCTTCATCATTGTCTCCACCTCGTCCCTAGTGATGAAGATCGATGTTTCATTCGCTCCTGAAGAAGCCTCTTGACTTCCTTGGTGTTCACTTCTCTCTGGCCTTTGTCTCTTACTTGTTTGCCTCGTCATAACTCTTACATCTGAATTCTTAAATTTTCAAATTCAACTTCTCCTGAATTAGCTTTTCTCAGTGAAAGCACCAAAATGTTTGCGTCAAAATTGGTGACAAACACCCAATAGCCGTTGAAAGCACCCGTTCACAATCATAGATCTCAAATATCAGATATGTAGAGAAATATATATGAAAATCGCTCAGCAAACTCACAGTAAGAACAATAAACAACACAGGATTTATAGTGGTTCGGCGATCGTGCCTACGTCCACTTTGAAGTTGGTGACTTTATTGATATTCTCTTGATGATTACAGTTGGTTACAACAAGTTACAATGGATTGTAGCTCTGAAACTTGAATGCAACAGCGATGATAAGGTGTAGAATTGAATCTGGTAGAGTCTTGGCGCTTCAGAATTCCCATCCCCTTTTCTGAACGACCTGGGGCTCTATTTATAGCTGTAGGAGGCTGATATTTCGCCTAAATTTAGGGAGAGCACTTATGGCACGTGAGGGGGCCCATATGCCCGGCCTCAAGAAATTTGGGCCCACTTTGGGATCGATTCGAACTCCATCTGAATCGATCAAGAAATCAACCAATCAAGATGAAATTCGGTGTTGACATTCTTCAACATGTATTTAAATTCCTGTGAAAATATCATTGCATTTGGACTTGTAGATCCCAAGTTATGATCGATTCGAAATTGCGTTCTTCGTCTGTTCATCTTGTTCGAATCGATCCATTCGCGTCGGTTGCTTCGAATCGATGGTAGCATGCGACTTCGTGATGACATGGAGCGGAATTTTCGCATCGATCCTCTTTCTTTGCCTATTTGATCGAGTTGTCCTGGAGACTTCGGTGCCTTGACTTGATGGACTCGGAAATATCAACAGCATCTGGACTCAAGTGAGGCTTCGTTCGTATCGATCGGGATATACCTCAGTGGATCGATACGAATTGGTTGTAGCAGGATGGATTCGAAGTGGAGTAACTTCATGGATTCGAAGGACTTCAACTTGATGGATACGAACCAGGTAGACGCGAGGCTAATTCTTTTCTGATTGATGCGTACGCAACGAATACGAAGTCTAGCAATATTTATGGATTCAAATATATCTTCTGCCGATGGATACGAAGTACACTATCTGTTAATGGATGCGAAGTGAGATCATTTGATGGATGCGAAGTGAAGTCACCGATGGATTCGAAGAGCGGTTGTCTGATGGATTCGAGCAATTGCTCGCTGATGGGTGCGAACTAGATGGAGTCGACCGATGGATACGAATCCTATGGATTCTAACAACATACTTTGATTAACTTGCATTGATCATATCTCATTCATTCGAACTCCGATTAACCTAAAATTTGGAATGTTGGTTTCCATGACTTTGCTTGCCGTGCTCTATCAATTGTAGCCTGATCCGGGCTCGGACAAAATTCATCGATATCCATAGCGAAGCAATGTATAACCAATCTTTGAGATGAACTACCTTCGGTTTCTGATCGATCTTTTGGTATCACGACTTTGCCAAAAAGCGGGATAACATTTTCCCCCCAAAACATGCCTTGCGGTAGGAAGGTGTGTTTTGTAATGCCTTGAGTTGGATGTTCATATCGCGTCAGCAACCTGTAAAGAACTTGATAATTTCATATGATCTCAAATGACGATCGTTCGGGATCGTATGTCATTTGAGATGAATCGGGACCGTTCGCGGTCGATGCCGTTTGCGGCGAAGGAAGGAATGGGACCGTTCGCGGTTGATGCCATTCGCGGCGAATTGTGATCGTTCGCGATCGTGTGCCGTTCGAGGCGAATTGTGATCGTTCGAGGTCGGGTGCCGTTCGAGGCGAATTGTGACCGTTCGCGATCGTGTGCCGTTCGAGGCAAATTGTGATCGTTCACGATCGTGTGCCATTCGAGGCAAATTATGTGTGCCCGGGGGGAACTTGGTGTTATCGATGTCAGAGCTCATGTTCGGGGGAGTTTTTAAATTAAAGACATTTGGCGGTTCATCCCCATACAAGTGGTGCTCGTGGACCGTTCGCGATCCAACGGGCATGCAAGTAAAATCTTTCATAGAATTGCAAATATCAAAGTAATAATTACACGAATCTCACAACAGAAATTTCCAATCAGGGAAAGTCTAAATGTTCAAATCAAAATCAAAGCAAAACGCAAGATGAAGTTGTCAAAGTGTAAACTCTTACTATGATGCGGTTGGTAGTCATTCAGAGCATGCCTATGGATCGTACGCGATCGCTCACATGTGTAAATGATTTAACCGCATTAGTGAGAGGTTTACAACTTGTTCATCATTATTTCAGTCGATCAATGAATAATCAAACGGTGCCCCGATTCTGGGTCGCCTCTAGCTAATGTAGACGGTGGTCGCTCTGGCTCCACTGCTGGAGTTCGCCTCCTCACATATTGAAGGAACATATCGTTCCTGATATGCCATTCCACCTCGTCCTTTAGATGCCTACAATCATTAGTGTTAGACCGTTCAATTAATGAAATACACAAAACTTATCTGATTTTCTTTCGTCGGAAGTTGGATCCCTTCGCATCGGTCTACGATACGGAACCTGCTCTTTGGTATCCCGATAGATTCGCTCCAAACTCTCATTCAGCTTAGAGTAAGTGGTGAACCTTGGTTCCTTTCGTGGTCGCATTGGTCTGTTATGGCTACTCTCAGCCTTTCGTTTCCCATTGCTAGTTTCTGTACCTTTCTCGGGGGGATTTACATCTTTGACCGTATAAACATTAAGTTCATCTCCTTCTTCTTTTTGTGCAGTTGCGTTTTCCAGTCGTAGGAACTTTTCTGCTTCGTGATAGAATTCTCCTAGATCCAAAGGTGGATCTTTAGTTAATGAATTTTTGAACTCTGTTCCATCAGCTATTCCGGACACAGCTGCCATCATAACCATAGATGGATCTGGTCGATCCACCGAAGCTGCTGCCACATTGAACCTCGTCAGAAAACTCCTCAAACTCTCCCCATCTTTCTGCTTTAGAGTTGCCAAAGTCATCACATTCTTGGGTCTTGCAATGTGTACCCTGAATTGCCTCATGAATCTCTTAGTTAAATCTGCCCATGTCTCTATGGAGCCGCTCTGCAGGTGTCTAAACCATAATGCCGCAATGTCTACCAAATACAACGGAAAGCATCGGGCCATAACCTCCTCTGATGCCCCAAGCACCTCCATATGCCTCATATATTTTGTTAGATGAACTGTAGGGTCTGTCCTTCCATTATACATATCTAATGATGGTAGCTTAAAATCTGGTGGGTTCCTTGCTCGCCTGATTGCCATGGAAAAAGGGCTCCTATTAACATCCTCTAAATCTTCGTTTACTAATCCGCCTCTCATGGCTCGCCTGACCATCTCCGCCAACCTGTCATTGTGTCTGAGATGCAATCCTCGTTCATCACTTTCGACCTGCCCCCCGAGTTCACGAGGGAACTCTGGGATCTGCCCCTTGACTGAGCGTTAAATCCTCTGCTACCTCCAGGTTGCACAGATGCTCCTCTCTTTCTCTCTCCGATACTGGATCAACATTCTCCATGTGAGTGCCTCCTAATCCAGGTGCTACGCCGGATGGTCCGGCTCCGTTTGAATTCCATCAGCTTCTCTATTTCGTGCTCCAAGTTGCCCTATCTGTTGGAATAAACTCTGGATCAACTCCTCCTATTTCTTCATCATTGTCTCCATCTCGTCCCTAGTGATGAAGATCGATGTTTGATTCGCTCCTGAAGAAGCCTATTGACTTCCTTGGTGTTCACTTCTCTCTTGCTTTTGTCTCTTACTTGTTTGCCTCGTCATAACTCTTAGATCTGAATTCTTAAATCTTCAAATTCAACTTCTCATGAATC
Source organism: Allium cepa (assembly GCA_030765085.1). Taxonomy (NCBI): domain Eukaryota; kingdom Viridiplantae; phylum Streptophyta; class Magnoliopsida; order Asparagales; family Amaryllidaceae; genus Allium; species Allium cepa. The sequence goes on along the minus strand of CM060945.1, from coordinate 163,265,396 downwards.
AGCTTTTCTCAGTGAAAGCACCAAAATGTTTGCGTCAAAATTGGTCACAAACACCCAATAGCCGTTGAAAGCACCCGTTCACAATCACAGATCTCAAATATCAGATATGTAGAGAAATATATATATGAAAATCGCTCAGCAAATTCACAGTAAGAACAATAAACAACACATGATTTATAGTGCTTCGGCAATCGTGCCTACGTCCACTTTGAAGTTGGTGACTTTATTGATATTCTCTTGATGATTACAGTTGGTTACAACTAGTTACAATGGATTGTAGCTCTGAAACTTGAATGCAACAGCGATGATAAGGTGTAGAATTGAATCCGGTAGAGTCATGGTGCTTCAGAATTCCGATCCCCGTTTGTGAATGACCTGGGGCTCTATTTATAGCTGTAGGAGGCTGATATTTCACCTAAATTTAGGGATATCACTTATGGCACGTGCGGGGGCCCATATGCCCGGCCTCAGAAAATTTGGGCCCACTTTGGGATCGATTCGAACTCCATTCGAATCGATCAAGAAATATCCAATCAAGATGAACTTCGGTGTGGACATTCTTCAACATGTATGTAAGTTCATGTGAAAATTTAATTGCATTTGGACTTGTAGATCCCAAGTTATGATCGATTCAAAATTGCATTCTTCGTCTGTTCATCTTGTTCGAATCGATCCATTCACATCGATTGCTTCGAATCGATGGTAGCACGCGACTTCATGATGACGTGGAGCGGAACTTTCGCATCGATCCTCTTTCTTCGCCTATTTGATCGAGTCATCCCGGAGACTTCGCTACCTTGACTCGATGGACTCGGAAATATCAACAGCATCTGGACTCGAGTGAGGCTTCGCTCGTATCGATCAGGATATGCCTCAGTCGATTGATACGAATTGGTTGTAGCAGGATGGATTCGAAGTGAAGTAACTTCATGGATTCGAAGGACTTCAACTTGATGGATACGAACCAGGTAGACGCGAGGCTAATTCTTTTCTGATTGATGCGAACGCAATGGATACAAAGTCTAGCAATATTTATGGATTCGAATATATCTTCTGCCGATGGATACGAAGTACACTATATGTTGATGGATGCGAAGTGAGATCATCTAATGGATGCGAAGTGAAGTCACCGATGTATTCGAAGAGCGGTTGTCTAATGGATTCGAGCTATTGCTCGCTGATGGGTGCGAACTAGATGGAGTCGACCGATGGATACGAATCCTATGGATTCGAACAGCATGCTTTGACTAACTTGCATCGATCATATCTCGTTCATTCGAACTCCGATTAACCTGAAATCTGGAATGTTGGTTCACATGACTTTGCTTGCCGTGCTCTATCAAATGTAGCTGATCCGCAAAAATTCATCGATATCCATAGCAAAGCAATGTATAACCAATCTTTGAGATGAACTACCTTCGGTTTCTGATCGATCTTTTGGTATCAAAGCTTTGCCAAAAAGCGGGATAACAGTAGGGGGTCGAGAGTGATCCTTGGTACGGTGATCTAGGCCCCGTACTGTAACGGGCGGTACCCCAGTAGTCCTGCCATTATTGCAAATCCATTTTCCCTACGAGACCCTACGGTTTTGATTTGTATTACCCACTTTTGTGGCTAGTAGCTGGAATTTAATAATGTAACAATTTTGGCTATTTTCTATTTATCTGAAAACCCTAGACACTATTATAATATCACTGGATTTCCTATGAAATGTTTTGGTTAGCGTAAGGTAAAATCTTACCCGTATTTATTTGTGGGAAGTCTTATGTGATTCCTTTATTTCCAAATGTTTTTCAAAGTTAAACAATTCAAACCGTTTACTCATACTAGACCCATGTCTGACCCGGAGTTTATATTTTGTTTTTCATAAATTCTTGGGTACTCAAATTTTTATGAGTAGCCAAGTGATAGGTTTTGGACTTTGATTTATGGAGGAGCTTGGAGCAAGAGTTCCAGACGTATATATATATATCTATTTTGTTCCGCTGTGTCAGTAGTTGATGTATGATGTATCTCTGATGTATACAGTGACAAATATGTATGACTCTCATATGTATTGATATTGTATAACTCTGATATATGCAAAACTATGTAATAGTTATGTGATATATTATATTTTTTTCCGTTCCGCTGTGAGATTCTGATGTTGTTGTTCTTTCTTTTCTTTTCTATTTCTATCCCTTTCTTTCTTAATGATGATACGTCTTTCTTGTAGTAGAAGGACAGGTCGTCAAAGTTGGTATCAGAGCACTAGGTTAAGCGAATACCTATGCTCTTGAGTGATTCTTTCTTTCTTGAGCAAGCGTATTTGTAATTTTCATATATATATATGTGTGTGTGTGTGTGTGTGTGTGTGTGTTTATATATTTCTACCTATTTGTTGGGTTACCTGTTCGGGTTTTCCAATATAAGTTATAAAGGTAGTTAGGGTAGTGGTGTGTATAACACGACTACCAATGGTTGGAGTTTTAAATGTTTGAGGTTGGAAGTGTATCTGTCGAGAGTGTAGATCCATTACCATCTCGAGCGAACTTTGGATGGTGTGAGGATTTCATCGATCTCTTAAGGAAACCTGTTAAGGTTCGTAGTTCATCTTTGAAGTGTAAGCTTGGATGAGTTAGAATTTGAATCTGTCGATTGGACGGAAGCAAGTCATGATATCTTGGTACCTCAGGTAATAGTAGCTATGTGATGAGACATAGTGACTATGGATGATCCGAAGATGTTTATTTGGGACAAGTTAAGGAAGTATGTCTGTTTCGGCGTTGTGGTTAAGTTCAGTAGGGTGTTTCTGTTTGATTCGAGATTCGAGTTTTTCGAAGAGCTTTGGATGGGAAGTCTTTGGGCATGGAGTCAGCAGTGTAGCTCGAAGTGAATCGGTGTGCCATCGAGAAGATTTTCTTGTTAGCAGCTTTTCTTGAGGTAATTCCAGAAGTAGCAGAGTGGTTCCACTTCTTTGATGGATTGGATCGACAAATATAAGCTGTTTTGGATTGTGATGTGAGAACAGTTTTGTAACGTTTGGCGATTTTTCGTCGCCGAAAAATCGAAATGCTAGGGTTTTAAGAAAGAAGAAAAGAAGTAGAAGAGAGAGAGAAGATAGAAAAGATAGAAAATAGAGAGAAAAGAAAACAGAAAACAGAACGGAACAGAAAAAAAAACAACTACAGAACAAACAGAATCTCACAATTCGCAGCGGAACAACATATAATAAATAAATGAATAATCTTTAAACAAAGAACTATATCAGTTATTACATTACATTACATCATATCATCAGAGTGTACAACAACAAACAAACAGCGGAAAAGAAAGTACATATACTAGTAATACGCCATGCCATCCATCTTGCCTCCAGCAACTCCTGAATTCCAGAATATCCTGATAAACCTTAACTCTTGACTGCCCGTGTGAAAATTGGTGGGCACCCAGAGTTTAGGAAGGAAAACAATAAACTCCGAGTCAGTCATGTGACTGGTGTGGGAACTCAAAACAGTTTATTTTTCTTTAAAAATCAAAATAGAAGAATATTTTTAAAGTTAATTCGCAATGCTTTTAAAAATGAGACTACCATAAGACCTCACGCCACACACACAATGCAAACGCAGACTTGGAGGAGATTTCTTCTTATGTTAGTCAAAGATGCTTGATACGCATTAAAAGAAAACATTTGATATTATTACTGGTGCATAGTGTAGAAAACATTTCAAAAGTAGAATATAAATCTTAGCCAGCATAGGTACCATTATAGTATGCTTACTATAGCTACCATATTAGATGGCAGGTTCTACAACTAAAACCGTACAAGTCTCGTATTGTTTCTTTGGATTTCTAACGAATGATCAGGCCAAGGAACTTCCCATTGCCACATGAGAATGCCTCTGGATGGACATCCCCGAGAACCAAACCGGATCTCTACGAACACAAGGCCGGGTTACCCCTAACTGAGTAACAACTGACCGAATATGCCATCCCTCGGTCCTTTGGGACCTTTCACCGAGCGCTCGCAATCAATTCACACAATCATAAAGTGTTTTCAACATGAGTAAGTATCTGGGCTCCATACCATGATACCACCCTTTTCCAGAAGGAAATGCATATTTCCTAAAGGGCGCTACCCCTCATAACCTTGCTGCATCTTTCCTGTTTTGACCATTCACGGGGTATGAGGCTCGACGAAGTTTCGTCCACAAAAACATACTTTATACAAAAGCCATGCTTTGGGTCAACAAATGATCATAGAGATGATCACCAAGATAGACGATCAAACAAATGATCCTATCACAAATAATCAACACAATGATCATTTCACAGCAACACTCAGCATGTCACATTACCAAATTGGGAATATATCGCTGATAACCTTCAACTATATAACCTCTGAGCTCGTACGTCTCAGAGAAGGGTGTTAAGCTAAGAGAATAAATTCTCCGCCACCAACAGAAATATATTTGAAAGAAATCGGCTTTATATCTCAATTTGTAATGTCAGACATACTATCCATACAAGTCTGTTCCGGGCTCGAACAGAACCGAAGGCACTTCCAAAGAAGTCCTTGCAATCCGGATATCCACAATCCTGATCGAATTCCCCATCACATATGGAGAACTCTATACCGGGGATCAGCCAGTGCAGAGACAATCAACAAGAAACCCTTTCGCTTTTGAAAATATCCGGTCCTCAACACCGATCTTCAAATGCAATTCATAACGACGTATCACATATTCAGAATGGGTTATACGACCCCAAGGTCCTTTCCCGGTTAACCCGAATAGTGAACGCTTATTTTAAAAAAAATAAGTGTGGCATTCAAATCCAAAGAAATCACAACAAATACCTATTTAAAGGTAAATATTGATAGTCGGTTATTGAACTATCAATAGTTATGCACAACATCACCAGATTCCAAATAATTTTCCAAATTATTTATTTTCCAAAAATATCTTTAGAAGATATAAACTTTATTTCCATACTTTAAAAATAAATCAATATTTATTTTTAAACTCATTTTCCAAATTCCATTTATAAATTCCATATTGAATTTATATTCTAAAATATCTATGAATATACATTTCCAATTATTCATTTTCAATTTATCTTCAAAAAGATAAATTCTCAACATATTCACTTTATATTGGAAAACATTTCCATACTTATTAAATAAGTAATTCACAATCTTTTATTTTCAACACTTGGAAAATATTCAATATACTCTAATCGAAATTAAGTATATATTTCATTCTTTAAGAAAATTAGTCTCTTTAACATATTTATTTGGGCCAAAACGAATGTTGCGTAAAACATCGTTACGACAACCCAAAAACAGTAGTATAGGGATTCGAAATTAAAATAGATATATAAATCCCAACACTATACAAAACATTGCTTTCGGAAGTCATCTATTATAACAACAGTGTTATAATCTACTATTTCCTTTTATTTCTCGAAAACTTCTATTTCAACAATAAATGTTGAAATCTATGGTTTCGAATCTCAACACATTTTAAAACATCTTTACATTGTTTTAATTCTATTTAAAACATCACATTCAAAACAATTTCTTTAACATATTATTCACTATTTAAAAACGTGAATATATTTGTTAACCAATTTCATCACTTCTATTCATTTTATTTTAAAGGATTATTCACTGTCTAAACGTGAATATAATTCCATAAATAAATTATACAATTTACTTATCAAAATAAGTAGTTTGCGGATTTATAAAACAACGTTTATAAATTCTATTTCTATTTATTTTATATCAACTTCCTTTTACAAATTCCTTTATTAACCTATCTCAATTTATATCTCAATGATATACTAAAAATTCATTTTATAAGTCAAACACTTATAATTTATTTGTTTACAAAATTGTTTCTTTAAACTTCCCAGATTTATAAATCTTATAACTTATAAGATTCATTTATTTATCCAAAATTTATTCTTTTAGTAACTTTACAAATTTTATAAACTTACTGTTTATAAAATTCCATTTATAACTTCACCGTTATAATTCTATAATTCCATTTCTATCTATGAAATTCATTTACAATTTATTCTAATACTTATAAAAGCTCGTTTTATAATTCCAATATTTTTAATTTATAAATATCAATTTATAAATCTTTTAATATAAAACAATTTATATTACTATTTTAAAACGTCTTTAAACTCATTTATAATTTCACCATTATAATTCTATAAATTTCATTCATTTGTGAAATTCATTCACAATTCATTCTAACACTTATAAAAGCTCGTTTTATAATTCAAGATATTCTAATTTATAATTATCCATTTTATAAATCTTTTATATGGATCAATTTATATTATTTTTTTTAAACGTCTTTGAACTCCTTTATAATTCATCATTTTGATTTATAAAATAATCAAATTTCATAAATCCTATTTTTAAACTTTTTATAATGAATTCAGAAATCCCAGTTTAAACTTTTTTATAAAATCATTAATCTCATAATTTCAAAAATCAACTTTTAACTGAATTTCTCAAAAATCTTAATTTTTATAATATTAAAATTATAACGTTTACTTATTTAAGATGAATCAATTCCAAAAATATTTTATAAACGTATACTTTCAAAAATCACTTTAGAAATCCCATAAAAATCAAAATCGTTATTTTTAAACTTCAAAATTGGATCCGATGATGCAACACATCAAATAGTCAATCACGACTTTCTAATATCTTATATCATCCATGATAAACAATCAAATATCACAATATATGAATCAAACAAATATTTGTGAGGAATCCAGTTGGATCCCTCCAACCTGTTTCCCTGCATCCACAGACATTAGCACAATACCCATTCCGTTTCAAGACGGAATATCGCGGTATATGGGATTTTATAAAATATTATCCGCTTACTAACGGCGCATAGGGTCTCATCCGCTATACAATGCGGGAAATCAATCAACTGCAATATATACATATGCCAATATATATATATATATATATATATTGCTATATACTAATATAATACCAATTCCACTTCAAGGTGGAATATCGCGGTATATGTGTGTAATAAATAACCTCCGCTTACTAACGGCGTATAGGGTCTATTCACATCCAATATATATATATATATATATATATATATATATATATATATATATATATATAACAATCATCATTCAAGCATTCAATCAACACAACTAACAATTTTAAATCTAACTATTTAAAATTTAAATAAATCCTTTTGAGTGAGAAGTTCTCACCTTTGCTTTTATTTTGCAATCCATTTCCCATCTTGACTCGATTTTCTTGATTTATACCTTGTATAAATATTTACACCATTTATTAATATTCGAACAGATCGAATAATAAATTTTCATTAGATAATTTCGATTCATCGGCGATTTTGTTTTAATAGTTAAATTAACTCATAGTTTCGTTTTAAACTAATTTCTTCTTTAATAAATTTATTTAAACTAATTTTCGTTCTTGATTGTTTAATTAATCAATAGTTTTATTTAAACCAATTTCTTCTTAAATAAAATTTATTTTAACAAATTTTCCTTTTTAATTAAATTTATTTAACCAAGATTTTATTTTAACTAAAAATTTAAATTTAATTAACCAAACTCTCCTTTAATAACTTAATCAATTATAAATTCAATTTTTTACAATTTTTTTTTCTTTTTAGTAACTATAATAGATAAAACAAATTTATTATCATAAACTATTTATTTTATAACAACTTAACTAATCATTTTACTTTAAATTAATATCCTTATATCAGTTTTTTTTAATAAATTTATTTAACTAAGAATTTAAATTTTAAACTAAATTCCTTTATTAGCAACTATTAAATCTTAGAAATAAATTCCTATTTAATAAATTTAATTAACCAAAAATTATATTTTAGACTAATATCCTTTTACCATTTCTAAAATAATTAATTTAAACAAGTTTTGCATATATCTAAATTTAAATTAAAACAACTGTTAATCAATTTTTTTTTCCACTGTTTACTGTATAATTTTTTTTTAACTTATATATATATCTACAGATTCCTAAATAAATTCAAAAATTTAAATTGTTTTAAACTTGCAGTGTATATATTTTTCAATATATATGTATATATCAGTGTTTATTAAATTAAATCAATAATAAATATCAAAAATCACATACCTCACTGCCTCGTTCGAGTCCTAACTCCCATGCGACATCGTCGCCACTCGCCGCCGCTCTGAATCGCACCCTCTCCTGCGCGCGCCCCAATTTCGAAATCGCGACCTCTGCCTCGAGCCTCCCATCGCCGTTGCCCCTCGTAACCTTACCGCGAGCGCGCGCGCGTGCGCCTGCGCCCCTTGAATCGTACGCCCCAAATCATCGCCGAGCCCTCAACGCCGCCGCCGCCTCTCGTGCCGCGCGCTTGCCACAGCCATCAACATCCTCGCACGTACCCCCAATCGATTGCCGACATCGCGAAATCCCTACGCACGCGGCCATTGATGTTTTTGAAGCTTTTGTTTTTTTTATTGCAGCGTTTCGTTTTTGAATTGAAGAAGGAAAGGGGGAGAGACGAATGACATTGAAGCGGCCATGATTATTCTTATACGAATTGATTTTGAACTGAGGAATGAGGGACATTTAAACGTGAAGGAGGCATGATTATTTCACGATTTCAGGCGTGATTTTAGGCAAAAATTTAGGCGTGGTTAAAGGAAGAACGTGCTGTGTTTGACTAAATATTTAAATTAAAATTTAAATTGAATTTGATTAAATTCCAATGCGTTTACGCGTCGTGTGATCACATATCAACTCAGAAAAATACGAAATTTGAAATCCAAGAATAATTCAATATTACGGACCCAATGGAACTGGTTTTGTCGAATTCCGAGACTGTGCCTCGGAAGGCTATTTTTAAATATCGATTCAAACGATATATTTTCAAAACTGAACAATTCACTTTCAAATTCAATTCTGAAGCTTCTATTATCTTCAGTACTATCAATATGAATTTTACAAGCCTTTGAAATATTTTTAATCAGCTTAAAATTGAAGATTCAAAATTTTATTCAACTTTCAATAGATTAAATTCTATAATTTAATCGCCAATTCATTCTGATAATTTGAAATTCAATTCAAACCATCATTCAAATATTTAAAATTAATTAAATATTCTCAAATTAAATTGTTTAAAATTCTGGGTCGTTACAAGTTTCATTGGGAACTGTTTTGGGTAGGAATTGCAGAGTGTTGTGTGATAATCCTGGAATTCACTTGAGCAGTCTTTTGCATGGAGATGAGACTTCTCAAGAGAAGATTGAAGATGTCGATGTGGTCCAATATTTCCTTGATATATTTGAGGGAGTGAAGTGTCTTCCCCTCGAGAGATAGAGTTTCGTATTGTTTTGATTCTAGGAGCGGTGCCGGTGATTCAGTCTAGTAGGAGAATAGCTCCTAGAGTGAAGAGTCAGTTGAGCAGACTCAGGATCTTTTGGGGAAGGGATTGTTAGGCCCAGTTTTTCTTGTTGGGATTCTACGGCAGTGTTTATCACTAAATCAGATGGATCGCCAAGATTCTGTGTGGATTATCAAGAATTGAATAAGTTTGTTCTGTTCTTTTCTAAGTCGGAAGGAGAGCACAAGCTGCATTTGAGGATAGTATTAGAGACATTGAGGAGGCATGTTGTGAAGGTGAAGTCTCTAAGTGCCATTTTTGGAAATCGAAAATCATATCTTTAGGGCACATTGTTTCTGGTAAAGGTATCTCTGTAGATCCAACGAAGGATGAGAATATTTTAGAATGGAAGCAACCGAAGCCACCGACGGAAGTTCGCATTTTCTGGGTTTAGCTAGCTACTGCAGTAAATCTATCAAGGATTATTTCAAGATTTCTTCACATCTGACTAAATTGACAAGGAAAAGAACTAAGTTCAAGTTGGCACCCCTGTGTGAAGAAGCTTTTCAAGAATTGAAGACGAGGCTAACTAGTGCACCAGTATTGGCTATTTCGGTTTGGAAGAGCAAATTTGAAGTTTATACCGATGCCTGTATAATTGGTTTGGGAGCAGTGTTGATGTAGGATGGAAGAGTAATTGCGTATGCATGTCAGCAATTAAAGCCACATGAAAGGAACTACGCTACGTACGATCTTGAATTATTAGCCATTGTTTTTGCTTTAAAGATTTGGACACGCTATCTCTTGGGAGAGAAGTTTGAGTTATTCACGGACCACAAACCGTTGAAATATCTTTTCTCTCAAAAAGGATCTCAATCTGAGGCAGCAGCGTAGGTCGAGTTTCTGGCATCATATGATTTGGATATTCTGTATACCCCAGGATAACTGAATGTTGTGGCTGATGCTCTTAACAGGAAATGCAGTTTTGTTCTATTGGAAGTTGTTCCATCTCTCCAGGAAAGAATCGTAAGTAAGCAGATAGGAGATTGATCTTTTGAGAATTAGTGGTCATTTGTATGTGCCTAATATGGATGGATTGAGGCAAGAAGTCTTAGTTGAGTTTCATCACTCTAGACTGAATATTCAACCCGGAATCTCTAAGATGTATAAAGATATGAGAAGAATTTTCTAGTGGTCGAGCATGAATAGGGATGTAGTTGCTTTCATTAATGGTTATGCTATCTGTCAGCAAGTTAAGGAGTTCAACAGATGTCAGCCGGTTTGTTGCAGTCTTTGGAAATCCCAGAATGGAAATGGGAGATGATTTCGATGGATTTCATCAACTGTTTGCCTAGAACCAAGGAAGGAAACGATGGTATATGGGTTATTATGGATCGTCTACTAAGAGTGCTCATTTTATACCGGTTAAGGCAACTCGGACTGAAGCTTCTCTGGCAGAGATTTTCTTGAGGGAGGTAGTCAGATTTTATGGTGTTCCGGTCAGCATAGTAAGTGATCGTGATCCTATTTTTACCAGAAAATTCTGGGAGGCTCTGCAATCTGCTATGGGAACAAGTTTGAGATTGAGTACAGCCTATTATCCTCAGACCGACAGACGGACAGACGGAGAGACTGAACCGTATTCTAGAAGATGTACTGCGAGCTTGTGTTTTTGATTTTGGTGGATCTTGAAAAGACCATCTTCATTAGGTAGGATTCTCCTATAATAACAGTTCCAAGCATGTATTAAGATGACTCCTGATGAAGCTCTATATGGAAGACCGTGTAGATCCCCATTCTGTTGGATAGAGTCGAATGATCGTCTTGTGCTTGGATCAGATTTGATTCATGAAGTGTCTGCTAAAGTTGAGCTTATCAAGGAAAGGATGAGAGATGTTCTGCACCGTCAAAAGAAGTACACAGGTAAGAGAAGGAGACAATTGGAATTTGAGATTGGTGATTTTGTTTTTGTCAAGTTTCCCGATTAAAGGAGCTACTAGTGCGTGGCCCGTGCTACGCACACGGGAATTTTTAGACAACTTTGGTGTGGAGGTTGTCGGTTAAGGTCATATGATAGTAAGTTATTTAAATTTGTGTTACACCTATGTATGAAGTGAGTATAAGGATTGTATTTGAAGAGTTGTTCGTATCAAATGCGGTGGGTGAACAAAATTTTTGGACCTCCCGTATGTCTGTGGGAAACATTATGATATATTTAGAATAAGCATCATTATCTATCATTCATTTGTACAAGTATGCAAGAATTACGTCACTTATATTTACCATTGTACTGTACTGCGTATTCAATACTGGTTGTTATGCCAGGGACAATCTTTTATGTTATTATATGTGAGGTATGTGTTTGTTGAAGCAATGCAGGTTACTTCCCGCGTTAGTGAAAAGTAGATGTTGACAGCCGTTGCCATGTACTGCTCGTGGATAGAGATAGCTAAATAATATAGAAATGTAGTCTAGTACTTATGGTACAATTTGAAGTTGTACAGAAAGCTTGAAATATTAAACCATTGTACTATGGTTGTCGTATTATAATGTATGTTTGTACAAAGTGTATGAGTACTTGTTGTATACAAATGTAGATTACAGATAGAAAACAACCGTGGGTTTCAACTGTTTCACTGCTCTTGTGCTGTTATCTTCAAATAGTTACACCTCATTGTTAAATAACAAAGGAGTGTTTGAAGCAGAGAGAAGTAAAAGTAAAAGTTTAGCACACTATAAATTGATAGTACTGTCAACTTATGTTAAACCTAATAGCATTGCATAAAATGGATCTCAGCTGTAATGAATGCAAAAATCTAAGTTGGACAGTGCATATGTACTCTTCGCACAATGTTTATTTGTTTAGTTAATAGTTTAAAAAGTAGAATAGTAATACTCATGTCATGAACATATGTTAACAATTAAGAGTTAGTGACGTTTGACAACTAAATTCGAAGTTAAAGTCTATAAATTTGATGTACAAGGTGAGGTGAAAAAAGCTTCACTATAATAATGTACAGTTAGAACCGTATCTAAATGTACAGATAGAATCGTTAACTAAATGGAAGTTGAATTAAATGGAATGGTAACATTGTAATATGTTTACAAAGTGAATGGTACATGGACAGAGGATGGTACAAAAACAAACATACATGATTTTTTGAACAAAAATCATTACAGAAAGCAAGCAGCCTTTTCTTTTCGGAGAACAAAGCAAAAATTAAGTAAATCATAAAACGTAAAAAAAAAAAATAGAAACAACACAGGGCAGTCTGAAGATGTTGCTGCAACTCTAGTGGTCCATCAACATGCATCTTCAGCGAATCAAACATGTGTTGCAGCAACCTTCAACACGCAAGTTAAGAGTTCCAACACAACGCCTTTGCTCCTGCTACTGCGGCAATGTATCGCTGCCTCCAGGCTTGAACATCCATATACTTTGTTTCTGACTTGAACATGATCCATCTGCAGCTTCAACACATTGATAGGCTTTTGTATAGAACTACCCGGCCATGACGCACACTGCTCTTCCTCACTCATTCTACTTTACTGCAAAAATGTAGGCTGAATTTGTAAGCTCATATAAAAACGCGAAAGTTGTGTAAAACAAACTATTGTGTTGAACTTGTAGTGTACTTTGCGTAGTAGGATAATAGTATTATAAATTCAGGTTGTATGTATGGAATAAAATAACATATGAAGTAAAATAATATTATAGTTGACAATAGGAAATAAGCAAAAGATATAACTAATTCAATCAAATGATTAAGTAAATCCAGAGTAAAATAATAAGTAAAAGCCATATGCTTGCTTTAGTTATTTATATGCACAACAGCTGATTATAACATAGCTTATTACAGTATAGTGATTTTATTATAACCAAAATGAGAAGAAAAATAGTAGCATGTAATCTGTAGGCCAAAGTGCGTACTGTACGCGCTGTCAGCGAAAAGTGAGTGTGGGAACAAAAAATGAAAAGGAGATGCATCAAAAAGTAGTGATGTTTGAGGCATTGAATGCAGCAGAGACGTTGGGGGGAAAAGAGGGAAAGAAAAGGAAAAAAATGGTCTTCAATAAATTGGCAAACGTGTTATTGCAAACCCCAAGTGTAGATAAATCATATTGTAACAACAAACAGAAAATTGAACTAAAAAAGGAAAGAACTGGATTATGTGTAGTACGCCTTTGCTAACCGGTTAACACTGTTTTGCAGTGCAGTAAGTTAGTAGCGTATTTATGAAAAAAGGGAAGCTTCTTTTTGCTGTAGCAATAAGATATTTGTCTGTAGGAAGTGATGCATGAGATAATGGTCTACCAAATATATAGGTCTGCAGTTCGTAGTTAGTACTCTATTCACAGCATAGTTCATGGAATCTTACTACATAAATTGGATGTAAAAGAGTGAAAAATAGTGTTGTGAAAAATTTTGTACCTACCAAACAACATTGCAGTGAGGAATGTACGAAATATATATTGTGAAGAAGTTTGTATGGACCAAACAACATTATAGTAACAGTGGTTGTACTATTGCAGACTGCTCATATTAGCAGTGGTTAATACTAAAGTGAAGTGGGTATACAGAAAGCATAATTGGAATGTATTAATAAATGTCATTCATTACTATGTTTGAAAATAAAGGGTTACAAACGGTAGTACACATATGTAAAGTAACATAAACATGTAAAGTAAATACAACGGCTTTCTCGTGCGTAGTTGAAGGCATAAGCTGATAGAGGAGTAAATAAAGTTGGACAGTTGCAGATGTAACACAGAATTTAGGACTGGGGAGGACAGGGGTAGGATGTTGCTGCGGACGTACTATGGTTCATCATGCAATTGCCCTCATTCCTGCCTACTTCTTCCTCTTATTTCCACTCTATCGTCCACGTTTTTTCTGTTTACCATCAGGCAGCCTGTGACATGCACGTTCATTCTCTTGTCCAACAGTATGTTCGGTTATGCTGCCGTCGTGTAAACAGTCATCAATCTCCTGCAGTTATGGGCAGTATATCTGTTAGTCAGGTTTTGTGTTATGTGCAAATAAGTGTGGGGTGTGTGGTGGAATACAAACCTGTTTTACTTTAATATTTTCTACGTTTGTCACACCTGAGGAAGAAAAGCGCAGCGTTGGTAGGTAAATTGTATGTCAGATATTGTTAGAAGAATGGATAGAGCGTTGAGAGAGAGTCATACCAATTCTAGTGACTGTGCTGGATTCACCAGTTAGCTGTGTACCGTCACCTTCTTTTAAATCTTTTGGTTCTACAGGTTCAGGTCGATCAAGCAGAAGGTTGTAAGGGGGGTGAATATGTGAAACTCTGCTAATAGTGAGTGATTTTCCGTAATTCAGTACGTCGTACTTTGATGGTTTGAAAACCGGGCTTCTGTCCCCATCAAGCTGGCAAACTGTTTATCAATTAGTTCGTCACCGTTGGTCTGAAGAAAAAGAAACAGTACCGTTAGGTCGGTTGAGGTAGAGAAAGGAGTGGGACAACAGTTGCGTAGTAATGTTAGACAGTTTGAAAGTAGTAATGTCAACTGAGAAAATAGTGTGTGTAAGATGTGTACCATTTTAGATATATTCATCATCTCGTCGACGCTCTTTTTGAGGAGGTAGGTAGCATCTTTGTCATAAGCAGTCACAGTCGTAGTACCGGTATGATCAAAAACATCCATAGAAATCCTATACCTGTGAGGGTATGACGTAATGTAAGGGAGTTGGAAGGGAATGGCAAACTTACTTATGCATACCTGTTACTGGATGGGTAATATTGTTGTTGCATTCGGAGCAGCTAAAACCGGTTACTTCCTTTGTCACCGTCTTCCTACAAATGGGACATGAAAGATAATTCCATGTTGATGATGTGTTAACCCTCATCAAAGTTGCGTTTATGACATACTTCTTTGACTGCAAAGGAATGAGAAATTGTAAAATGATAACCAGAAGGTTGAGGTAACATAGGGATTGAGTTAGAAGATATTGACATACGTGACAGTTATTAGATCGTATGTCGTCTAACATATTAGCTATGGTACTTTTAATTTCTGGGTCGTAAGTAGTTGAAGATGTAGGCCGCTGATGCTCAATTGATGTAACGGCACTGCCTTCACTGTCGTTGAAACTAAGATGTAATAAAGTAGCAATAAGGTTTTTGATTGACTGTGCACAGCAGCAATAGTTGGTAGAAATTAGGTGGACGTATACTTGGAAAGTAATTCTGCTAGCTCTGGACAGGCAGTGGTAAAGTATATTTGTGTAGCATTCGTGGATGAAAATGTAAACTCCCCTACATTTGTTAGTTTGGAGATAAGGTTGATGTTTGACGATGAAATAAAAATGAGTAACGACAGTATACCTTTGAATAGTTTGACAATCATAGAAGTGAATATCACTGAAGGTGGTTGTTTTTCTGGTTCAATAGAAGTCACGTCTATGAGGTCAGTTTTGTCATCCCACAAAGTGATAGATGTATTTTTTAAACTGTGTAAAATTTAAAATGGAGAGTGTTAGTGAGCAAAAATGTAGACGTAAATGTGACGCAAGGATAAATGTTAAACCTTCCAGCGTAAACAGTGATCTCTCGTTTAGATGTTTGACATCCGGACCTTGTTGTTAGTTGGACAACATCTGAAATACTTCGCAGTACCCCACCAACATCTGGTAGGATGAAGGGAAAAGGAGGAATGTGAAACAAATATGAGCAGAAGTGGTAGTGGAAATGGTAGAGTGATAGTATACGGCGTGTAGTAGTAGGAAAAGTGAGTGCACCTGTAAGTTGAGCCACCTTATCTATGCGTTGAGCAAGAGTTTCATTATCGACAAAACCAAATTTGTATCTAGGAATATTGTGCAGTGTTGGTGGCAGCCGTTTAACTTTGGTGTCATTACGGAAGAGGATCATCAACTCCTCGTCTATTGGACGGTACGTATTCTGCGAAGGGTAGACGTTGAACGTTTCAATCTTGTACAAACATTGTTCTTCAAACGTCTGCAAGTATTTGTCGACCAAACTCTTTGGCACGATAGCATGTTTTTGGTTTCCCTGTGGTATAGTCATATGTGATCCACTTGCAGCTTGAAAGTAAGTGTTAAATAAAATGTCCACGTTATAAGTGGGTTTACGACTCACCTTTACGTCCAGAAGATGAAGATTTGTGGAGTAAATCTCTTTTGCGGCTCTGGAGATTGAGTTCCACATCCTAGACAGTCGTACGTGTATGCGATCCCAGTTAGGACCTATTTGCAACTCAGAAAGTAGTTGATATTGGTTTTCCATTCTGATAGCTGTGGAAAGAAAATGTAAAAATGATTTACAGCAGCGGCAAAGAGAATAGTAGCAGAACTGTTAGAAATATGATAATTGCAGTGGGGTATGTGCGTAGAAGTTTTGGTGGGGCAAGGAATTTTAATCTGTTAATGTAGAGGGAAGTTCCCAGGGAGTATACCGTGCAGTGGTGGAGTAAAATTTGCGGAGTTTTGGGTGGATAACAAATGAAAATGCTGAGTTATTTGTACCTGCAAACAGTAGAGTATAACTGCCGCACAGTGTTGAAAAGCCATATTCTCATAACGTGTGCAGAAGTTGTTTTCTTTCTGGGCATGGTTGATGTAGTTATGTAGGGGAGTGGGTTTGACCGGTTGAATTTTGGAAAATAACTGTATCTAATGGACAGTTGGTATGGGCACAAATTACGTGCAGTTGAACACTGTGGTAGTTGATGTTAACAGCTGTCTGCATGTGAAATATTTGGAGTTCGTGGGTGGATTAAAGCGGTACTACCTACAGACCATGTTTGAACTCAGTTATATTTGTAATTCAGTACGTGTTGAGGAGAGAGGATCATGTGAAATAGCAGGGGATTAGTACGGTCACACAGGAAAAAGGGGTGATGCAGTTGATGGTAAGTGAGGAAAAAAATAAAGTACTATGTGCATGATGATGTGAAATAAATGTAAACATTGTGTTAGCGTACAGAAATATGCGTTGGTAGTTATATGTAACTGCATGTGAGGAACCGTGTAGAAGGTTTTACCTATTTGCATTGAGTACCTTTTCAACCTGAAATATGTATAGTTTTCTTAGTAAATAATGCTTACATCTTATACGGAAATAAATAAGTCGTATAATTACTGGCTTGTTAAGTAACATACGTGGATGGATTTGTGTGTATAAATATTAATCTTTTACACTTACCAACTTATGATGGACTGTAGTGGTCATTTGGAGTATAAAAAAAATGGAAAGCTGGACAGTAAAGTTTTCATAACATAATTCAGCAAATTTTAGGTTTCAGTTAAAGCATTCTCGTAAAATAAGGCAACACTGAGCATTTGTTTTATTTTCAGGTGTGACACATTGACCTTAATGAGTAGAAGCAACATTTCGACTAATAAATATGCAACTTTTGTCAGATTTGTATACTACTATTATTACATGGAAGTCACATAAAAAAACTGCAGTACTTCAATGCTGAAGCATGAAAGGCTCTTGCAATATTAAAAATGTACAGTCCAAAGTTAGGGTATGTACCTGAGATGGATTAAGGGTTTAGGTCATGAAAAGAAGAAGATTGGTGGAAACGTGAATCCTTCTTTTCGTCTAGAATGATCAGTGGAACAGTCTGTATGTAATGTTTGCATCGTATAGCCCACTCACCATTTCAGTAAAACAGGTACAAATTGGTACCTCCACTTCTGCACAAAAGAACATATAATGCACAGTGGTAGTAATGTTTAGCTGACACAAATGTGTATTAAAAAAGAATTGATTTAGTTCTTTAACGCAAGGTATGCACCGCATTATTTGAAACTGATTTATGTGCAGTAAAAAAACAGGTCGAACAATGTGTAGTGTAATCAGAGCAATCACAAACAGTGTAGTTGGAAAAATTGCCGATGAAGTCTTTATTTGGAACTTAGGAGGACTGATACGTTAAACCATAGAGTGATTACGTAGAAGGAAAAAAACCTGATTCCGCTTTCCTCTAGTTGAGTTTA
Organism: Allium cepa; assembly: GCA_030765085.1. Classification (NCBI taxonomy): domain Eukaryota; kingdom Viridiplantae; phylum Streptophyta; class Magnoliopsida; order Asparagales; family Amaryllidaceae; genus Allium; species Allium cepa. Next base: position 163,247,024 of record CM060945.1, on the reverse strand, counting down.
CAACTAAAGTGAAATAAAAAGTAGGGTAGAGCGATTGCATCCAGTAAGTGGCAGGAATAGCGTGTCCGTTTCATAATACCCATTTATGCAGAGTCTGGACTGTCTCCGTCTAACCACTTTGCATATTAAACAGACAGTAAGAAAACTGGTGAAAGAATGATATATATACTAAGTAACACGAAATGATGTGTGCATAGGAACCAATTCATGAAAAGGTAATGTGTCCGGTTATCATGAATATGACATAAATAGGTGATGTCTAACATGTTGGACATGTTTAACAAGTGGAACAAAAGTCAGAGTAAAAATATTAAAACTTTAAAAAAAGGGAACTGCAAATAAGCCCAGTATGGAAAATACCTATTATGTAGTTTATTTCTTTAAAAATTGGTCAGTCAGCCTTGTATCGTTAATCCAAGGTGATAGGCACCCAGTGTATTATGAACGTAGTTGCTTTTGAGCGTGATCATTGATGTATTGCTAACTGGTTATTTAATCTTTTGGTGACAATTTGGATGAAATGGATTGAACTTTAATATTTTTGTGACAATTCAGAAAGCACCAGCAAGAGTCAATAGTACATGAATACTATGACTGACCGCCATGTCTACAATCAGCATCCCACAAGCAAAGTAGCAGAACCTCAAACAGTAGCATTTAAAGCACTGTGAAGAAGCTTATTTTGTAACAGTAATAAATGACTGATTCCAAGGACTGTTGAACCTGATGGAAAAATTCGTCATACTGCCATCGACAATCTGTTGTGTTGTTCACCAGGTTCTTGATCCAGTAGCACCTATAACAACAGAGCCCTATTTTAGTTCAATTTACGTGTTTCTTGGAAATAACAAAAATATTGCAACAATATTCTTTTATTTCAGAAAGAAGCGAAACTACTGTTCACAAAGATGATATTTGCCCACATTAACACCATGTACGTGACCTTGAGCGGTAGGAGTATGACATTGAAATCGTGAAAGTTCCATAGTGGTGCTTGCAGCCTTATGAAGCTACATACTGAATTTTTCCTCCTTGTACTCTGTTAATTTATTTATTTGTTTCATTATTTGATAGTTTTATAAGAGTGTTGATGTATAAGCGACAGTGACACTTGCAAATCATGCATTCCAATTTTTTTTTTAAATTCTTTATCCAATACCGTTAAGAGCTTCAAATTTTTTTCCAATTTTTACATCTCCAGGCCAGCAGTTCAAAATATCATATTTTTATCCAATTGTCAATTGGCCCAAAATGTGGAAGAATATTACTGAAATTATTTGAAAAATCGTTAAGAAATTCATTGAATGCATAATAATATATGTCGCAAATTTTGCAAACAAAACAGATAGAGAAATACTAAAAGCCTTGGACATAGCAACATATTTTACAGTTAAACACCGACATTTAAATATCATCATTGGTCGTTAAAATCAATGCCAATGTATAGTTAATTGATGCCAATATGGTCAACAAAATCATATTTAGGCCTCTTCAAAACCTGCACCTTCTATAAACCAGATTCTATTGTTATCAGGTTTTGTACATTCATATATTTTCCAAATTTGTTTTGCTTCCCAACTTAAGATTAGTCGTAATGTTTGTAGAAATGAGTTACTTTGATGTCACTATTTGATTCAATGGGAGTAATAGATAATTACAGAAGAATTTGAGTGGGATAACCTAAATGCGTCATAATCATATGTAAAAGAGAAATAAAAAAGTAAAATATCTTTTCTTCAGAGACTATATCATTTTGTCTTCAAATCATGTAATTTATAATTTATTGAATTTGAAAACAGGAGTAATTCTGGAAAATTATTATCATCGTACAAGTATACAAAGTTTAGTAAAACTATATTATAGTAATATCAACAAAAAAGTTATTAATAATAAAAACAATAGCATTCTTAGTAATAACGGCGTTAAAAGTTTGTATTGAATGTTGAGCTAGATAAAGTATTAGATTACGTAGACCACATTAAATACTCCAAGCCAGGTTATTTGAAAAACAGAGTATTCATAATAATTAAATGTATGATTAGCAGTTTAGTGTAACTTGTGAATCCTTAAATTATAATTTAACAAAAATTTATAGCTCATATTAGCACGTAAACTGATGGTCTTCAATGTAGATATTTATGTGCCACAGATATTTTTTCACTAATCTTTACATCGCAGAATTATATTTTTTGGATACAAAAGGTAGTATGAACACAACGTAGTCCATTTTGATAGTCAGAGCATTACTGTCTATGAAGAAGATATCGATATGCACGTAGTGAAGATATAACGCAAAGAGCTCATTAATAATGACAGGTAATAGTAACTTCGTGTAAACAAATAAACTGTACTGGAAGAAGCATATGAGTTGAATCAATGAAACAATTATAGAATTAAATGAAAGTGTATTATTGTCATCTTGTAGAAGGATATAGTGAAAGTAAATATGCAAATGATAAGAACATAACGCTAATAGTATGAATGGTAACCAAAATAACACACTTTTTAAAATTTTTGGACAACATATAATATTTCAATTCAAACAAATGCTTTTAATTTTTTAACATGGACAGGAAATATAGGAATTATGCTTAGATTTTTGATAATTAGTTGCACATGAAGAAATTGAAATGCATATGAATGATAAGTAAATGATTGAAACTTAATGATTGTAACTGCAGGAAAAAATATATGCAACATTTACTAAGGAATAACAAATATTGCTGTCACTTTACCTTCATTATCTGGAATGAATCAAATCCTACAACTGCTGAGTAATAACATCAACAAACAGTGCAGTGAAAGTCAAAGCAATTTAAGTGTAAATCCAAAATAACATAATCCTAAATTCAAAGAAATAAGTAAATCGAACAACCGGAAGAAAAACAGAGAAAATCGCTACCTTGAGGGTAAGTGATCTTCCTTTCTGAGATGGGATGGCTTGAAGGCCGCTTTCCTATTTCACAAGCAACCAGCCGCATAGTCTGTATGAAAATATGGACTTACATAATAAAATACGTGATGAGCAGTAAGCGCGAAAGGCGGGGGATGTTCTCCCAAGTCATTGCCAAGTCCTTATTCTTATCACTTTCTCTTCGTTGCAATTCAGTAAACCTGTAAACTGGACAACAAATTCGTTAGTTGAAGTTGAAATTGGACATAAATTGTCCAATATTACGAAACCGTACCTGCTGTTCAACAGTGATCAGAATGTTATTATCAATGGATGGATGATGAAGCTGAACTGACCCAGAAGATATAATAAAGTTGAACAATTTGTAGGGAAGCCTTTGAGACTCATGTCAGCAGCAAGGAATAAAAACATGTTACAGAAGTGAATTGGCAGATGAAAAGAAAAAAATTATGTAACAACAAATTTCAGTATTTGTTTATATAGGAGCACGAAATTGTCTTCCACAGAAGAGTACCGACTATCGCCATCCCTTCAAAAAGAATGTTCAATGCTTTACATTCATGTTGCACATTCGTTCCATGGTTAATGTAATTTACTCCTATCCATTGAGGGGAAAATGAATATTTCATTTCCCACCCCATGTCAATAATATACTTTTCATTAATGCCCAAAGAATCCATGTGCAGATTTGATCACAAATTGTGTATGTTAGTTGCATTGATGTACACATATGTTCTATAATTTTCAGATTTACCCATGGTTTATTAATATGTATAAATATTGTTTATATAAATGGATATTAAGTGAGGATGCAGGATGTAAAAAATGTTGTTCAAACAACAAATGCAATGACAAATAAAATTTTAACAGAGAAAATAGTTGTATAAAAATTTGGAAACATCGTAAGTTTAAATAAACAACGATTCTATCTTCCTTCATTGTTACTGTTTGTTGTACTGCCAACTGCTATAATTTAATATGCACTCTGAACTTCGAATTAAAGTTATTTTAAGGAAGTATTTTTCACTCATCCTAAAATGGACCAAAGGTAAATGAACGTTTGGAGTATTAAACTATTCTATGCTGAAATTTGAGCATTTATTACCGATGTGCTGTATCAAATTTTGGGGAAATAAGAAACAAATAACGTCCCAACGAAACAGGGTGAAAAAAAATAACGGAGACGTCGTTAAGTACTAAGACGTTTGAGAGTAATAAGCTGTTATTTCTTTGTAGCCACGAAGTTGGAAGTAAAGTACTGTTATATAATTAATTTATTTCGCAGATTAAATATTTTCATTTCACTGCCTACATAGTACTGGTGCATAAATGAAGTTAGCTAAGTACAATAGCATGATATTTACTCATGATACTCATATTTGACGCAGTAGATTAAATGAGGAAGTTAGGTACTAGGGGCGACTGGTTGTAAAAGAAAGTGAGCGAGATGAGTGAACAACAGCTCCCGGTGCAACCATGGTACTTGACGAACGAACAAATGCACATACATAGATGTAGTGATATCGGTTAAATAGTAATATTACATGTCTGTACTTAAAATGATCATGTAATGTCAGTTACGGCTGAATGATTCTCACTCTCTTTTTATTACTAATAATGTGATGGTGTGGACCAAATATAAGTTAACATGCAGTGAAGTAAAATTGCAGCTCTTGCTGGTTTCCAGTGGAAATGAATAGCATATACTTTGTTGAATGAACAGCAGAGCATAAAGATAACCAAAATGGCCGAATCAGTTGATACTTCTACGCAGAATAGAACGTATGGATGACACGTTCAGCTCTGTACTGTAGAATGGGAGGTTACTGTTGTTAGCGTGAAACAGAGTATGCCGTTAACAGTGCAGTGGATACTGACTAATAACGTAGAAATTTAAATAACTCATAGTTAGTGAGAAATAAATTTGTGTATAATGGATGTAACTGACCCACTTCATTTTTGAATGCATTGAAAAATAATAAGGTTTTGAAGAATGACACATTGTGGACACATTTTGTCATCCATATGGTTAGTAATAGTCATTGAACATGAGCTAAAAACAAAGACCAGTTGAAAATGCAAGTGCGAAAAAGAAAACAGCGAAAACAGTTAATGAGCCGTGTCAACAATGAATATATCATATCAGTAAGTTACAACTATCGAAGATCAGGTGGATAAAATAAACAATAGAAATTCAGACAGCAGCAGCGAGGGTAGAAATTGCATGAAGTACGGACAAATGAATTTTGAAGTGTGTGGATGAAAAGATGGTAGTTATACAAATAGATACAACAGAAATAGGTGCTGTAACCACAATTTTTCCCTCTGTAATCTTATCCTGAAAGCAGGAGGAAGAAAGTTAACAGAATTAATTATGAAAGTAAGTAGTTTAATGCATGTACTGAACGCTGTAAGGTGTGATTACCTGATAAACCATTGAAAAATTCCTTGTACACAATATTTTTGGTTAGCCCACGTCGTCCACCCTCCAACTGACCAATTGGAAACTTAATACCCTGGTACGAAGATGTTCTTGATACAGCAACATACAACTGTCCATGACTGAAAACAGGGAGGGGCAAATATATGCCTATATTCTCTAATGTTTGCCCTTGGCTTTTATTTATCGTCATTGAGAAGCAAACCTTTACGGGGAATTGTCGTCTACGTAAAACAAATGGCCATTTTGTATCCGCAGACGTGAGGATGATGCGAGGAATGAGTACCCTCGTACCAATATTAGTACCAGTAATTATTTCTGCTTCAATAACCCTTTAAGCAAGTTGAGTCACAATTAACCATGTTCCATTGCAAAGGCCTAACCGCTGGTTTAAATTTCGTAACAACATAATTGGAACTCCTATCTTCAACTGCAGAATGTGGTTAGGTAACCCTCATATTTTTAGAGTGTTAAGAAATTCGGTAGGATAGACAGTATGTTGATCGTCCACTTGTTCAGATGAAGGACTAATGGAATCAGCACTGAAATAGGACCTTAAATCACCGTTAATTTGAGAAAGGATGTAGGAGTTAATTTCCTCAACAAATTCGTTAGTCGTAGCGAGCACACACCGTGTGCGTAAATACTCTTTGTCGGGTAACCTGTTATGCAAATCAGGATATATCATGTCAACCATATTTTTAAGACCACGATCTCCAACGTCGATAAGATATTCAGAAGGTATAGTAATCCAAGAAGGATCATCGTCACCGTCCAGTGAAACTGCATCCAACTTTCCATCTCCAATGTCAAGCACCCACTGTGCAAACTTCTCAACTTTCTCCAGCTCATGTGAGTTGCATGTTGAATGTTGCAGTCTCATGTTTCTTGTAAGGATGAAAACCTTACACTTTGCCCATAGATACGAATTGCTGATGCAAGCGGAGACCACCATATCTCTAGTACCTTTCTGAACTACTGGCAAAGTTTGTCGAAAATCACCTCCCAGTAAAACTGTCTTTCCCGAAAAGCCTGGAAGTTCCGTCACCAGTACTAACCTGCATTATATCCTGTAAACTTTTTTCAAATGCCTCGAGGGCATTACGATGCATCATAGGTGCTTCATCCCAAATAATTAAATCAGTTGATTTGAGCAACTGTCCTAAAGGAGATTGTTTTGATATGTTGCATGTTGAATTATCATCGACAATGAGTGGAATTTTGAATTTCGAATGGGCAGTTCTACCGCCAGGTAAAAGTAAGGACGCTATACCAGAAGAAGCGACAGCTAAAACAATCTTCCCTTGTGCTCTGAAGTAAGTGATAATGGTTTTCCAAAGAAAAGTTTTGCCTGTTCCCCCACTTCCGTAAACAAAGTAGAAACCACCTTTGTTACGTTCAACAGAATCACGTACAGTGTTAAATATCTTTTGTTGTTCAAAATTTAACAATGAAAGAAGCGGTTGTGATTCGGCTTTCAACATTTCAATATCATAATCATTTTCAGATGTTGGTAAGCTACAATGACCTGTGAAAACAGAAAGAAAGTCCGATGGAGGGATCAAGTTAAATTCTGCTACAGATCTACCACTTTTACTCAATATCTTTTCTAACTCACGTACAGTTTACAACTTAAGGTGACAATCATCAACGCAATTTGTTTGTTCTTTGTATGTATGAACGTGACGCCATTCAATATCCTCCGCCAACATTTTCCAATGTCTATTCCAAAGTTGTAGTGGGTTGGATACTTCGCAGAAAAGTAGCAACATAACAAAAAGGTCTCGTAGAGACGCAGCAGTTGCCCAACGTGACGCCTCGGTTAAAGCAATGTTCCATTCATTATCGTCTTCAAGTAATCCGCATGCAATACACGCACTTTTAAAAGAGTCGTAAACAACGGAATTAACGGTTCTTATCTCTTCATAGCTGGTCGGTCCTTTGACAATGTTTAAAAGAAGACGTAAATAAAATCGTTCGCCACATGTAGGATGGGCAAAATAAACTCTACTAATTGTGTCCCCTTTTTTCCGTATTGTCCACTTGCCAATTTTTTTGTTCCACACCCATTTTGTAGAAATATCTACATATGTTAACTTTCGTGCCTCCGAACTAATTTTATTAGTTTCCATCCATTCAGTGAAAATTGTATTGTTAACGGCAGGTTGACAAACTACCTCAGCCAAATTATCGTCATCGTGAAAAACATCGTTTTGCTCTTCAGGTAAATGAAAGTGCAATCGTTCAACTGCAGGTTTTTGATAGTGAATATCAAATTTGAAAATTCTCCAACTTACTTCTGAAGCTGATATGTAACGACAGTCTAGATAAGTCTTTATTTCATCCACCTCTCAAACAAAATTATGGTTTGTACCATTGTTTTCCTCAATTATAATAGCAGCCCTATCGTGGCCTTTGTGAATGTATTTGAACAAATATTTAACCGACTTTGCACGATTACATATTTCAACATTAATGTGTGCTTGATACTTCACAACTAACCTCACATTATGCGGTATTACCCAACAATTATTTAGATTAACCCCAGATAATGTGGTGACAAAGTTATCATTGTCGCATCTTCTGTACTTTGGAAAGCCATGTTTGTCGTACGTCGTTTCGTAATTGATCCTTTTTGGGTAATGTTTTGAACATTTATCGTTTATCATACATGGGCAGTTAGGATTGTGAACGTCGCATGGTCCATGTACCATAAACTGACTGACTGATTGGTATGCAACAGGATCTGCCTCACGGTCTGGTAATTCAGCACTGACCACCTTATCCACCTCGGCTGTCGTTTTTGGTCTGTCCTCCCCCCGTACAAACAGTAAGATATGTGCATGAGGCAAGCCACGCTTTTGAAATTCAATAGCGTACAAAGCTGTAAAAATATTAACCAAAATTAATCAATACTGGCACTGTATGTAACTATTTTGAACAGAAGTTTAGTGAATGATGTGACAGACCTGCATTTAGTTTTCCAAAATATTCTTCTTCCTTTATGTCATGCATTAATTGTTGTAACTTGATTTGAAAAACACGTGAAATTATATCTGGTCTATCTTCCACCCTTTGACCTGGAATAGTTTTTAAGCACTCCTTAATCTCTGGCCATTGAGAGTTGCATGTAAATGTGATGAAGTAATCCGGAGAACCAGCCCATCGACAAATTGCCATTGCATCTTGGTAGTTTTGAATCATATACCTAGGCCCACCAGTGAAAGAAGAAGGCAAAACCATTCTCCTGCCAATAGACAAAGCCGATGTGTTACCCGCTGCAACCGCATCCTTCAGCCCTTTGTACAGTTCAGACCTAATGTTATGTTGGTTATTTCTAATCCAATTCAATATGTCCTCCTCAATGCAACAGTACGCATCAACTATTAGCTGTTGAAACAATCTCCCACCGTAAAGCAAGGTATTACCATCTCCCTCTCTGTACTGCAGTATGTAAGCATAATATTCACGCATGGTTACCATGTCGTCCTTATCGATATTTGATGGTTCGACAGACTGATAAGGTATGTTAAGTCTGTAACCATCCTCTGCATAAGGAAATAAGACGGGATACTGCATGGCCATAAAACTTGGGTGTTTCTCGTTAATTCTCTTAAGCAATCCACTTTTCTCCTCGATTATGATGTCCCTATAACCATCACTTCGGCTACCATTCCCTGTAACTAAGGCTGCAATCTCAGAAGTTGTTAGTATATTGTACTGCCTACCATCTCTATCCCTCCTTTCCAATAAATGAAGTGAAACATTGGTCAAACTACTACTCTCATACCTGTCTCTAGCCATGCGGAACACCTTAGCCAACTTGTTACAGTCATTGAACATAGATATTAAATTTTTAATAATATGGGGGTTTGTAGACTGGCTAGCGGACAACCCAGGTGCATTAAATCTGTTAGTAACTTCGTTGGCTGTGTCATAGATATATAGTTGTGCAAATATAGCGTGCCCCTGGGTGGGAAGCATAGAGCCTATTTTATGATAATTCTGCCCGTTAATTCTAAATACATAAGGACCCCGACCTATGTTCACTGAATTGTCAATACGCCCACCCATTGATGTAAATGCAAACATCCCGTTGTATACCCGTATGTTCTCTCTGAAATTAGAACTATCACGGCCACCATTGTAATCAATCTGACTATGTAAATAGTCAGGGCATTTTTTGTACCGTGGCAACTTAATTTTACCGCCTTTACAGCAAATAGAAAATTTCGGATTCACGGGTCTTCTAGACTTCCTGTTCCTTTCTTCGTACCAAACTGTTGCACTACAGCTTGAGCAAACATAGGAAGGACCACCAAAATTCCATGGCTGCACCGCAGCTCCTGTTTCAACAGTTTATGACTCAGTGTTCCTAACACGAATGTGTACTGTAAGCATACAAAAAGTAAACAAAGAGGTGGAGGAACAGTTTTAGGTTTAAATAACATGAAAGTGAAATTAACGACGTACAGCGTACAATATCTGCAGTGGATATTAGAGAACGTAAATATGTAAAAAAGCAATATATAAATGGGTCTTCGAGGTTATATTATAGTTCGTAAGAGACAGTAAGAATAAGAGTATACCAGTACCTGTGTCTATTTTGGCAAAACCACGTATGCGTGAACTCGGCCAGGCAGTTTGTCCAATTTTTTTCCCTGTTTTTTTCAGTGGAAAGCAGTAGTTGTACTGTGTTAATACGTGAATGAAATAACAATATGTACAGCGACAGAACCTACCATTACGTCCACTCCGTCCTGAAGTTATCTTTGGCCTACAAGACACATCCTCACGGGAGTCGCTTGTACCTTCTATCACTGACCCCTCATGCTGTAAACCTGTAGTCCTTTTTCTTTTTCTCATGTTGATTGCACCTCTTCTTTCAGCTCTAGCTTTCCTAGCCATAGCTGTGGTTTCCATAATATCTTCCTAAGCAACATACCAGCAAGGTGTTACAATTGTCTGGCACAGAGTATGTAGTTTGAACAACATGCAGCAGTGGCCAAAAATAGCATTGCGTCCAGAATTCAAATAAATATGGTAGTACTGCACATCAAATTGTTGAACGTGTGACAGCAGTGAGGGACACAATGCAACATGGTTATTTACATACACACTGTGTGGTCCATCAGTCAATCATACAGTACGAAATAATCGAGTCTAGCTGACAGGGTTGTGTACGTAACTATGAGGTGGAGGACATGCAATGTAGAGAACAGTATTTACTGGGAGGAATATTACTCAGTAATGATGTACAAATTTAAAATAGAAGACGATTTTAGAATACAGTCCGTATTTTCTGCATGGTATGGCCGACGGAAAACAACCAGTTTATATGGTTTGAACAAAATAGGGAACTTGCAAACTGCTGAATTAAAAATTGAAAAATATAGCTACCCTTTGATTTACTAAACATTCAGATTTCAATCTAACTTCCGGTGATAAAACAGGCACAGCTGTTAAGGGAATTATGTGTGAAAAGGAATTCAAACATTTAACTAAGCATGCAACGTAAAAACCTGATTGAAATCCAACTGCATTGTTGTTGACCTTACTGCAGTAGTCAATTTAGATGCAAACTATGCAGGCTGAGCACAACAGAGCTAACTACATTCTACGTCTGTATATTCATATTCCTAAAGTAGTTGTTGTTCATCATGATTAGTTCCGAGCTCCGTGACGAAATTAGCAAACTACCTTATTTTAACCTCTGAATACAGTGTACTAATCCAGATTTACACCGTTTAAGTACTCTCTGTACGCATCATCGTACGGATATTTTTTGTTACATCCACAGATAAGATAGAATTTGTGTCGATACAAAACATAATTAGAATTTAACAAAGGTTTGCTAAAATCTAACCTACTCTATCCACTAACCATAAGCTGTGAGGGGAAGAAAAGGGCAAGCAGTTGTTCATATAATCATACCTTCAGTATTTAGAATGGAGAGAAGAGAACAGCTTAAAATTTAGTTTTTTTTAAATAAAACAGTCTTAATTTACTCAAGCACTGACATTCAGTACTTTTATATGTAATGTGTGGTTGCTTTTTAAACTGACAGGGCACATTCTTAAATCTACACTTTTGTCGTACATTTTTTCCCCTCCTGGAACCTGTATGTCAGACTTAAAATTGTTACAAACACCCGAACCTCACAACATTTTGTTGCATTTCTATACTGTGTATCAGCGGTGTTAATTCAAATTAGAAACTTTAATATGTTCCGCAGATGTACCGACAGAACATCACTTAGCTTTGTTGTACATCTGCTTTACCTAATGAAACAACGGATGAGTATGATCATCGATGACCGTACTGTGAACAGTAGGGTGTACAAAAATATAAGGCAAACAGTACATGCCTGTGGAGAAAAGAAAAAGTTTAACAACATTACCGTTTGAGTAAGCACCAAATAATGAGTTCAAGTTTAACAGTACATGCTTGTGTTTTGGATTTTGGTGGATCTTGGAAAGACCATCTTCATTAGGTAGGATTCTCCTATAATAACAGTTCCAAGCATGTATTAAGATGACTCCTGATGAAGCTCTATATGGAAGACCGTGTAGATCCCCATTCTGTTGGATAGAGTCGAAAGATCGTCTTGTGCTTGGATCAGATTTGATTCGTGAAGCGTCTGCTAAAGTTGAGCTTGTCAAGGAAAGGATGAGAGATGTTCTGGTCCGTCAAAAGAAGTACACAGATAAGAGAAGGAGACAATTTGAATTTGAGATTGGTGATTTTGTTTTTGTCAAATTTCCCGATTAAAGGAGCTATTAGATTTGGAAAGACGGGAAAACTTGCCCGAGATATATTGGTTCATTTCGGGTATTGGAAAAGAGTTGGTGTTGTAGCTTGCAGAGTTGAATTGCAAGAATGGATGTCTGGAATTCATAGTGTATTCCATGTATCCCATCTAAGGAAGTTTGTTCATGATCCATAATTAGTTATAGAACCTGTAGTCCAGGAAGATTTGGAAGTCGAGTCGAATTTGACTATGGTCAGGAATCCAGTTCGGATTGTCGATCAAGATGATAGGCAACTCATGAGTTAGGTAGTGTAGCCTGTCAAATGTACTGGAGCGAGGATCCCAGAGATTGAACCTGGGAAACTTTGGATAGTTTAGGAAAACTTATTCGGACTTGTGTTCGGATAGCTAGTGATGTTTGATAGAGTAAATTATTTGGTTGTTTGCTAATGTATGAATGATATGTGTGTTTGAATGGTTGATACGACAACTTTTAAATTATCTTTGTTTTAAATTTCGGGGACGAAATTTTTTTAAGGGGGGAGGAATGTAACGACCTTGGATTTTGGCCCTGTTTATTTTAATAAATATTTAATCTGATTAAATTAAATGAGAATTGATCATTTTAAAATGAATAAATCTTTTAGAAATAATTGCCATTTGTTTATATAAATTTGTATTTTGAAAAGGAAATTGGATTCTGGAAATTTAAAATAAAATCTCTTAATAATATTTACAATAAATCTTTCTTATAAAATTGAATTAAAATGCTCCATCTTATTATCATTTGGTAAACATAAATATATAAATGCAATATATAGAAAATAATGTTCAAAATAACATCTAATCCTATCAATATAAAATACAAATATGTCGAACATATGAATGTAATTTAAGGACTGACAGTTAAAATACAAAATAGAAATAAAGATATATAGATAATAATGTTTGAAATGAAATTAAATTCTATCAACATAAAAATAAGTCTAACATATGAATATAACTTAATTATTGATAAAATACAGATAGGAATGAATATAAATAAACCATATTGAATATAACTTAAATATTGTTAGTTAGAAATAAAAATAAAAAGGAAACAAGGATTAAATAATTTTGGTGAACATACAACATAAATTGAAAACTTGAAAACACAAATGTGTAAAGCTAATATAAGAACAAAGTATAAAATAAGCATTAAGTAGAAAATGAGATCAGACACAAACATATGTATATTGTGTAAGAAAGAAAAAGACAAAATAAAATAATCTTCATTCAAAAGTCTAAATCTGTAAAGTAAAACCTGAGACAAGTATGTATATGAATTAATTAAGCAAGAAGATAATCAAACAAATATTTACATACAACATATATATATGAATTGTGAAAGCTAGGAAGATATAAAACAAGATGTCTGCATACATAAAAACCCAAACATCTATCTACAAGTGTATACCTGCAAAGTAATAGTTAACAATAACAAAACAAATCATCATTTATAAGCCAAGTATTGCCTGCAAAATGTATTTTTTCATATAAAATATTTATGTACAGCTAAACATAATTATAATTATGTAGACATATTAAGAAACAAAGCATGTACTTGCTATCAACTCATCCAATCTTTTGTTCAAAAGCAAATATTACAAATCCTTCCATTTGCAGTAATAAAAATCTGTCCATATAAAACAAAGCTAAGAAAACAACTAGACTAGTTAAAGCCTTCATTTAGCACCCACTTATCTTATATATATATATATATATATATATATATATATATATATCAATGCATCTTCATTTGGTTCGTTCAGTAGCTCATAAGAGAAAAGAAAAGAAATTGCAAACTTAAATTTATTCAAAACAAAAACAGAAACAAAAAAAGAACTCAGTCAGATTCAAGGCAGTTCAAACTTCAGGGCTTTCAAATGAAAATAGAAATGGTTCTGTTCAAAGGAAATGAAAGGTGAGTAAACATTAAATTTTTCAAGCTTAAGTTGAAACAAAAACAGTATGATGATTTATGGAATATATGGGGTTGTATATGTTGATACGAATCTGGGTTTATATAAATAATGTTCTTCTCTGTCATGTGCTCTCTGTTGTTATAGTTTACTTATCTTTGTTTAAAACTCAAGTTATTCTCATCAAAATTGATAATCTATAATTATTCAACTTAAAAAAAATGTTTAAACTAAATTAAGATTTTTTTTAAAAGCTAATTTAAATATGTTATAGGAAATACACCACTGTAACATGTTATATGGTTAAATCAATTATTTCTTTGATAAAGTTGAATGCCATAAATTGCTTATTTGAGTTTGTATCTTGAATTAATACTAATATTTATGATCTTTAAAATTTGAATGAAGATTTTTAGCTCAGTATTTCAAGAGCAGTTCGCACTTGAATAAAAATTAAATTTTTATCAATTTCTCGAAATTGAATCAGCAATAAATGATGATACTTGACTTGAAGCAAGTTTAAGCCTTTGTGATTTCATGAAAATTATCAGAAAATTTTTATATTGCTTGGGATTTGGATACGAGATCATAGTAGGGTTTTAGTTAGAGTTTTGGTTCATGTCAGTGATGTATCGAGTTCATCACCAATACGCGATCGAGTGGCTCAAGTTTCTAGAGGTTGGTGGTTTATCGTGATGTCGTCGTGTGGGCGAAGTTTGGGCGCCGCAGGTGGATGGAGCGGCGGTGGTGAGGCGATTTACCGAAAGTGTTTGTTACAGTTTTTTTGAGCGAACGACAAATTTTCGAATTTGAATTTTTCCAGGAGATTTGAAATTTGATTTCGAGCTTGGGAACAATTTGCGACTTGCCGATGTTGATGGTGATCGTCGGAGTCGAATCGTGCCGCCGTGCACGTGTATGGCGTGGAGGATGAAGATTGCGTCGTGTCAGTGGGTATTCTCGAGTCATTCTCGAGTTATATTGATGATTGCTTTGGGGCTTTGATCGAGTACGTGAGCGAACCTGATGCTAGCTTATTTAAGTTTTAAAATTTATCTTGCTATAGAAGAAAAATTAGAGGGAGAGGAAGATGTACACGAGAAAACAAGGGAGAGGACTCGGGGCCAGTGGGTAAGTAACTCGAGGATTACTCGAGTTAACAAGGGGGAGTGCTCAGTTTTTTTTTAATTGCAGTACACAAAACAAAACAAAAATTAAAATAAATATAAGTTAACCAGATTTTGTTTCCAACAGTTTTGACACTATAAACTAATTAAGGTTTAAAAATTTGAGGTAAAACTTAGTACAAGTTTTAATTACCCTAATTAATGTTTAATAACGGTTTAACTCTTAATTTAATATTTTAATTAAGTAATTAAATTAAGTTAAGTGTAAAGTTAATTAACACTTAAGTTTGTAGTTAATGATGATTTGATTTTCAAATTTTAAAGAAGAGCTTTAAAGTGTTAATTAAATTGAATGGTAATTAATTAATTATCTTAGAAAACAATTAAGAAAAATTACTTTTTAATTGTAATTAGTGATGGATTAATTGATGTTTAAGTAATAAATGAAATTGCAATTAACTACTTAAATTAATTAAAGAATGGTTAATAGTCAATTAATTAAGTAATTTAACTACTTATTAATAAATGATTAATTAAGTAATTAGCAGTTAATATATAGGTAATTAAGTTTTATTCATTAATAATTAAGGTTATTAATTAATGATTAAGAAATGGTTAATTAAAGTTAAATAAATTGATTAAGAAGTAATTAATTAAATGGTGTGAAATAAAATAAGTATTAATTAAATAATTAAGATTTAATAGTTGATTAAGAAATGATTAATTAATTAATTAAATAATTTGAAATGGAATAATTAATTAATTAATTAATTAAACAGGGTTAAATGATGAACTCTTCAGTAATTGATTCTAAGTTGAATTAATTACAAAAAGAATTAAAGATGATTGCTTATGTAAAATATCTGATTGTGATATTTATTTGGTGATATTCTGTGATGCTCTGCGATATGTTGTGATATATATCTGATGAGTGTTTATGAATTATATCTGATAAATGTTATTTGAATTAAATCATTACATTAAACTGTTTAAGTTAATTAGACAATTTGGCCTTTAAAATGGCGTTTGGATTTCGATAAGACCGGGATCGAGTGTCATTTATGATTATCCGAAAACCACATCGATCCAAATTAAACGATAGGTCATGAAATCTTAAGTGAAGATCGAGATGGTGTTTTCAGAATGCAAGGGTTATCGCCGTTGACTCCGAGGGTGATTCCAAAATGAGTGTTACGAGATAATGCCTTCAGTTTCGTTCGAACCCGGAACGAACTTGTATGGATTGAATGCTTTCAGTATATCCTCAGGCGGATGATGAGCATTCTAAGAGATATGTCCTATAAAGCTAATCGCAGCCTCAAGCCTCATCAACTGGGAATGGCAAAAACAGGGGAGGTGCAGCAAGGTTAGGTGGGTCATGCCCAAGCAGGACGTGATATACCCCTGTCTAGATGTCTATTTATTTTTCGGCTGTGTAGGGCAGTTGATTGCAACAACTGCCGGGGTTATTTTGTTCGGGACTGTTCAGTATGGAATGGTTCCGGCCTTGTGTTGTAGGGGGTTGGGAGTGATCCTCGGTGTGATGATCTAGGCTCCATACTGTGATGGGCGGTACCCCAGTAGCCCTGCCATTGTTGGAAATCCATTTTCCCTACGAGACCCTACGGTTTTGATTTGTATTACCCACTTTTGTGGCTAGTAGCTGGAATTTAATAATGTAACAATTTCGGCTATTTTCTATTTACTTGAAAACCCTAGATACTATTATAATATCACTGGATTTCCTACGAAATGTTTTGGTTAGCGTAAGGTAAAAACTTACCCGTATTTATTTGTGGAAAGTCTTACGTGATACCTTTATTTTCAAATGTTTTTCAAAGTTAAACAATTTAAACTGTTTACTCATACCAGACCCATGTCTGAACCGGAGTTTATATTTTGTTTTTCATAAACTCTTAGGTGCTCAAATTTTTATGAGTAGCCAAGTGATAGGTTTTGGACTTTGATTTCTGGAGGAGCTTGGAGCAGGGGTTCCAGACGTATATATATATGTCTATTTAGTTCCGTTGTGTCAGTAGTTGATGTATGACGTATCTCTGATGTATATAGTGACAAATATGTACGACTGTCATATGTATTGATATTGTATAACTCTGATATATGCAAAACTATGTAAATGTTATGTGATATATTATATTTTATTCTGTTCCGCTGTGATATTCTGATGTTGTTCTTTCTTTTCTTTTCTTTTCTATTTCTATCCCTTTCTTTCTTATGATGATACGTCTTTCTGGTAGTAGAAGGGCGGGTCGTCACACTAATTCTGTTTTTTTTTTCAATTTCCTAATAATCGAACTAATATTTGATAATGAAATTCTGCTTGAAGCTCGCCCGACCATGGATGATTTCAGGAAAAATGCAAAAAAAAAAAAATGTTCATTGCAAGAATTGATAGGATGAATTGAAACTAGGGTTTAAGGACTGTGTAGAGTGGTGTTTGGGTTTCAAGCTCGTGCACGCTCGTCAATGCGTCGAGCGTAGCCAGATTTGGGGAGAATGTTCTTGAAATATGGACGAAGGCATGGTCGAAGCCGTGGCGATTCCGGTGGTGGGAACGACTGAGGTGTAGTGTTTTGCGGTGGTGTTCAAGCTACAGGTTTTGCGGTGGGAGGCTAAATTTTTATTCCTGGAAATTTTTATTCCCAGCCGAATTTAAAAATCTGGGTTTGGATTTCGAACGTGGGGTCGACATGTAGTTTGTACGGGGCGCCATGGATGGCTGGAGTGGTGGCGGCGCGCCGTGCACGTGCACGGCTTCGTGAGGGTGTCTGTAGTTTTGAAGATTTAGTCGACTCGAGTTATACTCGAGTATGATGGCAGTTTTCTTCGAGTTTTGCCTGGGTGTGCGTGTGGGTTGATTTCACGTGTTCTGTTGTTATACTTAAACTTAAGCTAATATAATAAAAAAAAGAACAGGGAGAAGAAGGAGGAAGGTTGGGTAAAGTATGGAACGCGAGAGGGAGAGGGGGTCGACACGGAAAAGATGGAGGAAATCTCGAAGTGATACTCGAGTAAAACTTGAACAGTTCTCGGGTGGTTTTTCTTTAAACTGTGGTTAAAAAAAGATATTTTAAGTTAAGCCGATTATATTTCATAAAGTTTTAATAAGTGTTTAATGATTTGAGTTAAAACTGTAATGCGAGTTTTAATTATTTTAGAATTTTTTTTTAAATCTTAAATAATATTTTAATTAAGTAGAAGACTTAAGTTAAGTGTTAGAATTTTACTAATATCAAAGTTTTCAAATTTGTAATAATTTGATTTCAAAGTTAAAGAAGATTTTAAATGTTAATTAAGACAAATAATGATAATTATTATTAGTTGTTTAAAAGGGTAATTAAGATGAGTAATTAAATTTAAAATTGTAATTAATTAAATGACTAGAAATTTTTCGAATTGAAATTAAATATTAGATTAAATTCACGATTAAGTGTTTAATCTAATTGTAATTACAAATTGTTAATTAGGTAATTAAAGTAAATTAATTTACAATTAGTAGTTAATTAAGGAAATTGATTAAGGAATGATTAATAAAAAATTTAATTAATCATTAACAATAGTTAATCATTGATTTAAATAAATCAATAAAAATAGTCATATGGTTAATTCTTTAAAATCATCTTCTCCTTAAATTGAAGATGATTGTAATTATGTGTTGTGTACTGGATTGATATTTCTGTGTAATATAAATTGCTTTATGCTGAACTGTGAATTGTGATTTGTTTCTGTATGTTTGTAAAGACCCCTTTGCCCGTAAAACGACATTTGAATTTCGATGCGACAGGGAGTCGGATTCCTGTCGGTTATTCGAAACCCACATCTTATTGTAATGATGAATCTTTGTGATTGATAAATTTATTTTATCTGTGATCTGTGAATGAAGATAAGCATTGAATTATACCGCTTATCGATATTGATATATCTGTGATGATTGATGTTGTGCACTATTGTGTAATACCCCTGGACTACACTTGTACACACAAAAATATGGGTTGCACGTGGAAATCGGTTGAGTGACAGATATTTGAATTTTTAAAATAGTTTTGAATTTGAATTTTTGAATTCAAATAGTTTTGGAAATGGATTGGGTTTAAAGTGAAAGGGCTTTTGAAACAAATGTTTTAAAAATGTTAGTTATTTTGAATAACTTAATAAAGGTTTGAAATTTGAATAATTTGATTTAAATTGGAATTCAATATCCGAAATTGAATCCTATATTGGTATTTATGTTTTAAAAAGAATTATACAAGTTTATACGGGTTTTAAACCATTTTTAAAAGTGTTGTTTTGGGAATTTGAATCAACCCCAAAGATGTTAACTTATATAAATAAAAATCGGATTTTCCGGAATGAAAACAGTTTGTTTTCAAACAATAAAAGCTTTCATATGGGTAATGAACTTCCAATTTATATTAAAGGATTTCCAAGTTTGAATTGAAATACTTTTCTAGTTATGAATGAATATTTGGAAACGAGTTTTGAAAGCTATAAACTAAATCTTTGATTAAAGATTCAAATGAATTTACCCAATTGAAATGGAAATTGTTTTAAACATGAATGGATTATTGTGAAACTGGGTGAACATTGTGAAATAAATCTTTTTGTTTAAAAAGATTTGAAATGGTAATTGGTTTAAACCATTTGAAAGAAAGTTTTGAATCATTAATTTGTGACTTAATTGAAATCCCATATCCATATGTTTTTAAATATTGCGCTCATTATTCGGTTTAGCCGGGAGAGGACTTTGTGTCATATAACCCATTCCGAATAATGATACGTCGTTATGAATAGCATTTGAAGACCGGTGGTGAAGACCGGGTATTTGCGAGAATGATGGGATGACCTATCTATTGTCTTTGCACTGAGTAGCTATGGTATAGAGATTTCCTAAGTGATGGAAAGTCCGATCGGGATTGTGAATACCCGGATAGCAAGGGCTTCTTCGGAAGTGCCTTCGGTTATGTTTGAACCCGGGATAGACTTGCATGGTTGTATGTTTGACATTACACTTTGAGATATAAAGAAGATTTCTTTCAAATACATATATGTTGGTGGCAGAGAATTTATTCTCCTAACTTAACACCCTTCTCTGAGACATACGAGCTCGGAGGTTATGTAGTTGAAGGTTATCAGCGATATACTCCCAGTTTGGTAGTGTGGCATGCTAAGTGTTGTCGTGGTGTTGATGATCATTGGTTGATCATTTGTGAACAAAGCATGGCTTTGGTGAAAAGCGTAGCTTTGTGGATGAGGCCTCGTCGAGCCTCACAAACCGGTAATGGTCGAAACAGGAATGTTGCGGCAAGGTTTCAGGGGTAGCTCCCCTAGGGTGTGACCGTTCCTTCTAGAAAAGGGTAGTATCATGGTATGGAGCCCAGATACTTACTCATGTGTGAACTATAATATATTCATTACTATGTGATGTTGTTGGTGTAGAGATACCTCGTATAAAGGTCCTAAAGGACCGGGGGTGCCATATCTGAGGTTTTATTCCCCGGGAAGGGGGTAGCCGGCCTTGTTGGCAGAGAGCCGGGTAGGTTCTTGGGGCGTCCCGCCAGAGGCGTTCCCATGTAGCAATAGGAAGTTCCTTAGACTGACCATTTGTTGGAAATCCATTCATCCAAATACGCGCCCTGTACGGTTTTGGTTGTATTACCTGCCATCTACTTATAGTGGCGCCCCACTGTTTGGATGGTAGCTATAGTAGGCATAGTTCGAAATGTCTATGCTGGCTAAGATTTATATTTTACTTTCGAAATGTTTTCCACTATGCACTAATAATAATATCAAAATAGTTTTTGCGTATCAAGCATGTTTGGCTATCATAAGGAGAAATCTCCTCCAATTCTGTGTTTGCATGGTGTGTGGCGGGAGGCGTTATGGTAGTTTCATTTTCCAAAAGCATTGCGGATTTCAATCTTTAAAATTCTTTTGTTGTTCTTTTTTAAAGACAAACTGTTTTTTTTGCGCACACCAGTCCCATGACTGACTCAGAGTTTATTGTCCCCTTCCTAAACTCTAGGTGCCCATAATTTTCCACACGGGCAGTCTTGATTTTTTGTTTTTTGTTTTCAGATAGTCAGGGTTATAGTTATCTGGAGCTAGTTCAGTCCGTGGACGACTGACCTTGCTTGTCTTTGTGCAACAGTGATGGTGGATCGAGCTTAAAGTTTTTGAATTCCAGCTTTGGAGCTTTTGGATCAGAGTCACAGTATTGGATTCTGTGAAGACTTAACTTATATTATATCGTGTTCCGCTGTATTCTATATGGTATATTCTCTGATATTGATGATTATCATTGTATCAAATTGATGTATCGGATATTGTATTCATGTTGTATCAGTGATATCATTTTTTTCCGCCGTGTTATTTATCATCTAATAGGTCTTGCAAGCTCCCGCGATACGAATTTGATATTGTTTGTCGGACATCGAGTTCGGGTCGTGACAAATCTTTGTAACTTGTTAAAAACTTGCCTGCAACTTTGAATCAGAGCATGTTTTGCTCCAACCGTTTATGGTAAAATCTAGCTGTGAGTCCAACTTTGTTAGCTCTCTCATTTCTTATCCGATTATATTCGTTCCTTCTTCTATTTAAAGTAGAGTTGTTGAACTCTATGCCAACAAAATTACAAGGCTTTTAGACCTCTGTAATTAGTTGAAAATTTGCCTGAAAATTTGAATCGGAGCGTGTATTGCCCCAACTGAAAATTTCTGAATTGTTTTACATGGATTTCTTTCGATGTTGTTTTTAATCGGCTTGATCCTAAGATGGAAGAGCTAATATTACCACTTATCCGTATTTCGGATTGGTGGGTTTTTAGAAGATTTTCGTATGATGATTTTGTGACTAATTTCATTGAATTTTTGTTTATTTTTTTGTTCTTTCTTTGCACGTGCTTTCTAAACCGTTTTTGGAAGATTTTTCTATATGTTTTATAATATTAATAATTATTTTAAATCTATTAAAATTATATATTCCCTATAATAAGATAATTTCAAAGATTGTTTTTCAAAACGATTTCGAAAATTGTTTTCAAAAGCTAGTTTTCTCAAACAAATTGTTTTCTATATAAAAAATACATGTTTTTGCACTACTCGAGCGTATGAGAAGGGGAATTAAACGGTTTAGTAAAAACACGCGGTATGGGACATGTGCGTTTAATTTATCGGTTAATTCCTGGCTTGTCCATCTGAATGTTTTGACCTTCGGGTCGTATTTGCCGATGAGATGAGGCAAATATTTTTACTGCTTTTTAGTGTGGCATTGACTAGCGGTTTGGAAACCGTTAAGTGAGAACGCGTGGTATAGTACGCACTGTTACCACTTTTCGGGTTCCTCTCTGGGAGTTTGTGACACATTCACAAGTGATTTCCAGTACTTAGACTGTTGGGTCGCTTATGGACCGTTGTGTCCTATGTGCATATATACAGTTGTTCGGCTATCCATGGACTGTTGGGTCGCTTGTGGACCGTTGTCTCCTATGTGCATATATACAGTTGTTGGGCTGTCCATGGACTGTTGGGTCCTATAAAGACTATCGGGTCTCTTATGCGCAAGTACTTGGCAGGTTGTTGGGTCATTATATTGGACGTCCTAATTATTTATAGCTGTCGGGCTTTTATTGGACTATTGGGTCCTAAATGCATTTAGCTATTGGGCTTTTATTGGACTATTGGGTACTATTTCTTATATTGATGTTTTCTAGATTTTCTTGTGACGATTTCTAGAATTTTGATGATTTATAAATGTTTTCACCATAGTCGCCTTTGTTGAGTTATCTATTTAGCCTGAGTGTTATAGTATTGACTATATGGTGGTTACATTCGAAATTTTGAACTCTTAGTTGAGTTCTATTTATATTGCGCTTCATAATGCCATTCTATGGCCATTTTGAGATTTGTATAAGCCGATGAGATGAGATGTATATTTGTGAATAATTGATTTGTTGTTTCTTAACTTAGTTATTATATAGCTAATAAATAAAGCCGATGATATGGGCAATTGTTGTACTTAGTAGTGTTTATTAATGGGCATTCTCTTTCGAGGACATACACTTAGAATTACCTCATTGAAGTAGTGACATGCTCTTATCATGGTTTCTTCTCATTCTAGAGGATTTTCTACCCTTTACCTTATGATTCATATTATCATTTATTTTACTAAACTGATGTTTTAGCCAGACTGACCATGTATTTTACACTCGGGTCAGACCGATTTGTTTCAGGTTAGATATCTTTTGGACTTAGCTTCGCTTTGGTGCTCCCGCTTGGATATCTATTTATCATCTTTGTTGTTGTAGCCTTTTGTTTGACTTTGATATGTATATTTTTGACTCGTTGTATATAGTGTGGTCTTCAAACCACTTATGATGTCTCATTTTGTATCGTAATGTAATCTACCGGTGTATGTGTGTATGTGTGTGTATTTCGGTTTATTATTCTGTGATGTGTTGTACATTTAGTTGTTATATTTTGTTCTGATAGATCCATTAGGCACCTGTAGTTTTGCATTAAACACTTATTGAATATGTCGATCCACTTGGGATTGAAAAAAAAATGAAGCATCAAATCGACGTATTTAATGGATGTATAAGACAAAGCTATGGATGGTTGCTCCGAAACAGCCATATTCTCCACATTAGCAGACAATATTATCCAGTAATACTCTTTGTTAATGTGGGTCTCGAGGTGAGGCGTCATAGCTTGGTATTAGAGCTAAGTTCAGAACAAAATATGACAAACACAGAATAAAACATACATCACGGTACGTGGAAGTGTAACACAAGTGTTACAAATTCCCCAATCATCGTGTCCTTAACCTATTCGTGCCCATTGTGATAGATATAAGTTGCAAATATGTCTAGAAATATACATTATTTTGTAGTATTCCATAACTGAATTATTGATATCTCATCCTAAGAATAATCCTTGTCGTGATTATTTATTCTAGTTCTCTTTGATACGGGTGCTTGATACACATTCGTATCGAAGGAGCTTGTTGATACCGTTGGATGTTTATTATCTTCTTATTTCTTTGAGGATTGCAAATCCTAATGAGGGGATCCGCAATACTTGGCATGATGTACGAAATTTTTGAGATTGTTCATAGTAGTTTTTCTTTCCGTGCGAATTTGCATGCTATTTACTATCTTGAGTTTGGAATGATTTTGGGAAGCCAATCCTATGTTCTGTATGGATCATATATTTTAAGCATCCTAATTCATCTGATTTATTGCCTCTTGTTCTTTAGAATATTGATGATAATTCCAAAGCATCTTTATTTGTTCTTGAGTTTCGAGGTGGCGATGACATATCTCGAATTCCTGTTGTTTGTGCTTTTGTAGATATATGTGAGTCCGTTTTG
Source organism: Allium cepa (assembly GCA_030765085.1). Lineage (NCBI taxonomy): Eukaryota > Viridiplantae > Streptophyta > Magnoliopsida > Asparagales > Amaryllidaceae > Allium > Allium cepa. Next base: position 163,222,444 of record CM060945.1, on the reverse strand, counting down.
AGCTTACTACCCAATCCGGCAATCGAGCTTTGTGTTGGCCTCATTTCTAGTTTTAGCCTTTCGGTTATCCTCCTACGAGGATGTCTACTAAGGATATGAAGCGATTAATTAAATTTAATTGATATTGTCGTTCTTGCTTCTTTCGAGATATCCTCTTAGGATACTCATTTGTTTACATAACTTGTGATATTACTTCACTCGAAATAATAATATGGTGTTACTGTTATTTCTTCTCATCCGAGAAGATATCTTACCCTTATCCTTGTATCTCATTAATCTCTTGTTGATCTATTGAGTGATGTTAGGGTCTTTTCTCAGCTCGGTCTTGCATCGATTTTCATCAGCTACGAGTTGCGGAGGATATCGTCCCTCTTACTGCTATAACGACCAATCTTTTTAGACGGTTTAAATCGACAATAAACCACACATGTCTAGTTCAAACCATTCAAAAGAGAGGATTGTTAATGGGGTAAATACGAAAAAAGATAAAGAAAAAAACAAAACAGAATCTCGCAGCGGAATGATAAAATATAATAATTAAATAATAGTTTATGAAGCTGTTTACAAACATTTGATTATATTAACACAATACAGAATCAGAGTTGCATAAAACAGAAATAAATACATAAATGCAACAGAACAACATGACGTGGTGGAATAAATATCATAAATAGCAATAATATACTTCCTCTTCGTCTTCGTCCTCCAGAAAATAGTCTTAATACATTGAAAAGCTCAAACGGACCCGAACATAATGAAAAGACAAAACACTCGAGTCAAAACTAAAAGATCTTATGTAAGTCAAATCAAAATAAAAAAAATAGAACTATTAGTGCAATAGTTCCATAGATGTTATAGGATTTTCATCACCTATCAAGTGTACAACGTGACTATAATAATTTAAAGGCTTTCAAATAATTTCGAAATATCAATCTTAACCATCTAACTGAAACAAATCCGAAGTTTAACTTAACCTTTACATAAATTAATTCCAATCCATAATCCAGTTTCAAGCATTTATATACATATACATATACATATATATATATATATCATCAACCAGTATCATAATAGTATTTTAAAATTTTCAAATCATTGAAAACCGCTCGGGTCTATCATTTCAATCTATAACGTTTTTCCTCTAATCTATAAGATCATTCGGGTATGCATCATTTTAACCTATAGTGAACTTGCAGTACTACAACGATATAAAATACAATATCCATTCATTCAATATCAACAATCAATCATCTATCACAATCATCATCCAAATCAATCAATAAACATCAATAAATAAATTGAAATCAGTAACAGGTATTTACCTGGCAATTTAAATTCGGTAATGAATTAAATAACGATTTAATTTAAATAAATTCAAATTAACCGAGATGATGATTTAAAATATACCAAACATTCACAGATAAATTTCCAATCACATCATAAATCTAATTTAACAAACATAAGAAGTTTTAGAAATTGTGAGTGGGTTAAAACACTCACCTTTGAATTTAAATTGAATTTAAATTCAATTTAAACCCACCTTCGAAATAAAATGTATTAGTTTCCTATTATATACTTGATATAATCTGATTATATTAATTAATTAATTGGATTAAAAATATATTTAATAGAAAAATCCATAAATGGTATACTTTGTGATAGTAGATACAAAGTGTTGTAACCGTGAGTAATTTATCACAATGAAACAAATTACCATTTTAAATGTTCCTAGTCAAGATGCATCGAGACTGGATATCGATGTATCCGTTGAGACTAGAGTATGCAACGCTCTCCAAACGTTGGGCAGCGTATTACTCATGACTGCGGGAGGCAACTAAAGGTTACGTATTAGTAGTTATTGGAAAACTGTGGAACGTCTCACTCGATGGTTTTCTGTTGGTTAATATAACTAAGGTCAAATAGAAATATCGACTCGACTGATTCACATAAATCTCTCACTTGAGAATACCGTGGATATTCAATATGAAAGCTTGGCTTTGATTATAGGCAAATCATAGCATGGCGTCCATCAAGTGACTATAGTTGGGACGAGTGGAAGAATTAAAAATGAAGCACTATTCAACAGAGGATTCATCTCCACAGTTACATGCGGTTAGTATCACAGTCAACTCAAAGTCAAAGTCTCTGGCTAGAGAATTTCGGTTAATAATAATTGTTATTATTGAACCAAGGACTTTGTATTTGTACTATAAAGTTGAATGTGGATGAGGCTGGAATTTTGACGATTACCAAATTCTATAAGTCCTAAGTGATATACTTTTGATGAAGTGAATTGGTGTAAACAAATGTCACAATCGGGTAACGCTTATTAAACCAAAATTGGATTTTTTCAAAAATGAGTCAGTGATAAATCTGGCCATAATGTCACATCACCTGCTAAGTGACATGTAAACGTTAACATTAGAATAGTTCGATGTTAATTGCTGACCAAATTTACACCCAAGAGTTACACAGTCGAAATGATGAATTCATTTTTGACCGAACAATTTAAATAATTTACAATTATTATAAATTAATTAAAGTAATCAATATTTATGAAATATTAATTATAAATTTGAATATGATTTGAGAAATAAATAATGTTATATATACTTATAACAATTATAAATATATCGATTGATATACAATATCGACAAGCGAATAAATTAGATTTACTTGCATAATATTTTGGCTTGGGCTTAGATGGGTTTAAGGCCCATCATTAAGGCTGCAAAATTTCGGTTTTGGAAAGGTCTAAGGGTGGCTAAAGCATAAGGAATTCGCTTGTAGATAAAGGGTTGAGATAAAGTGAGAATGAGTAAAAAGGTTTTCCTCGTCTCTCTAACTTATGATGAAATGGTGAAAAGGAGAAGAGATTGGAAATTCCTCAAGTTAAGAGAAAAAATGGTGGTTCTAATAACCTCTACTTTCCACCATTTTTTCTGTTTAGCTTGAGTGTTAGGAAATGACAAGTAGAATGAATGAAGAGTAGAGGAGTTAGGGCATTTGGTAGAGGAGTTGGGTTATCTTGTTGGGTTAGTAGGCTTTGAACTCTAAGCATATCGATGTTTATACTCAAACAAGTAGTAAACTTGGTTTTGAACTCAATGGAAGTGGTTTCGAGTCTAGATTCGACCGTTTACAAAAAGTCACATTTTAAATTCAACTAACGATGCTATATTTAAATAAAATATTTAAATATATAATCAAAAAATATGTGAGTCGTTACAATTATCGTCACGATTTTACTGTCATCATTGGTTTTAGATTCGTCGAGATTCGAGATCGAGATGCAAACTCAAGATGAGCATCTCATTCGATTTTATGATCATTATTGATTTTACTGTCGCCACGTTCGATTTTACAATTTGTCCAGAGAGGAAGATGTGGTTTTGTAAATTAAAGGCTGAAGTGAAAGCCCTAGAGAGAAAGGTGCAGCTTTGTAATTAAGGGGTGAAGTGAAAACATGCTAATTAAAATAGATATTGGGTTAGCTTGAAATGAAACTAAACATCATTTAATTTTATTTAATTAGGACGGAATTTAATGACATAAATTGGGCTGGACTAATTTATTTAAATTAATTTAGTATAATTCTAATTTTAAATTAATTTTTTTCAGTTAAGTATAAAAATATTAGGTTGGACTATATCTTATATTTTAATTATTTTTACATTTTCATTAACAAACTATTGAAAACTGAAAGCATGACTGAAAGCGAAACTAAAACCAAAACTTCCGAAATCATCCGATACCAAGAAAATTTCAAATAAACGAAACCGAGACCGAAACCGAGTTTTTGAACCTTGGTTTGGAGTGATAAGTGTGAAGTGTCATTTAATGAGTTGAAGCAAAAGCTTACCTCTGCTCCTGTTCTCACCATTCCAAACGGGAGTGAAGGATTATCTGTTTATACTAATGCTTTTCGAGAAGGTTTAGGTGTTGTCCTGATGCGGGTTGGAAAGGTCATTGCTTAAAAAATATGTGTTAAATAAATATTGATTTTTTAATATAATATAAAGATTTTTATTTTAATATGTGTGTAAAAAAAATTAGATTTTTAAAACTATATGGTTTGGAAATTTTAAAATTATAAGTTAAGTTTTAAAAATGTAAATTATAAGATGTTACTTATAACTTTATTATTTTTTAAATATATAAAATACGATTTAATATGAAATAAAATTTAATGAAATAAAATTTATTCAGTAAAATATAAAGAAAAGTTTAATTTAATTATTATATATAATATGTTTATATAATTTATTTAAAATTTGTACTAATATTTTGAAAATAGATTTTGTAATAACTTTAATAAATAAAAGTTAGAAAGATAAATTAAAGTGGATTTGGAATTTAATTTGTTTAAGAATTGAATAAATAAAATTTGATTTGAAACTTATTGATTTGAGATTTTATTAAATATGAATTTATACTTGATTTTGAATAAATGTGATTAGATGAATATTTTAAAAATTAAATATATTTGAAGTTAGATATTTAATTATTGATTTTAAACTTGTAATTTGAGATTTATTTAATGTTTATAAAAGTAATTTTATAAAATGATCACGGTGTGAAATAAGCGTTTAGTTATTAAAGAGACCGGGATTGGAGATTGTCACTCTTTGCCAATATCAAAAACCACTTTAACAACTGTGCACGTGATGGAGAATCCAGAACGAAGTATGATGGTTTGGCGAATGTTTCTGTATGACATATGAACGCAGCCCTGACCCCCTCGAGTCAACTTGATATGACTAAAACAGAAGTTATACCTGGAGCAAGTGAGGTCGCACCTTTGAACGAGCATGCTTCGTTGAAACCATATCTATTACTTTGTGATTTGATTGGGTGCAACTTTGATTATGGGAATGTGTCTCTAGGTAGACGATAGTAGCTGCTATGCATTGCCACCAGCCTGGTTCTACAAACGGTATTATCCTACAATGGACACTGTCTCACGTGCCTTGTCATATGTCCTATCGAGCCTATTACGACTTTGGTTTGTATCATACCTATGGAGTGCTCCCTAAGTATCCCACAGGTTTGGTGGAGCTTACAGTATCTATATAAACTACTATATTTATATAAAATGTGTTAAGGGGGATATGTGTAATGCTTTAACGCTATTTTAATATTTTACTTTAATGTAGACATTATCTATGTAGCATATTGTATTATATATGTAGATAGTTCCACGATCCTTAAAGGATGGGAATCTCAAACATCCTTTAAGTTATATTGTATTTCACTTGGACATTCCACTTGAGTTGATTTACTTGCATAAGAATGTTAATCCTGACTCGAGTGTCTTGCTGTATGCTCGGATCAGCTTTGGAGCTTGGAGTTTGCTTGGAGATCTATCTTTATTTATTTAGTTTTTCGGATATTTCTGTTATTTCCTGTTATTTATGTTCATACTTGTCATTTGCTTATGTATTAGAGACTTCTTTGTATTTGGGATTTCTATTGTATTTTCCTTAGACTGATACTTCTGTAGTAGCTTCATGAACTACTATTTATCTATTCTGCTGCGTATTGTTGTATTACTGTGTCTGTATTCTGTGATTAATTTATTTACCGTATATACAAAGTTTTGCGATATATAAAATAACAATCTGTTGTTTTGGGCAATTTAAGTCTCATGTGTGTGGATTAATGTCGATTTGAATGGTTCAAAATTTGATCATACTTGATTGCATGCAATTATTACGCAAGTCTAGTAAAGAGTGGAGTAAAAGGGATCTTATCCTTGGAGCTTTTGAAGGAATTTGTATGTCAAACATGAACTCGCCGCCGATAAACACCACTTTCAGGCCTCCATATGTGAAATTGAAGAAATAGAGCACAGATCTGATGAGGAAGCAACGAAATTCCAAGTAGAACCAACGGATCTGCCATTCTAGGGTTCTACAACATTGTCCGTTTTAATTATTTTATCTTTAAAGTGTAGTTTATTAGGAACCGCTTAGTTATTGATGCGTATTAATTCATGAGCATGAATACATACCCCACCGCCCTATAGGAGCAAATTTTGTTTTCTAGTAGTATGCTTTTAAGTGTTTTTCCTATTTGGGGGTGGTGTTTCATTTTCATTCAAACTTTTATTTTTGTGTGAATAATAAAGTACCATATTTCTACAAATAACACTGTATAAAATAAATCCCATAGAGTACGGACATGCCAAGTGATCAAAATATAATGGAATATTAAGCGTACCTCATGATGACATAGTTATAGAAGGGATTGATCTTTGATTCCTCTTCAAACCCAACCGTTGAGGTTGCTATTGAAAAAATAAATATTATTCTAAGATTCAAATGTTTAACTGACTGATGCAGGCATCACATAGAGCACATACTCTATTCGGAAAATCGTACAATTTAGCAGGTTGCTTAAATTATAAAAGGTTTTCAGAAGTCTAAAAAACATCTTAATACTTTTTCATTGTGTAATATCAATTAACACATAAACATATGACAGTTATCTACTAATGTGTCCAGTCTAGGTTAAAAAATAAGATATATATAAACACCTTAGAACTAAAAGATGAGCAAATAAATGAACCTTACAGATTCAGATCTAAGATGATTTACAGTACATATCACAGAAAAGAAATTCTGGGTATAGGATGAATGGTGTAATTATGGTTTTACAATGGTTAGAAATTTAACAATAAGAACGCTACCCTGTTTATTTTTCAGTTTCATTGTCAAAACTTGAGTGCTCAAATTTGCACGTAATACCAATACATAAATCTCCATGTATGTTTATTGCAAATCCAATGGTTTTTACCATATATACTTTTCTACATTACCAGAATTCAAATGATCAATGTTAAATACGTATTCAAGTCACACAAAACATTCATTTTAGTATTTTGGAGTAATAGAATGGAAAGTACAATTTATCCAAATTCATATGAGAAACATATAATGTAAGCATTAGGTTGCAAATCCAATGGTTCTTGCCATATATGTTTTTCTACATCACCAAAATGTAAATAATCAATGCCAATACATTCTCAAATCACAAAAAACATTCATTTTAATATTTTGGAGTAATAAAATAGAATGGAAAAGTATAATTTATCCAAATTCAAATGAGGAACATATAAGCATTAGGTTGTGGGAGACTAATAACTTATTGTGCATATCAAATTCGAACTATTTCACAGTTTCTATTAGAATGACTATTTCGAAAAATATTTTAACAAGATATGTAGATTAAAATGAACTATTGTGGACCCATTGTTTTTGCTACAAAATGAAAATCAACAGTGAAAATTAATAATTTGATGCCCTGTCACAAAAAGTAAAATATACTACAATTAAAATCAATCAATAATAATATCAAAAAAAAAAGGAACATTAAATACGTTTTATAGTGGATTAGTGGAGTAAAAATTTAGGGTTGATCTGCAGAAGGCTTTGGTGATGGCGATGCTGGTACAAGCGGCGTTAGTGACTGAAAGGATGCAGTGCTGTCAGATTTGTGTTGGTTAGGAAAGATGAGTTAAGGTTTAGAGTTTAGACATGGTTATTTTGGGAAACGAGTTGAAATAAATAGAAGAAAATAGATATTTTAGGGAGAATAGATATTTTCCAGTGGAAAATGAGTTGAGACTTGTTTGGAGAGGTAGAATCGAAGTTGTAGAGGATGACGAGTTTTGCAGAGATTCTCATGGGGAAATTATATTGTGTATCCGAATAAAATGGTCTTTAGAGAGTTTTATTTGGCTCTTTTGCATTAGGCAAGCCTCCCTAATGGTCAGTTTGGCTAATGAAATAGCACACCATTGGAAAAGCCAACCGATTGGTTGTAAATTTTAAAAAAAGTTATAAATTTTCATGAATTTCAAATATTATGTTTAAAAAAATTATTTACAATTTTCGCAAATAGAAATTAAAATTATCAAAGAAAATTTACTACAAAGATCGGTTAGTGATAGAGTGTTGAAAATGATATGCGTATGTGCGAAAATTATATCACATATAAGCGCACACAAACTAAAGGAAAATCCATGCATACACATTCGTAAATTGATAAGTTTTTTAGCTGAATGTGTGACGTAGGAAAGTTGTGCTTTAGTTGTATAGTTCATAATGAACTGTTCATTACAAAACTATAGTTTTGTTTCCATATTTTATTGAGTATAATGGTGGATAAATACTAATATGAATTTAAAATCAAGAATTTATAAACATTGCCTTATTAGTAGGATAGAAAGCAGACAATCTTTACTAATTTTAGAGCACATATGGCACATGAAAATAATTGCACCATAATTTTCTTAATCCAATGAATGGTTCTAGTAATTACAAATAAGTCGTGATTTGATTCAATAAATAGAATAGAGAAGAAATTACCGTTACATGTTTGTCAAACTAACTATTTATTGAAATGAATATGAACCTCTGAATCACCACTTGTGTAAGATGTGCACCTAAAATCAACATAATAAAAAAGTTTAATGGAGTTGGGTGTTGAAGATAAAAATTGTAACGACCCACCGCTCTGACCGCCTCTAGTCGGTAATTAAACCAACTAGAAACATTCAAATGATGGATTGTTATTTACTTTATAACTTTTAAACAGAATCAGCCACAGAATCACAGAAACAATAATATATTTTATAAATGAACTTTTCTTTTGTATATAAATATCAGAGTTATACAATGAATTACATTTTATACAGCGGAACAATTTTTATTATTAAGTACAAGAAAATTTTTCCAGAAAAACTTTAGTGATGCGGTAATACCCCTCTCTCTAACTTCGCTGCCAGAAAATCTTCAAGCTGTAGAAATACTCGGTCTGACCCGAGCGTTTTATGCAAAACACAAAAACACTCGAGTCAGGATTAATCTTAATTCAAGTAAATACATTTGCAATGAACTGAATTAAAATGGTAACAGTGAGACATCAACTACAAGCCCAAGTCAAGATGGGCTACAGGATGCATTCAAGTCCAAAACCAGGCAACAATGCATAGGAAGGCATATATGAACATGAAGACTGACATACTTAATGCATGAAGAAAAAAAAATGTGCACAGGCCAGAGACAACACTCAGGCCAAATGAAAACAAACTACTGAATCAAGTGACCAACCAGAAGTTCGAGGCAGTAGTGTTCATGAATACAACTACAACTACAAAGGTTCAAGGCTGAGACAAACCCAATGCACCAATGCAACAACATACAAGGTGCAGACAACTCAACTCAACAGCAATGCATGCTACAACAACAGAGACCATGGCTACTACACAACATAGCAGCAATCAAGATGGTGGCAAATGTATACAAGTGATACATGAACCAGAACACAAATCCAGTTACAACAATGAGTTCGACAATGTCAAAAGCAAACAAATGCAACAATCAACTCAACTGAATACATGGAAGTATGATAGTGAAACTCAAAGCAGTGCACAAGTTAACAGGACTTATCTTTCCTCTTATATATATTTATACAAGCATATGCACTCAGTTCATTTTTTTTAAGCTTGTTGGTGCTTATTTAATTCCAGAGGAGATATAGAAACCTTTTTCATTACATGCTTAAGCTTAAAATCAAATGTAAATGATATCTTCATTTATCTACAGGCACATACAGGCATACTACTACATATAGATACATACAGGCACAAATATTCAAGCATATTCACATGCAATCATTCATGAGGCTTGTTCTTGATTTATTACTTAGACATGAGGTAAGTTTAAACAAAAGGACCCAACTTATTAACTGAAACATCATGTATGACCAACATAGTGCAACAGTGAAGCACTGAATAGTATGCATACCAGAAACACTAAGTCAACTGCAACAGAATGGAATGCAACTACAAGTGCAACAGTTAAGTCCAAATGCATCAATGAGGAAACTGCAGTGGATATGTATACAACAGAGGAAGCCATGATCAAGTCCAAATATAGTGCCACAACTTGTAACAAGGGTATGGAAATTTACAGAAATGTTGGACTTACATTTTTTCAGTAAAGAAAGAAAATTTCAAAACTTACTTAGTTTGTTACTAAACATGGTGCAAGTTTAAGGCACAAAACCAGAGATTAAAATATACACAGTCCACATGCAGAGCAAAATATTCATTCATATATCTAGGATGCAATACAACTTTAACTCCCTACATCTCAGCAACCAAAGATTAAACTTAACTTGAAAATTGTTTAGAACAAAACAAACTTAATTTGAAAATTGTTTAGAACAAAACAAAACTTAATTTGAAAATTGTTTAGAACAAAACAAAACTTAATTTGAAAATTGTTTAGAACAAAACATTACAGGTTTTAAAACTTAAGTCATGAACAAACAGCAACCATTATACTCATCAGTATATAAATACTTGTATAAACTCATAGAAATTGCCAGAAAGCTCATATACACACAAACAATTTGTTTCAGTAATATCATGCATCCAGATTTGTTTTTTTAGATTTAGAAAGATGATGTTACACTATTACAAACATCTTTTCTTTAGAGATCAAGACCTAACATTGATTATAGGAGGAGATATTTAATTTAGACTAAGGGATTAAACCTGTAATCCAACAGTATAAGGTATATTTGCATATGTACATGCAGGAATAGTTATTTTTATGTAAATGTATACATACAAGCATACTGAACAAACACTCATCATGGCATACTTCAAAATCAAGCACAGTTAACCAAAACATTCAAATTTAGGGTCTTAAAGGAAGGGGTTTGCTCACATTCATGATTGAAGACAAGAGGAACATAGAGCTCCTGTATGTGTATCAGAGGTATAAATTGTGATGTACCCAGGCATATGCATGAATTTCAGAGCAGTTCATATCAACATTCTAACACATATCATAGCATATGCAACCTTATTCACAAACAAAACATCAATTCTACTTGCATGCAAACAGGACATATGTAAGGTTAAGGTTTTGCTCACAGTATATTTTTTTTTCTTTCTTGAAACTGTATAACATAATAGAGGTTGCATATATATACATATACACCAGCATGCATCCATCACAATATAAATAAATTACATCCACACAGGCAAACAGGCATTTTAACAAGAGAACAACATTTATCACTGCATATAACATAGATTTGGATAGGTTTTGCTCCCAGTTATTTTCAGAACTAAGGTATTCATTTTTTTAGATACATTTACTTAGAAAACTTAAAACTGACAGGTAAAAGAGGAAGTGATTTGGGGTTTTGAATTTGCTTGCATCTGAGAACAAGAATAGGGCGTTTTACAGACACATACATACAACACACATGAACAGAAGTTCAAACAAGCACATGCAAAAAAAAAAATTCCTCATCTATATTCAAAGATCCATCACATGCAGCAAAAACAAAACAAGCAAAGTTTTTGATAGCATCTGTTCTCATCAGTTTTCAATGATAGCATCTGTTCTCATCAGTTTAAATTCAAGTAACCCAGCAAATGATAACAAATAACACCCAAATCATAGCATGTAACCAAGCACCCAATTCAAACAAATTTAAGAACTTGAATAACGATTAATCGTGAGAAAACTCACCTTATCACGAATCGAAACAGCCGAGGTGAGTAATGAGCACAATCGAAGAAAAATCAAAGCCCCAAATTGGATCGCAAGCCCTAATTTTGCGAAGCGGAACGAACCAGAAGAACGAAGCCGCCATTTTTACCTTTTTTTTTCGTTTAGGTTTTTCGAATGAGAAGGTAAAGAGGGACGGGTATACTTAATCACGGCACCAATATCAAACGTGGGCCAACCAAAATTTTCAAAGCCCAAACAACAATTAACAAATTTTCCTTTTATATTTTTATTTTGAATTTCAATTGGTTTTGTAAATTTTGTTGTTTGAATTTTTAACTGTGTATTTCTTTATCTAATTTGTATTGATTAAAATTTTATTCCTTTTTATTTTAAAGAAAAGAAAAATGTTCTTTAAAACTAACCATCCATTTATAAATTTACATAAATAAAAATCCTTGTATCCAATATTATTTTTCTAAGTCATTAGTTTTGAATTTAAAATACAAATTCAATATTCAATTTCAACTCCAAAGTCAAATTTAAATTTTTTATTCAATTTTGTATAGATTAAATTCTAAAATTTAATCGCCAAATTCATTGTTATATTGGGAATTTATTTTAAATCATCATTCAAATATTTAAAATTAATTAAATATTCTCAATTTAAATTGTTCAAAATTCAGGGTCGTTACAACCTCCCCTCCTTAAAAGAATTTCGTCCCGAAATTACAAGTAAGGAAAAATGATTGTTAAAATTTCACTGATGTTTATACCCTACACAATTTTTTTACCAAGCTCAAAACTTATTAAAAATAAATGAGTATAGAATTCATTCTATTTGTTTTATCTCACTAACTTTGTTAATTAACTCATTTGTTCATCATTTTCTACAATCAAGACGCAAAAGTCTTTTACTAAAGTTTTCAACTTACAAAACCCGAATTTTAAATTTGAAATTCTTCATTTAAGAAATTTACATATTATAACTTTTCCAAAGCTGTGGACTTTCAAAACATTTCAAAAATCCTCTTCTTAGTTCATTGGGTTGGAATTTTTGTTACTTTAATTTCAGATTATTGATTTTCCTATTTAAAGTTTGAAAATACTTGCTAACTCGAAATTTAACAAGTCTATTGTCGTTCTTAAAGACATTAGGCATACGCTGGCCAGGTGCAAGTCTAAAAATCTCCAAGTACTAAATATACTTGCTTCAATTCCCAGTGAAAATACTTAAAAATTCTTTTTAAAAATGGATATGGAAAGCACGTTCCCCCATGGATCACAGTTACCCGGCGGTTACGCTACTATCCCAGTAGAATCGCTTGTAACCGTAGATTTCTCATCTCTCTTGAATGTCGCCATGGTTGTTGCCATAGATCGCGGTCCACACGGCGGTTACGCTACTATCCCAGTAGAATCGCTTGTGACCGTAGGCATCTCGCCCCTCGAATTTCGCTTTGGCATCAAGATTGCAGTTTACTCGGCAGTTGCGCCACTATCCCAGTGGAATCGCTTGTAACTGTAGGCATCTCGCCCCTCAATTTACGCTAGTCACTCCAACTAATGGAAAACAAATGGCCAATCCAACTAATGGAAAACAAATGGCCAATCCAACTAATGGAAATCAAATGGTCAATCCAACTAATGGAAATCAAATGGGATTGACTAATGGAAATCAAATGGTCAATCCAACTAATGGAAATCAAATGGTCAATCCAACTAATGGAATTCTACGTAGTTACGAGTTTCAAATGGACACTCATCTCGAGTTCCAAGAACCTTCACAAATTTTAAATGGAAGGTACTTTTCCATATCCTCAATTTGGAAAACATAATATCATACATACATATATAATATTTCATTTCACATTTCGTACATATCACACCCATGTACTTACATAAGTTTTCCATAACAATTACCTTCCAAACAAATGCTTTTCGAATTTATCGTATTCTCATATATACGTTCTGAAAACCTCAATATCTCATACCCATAACAAATAGAGGATTCACAAATTTTCCATTTCATTATCCATTTAAATTTTTCCTCTAAGTCGATTTGGAATTTTAAGGTATCTCAAACCCAATTCACATTCATAATTCAATTCATTATCGACTTCACATTCGATTTGGATTTCACGTTACATCGTCAATTCTCAACACATAATTGATGTCTATCGATATATAACCTCTGAGCTCGTACGTCTCAGAGAAGGGTGTTAAGCTAAGAGAATAAATTCTCCGCCACCAACAGATATATATTCAATAGAGATCAACTGCTGTGTCGTCAATTCACAATGTTAGACATACAATCCAAATCAATCATCCAATTTCAAGTTGAACTAATTGTTCCAATTCCCCAAAAATATCTACACAAGATATATATAATTTTTTTCCACACTTAACCATTTGAAAACAAATTTCAAATCATTTTTTTCACCTTTCAATCTTTGGAAACAAATTTCAAAGCAATTTCCTTAAACGGAAACATTTTAAAATAGTTATCCATTTTAAACTTAAAATGGTTCATTTAAATCAATCAAATAAATCTTTACCGATTTATTTTAAACTTACGTTCCAAATCTGTAAATTTATTTCCACATTTCAAAAATAAATCAATATTTACTTTTAACAAATTTCCCTTTCTTTTATGAATTCCATAATGAATTTACCTTTCCAAAATTCTATGAATATACGATTTTCAAATCAATTTCAAATATTCATTATCAATTTATCTTTAAAAGATAAAATCTCAAAACATTCACTTCATATTGGAAAAACATTTCCATACTTATTTAATAATAAGTGATTCACAAATCCATTTATTTTCAACACTTTGAAAATATTCAATATACTTATCATAATTAAGTATATATCTCATTCTTAAAGAAAAACATTCTTTAAACACATCAATTTGAGTCAAAACGAATGTTGCGTAAAACATCGTTACGACGACCCAAAATCAGTAGCATAGGGATTCGAATTTAAGATAGATGTATAAATCCCAATACTATACAAAACATTTCCTTTCAAAAACCATTTATTATAACAACAGTGTTATAGCCCACCATTTCCTTTTATTTTTCTCGAAAACGTCTATTTCAACAATGAATGTTGAAATCTATGATTTCGATTCTTAACACATTTTAAAACAAATTGAAATGGATTAACTTCACTTTCTGCACATTCAAATTCAAATTCATCACTGAATCTATTAAATCTATTATGGATTTTCATGTTGACAAATTTTAATTTGAAATATAAATCTCATTTGAACTTTGCATTTGCTTTCTATTTCTAAAATAGTCAACTAGTTCTTTAGTAAACCATTTATCGACTTGGTTTCATTAGATTTATATCTCCATATTAACTATTTTAGACATTAGTCTAAACTTGAAATATAAGCTTTACATCAAAACTTGTTTTATTCATACAGTTAAGTCGACAATTAAATTTCCTATCAAAATTTGCAATCCTCATTAGCAAAGGTCGGATCATTCAATCATTTTCCCAAGACATAACCGATTTATTTAATAATATATTCACTGTCCAAAATTGTGAATAAAATTCCCAACCAACTTTTATTATCACAATATTTAATTTAAAGGATAATTCGCTGTCCATAATTATGAATATATCTCCTTTAACAACTTTTATGTTTCATTTATCAAATTCAATTGGTTTCAAATTTATAAACAATCTTTACAAATTCCATTTCTATTTATAAAACTTCGATTTATAATCTCCTTTAATAATTCAATTCAATTTATATAACTCAGTTATATACCAAAAGTCCATATTATAAGTTAAATACTTATAATCCATTTATTTACTAAATCATTCTTCACAACATTTGAAATCAATTTTTCAAAAGAATTCAGAATCAAATTTGCAAGTTATAGTTCAATAATTCTCTTGGTTATAACCAAATTAACACGTCCTTTTATTTTCCAATTATTTCGGAGATATTCAAAATATTTGGTTTAAACCAGTTCATCAATTCACTTAACTCATATTTCGTTTTTCATAAATCCCAACAATTCGATAATGAGTTTTCAAATGATCGAGACTCAAATCTAAGGAGACCTCACCGAAGAGAACTATCGCAAACCTAAATTTAGAGAGGGGAATTTTTAAAAATAATTCTAATTTTCAAATCACTTTTTATTTTAAAGAAAACAATTTTATACTTCTTTAGATTTGAAAACACTTTCTTTAAAGTGATTCTAGTAACCATTCATATTAAATGCCATGAACTAAGCTTTGTGTAAACCAAAGCTCCGATACCACTTTTGTAACGACCCACCGCTCTGACCGTCTCTAGTCGGTAATTAAACCAACTAGAAACGTTCAAATGACGGATTGTTATTTAGTTTATAACATTTAAACAGAATCAGTCACAGAATCACAGAAACAATAATATATTTTATAAATGAACTTTTCTTTCGTATATAAATATCAGAGTTACACAATGAATTACATTTTATACAGCGGAACAATTTTTATTATTAAGTACAAGAAAAATTTTCCAGAACAACTTTAGTGATGAAGTAATCCCCCTCTCTCTAACTTCGCTGCCAGAAAATCTTCAAGCTGTAGAAATACTCGGTCTGACCCGAGCATTTTATGCAAAATACAAAAACACTCGAGTCGGGATTAATCTTAATTCAAGTAAATAAATTTGCAATGAACTGAATTAAAATGGTAACAGTGAGACATCAACTACAAGCCCAAGTCAAGATGTGCTACATGATGCATTCAAGTCCAAAACCAGGCAACAGTGCAAAGGAAGGCATATATGAACATGAAGACTGACATACTTAATGCATGAAGAAAAAAAAATGTGCACAGGCCAGAGACAACACTCAGGCCAAATGAAAACAAACTGCTGAATCAAGTGAGCAACCAGAAGTTCGAGGCAGTAGTGTTCATGAATACAACTACAACTACAAAGGTTCAAGGCTGAGACAAACCCTATGCACCAATGCAATAGCATACAAGGTGCAGACAGCTCAACTCAACAGCGATGCATGATACAACAACATAGACCACGGCTACTACACAACACAGCAGCAATCAAGATGGTGGCAAATGTATACAAGTGATACATGAACCAGAACACAAATCCAGTTACAACAATGAGTTCGACAATGTCAAAAGCAAACAAATGCAACAATCAACTCAACTGAATACATGGAAGTATGACAGTGAAACCCAAAGCAGTGCACAAGTTAACAGGACTTTTCTTTCCTCTTATATATATTTATACAAGCATATGCACTCAGTTCATTTTTTTTTAAGCTTGTTGGTGCTTATTTAATTCCAGAGGAGATATAGAAACCTTTTTCATTTACATTCTTAAGCTTAAAATCAAATGTAAATGATATCTTCATTTATCTACAGGCACATACAGGCATACTACTACATATAGATACATACAGGCACAAATATTCAAGCATATTCACATGCAATCATTCATGAGGCTTGTTCTTGATTTATTACTTGGACATGAGGTAAGTTTAAACAAAAGGACCCAACTTATTAACTGAAACATCATGTATGACCAACATAGTGCAACAGTGAAGCACTGAATAGTATGCAGACCAGAAACACTAAGTCAAATGCAACAGAATGCAATGCAACTACAAGTGCAACAGTCAAGTCCAAATGCATCAATGAGGAAACTGCAGTGGACATGTATACAACAGAGGAAGCCATGATCAAGTCCAAATATAGTGCCACAACTTGTAACAAGGGTATGGAAATTTACAGAAATGTTGGACTTACATTTTTTTCAGTAAAGAAAGAAAATTTTAAAACTTACTTAGTTTGTTACTAAACATGGTGCAAGTTTAAGGCACAAAACCAGAGATTAAAATATACACAGTCCACATGCAAACCAAAATATTCATTCATATATCTAGGATGCAATACAACTTTAACTCCCTACATCTCAGCAACCAAAGATTAAACTTAACTTGAAAATTGTTTAGAACAAAACAAACTTAATTTGAAAATTGTTTAGAACAAAACAAAACTTAATTTGAAAATTGTTTAGAACAAAACAAAACTTAATTTGAAAATTGTTTAGAACAAAACATTACAGGTTTTAAAACTTAAGTCATGAACAAACAGCAACCATGATACTCAACAGTATATAAATACTTTTAAAAATTCATAGAAATGGCCAGAAAGCTCATATACACACAAACAATTTATTTCAGTAATATCATGCATCCAGATTTGTTTTTTTTTTAGATTTAGAAAGATGATGTTACACTATTACAAACATCTTTTGTTTAGAGATCAAGACCTAACATTGATTATAGGAGGAGATATTTAATTTAGACTAAGGGATTAAACCTGTAATCCAACAGCATAAGGTATATTTGCATATGTACAGGCAGGAATAGTTATTCTTATGTAAATTTATACATACAAGCATACTGAACAAACACTCATCATGGCATACTTCAAAATCAAGCACAGTTAACCAAAACATTCAAATTTAGGGTCTTAAAGGAAGGGGTTTGCTCACATTCATGATTGAAGACAAGAGGAACATAGAGCTCCTGTATGTGTATCAGAGGTATAAATTGTGATGTACCCAGACATATGCATGAATTTCAGAGCAGTTCATATCAACATTCTAACACATATCATAGCATATGCAACCTTATTCACAAACAAAACATCAATTCTACTTGCATGCAAACAGGACATATGTAAGGTTAAGGTTTTGCTCACAGTATATATTTTCTCTTTCTTGAAACTGTATAACATAACAGAGGTTGCATATATATACATATACACCAGCATGCATCCATCACAATATAAATAAATTACATCCACACAGGCAAACAGGCATTTTAACAAGAGAACGACATTTATCACTGCATATAACATAGATTTGGATAGGTTTTGCACCCAATTATTTTCAGAACTAAGGTATTCATTTTTTTTTTACTACATTTACTTAGACAACTTAAAACTGACAGGTAAAAGAGGAAGTGATTTAAAGTTTTGAATTTGCTTGCATCTGAGAACAAGAATAGGGGGTTTTACAGACACATACATACAACACACATGAACAGAAGTTCAAACAAGCACATGCAAACAAAATTTTCCTCATCTAGATTCAAAGATCCATCACATGCAACAAAAACAAAACAAGCAAAGTTTTTGATAGCATCTGTTCTCATCAGTTTTCAATGATAGCATCTGTTCTCATCAGTTTAAATTCAAGTAACCCAGCAAATGATAGCAAATAACACCCAAATCATAGCATGTAACCAAGCACCCAATTCAAACAAATTTAAGAACTTGAATAACGATTAATCATGAGAAAACTCACCTTATCACGAATCGAAACAGCCAAGGTGAGTAATGAGCACAATCGAAGAAAAATCGAAGCCCCAAATTGGATCGCAAGCCCTAATTTTGCGAAGCGGAACGAACGAGAAGAACGAAGCCGCCATTTTTACTTTTTTTTTTTCGTTTAGGTTTTTCGAATGAGAAGGTAAAGAGGGACGGGTATACTTAATCACGGCACCAATATCAAACGTGGGCCAACCAAAATTTTCAAAGCCCAAACAACAATTAACAAACTTTCCTTTTATATTTTTATTTTGAATTTCAATTGGTTTTGTAAATTTTGTTGTTTGAATTTTTAACTGTGTATTTCTTTATCTAATTTGTATTGATTAAAATTTTATTCCTTTTTATTTTAAAGAAAAGAAAAATGTTCTTTAAAACTAACCATCCATTTATAAATTTACATAAATAAAAATCCTTGTATCCAATATTATTTTTCTAAGTCATTAGTTTTGAATTTAAAATACAAATTCAATATTCAATTTCAACTCCAAAGTCAAATTTAAATTTTTTATTCAATTTTGTATAGATTAAATTCTAAAATTTAATCGCCAAATTCATTGTTATATTGGGAATTTATTTTAAATCATCATTCAAATATTTAAAATTAATTAAATATTCTCAATTTAAATTGTTCAAAATTCAGGGTCGTTACCAAAATAAATGAAAGCAGTGGAGTAATCTCAAAAAATATTAAAGAAGGAGCATCAGCAATAGTAAATATCTAACATTAGTACGTTGGATGAAAGCAATTCACAAAGCAAGCATAGTTAAGAAGATAATCTGCTCCCTCCATACTAAGTCAAGTAATACAAATGCAGCAAAATTCATCACAATTGTAGAGGCACCTTACACTCAGAAGCTACAGCCTGTAGACGATCTCCGGATCAGTGTGTTCCGCTCAATCTGAAATACCTACTCTTTGTTCTAGCCAAAGTTACAGTCTAACTTGGTCCTAAGCTATCATCATCTATTCACAAGCGTTGCAGGAAGAATCTATTCCCATGCATCAATCCTCCAAGCTACATATGAAGGGTAGTTACCTACATGATCCAATCTTTCACCTGAAAAAACGAATAATAGTAACACCTATGATTGTTCAATCTAACAACTATTATCTTTACATTGTTTTGGAAAATATATAAACACGGTCTTATTAAAGATCAACCAACATATATGATTAAAAGCATCCTTTGTATATGAAATGTCTTTGAAAATGAATGCAAGAAAACCTTCATCTTACACCAAAATTAGTCTGGTGAAATAATTAAGGTGATGTTCTTTAACCTTGATTGTGAAATAAATCTTTGATGAACATAAAGGGGGGTATGGAAAATAGGTTTGAACACAAACAGATGATGCAAGTGGTGATGCAATAGATATCAACCATTGAATCTCTTCCGGAATTCAACTCTCGTCCAATGATTAGCCTCTCTCGCTCCCTCCCTCTCCCTCCAGACCCCCCTCTCTTTCCCAAGGAGACGCACGCGCAGATATATTTATTTGTTTGCATATATATAAAGCCAATGTACGGTTTACGTTTTGATATTAATTCGGTTTACAGTGCTATTTGTATCACCTTAGCGCCCTTATATATAATTTTAGAAAGCCAGTGTACAGATTCATGCGAAAACACACATATATAATTTTAGAAAGCCAGTGTACGGTTTACTTTTTGATATTAATTCAGTTTATAGTACTATTTGTAGGGCCTTGGCACCTTCATCAACGCAAGAAACAAAAACTGATAAGCTAAACTTAGAGAATGAAACTGGTGAAATCTGGAATAATAAGAATATTAACCAAAATGCAAATCTATGTAGTCTTTTAGCAAGGCGAAGTCTAAGTTCCTAAGATGTGATTTTTTTTCTTCTTCTTCTGCAGTAATCAATTATCAAGACTGCAATCTGAGAAAAAAATAATACACTATGATTTAAAGAATTATCATTAGCACATTCTTCAAACATATAGCATGAAACCTAATGCAAGTTGGTATCCAGTGCATTTTTATTGTATGCAAACGAAATTTATTAAATTGAATAATAACATATCCAGTGCAAACATGTATCACAATAATTCATTATAAAAAATGATATTATGAAGATGCTTATATTGTTATTATTGTGAATGTGCTTTGTTTATTTAAAAATTGACAATTTAACAGAAACTCTGAAAATTAAAAAACAAACAATAAATCAGACTAAAAACATATATGACTAAATGAGATTGATCAAAACTGAAAATCTTGCTTCTAGATTCTCTCGGTGTTATTATTGTTTTTCATTTTCTTATTTAACATTTAGCATACATATTCTACATAAATGTCCAATGTTATCTATAATCATTTGCTCAAATATTCATGCAGAATTATAAAGGGCGGCGTCAGTATTCCAATGAGAAGCATAGTCCCTTCCACTGTGATGACCCGCCTTTCCCACCACAGAAAGACGCATCATCATTAAAAAAGAAAGTGGTAGAAATAGAATAGATAGAAGGAAAGAACACAACAATATCAGAATCTCACAGCGAAGCGAAACAAAATATAATATATAACATAACTATTACATAGTAATTTACATATCAGAGTTACACAGATACAACAACACAAGATAGACAGTTATAAAAGTCTGTCTATTCTACAACTCAAATACAACACATACATCACAGAGATACATCACTGTGGAAACACAATATAACTACAAATGCTGAAGCCTCCTGCTCCATATCCTCCAGAATTCGTCAAAGCTAACCTGAATCCCTTGGCTACTCGTAAAATTTGAGTACCCAAGAGTTTAAGAAAAACAGAATAAACTATGGGTCAGATATGGGTCTAGTGTGAGTAAAACGGTTAAAGTTGCTTAACTTTTAAAACCTTCGAAAACAAAAGGTATCACGTAAGACTCCCCACACATAAACATGGGTAAGTTTTTACCTTACGCTAACCAAAACATTTGATAGGAAATTCAGTGATATTATAATAGTGTCAAAGGTTTTCAAATAATAGAAAATAGCCGAAATTGTTACATCTATTAAATTCCAACTACTAGCCACAAATGTGGGTAATATAATCAAAACCGTAAGGGCACGTAGGAAGAATGAGTTTCCATCAATGGCAGGGCTACTGGAGTACCGCCCGTCACAGTACGTGGCCTAGATCACCGTACCGAGGATCACTCCCGACCCCCTGCAATACAAAGCTGGAACCATTCCTTACTGAACAGTTTCGAACAAGACAACCCCGACGATTCTAGCTAGCAACCGCCCACACAGCCGAATAAACAGGGACATCTAGACAGGGGTAAATCTCGTCCTTCTTGGGCATGACCCACTTAGCCTTGCTGCACCTCCCCTGTTTTAGCCATTCCCGGTTGATGAGGCTTGAGGTTGCGATTACCTTTATAGAATACATCTATCTTGGAATGTCATCGTCCACCTGACGATGCTCTGAAAGCATTCAATCCATACAAGGTCGTTCCGGGTTCGAACGAAACCGAAGGCATTATTTCGTTACACTCATTTTGGAATCACCCTCAGAGTTAACGACAATAACCCTTGCACTCTGAAAACTCCATCTCGAACCTGAAAGTACTATCTCCGTTATACTCGTATTGGAATCACCCTCAGAGTTTTTAACGGCAGATAGTTCTTACACTTCGAGTCTTCAACTCGATCTTCACTTGAATTTATGACCTAACGTTTAACTTGGATCGATGTGATTTTTGGATAATCAAATTTGATACCCGATCCCGGTCTCATCGAACCAAACGTGTCTTAAAGGCCAAGTTGTTTAAAGGTTTAAACAATTCAATTCAATTCAATTCAATTCAATTCAATGCAATACAATACAATGCTTTGAATTCACACAGCATTAACACAGATAAATATCACACATTTATCATTAATATATCCAATATCATATCACAGATGTCACAACATATCATCAATAGATATCAATCCAATTTATATCATCTAATTCATACGTTCAGCAAACAATCATCCATAAGCAAGCATTATCAATTCATATCATAATTAATTTAATTACTTAAATTAAATTAATCTTTTAAGAATCAATCCCTTAATCCTGCTCATACAATCATTAATTAATTACTATCTTAATTAATTAATCCCTTCTTGATTAACTTAATTAATCAATTAATTAATCCCTAATCCCAGATTAATTATCCTTTAATTATCAATTAATAATCCTTAATTATTAATTAATCTCCTTTAATACAAAGTAATTAATCCTTAATTACTTTCATAATCAATTAATTAACCTTTAATTAACCGATTAATTATTCAACAACTATCGATTAATATCCTTAATTATTAATCAATGCATCTTAATACAAATTAACTAATCCATAATTACTTTTTATAATTAATTAATTAACCATTAATTAACTAACTAATTATCTCTTAATTATCAATTAATAAACCTAATTATCAATTATTAATTAACAACTTAATTACAGATTAATTACTCCTTAATCATCAGTTAATTAACTATTTGCTTAATCCTTAATTAACTGTTAACCTATCCTTAATTAACATTTAATCAATCCTTAATTACCATTTGATTAATCCTTAATCACATTAGATTAATCAAGTAATTATCACTTAACAACTTCTTAATTAATCCTTAATTGCGGATTAATCATTCGTAATTATTAATTAATTAAACCTTAATTATTAATTAATAAAACTTAATTACAAATTAAGCACTTCTTAATTATTAATTAAGTAAACTTTATTTACTTAATTAACTACTCAATAATTACTTAATCAATCAATCTTAATCACTAGATTAATTAAGTTTAATTACACTTAATTACTAGATTTATTAAGCTCTGATAATTAATTAATAATCTAGTTAATGATCTTTTAATTACAATTTAATTAATCTTAAATTAATTAACCTTTAATCCTTAACCATTTATTAATCAAGTAAATTATTTTTCCTTAATTAATTTCTTAAACAATCCTTTATAATTAAACTAATTAATTAAACTTAATTTCTTTAAATAAACTTAGTCAAAATTAAGATATTAAAACCTTATTTATGATAAAACATTATCTTATAATTTCTTTAATTATATTTACATCATTTATCTTATAACTATCTTTACTTAATTAAATTATTAATTAAGTTTTTAGAATAATGCAATCATTTAACTTTATAAATTAAAGTTATCAAAACTCAATTTTAAATAACTTAAATATTCATCAATTTATAGTTTTAAAATCTAGTTTCAATTTGAATTTAAAACTTGTCATTTTTTTATAAACCTTTAAAATAACTTTCATGACTCAATTTTAAAATCACTTTAAATTACTTAACAAATTTATCAAACTTCAAAATTTCCTAATCAAAATATTTAAGAAAACATTTATTAAATATAAAGTAGTTTATATAAAAAAAGTTTTAATCTAATTAAATTTTAAATTTCAAAAAAAAACTTGTTTTCAAACTTTTTAAAATCTTCACAACATATAGCTTCGGGTCATACCCGAATGCCACTCGGGTTTAAACCCGAGTTTTCTTCCTCTTCTCCCCATTACCTTACCTTTTGATTTTAAAACTTAGAACTTGTCTAGATTAAAATATGAAGAAGCAAAATACTCACGTCCCCGAGGACGTACTCGAGAAAACTGCTGAAACCCCCGAGTTTTCCCCTAGAACCACTTCCTTTACCCAATCACTGACACCAACCCCCTACTGGTGCACCTGCACAGGTAATCGCGGTGATACTGATCACCGCCGACACCTTCAACCTTTCGATGATCATCCCCTCTTACAATTCCGACCCCCAATTCTACGCTACAAGGCCCTAAACGAAATCGAACTACTCTTCTCGAATACTGGAAACCATAGCATCACCTGAAACTTCACCAAACCCTCAACTCCGATCATCAGAGAGTATGCAACCACGGCCACGTGCTCACAAGCCTTCCATGCTACTTCCCTCTCATTCTCGAGTGACTCGAACCACCCAAGACGCCACAACAGCCTAAACCACAACCATGAGCAAAACTGGTTGTTGAACCCTACCTTAATCAATTTCAGATGCCATGGTGATTAATAAAATCACACGACATTTTTGCCTGAACCCCCATTACCTCCTCCACCTCCAGTAGTATTCCCGACCACCCCAAATGTTCCAACCTCCAGAAATCACCCAAAACCCATTTTCCAGTAAACCCCAAAGTCCACATCATTCCAACATTAAAATTTTGGATTTTTGTTTTAAAAATCATAATTTTAAATGATGATTTGTTATATATACATGAATCAATATAACACAATATTTGATTTATTACATTATACAAGTTTCCACTGCATTTTCTTGTTTACAGGAAATTTCCAAACTTAAATTACTTAAACATATTTTCATAATCGATATGAGTTTAAACTTGACTAATTTATTTGGAACCCAAAGCTTCAAAGTGTTTAGATGGGAAATTTTTTTGAATTTTGGTTTTTCTCTGTAATCAGGTATGAACAGAGAAGCTCAAAAATGCAGATTCAAATGCATCCATATCTACAGATTTTATACTACTATCTACACATACAGGCATCATTATCAATTCTTGCTTTTCATATTATTTTTTTACAATTTAAATCTTGTTGTTTTAAACAAATTTTGTTTAAACATCTCAACATAAAACCAACCAGAGAAGTAACTAACTGATTTTGAATTTATTTTACACCCTGTAGTTTCAAAAACAGAAAGAAACTGACATGCACACACATTAACACATTCATATATATGTGTGTATGTGTGTGTGTCTGTGTGCGCACGCGCAGTAATACCACAAACAAGCATCATTATCACAGAAATTACTTAAGCAACAATATTAACCTACTTAAGATTTAAATTTAGATGTTTACTCACTTTTTTTTGAATTGCAAAGAGTTTTGGAAACTGGATGGAACTGAAGCCCCTTTTTTTTGAAAATTTGAAAACTGTGGTTGCTTTTGGCTGCTGAAGTTTGTATTGCTTGATTCTTGAAAGCTTTGATTTCTGATACTTGTCTTTGCTTTAAGACTTTGATAATTTGTTGGATTGCCAAGTTGTATTTACATTTGAAACTTGATTCACAAGCTTGCGGTTTTGAAAAAAAAACTACCGGCTTTTGATTAATGCTTGATACAAGAGGTTACTGGGTTTCAAAATATGATGTTTTGATTTGTTGTTGAGATGATTACAGGCTTGATAAAAAAGTATTACAGGGTTTGGCTTTTGAGGATTTGGTTTGAAGAATTACTACGGGTTTTTGAAGAAATTACAAGCTTGCAGTTCTAGAAAGAATACTACAGGCTTGAAGAAAATGTTTGATTTTGCTTTGAAAAATGATTTTTTTGTTTGAGGAAGTTACAGATTTTTGTTTTCAGTTTGAACTTTTGTAAAAATGTTTTCAGTTTGATTTGGGAAATGGAATACAAAGAGTGGCCATTAATTTTTGAATTGAAAGAAAAAGAATGAAGAAAGAATGGAAGTTTATATGATGTAATTTGTGGTTTATTAAAATTAAAGAAAAAGAAAATTAGAAAAAGACACTTGTTCAAATTTTGTTTAAATTTGTCATAAACCATTGCTTAACTCCTAACACATGTATTCAATGAGTTTTAGAAATGAACACATGTCATTCCTTATTTTTCAATGATTTTAAAAGCCTTTATTATTAAATTTCCTAATATGTATATGCTTTTATAAATTTATAAATGCTTTTTTTTATTTTATAAAAAAAGTAAAACTTTTAAAAGAAAATCAAATAAAAACTAATTAGATTCTTAATAAAATCATATAAAATTATTTGATCCATTTTAAATGCTAACTTAAATGCTTTTTCCCATTCATTTACTATTAAACAAATATTTTCCAAATTTATATAAATAAAATTCTTTTCTTTTAAATTAATATAAAACAAATCTTATTTTAAAATAATTTTTTATTCATAAATCCTTTTATATACAAAATTATTTTCAAGATATAAATTCTTTTTAAATTTCAATTCAAATTTTAAATTTTAAATCCAAATCCAATTTAAACTTAAATTTAAAATCAAATCAAATATATCTATATTAGATTAAACAAACACATTATTAAATTTAGAAATATTAAATTCTAGTTTTAAAGTCAACTTTTAAATAAATATATTTAAACAACATTTATTAAATTGAAATGTTAAGCCTATTAAAATCAAATTTATAAAATAACACAAATTGAATAATTATTCTATTTAAAATCAATTTATCATTTAAAAACATCACATAAATTTTATTTTGGCTATTTATATTTGAAGATAACAATTTTATCAATTTTAAATGATCTAATTAAGAGATTATCACATTTTAAATTCTCCGAAATTTCGGGATATTACATTCCTTCCCCCTTAAAAGAATTCATGCTCGAAATTTAAAATAAAGATAATCCAAAATCTTTATTTTATTTTAAACATTCAAGCATTCCTATTAACCAAACGTTATCAACCAACAACAATCCATCCAAACAAACAGTTTATTTAAACAAACAATTCATTCAATCAGACAATCCTTGCTATCCGGACATAGATCCAGATAAGTCTTCCTAAAACTATCCAGAGTTTTCCCAAGAGAAACTCTGAAATCCTAACTCCACAACAAAAGATAGATCGTTCACGTATTTCCTCAGATGAGATACGTGAAAAATAATGTGAATTCCGGCCATCCAAACTAGCGATTCAACCTTGAAGACCACAACACTAATCTTCTCTTGATAAGCTCCACCATTGCAGATACCTCACAGACCAAATCTTGACCAAGAACCAGACGATCTCCCGACTCTACTCCATAGAATGGAAATCTACAAGGTCTTCTAAACAAAGCTTCACAGGATGCCATCCAGATACTCGCCTGATAACTATATAAGAATTCCAATAAATGCAGATGATCCTCCTAACATCCACAAAAATCCAAAACACAAGCTCTCTCAAATCTCTAAGATTTGGTTCAGCCTTTTTGTTGGTCTGGGAATGATAGGCTATACCCAAATTTAATCTCGAACCCCAAGCTGATCTATAAAGCTTTCCAAACTAGCTGAAGAAGATAAGATCACTATTGCTAACAATGCTGACTGGAACACCAAGCAGTTAGACAAACTCTCAAGAAAGCTCAGCCAAAGATGCTACAGAATGTATTGCCTTAACCAGAATAAGATGGGCGTTCTTGGTTAACCAATTCACAATCACCCATATTCCTTTAATTCTCTCTTTGGTCCTTGGCAAACCGTCGAAGAAATCCAAAGAAATCACTTCCCACTGGAACTTCCACTTCGGAACCTCCAAAGACTATAACAAACCGGCGGTCTTCTTCCGATCACCAACACTTGTTGGAAGATCGCACATCCAAAGATGAAAGCACCTACATCCTACTTCGTGCTTGGCCACTAGAAGAATCTCTTCATATCCATATATCTCTGTACACCCTGGGTTGGACACAACCTGGAGCGATGACTCCCTGCCAAAACTTCTTGCTTCAAAATCCAAAAATTTGGAACACAAATCCTTTCGATGATCCTCAATGTTTCCTTGACCATACATCTCAAAACTGGAACACTGACCATCATTGACTCACTTCATCCATCTCAGACACACACAAATGTTCGAGCAGATCTCAAATTTATTCTTGCCATCAGAGATAACTAGAACAGGCACACTAGTCATCCTTGCCTTCAAATCCGAGAAAATTTCTTCATACTCAGTTCCACTTGTATTCCTGTAGAACTCTGCCAAACCAGAAAGCTCCGGTTGCTTCTACTCCTGAATAGTAGCTATCTAGGCTGGATCAACAGAAATATCATCACCAAAACAAAATGCTTCATCAAAACCTCTAACTTGAACTCCAAATGTCGCAAGCTTTTCTTCTTAGACTTGGAGTAGACAAGAAAAACATTGATGAACACAAGAACAACTTATACCACACATCCCAAAAACTCGATTCATCAAATCCACATAGAATCTCAAAAGACTTATCCGTCTAGGTCACAAAGATAACAGCTGAACTCTAACTGGGAAAAACTAGGTTGAACAACAGGCACTGCTTCCGAAGCTAAGATGATCCAAATCTTTATCTCCCGATGAGAAAAACCTTCGCTCCCTTGGAACATCCGGAAAATTACTGACCACCTCGATGGACTTCACACCTTCTGGAGATGCCTCACTCCACGCAGAAGATGACTCAAAAGAACTCTGGCCTCATCGTAAGTCACTTTTGCGATTCTTCCCAACTCAGCCTCCAAAGATACAATCCTTGCTTCTTACATCAACATCCCAATACCATCTAACCAACCCAAATCTAAAACAAGATCAAAAACCCTTTAAATCAAATAAAAAGGGTCTCCAGAAGAACTATGGGGAAGACAAGAAAATCTTAAGTCTCTGCAGATCTGACCTATTTTGGTTACTCCATCTATAGGGACAGATACAAAGGTAGGAGGGCTAAGCAAACAAAGATAGAGATAAAACTCCTCTAGAACTCATGTTGGAAATCCTACAGATACCCAACAAATTTATATAAGTATATAGTTAAAAATTACAAATAAGCGCTCTCAAGATAGACACCACTCCAGAGCCTATGCATTATCTCAACCTATGCTCTGATACCAAGTGTGGCGACCCGCCTTTCTCACAACAGAAAGACGCATCATCATTAAGAAAGAAAGAGGTAGAAAAAGAATAGATAGAAGAAAAGAACACAACAATATCAGAATCTCACGACGGAACGAAACAAAATATAATATATAACATAACTATTACATAGTCATTTACATATCAGAGTTACACAGATACAACAACACAAGATAGACAGATATAAAAGTCTGTCTATTCTATAACTCAAATACAACACATACATCACAGAGAAACATCACAGTAGAAACACAATATAACTACAAACGTTGAAGCCTCCAGCTCCATATCCTCCAGAGTTCGTCAAAGCTAACCTGAATCCCTTGGCTACTCGTAAAAATTTGAGTACCCAAGAGTTTAAGAAAAACAGAATAAACTCCGGGTCAGACATGGGTCTGGTGTGAGTAAACGGTTAAAGTTGCTTAACTTTTAAAACCTTTGAAAACAAATGGTATCATGTAAGACACCCTACACATAAACATGGGTAAGTTTTTACCTTACGCTAACCAAAACATTTGATAGGAAATTCAGTGGTATTATAATAGTGTCTAGGGTTTTCAAATAAATAGAAAATAAACGAAATTGTTACATATATTAAATTCTAGCTACTAGACACAAAAGTGGGTAATATAATCAAAACCGTAAGGGCACGTAGGAAGAATGAGTTTCCATCAATGGAAGGGCTACTGGGGTACCGCCCGTCACAGTACGTGGCCTAGATCACCGTACCGAGGATCACTCCCGACCCCCTGCAACACAAAGCCGGAACCATTCCTTACTGAACAGTTTCGAACAAGACAACCCCGGCGATTCTAGCTAGCAACCGCCCACGCAGCCGAATAAAAAGGGACATCTAGACAGGGGTAAATCTCGTCCTACTTGGGCATGACCCACTTAGCCTTGCTGCACCTCCCTTGTTTTAGCCATTCCCGGTTGATGAGGCTTGAGGTTGCGATTACCTTTATAGAACACATCTATCTTGGAATGCTCATCGTCTACCTGACGATGTTCTGAAATCATTCAATCCATACAAGTTCGTTCCGGGTTCGAACGAAACCGAAGGCATTATTTCGTTACACTCATTTTGGAATCACCCTCAGAGTTAATGATAATAACCCTTGCACTCTGAAAACTCCATCTCGAACCTGAAAGTACTATCTCCGTTATACTCGTAATGGAATCACCCTCAGAGTTTTTAACGGCAGATAGTTCTTACACTTTGAGTCTTCAACTCGATCTTCAGTTGAATTTACGACCTAACGTTTAACTTAGATCGATGTGGTTTTCGGATAATCAAATTTGATACCCGATCTCGATCTCATCGAACCAAACGTGTCTTAAAGGCCAAGTTGTTTAAAGGTTTAAACAATTCAATTCGATTCAATGTAATACAATTCAATGCTGTGAATTCACACAGCATTAACACAGATAAATATCACACATTTATCATTAATATATCCAATATCATATCATAGAATGTCACAACATATCATCAATAGATGTCAATCCAATAGATATCATCTAATTCAGACATTCAACAAACAATCATCCATAAGCAAGCATTATCAATTCATATCATAATTAATTTAATTACTTAAATTAAATTAATCCCTTAAGAATCAATCCCTTAATCCTGCTCATATAATCATTAATTAATTACTAACCTTAATTAATTAATCCCTTCTTGATTAACTTAATTAATCAATTAATCAATCCCTAATCCCAGATTAATTATCCTTTAATTATCAATTAATAATCCTTAATTATTAATTGATCTCCTTTAATACAAAGTAATTAATCCTTAATTATTTCATAATCAATTAATTAACCTTTAGTTAACCGATTAATTATTCACCAATTATCGATTAATATCCTTAATTATTAATCAATGTCTCTTAATACAAATTAATTAATCCATAATTACTTTTTATAATTAATTAATTAACCATTAATTAACTAATTAATTATCTCTTAATTATTATTAATAAACCTAATTATCAATTATTAATTAACAACTTAATTACAGATTAATTACTCCTTAATCATCAATTAATTAACCATTTGCTTAATCCTTAATTAACTGTTAACTTATCCTTAATTAACAGTTAATCAATCCTTAATTACCATTTGATTAATCCTTAATCACATTTGATTAATCAAGTAATTATCACTTAACAACTTCTTAATTAATCCTTAATTGCGGATTAATCATTATTAATTATTAATTAATTAAACCTTAATTATTAATTAATAAAACTTACTTACAAATTAAGCACTTCTTATTTACTAATTAAGTATACTTTATTTACTTAATTAACTACTCAATAATTTCTTAATCAATCAATTTTAATCACTAGATTAATTAAGTTTAATTACACTTAATTACTTGATTTATTAAGCTCTGATCATTAATTAATAATCTAGTTAATGATCTTTTAATTACAATTTAATTAATCTTAAATTAATTAACCTTTAATCCTTAACCATTTAGTAATCAAGTAAATTATTTTTCCTTAATTAATTTCTTAATCAATCCTTTATAATTAAACTAATTAATTAAACTTAATTTCTTTAAATTAACTTAATCAAAATTAAGATATTAAAACCTTAATTATGATAAAAAATTATCTTATAAATGCTTTAATTATATTTACATCATTTATCTTATAATTATCTTTACTTAATTAAATTATTAATTAAGTTTTTAGAATAATGCAATCATTTAACTTGATAAATTAAAGTTATCAAAACGCAATTTTAAATAACTTAAATATTTATCAGTTTATAGTTTTAAAATCTAGTTTCAATTTGAATTTAAAGCTTGTCATATTTTTTATAAACCTTTATAATTACTTCGTAACTCAATTTTAAAATCACTTTAAATTACTTAACAAATTTATCAAACTTCAAAATTTCCTAATCAAAATATTTAAGAAAACATTTATTAAATATAAAGTAGTTTATATGAAAAAAGTTTTAATCCAATTTAAATTTTAAATTTCAAAAAAAAAACTTGTTTTCAAACTTTTTAAAATCTTCACAACATATAGCTTCGGGTCATACCCGAATGCCACTCGGGTTTAAACCCGAGTTTTCTTCCTCTTCTCCCCATTACCTTACCTTTTGATTTTAAAACTTAGAACCTGTCTACATTAAAATCAGAAGAAGCAAAATACTCACGTTCCCGAGGACGTACTCGAGAAAACTGCTGAAACCCCAGAGTTTTCCCCTAGAACCACTTCCTTTGCCTAATCACTGATACCAACCCCCCAATGGTGCACCTACACAGGTAATCGCGGCGATACTGACCACCGCCAATGCCTTCAACCTTTCGACGATCATCCCCTCTTACAATTCGGACCCCCAATTCTACACTACAAAGCCCTAAACGAAATCGAACTACTCTTATCGAATACTGGAAACCATAGCATCACCTGAAACTTCACAGAACCCTCGACTCCGATCATCGGAGAGTATGCAACCACGGCCACACACTCATAAGCCTTCCACGCTACTTTCCTCTCATTCTCGAGTAACTCGAACAACCCAAGACGCCACAATAGCCTAAATCACAACCATGAGAAAAACTGGGTGTTAAACCCTACATTAATCAATTTCTGATGGCATGGTGATTAATAAAATCACACGCCATTTTTGCCTGAACCCCCATTACCTCCTCCACCTCCAGTAGTATTCCCGACCACCCCAAATGTTCGAACCTCCGGAAATCACCCAAAACCCATTTTCCAGTAAACCCAAAGTCCACATCCATTCCAACATTAAAAATTTGGATTTTTGTTTTAAAAATCATAATTTTAAACGATGATATGAGATATATACATGAATTAATATAACACAATATTTGATTTATTACATTATACAAGTTCCCACTACATTTTCTTGTTTACAGGAAATTTTCCAAACTTAAATTACTTAAACATATTTTCATAATCCAGATGAGTTTAAACTTGACTAATTTATTTGAAACCGAAAGCTTCAAAGTGTGTAGATGGGAAATTTTTTGAATTTTGGTTTTTCTTTGTAATCAGGTATGAACAAAGATGCTCAAAAATGCAGATTCAAATGCATCCATATCTACAGATTTCATACTACTATCTACACATGCAGGCATCATTATCAATTCTTGCTTTTCATATTATTTTTTTACAATTTAAATCTTGTTGTTTTAAACAAATTTTGTTTAAACATCTCAACATAAAACCAACCAGAGTAGTAACTAACTGATTTTAAATTTATTTTACACCCTGTAGTTTCAAAAACAGAAAGAAACTGACATGCACACACATTAACACATTCATATATATATATATACATATATATATATATATATGTATGTATGTATGTATATATATGTGCAGTAATACCACAAACAAGCATCATTATCACAGTAATTACTTAAGCAACAATATTAACCTACTTAAGATTTAAATTTAGATGTTTACTTACTTTTTTTTTGAATTTGCAAAGAGTTCTGGAAACTGGATGGAACTGAAGCCCCCTTTTTTTTGAAAATTTGAAAAATGTGGTTGCTTTTGACTTATTAAGTTTGTATTGCTTGATTCCTGAAAGCTTTGATTTCTGATACTTGTCTTTGCTTTAAGACTTTGATAATTTGTTGGGTTGCCAAGTTGTATTTACACTTGAAACTTGATTCATAGACTTGTAGTTTTGAAAAAAACTACAGGCTTTTGATTAATGCTTGATACAAGAGGTTACTGGGTTTCAAAATCTGATGTTTTGATTTGCCGTTGAGATGATTACAGGCTTGATAAAAAAGTATTACAGGGTTTTGCTTTTGAGGATTTGGGTTGAAGATTTACTACAAGTTTTTGAGGAAATTACAAGCTTGCAGTTCTGGAAAGAATACTACAGGATTAAAGAAAATGTTTGATTTTGCTTTGAAAAATGATTTTTTTTGTTTGAGGAAGTTACAGATTTTTGTTTTCAGTTTGAACTTTTGAAAAAATGTTTTCAGTTTGATTTGGGAAATGGAATACAAAGAGTGGCCATTAATTTCTGAATTGAAAGAAAAATAATGAAGAAAGAAAGGAAATTTATATGATGTAATTTGTGGTTTATTAAAATTAAAGAAAAAGAAAATTAGAAAAAGACACTTGTTCAAATTTTGTTTACATTTGTCATAAACCATTGCTTAACTCATAACCCGTGTATTCAATGAGTTTTAGAAATGAACACATGTCATTCCTTATTTTTAAATTATTTTTAGATGATTTCAAAAGCCTTTATTATTAAATTTCCTAATATGTATATGCTTTTATAAATTTATAAATGTTTTTTCTTATTTTATAAAAAAATAAAACTTTAAAAAGAAAATCAAATAAAAACTAACTAGATTCTTAATAAATCATACAAAATTATTTGATCCATTTTGAATGCTAATTTAAATGCTTTTTCCAACTTATTTACTATTAAACAAATATTTTCCAAATTTATATAAATAAAATTCTTTTGTTTTAAATTAATGTAAAACAAATCTTATTTTTAAATAAAAACTTTATTCATAAATCCTTTTATGTACAAAATTATTTTCAAGATATAAATTCTTTTTAAATTACAAATTTCAATTCAAATTTCAAATTTTAAATCCAAATCCAATTTAAACTTAAATTTAAAATCAAATCAAATATATCTATATTAGATTAAACAAACACATTATTAAATTTAGAAATATTAAATTCTAATTTTAAAGTCAACTTTTAAATAAATATATAATTATATAACATTTATTAAATTGAAATGTTAAGCCTATTAAAGTCAAATTTATAAAATAACACAAATTAAATAATTATTCTATTTAAAATCAATTTATATCTAAATTTAAAAACATCACATAAATTTTATTTTGTTTATTTATATTTGAAGATAACAATTTTATCAATTTTAAATGATCTAATTAAGAGATTATCACATTTTAAATTCTTCGAAATTCTGGAATATTACATCCACTGACTATTAATCCTAAGAAAAACTTGTTGGTATGTGACAAAAGTGCATCGTACATATAAAATAGTAGTATAGGACAGCATACATTGTCATTTTTACATTATGTTACCACATTTTTCTTATAAAATGACTCGATACGTAAAACTCTATATGTAAGGTTTGAAATGCAGCAATGACACAACTGTGAATTCTCAAGAAAAGCTTACCATCTCCCTGCTATCAAGAGCAAACTCATCGAAAATAGTCATCCTTAAATTACACTATTTCTTGATTTCAAGTTCTGAATGTGAAATTCTATGCTTATGGTCGTAAGGAACCATTTAAAGTGCAGCCAACAAAAGATACAATGCTAGCAATTGCAAATTCTTCTATGTCAAATTCTTATAATAACTTTTCTACAAAGTAAACGCTTAAGCTAGGCATATGCCTGGTAAAGGTGACTGTCCACGACCCAAAATATCTCGATAATGTTAGCATAATACAGTGTAATCATCAATGGCTTTGGGTTCTTCTTTACCATATTCATTAAATTATGATTATCCGCCATAGAGCGGAATGCTTCATAAAGAAGAACTGTTAATAAAAATTTGATCAAGGGTGGGCAAAGTAACAAAAAAATAATGGTAAACGAAAAGAAGCAGTTAGTGATGAAGAAAAAGCGAGTGATGACAATCCACAAGCTCATCATAGAGCCAGACTATTGCTACTTTAAGTTGTTCTACTAAAGTTTCCAGGTAAAGTAGCTATTAGATCAGGCCCATCTCTTTGATCTTTCTATTTGTCTAACTTGGCAAGATGGGTTTTTATGATCTCACATACTCTTCGAAAGTCATTTTGTACCACTTTCAAAATTGGAAAGCTCGATGTGCAGTCATTTATTCAGTAGACATTTTGCTTTATTCTAACTTTATTAAAATATGGTTATAACACAAATAATAGTGAAAGGGAATGTATGCAAACTAAAATTATTGAAACTAATTGAATTGGAAAAAAAACCTTGATCTGAAGAATTATCAAGCAGAATATCAAATATGAAGAGAAAAAAATTGCCAATCATAAGCGAAGTTATAATTTATTTTCATACGCACCTATGTTGATAAAATAAATGTTTTGAAAGCCATTTTGCTATTTTGAACAGCTGTGAGCTACACATATTGTGGAAATAGTTGCTTAAACGAAACACATGTGGTTGGTTTGTTCTATGATTTATATATAAAATTAGTAATAAAATTAAGTTTGCAAAGACATAGCTATATACTGTTATATTTAAAATTCTTCCATAACATATAATGCACTGACAATGTTGATTACTTACATGAAGTAATGAGAACAACGTCTATAAAATGTCAAACTTAATTTATTTTTGAATACCAATATATTTTACCTTAAAATTAGTGATGCTCTGGAAGTTTTTGGTTAAATATATGTTAGCATGTGATTGTTTTTCATTTTAAAAATTGTGATAACTAATATATCCAAACTCGGCAATGCGTTCTTTGAGGGATGAAGTATTGTGAAGATCCAAACAACAACCAATAGGTATTATAACTAAATAATGCTTGTTCCAAGAAATTACATGGAGTGATTAATAACCTTTTCTTTTGCATCTGTTAAGTTAATTAAAAGTGAAAAATTAAAAGAATGATCTTATTAAGGTCATCAAGGTAGACTACATGCAATATAATATGATAATTTAAGAGCATAACTTGCATTTAGGGTGCGTTGTCTGCATATTATGGGAAAAATCAATATGAACCCTTGACCAAAAGATCTAATTTCACAAAGGACAATCTTTAAACAAAATCATGCAGTATGTTAAGTGATAACATAATCACCATTTTAGGAAGGTAGTTAATCATTGTATATATTTGTTCTTAGAGTTTCGTTCACATTTGTTTCATTTTTATATTTCCATCCTGTACAGTTGTATAAATAGCAAACCATGTATCCTGTTGTGTTTGTTGAATGTCATTTCCCTTTTATGCTTAAATCATATTCTCGTTCATGGTATCAGAGTTGTTGCCCAATGGCGAGCAGATCATGAATTCAAATCATTCGACCAAATCTCAGATCTACTTTCTTCCTCATCAATTTCCTCAAAATCTCAGATCTACTTTCAGTCATTCGATCGAAATCATATTTTCCCCTCTCAATCTATTTCTTCTGCTTGTGGATCTAAACCTTATTCCTCTCCTGCTTGACGTAGATCCAACTTTTCGCCATGGCCAATGACGATAGCTCAACATCGCCAATCTCAGCTAACACTTCCACCAATCAATCTACAAAAACTCTAGAAGAATCACTTAAATCCATCATCAATCCGCAAACTCAATTAATCACCATCGCTTTTGATGAGAATAACTTTCTCATGTGGAAATTTCAGATCGAAATGGCTATCAAGGGTTACCGTTTACACAAGTTTATTGATCCAACTACCGAAGTACCTCAGCAATTCACAAATCAGAATGATCAACTCACTATCAACACCGAATATGTGATCTATCAAAGACAGGATAGCCTATTATGCTCGTGGCTCCTCTCATCTATCAGCACAGATTTGATGTCACAGGTTATCGGTTGCAAAACATCACTGGAAGTCTGGAACGCCATATATCAGAATTTTAGTTCTCAAACCGTTGCACGAATTATGCGCTACAAGCGACAACTGCAAACTGTCAAAAAGGATAACATGAAGATAAGGGAATATCTGAGCAAAATAAAGAACATATGTGATCTACTTGATTCTTCTGGTCACTAGGTGAGTGAAACTGAACAAGTCCTGGCAATACTGAATGGTCTTGATGATAACTTTGAAGCAGTTGTTGCCGTGATCTCTTCAAGAGAAACCACTCCTACAGTTCTGTATGTCACTTCTATACTCTTAGCACATGAGGGTAGGTTGGAATAAAAGAACACCTCCTAGGAAGAGTTCTCTATCAATTATGCTGCTGCATCAAAGAACAAGAACAATTATCAACCTGAAACAAAATCCAACTATAGTAGAGGGGGTCAAACTGGACGTAACAGTCAGGGATGTGGAAGAGGTTGTACTTTCAGTAGAGGAAGAGGTAAAGGAAGGAGTAATAATAATCGGCCAAAATGTCAGATATGTGAGAGGATTCGACACACGGCTTTGAGATGCTATTTTAGATTCGATTCGAACTACACTAGAAACCAACAAAACTCACCAAATCAAAACTCCACCAAACCATATCCATACACTGTCAATCTAAGTCATGCTCAAACTGACACCGGGTATAACTCTAGAAATCAAATCTCATCAGCTGGAAATCAGGAAATTCCTGCTCGAAATGAAGACATTCAAGATGAGGCTTGGTTCCTGACTCGGGTGCCACTCATCACATGACAAACAACTTGCAGAACCTAAACCTTGGAGGAACTGCATATAAAGGTAAAAACTCTGTTCACTTAGGTAATGATATGCCACTTAGTATCACTCACATTGGCCATGCTAAATTTGAATCCAACTGTAAAGATAAGACACTATTGCTCAAAACCTTACTTAGAGTTCCTCAAATCAGCAAGAATCTCATCAGTGTATCAAAGTTTGCAAGTGACAATGATGCTTATTTCGAATTTCATCCACATATATGTGTAATAAAAGATAATGTCAGTGGAGACACACTTTTGCAGGGGAGCTACATGAAGGCCTATACAAGTTTGATATTAACACGAGTCTGAAAACTGCTAATGCAAAGAAGATAGCATGTTATAGTTCAACCACCAATAAGAACGAAGAAGAGTATAATATTTGGCATAGAAAGCTCGGACACCCCAATGTAAGTGTAATGAAACAAGTGTTAAATAAAGAAAATTTGACGCACCTGTGTTCTGTAATTCCACGCATTTGTACTCAATGTCAGCTAGGCAAGAGCCATAAGCTACTGTTTAACTCTTCACAAACAACATATCATAACCCTCTTGAATTGATAGAGTGTGATCTCTGGGGACCAGCACCATTAAATTCGGATTATGGGTTTA
Source organism: Allium cepa (assembly GCA_030765085.1). Lineage (NCBI taxonomy): Eukaryota > Viridiplantae > Streptophyta > Magnoliopsida > Asparagales > Amaryllidaceae > Allium > Allium cepa. The sequence continues at coordinate 163,182,875 of CM060945.1, read as the reverse complement.
AGTATTATATCACGTTTGTTGATGCTCATACGAGATACACTTGGATTTATTTTTTTAAATTAAAATCTGAAACCTACAATGCCATAAAACAATTTGTGGTGCAAGTCGAGAGACAACTAGAAAGGAAACTGAAAAATTTTCAAATAGACGGTGGCACAAAATTTAAACCGTTAAGAGAATTTTTCAATGAAAGAGGAATAATACATAGGTGCACATGTCCACACACTTCACAACAGAATGGAATTGTCGAACGTAAGCATTGGCACATCACAGTAATGGGATTAACACTCTTGGCACAAGGGAAAGTTCCCTTGAAATTCTGGGTTGAAGCATTTTCTACTGCTGTTCACTTGATTAATATTTTACCAACAAGTATTGAAAAATAGAAGTCCATCTGAAATGTTGTATGGAATGAAACCTGATTATAAGAGACTAAGGTATTCGGTTGCCTATGTTTCCCACTCTTGAGACCATACAATCAGCATAAATTAGATTTCAGATCCTTAGAGTGCACTTTTATCGGCTATGGAACAAATCATAATGGCTATAAATGCCTAACTAGCGAAGGAAGAGTGATAACATCCAGGCACGTTATGTTCAATGAACACATTTTTCCGTTTGCCAACAAGCAATTCAATGTTACCAAAAAGGTCCTAAACCCCTATAAATCAATACCTCATATACCACTGTATCCAATTAACGAAAGTGAGAAATCACCATCAAATACTTCCAATGAATTCACACAAATTGCCTCACCAACCACATCTCCCACAAATTCACCATTCACAAGTTCCAGTAACCATAATCAAACATCATGCAACAACATTGAACCTGACATTGAAGAGACTGCTGGAAGCAACAACCCACCAATGCGAACTAGACCAATTAATCAGATTATAAATACCACTCAAGAAGTCACAACAACTGAAAAAGAGAATCAAGCAGAAGGACATCACATGATCACAAGATCCAAGAGAGGTATCTTTAAAACGAAAGTTTCTATTGTTCAGAATTCAAAAGAAGAGCCAACAAATTATGAGGATGCTCTAAAGCATTATGAATGGAAAAGGGCAATGGAAGACGAATATAATGCACTAATGAATAATAAAACATAGAGCTTGGTTAACCTACCCAAAAACAAAGCTGTTATAGGGTGTAGATGGACATTCAAGCTGAAGCGTAATGTAGATGGTACTATATTGAAGCATAAAGCATGATTGGTGGCTAAGGGATATACACTACAACCGGGTTTTGATTTTAAGGAGACCTTCTCTCCAGTTGTGAAACCAACTACTATCCGGGTCATTCTTACTCAAGCATTGCACAACAATTGGTCAGTAAGGCAACTAGACGTACACAATGCATTCCTTAACGGAGAGCTTGAGGAAGAAGTATATATGATACAACCTCCAGGGTTTGAAGAGACTGAAAAGAAGCAACTGGTATGCAAACTACACAAGGCACTGCATAGCCTAAAGCAAGCACCCAGGGTTTGGTTCGAGAAGTTGAAAATAACTCTAATCAAATTGGGATTTAGTCCACTGAAATCAGATAATTCTCTATTCATGAGAAAAACCGATCACTGTACTTTATATATTCTCAATACGTTGATGATTTCATCATCACAGGAGATAGTAGCAGTGAAATTGATAAACTGATTTCATATCTGAACGAAAATTTCAAAGTCAAGGACCTTGGACAACTAAATTTCTTTTTGGGGATTGAAGTGAAGAGACTGAAAAATGGTGAACTTTATCTTAGTCAGACCAACTACATCGAAACAATACTTAGGAGAGCAGGAATGAGTGAAGCAAAGGCAACCAACACACCAATGACCAGTAATCTTCAACTATCGAAAAATGCAGGAATACCACTGGATAACCCTCAACATTACAGGAGCATTGTAGGGGCATTAAAGTACACTACCATCACCAGACCAGACATTTCATTTAGTGTAAACAAGGTATGCCAGTTCATGCAGCATCCAACAACTGATCACTGGAAAGAAGTGAAGAGAATCTTACGATATCTGGCTGGAACAAAGAGGCACAGATTGATACTTCACAACAGCAAGACACTGAACATAAGTGCTTTTGCCGATGCCAATTGGGGGGCAGATAGAGATGATAGGCGTTCTGTCAGTGGCTATTGCATATTTCTTGAAAGAAACATTGTATCATGGTGCTCGAAAAGCAGCCAACCGTCTCTAAGTCAAGCACAGAGGCAGAATATAGGAGCGTGGCTGGAGCAGTTGCAGAAATCATATGGCAAGTCATTATTAAGTGAAATACCGGGGAAGAAGATCGAGGCAGCAACTCTGTGTTGTGATAATGCCAGTACTATTTCTCTGGCAGCTAATCTGGTGTTACATTCAAGGACAAAGCACATCGAACTCGATTTGTATTTCGTAAGAGAGCAAGTAGGAAGAGGTGAAATAGTTATAAATCATATCCCAGCCTTATACCAGCGAGTAGATATACTGACGAAGGCATTATCTCAGGTGTAATTTACTCGATTAAGAAGAGGGCTGAATGTAGATGAGTATGAAGACAAAGAGAAGAAGTTAGAGAAAGAAGGGATGAAGAGGAGAGTTCATTTTGAGGGGAAGAGTTAATCACTGTATATATTTGTTCTTAGAGTTTCGTTCATATTTGTTTCATTTTTATATTTCCAGCCTGTACAGTTGTATAAATAGCAAACCATGTATCCTGTTGTGTTTGTTGAATGTCATTTCCCTTTTATGCTTCAATCATATTCTCGTTCAAAGGTGGATAAATAAATAAAAAAGTAAGTAGATTAGAAGAATCAAAACATTATATACAACCGAGTCTGTAATATAACTTGGGTTGTTCTTGTATTTAGGTTTCCAAGCCATGCATTATTTTGGATGCCATGATTATAAAGAACTAGCAAGCTAAGACATATGCAAATAATCTTTTTAAGTGCCTTTTCACGTTGATTCTAAAATAAAAACAAATATTGGTCTGAGGAATTGATCTTATGGGAACTACACCGGAAGAACATAACATTATCCATTTGGGTATTAATGTTTCGCTGAATATTTAATTATTATGCAACACATAAAAATTTGTGCAATGTTTTCTTTCATATTTCATTTAACTTAAGGAGTTTTCCAAGAACTCAGGCTTGGGTAGAACTATCATTTAGTTCCATATAAGACTGAGGTATGAAACATACTGCACTTTCAACAACAATGCAACACAAATCATATAAATGGATTTATAGAGGAAATATAGTGGTCATAATATTCTATATACAAAATTACAAGTTTCTTACATAAGACAGTTAACCTTTAAATATCGCACATAAGTAGAACCAAAATATACAAAGAAAGACTGAATAATATTCAAGATCTGTTTCTATACTAGTTCAGGCTTTAGTAAAAATAAGATAAAAGGTGGAACATTATCTTTCTCTGCAAAGAGTTACAACTAAATTCTTGGTCGATTTTCAATCTTAAGTTTCACTTTCCAACCATGACTGGTTTACAGATCCCAACAAGTTATAATTCCTATCTAACCATGGAGTCACGAGTTCCCTATCTAACCTATCATTTCCTTCCATTCCACTGTTAAATGAAGAATTCTAGTTCAAAAGGATACTAATTTTTCTTGCGTTGGGACTGGCCCGGGAAGTATCGACCGAAAAAGCAATCGGCATTCGACAGGGGCGATTTGAAGATGAGTGAAAGCGAACATGATCAAATTTAAAATACCGAGGAACTTTTTGGGAGAAAAGAAATTTGGGGGGAGGAATTTCTGAGAATTTGGTAATAGCGAATAGAAGGGTTTCATCCTTTTAGGAGAGTTTGAAGGGAGTGCAAAAGCTCATCGAGGAACAATTCTCATAGAGGAACAATTCTCGCCGGCCGTCTCAGTGAAATTAAAATACGACATTAAAACGCAGGAGGTAGAAATATGCTTTCAAACTTTATTCCAACTGTGTTTTTGCTCTGTTGTTTGGATATAACTTTGAGACATCATAGTTTTCTCATATCTTATTCAAATTGTGTAATTCTTTTTTCAGCTAAAGTATAATTATTGAACTTATGCATGTCAGATTTCAGGTCATTCCGATCTCCGTAGCCGATAAAAACATGTTGTCAAACTTCGAATCAGTGCATGTTTTTCTCCAGCCATTTATGGTATAATATGGCTGTGAGTTCAACTTTGTGATATTATATCTACTCCGTTTCTTATCCGATTGTGAGTACAACTTTGTGAGTACAACTGTTGGGTCCTATTTCTTATATTGATGTTTTCTTGATTTTCTTGTGACGATTTCTAGAATTTTGATGATTTATAAATGTTTTCACCATAGTCGCCTTTGTTGAATTATCTATTTAGCCTGAGTGTTATAGTATTGACTATATGGTGGTTACATTCGGAGTTTTGAACTCTTAGTTGAGTTCTATTTATATTGTGATTCATATTGTCATTCTTTGGCCTTTTTGAGATTTGTATACGCCGATGAGATGAGGCGTATATTTGTGAATAATTGATTTGTTGTTGCTTAACTTAGCTATTATATAGCTAATGAATAAAGCCGATGATATGAGGCATTTGTTGTACTTAGTAGTGTTTATTGATGGGTCTATCTCTTTCAAGGGCATACATTTAGAATACCTCATTGAATTAATGACATGCTCTTATCATGGTTTCTTCTCATTCGAGAGGATTCTCCACCCTTTACCTTATGATTCATATTATCATTTATTTTACTAAACTGATGTTTTAGCCAGACTGGCCCATGTATTTTATACTCGGGTCAGACCGAGTTGTTTCAGGTTAGAAAGCTTTTGGACTTACCTTTGCTTTCGTGCTCCCGCTTGGATGTCTATTTATCTTCTTTTGTTGTTATAGCATTTTGTTTGAATTTGATATGTATATTTTTGACTCGTTGTATATAGTGTGGTCTTCAAACCACTTACGATGTATCATTTTGTATCGTACTGTAATGTACCGGTGTATATGTGTGTGTGTGTGTGTTTCTGTTTATTATTCTGTGATGTGTTGTACATTTAGTTGTTATATTTTGTTCTGATAGATCCATTAGGCACCTGTAGTTTTGTATTAAACACTTATTGAATATGTCGATCCACTTGGGATGGACAAAAAAATGGAGCACCAAATCGATGTATTTAATGGATGTTTAAGACAAAGCTATGGATGATCGCTCCGAAATAGCCCTATTCTCCGCATTAGCAGACAGTATTATCCAGTAATACTCTTTGTTAATATGGGTCTCGAGATAAGGCGTCATAGCTTGGTATTAGAGCTAAGTTCAGAACAAAATATGATAAACTCAGAACAGAACATATATTAAGGTACGTGGGAGTATAATATAAGTGTTACAAATTCCCCAATCATCGTGTCCTTAACCTATTCGTGTCCTTTATGATAGATATAAGTTGGAAATATGTCTAGGAATATATTTTATTCTGTAGTATTCCATAATTGGATTATTGATATCTCATCCTAAGAATAATCCTTATCATGATTATTTATTCTAGTTCTCTTCGATACGGGTGCTTGATACACATTCGTATCGAAGGAGCTTGTTGATACCGTTGGATGTTTCTTATCTTCTTATTTCTTTGAGGATTGCAAATCCTAATAAGGGGATCCGCAATACTTGGCATGATGTATGAAAATTTAGAGATTGTTCCTGGTAGTTTTTCTTTCCGTGCGAATTTGCATGTTATTTACTATCTTGAGTTTGGAATGGTTTTGCAAGCCAATCCTATGTTCTATATGGATCATATATTTTAGGCATCCTAATTCAGCTGATTTTTTCCTCTTGTTCTTTAGAATATTGATGATAATTCCAAAGTATCTTTATTCATTCATGAGTTTCGAGGTGGTGATGACATATCTCGAATTCCTATTGTTTGTGCTTTTGTAGATATGTGTGAGTCCGTTTTGAGCTTGCTACCGAATCGGGAAATCGAGCTTTGTGTTGGCCTCATTTCTGGTTTTAGCCTTTTGGTTATCCTATTACGAGGATGTTTACTAAGGAAATGAGGCGATTAATTAAATTTAATTGATATTATCGTTCTTGCTTCTTTCGAGATATCCTCTTAGGATACTCATTCGTTTATATACCTTGTGATATTACTTTACTCGAAATAATTATATGGTGTTAGTGTTATTTCTTCTCATCCGAGAAGATATCTTACCCTTATACTTTCTCTTCGTCTTAGTCCTCCAGAAAATAGTTTTAATATACTGAAAAGCTCAGACGGACCCGAGCGTAATGAAAAGCTAAAACACTCGAGTCGGAACTAAAAGATCTTATGTAAGTCAAATAAAAATAAATAAAATAGAACAATTAGTGCAATAGTTTCGTAGATGTTATAGGATTTTCATCTCCTATCAAGTGTACAACGTGACTATAATAATTTAAAGGGTTTCAAATAATTTCGAAATATTAATCTTAACCATCTAACTAAAACAAATCCGAAGTTTAACGTAGCCTTTACATAAATTTATTCCAATCCATAATCCAATTTCAAGCATATGTGTGTGTGTGTATCATCAACAATATCGTAATAATATTCTCAAAATTTCAAATCAATGAAAACCGCTTGGGTCAACTTTTCAATCCATAACGATTTTCCTCTAATCTAGAAGATCGTTCGGGTATGTATCATTTCAACCCATAGTGAACTTGCAGTACTATAACGATATAAAATACAACATCCATTCATCCAATATCAATAATCAATCATCTATCACAGTCATCATCCAAATCAATCAATAAACATCAATAGATAAATTGAAATCAACAACAGGTATTTAACTAGCAATTTAAATTCGATAATGAATTAAATAACGATTTAATTTAAATAAATTCAAATTAACCGAGATGGTGATTTAAAATATACCAAGCATTCATAAATAAATTTCCAACGACATCATAAATCTATTTTAACAAACATAAGAAGTTTTAGAAGTTGTGAGTGTGTTAAAATACTCACCTTTGAATTTAAATTGAATTTAAATCCAATTTAAACCCACCGTCGAAATAAAATGTATTTTCTTCCAATTATATACTTGATATAATCTGATTATATTAATTGATCAATTTGATTAAAAGTATATTTAATAGAAAAATCTATAAATCGTATACTTTGTGATAGTAGTTACAAAGTGTTGTAACCGTGAATAATTTATCACAACGAAACAAATATACCATTTTAAATGATCCTAGTCAAGATGCATCGAGACTGGATATCGATGTATCAGTTGAGACTGGAGTACGTAACGCTCTCCAAATGTTGGGAAGTGTATTACTCATGACCGCGGGAGGCAACTAGGGGTTACGTATTAGTAGTTATTGGATAACTGTGGAAGGACTTACTCGATAGTTTTCTGTTGGTTAATATAACTAAGGTCAAATAGAAAATATCAACTAGACTGATTTACATAGTTCTCTCGACTTGAGAATACCGTGGATCTTCAATATGAAAGCTTGGCTTTGATTATATCCAAATCATAGCATAGCGTTCCTTGAGTGACTATAGTTGGGACAAGTGGAAGTATTAAAAGTGAAGCACTATTCAACAGAGATTCATCTCCTCAGTTATATGTGGTTAGTATCACAGTCAACTCAAGTCAACTCAAAGTCAAAGTCTCTGGTTAGAGAATTTCGGTTAATAATAATTGTTATCATTGAACCAATGACATTGTATTTATACTACAAAGTTGAATGTGGATGAAGCTGGAATTTTGACCATTACCAAATTCTATAAGTCCAAAGTGATATAGTTTTGATGAAGAGAATTGGTGTAAACAAATGTCACAACCGGGTAAAGCTTATTAAACCAAAATTGGATTTTGCCGCAAATGAGTAAGTGATAAATTTGGCCATAATGTCACATCACCTGCTAAGTGACGTGTAAATGTTAACATTAGAATAGTTCAATGTTGATCGCTGATCAAATTTACACCCAAGAGTTACACAATCGAAATGATGAATTCAATTATGCCCGAACAATTTAAATAATTTATAATTATTATAAATTAGTTAAATTAATCAATATTTATGAAATATTAATTATAAAATTTGAATATGATTTGAGTAATAAATAATGTTATATATACTTATAACAGTTATAAATATATCGATTGATATACAATAAAAGCGAATAAATTAGATTTACTTGCATAGTATTTGGCTTGGGCTTAGATGGGTTTAAGGTCCATCATTAAGGCTGCAAAATTTTAGTTTTGGGAAGGTCTAAGGTTGGCTAAAACATAAGGAATTGGCTTGTAGATAATGGGTTGAGATAAATTGAGAATGAATAAAAAGGTTTTCCTCGTCTCTCTAACAAAGCCCTACATACACACACACACACACATACATACATACATACATATGGTTAAAACGTAGCTCTCAATCCACTCCAAAATTCTCAAATATATTTCAAATTAAAATGATATTATTCACTAGTTAGAAGTTGGTGATTCCGTACATGCAATCTGACGAATCAAGACCTAAAAGGAAGGAAAGTTATTGCTTCAACGTGGATTCAAAGTCATCATTAAATTAGTAATTTGAATTCATATTACAGTAATTAATTTATATCCTATGATCCTATAATGAGCAATTTCATATCCGTTTGAATATATTGCTACTATATGTTTAATTTGTTAGAACCTCAATTGTTGGATTTTAATGGCAACAACTATACAATTATGCCAAAGAATCTCTAAGCTAATTTGCAGGTACATGAGCATCAAAAAGAGATAAGCAAATACATTCAAAATGAAAATACACAATATAAAAAGGATGAAAGTATACATATGGAGATACAAGAAGAAATATACACGATGGAGACAAGACGAAGGTGACAAACAAAGTATTATTAGTCATATAATGTTGTGTCTTGAGTTTACAAATGTTAAAATCTTCTCCAAATGGTATACACACATATACATTCATATTTTAAATGAAAAATCAAGTTTTCAAAAATTGCATGAAGCGAGACTCGAACCCAAGTCTCTAGTTTAGAAGGCAAGTGCTCTAACCAAATGAGCTATGATACTTTTTGTTACAGGCTAAATTCAGACGTCTGAAATACTTCATTCAGACGGCTGAATGCTGAAACAAGAATATTGTTCCACAATTTTCAGACGTCTGAATGAAAATATTCAGATGTCTGAATAAGGCCAAAAATAGCCTATTTCCTTACTGTTTGCATATTAATCCAATTCAGAAGTCTGAATTTTTTTATTCAGACGTCTGAATATTTTTAACTGCTATTTTCTTGAAAAGACACTTCTCTTCACCAAGAGAAACATTTTAAAAAATCAACAGTTGCATCGGTTCTTTTTAATATAACTTTTCATTTATAGATGCAACTCTTTATATACTATAAATAGAATACATAATTCAACAAACAATTAACCGAAATTGAATTTACTTTTAGCATTCTTGAACTCTCATCTATTCTCAAGCTTTCAAATTGCATTCAAATTGCTTAGATACTTTGATCATTAATCTCTTTATCTTCCACAATTCTCTAAGCACATCACACTATATATCATAAAGGAGAAGACTATAGGAAGATTGTACTTAATTGACTTATCAATGTTATTTAAGAACACACTACGGTCAGATACATTTGTTATTTGTAAAGAATTCATGTTTAGTTGCTCAGGCAGTTGAAGTCCTATTCGGTTGCTTAGGCGGGTGAAGTCTTGTTCGGTTGCTCGGGCAGTGTAAATCTGTTCCTCCGGATTAAGTGAGGGTTGTTGTAGTTGAAATTCGAGAAGTAGTCTGGGACTGGATGTAGAACGGGAAGTTCGAACCAGTATAAAAATTCCGGGTGTGCTTGTTTTATTTTACTTATTCACTTTACTATAGTAACTTAGTTTATTTCCGCACTTGTTTAATATAATTCATATAGCACGATCCGCATGGTAATTTTCATTTGGTATCAGAGCCTGGTATTCTAGAGATCGTAACAACAACCTAGACTAAATGGCTACAAAGAGATCTAGTCAAGACAATAAGAAGAGGAAGAGCAATAAAGAAAAATCAAAGGAGCAAACAAACAAATGCTTCATGGCAAAAGATAATGAGGTTAGTGATCTAACTTTTGATGATATGACAGAAATAAATTCAGAACTTCTAGACATTTTAAAAAGTCTCAAAAGAAAATATAAGGAAGCCCTGGAAAATCAAAAGAAAGCAGAATTTGAAAAAGATATGTTTAAAGACGAGAAGAGAATATTAAAAGAAGAACTTGAGAAAATTCAAGATTCGGAAAATTCTCAACTCGCTCTACTAAGTCAAGAAACAGAAGCTCAAAAAGAAAAGAATAATGCTCTAGCTTCTAAGAATCATAAGTTAAAAACAAAAAATAAAATTGTTGAGTTAGATAACACTAGTCTCAAAACTAAGCTTGATGACATTACTAAAAATGTTTCCAATTTTAATAAAAGGAGAGAAAATTTATCCAGGATTATTGAAAATTCTCAAGCTGCTTCAAGTAAGAAGGGATTAGGTTATGTTAAGAATTCAAAAGCTCACAATGATAAAAGTGGTTTAGGATATAATAAAACTGATTGTAGAAATAGCATTAGATATGCTTTCATGTATGGTAAAAATGATAGTGCAAGTACTAAATTTCGAGTAAAGTCTAAATCCAATTTTTATAGAAATTCAAATACTGGTATGACCAATAATGTTTATAATTTCTCTAGAAGCACAAAATCATTGAATGGAAATATGAATAAAAATTATCTAAGTATTTGGGTTCCTGTTAATTGGAAAAATAGAGAAAAATACGTTAATGATTATTTTGATATGGTAGTCAATAATGAAAATTATATTTATAAAGGTTCAACCACACCCAAATGGGTATGGTTTCCTAAGACCTAACCCCTCCCGACCCTAACATAGTAAGTTGGTACCAAAAATAATTATTATTTATTGCAGGTACTCGGAGAAACAAAAGGAAAAGGATAGATTTTGGAATTTTAAAGAATGTTCCATACGTTTAATAGAATTACGTGCTTACAATGAAATATGGACTTCAACAAATATGGTAAAATCTATTTTATTTTTCCATCATGATCAGTAATGAGTTTATCTCGTTTTTTTTTTACAAAATATTTTATATAATTTATTATATTCCCTCATTTTTTTATAGTGACAAAGGGGGAGAAATTCATATGCATATTAATTGAGGGAGATATTATACTTAGGCGGAGATGTTATACTTAGGGGGAGCATTAAACATATTAATATTATTTTTTATAGATGAATATTTTTTAAAATTGTATATTTGTCATCATCAAAAAGGAGGAGAATGTTAGAACCTCAATTGTTGGATTTTAATGACAACAACTATACAATTATGCCAAAGAATCTCTAAGCTAATATGCAGGTACATGAGCATCAAAAAGAGATAAGCAAATGCATTCAAAATGAAGATACACAATACAAAAAAGTATGAAAGTATACATATGGAGGCACAAGAAGAAATATATACGATAGAGACAAGACGAAGGTGACAAACAAAGTATTATTAGTCATATAGTGTCGTGTCTACAGTTTACAAATGTTAAAATCTTCTCCAAATGGTATACACAGATATACATTCATATTTTAAATGAAAAATCAAGTTTTCAAAAATTGCATGAAGCAGGACTCGAACCTGGGTCTCAAGTTTAGAAAGCAAGTGCTCTAACCAAATGAGCTATGATACTTTTTGTTATAGTCTAAACTCAGACGTCTGAAATACTTCATTCAGACGTCTGAATGCAAAAACAAGAATATTGTTCCACAATATTCAGACTTCTGAATGAAAATATTCTGATGTTTGAATAAGGCCAAAAATATCATTTTTCCTTGTTATTTGCATATTAATCCAATTCAGAAGTCTGAATTTTTTTATTCAGACGTCTGAATATTTCTAACTGCTATTTTCTTGAAAAGGCACTTCTCTTCACCAAGAGAAACATTTCAAAAAATCAACAGTTGCATCCGTTCTTTTTAATATAACTTTTCATTTATAGATGCAACTCTTTATATACTATAAATAGAATACATAATTCAACAAACAATTAACCGAAATTGAATTTACTTTTAGCATTCTTGAACTCTCATCTATTCTCAAGCTTTCAAATTGCATTCAAATTGCTTAGATACTTTGATCATTAATCTCTTTATCTTCCACAATTCTCTAAGCACATCACACTATATATCATAAAGGAGAAGACTATAGGAAGATTGTACTTAATTGACTTATCAATGTTATTTAAGAACACACTACGGTCAGATACATTTGTTATTTGTAAAGAATTCATGTTTAGTTGCTCAGGCAGTTGAAGTCCTATTCGGTTGCTTAGGCGGGTGAAGTCTTGTTCGGTTGCTCGGGCAGTGTAAACATGTTCCTCCGGGTTAAGTGAGGGTTGTTGTAGTTGAAATTCCAAAAGGAGTATGGGACTAGACGTAGAATGAGAAGTTCGAACTAGTATAAAAATTCCTGGCGTGCTTGTTTTATTTTACTTATTCACTTTACTATAGTAACCTAGTTTATTTCCGCACTTGTTTAATATAATTTCATATAGCACGATCCGCACTGTAATTTTCATAGTTAAGTGAGATTTTGTAAGTAGATGTGGTTGTCACAAACAAGTTCGGTTATGTGCATAATTTTTTTATTATACTATGTGATTAATGTATAAACAAATGTTGTTTAATGTACAAAATCAATTTTTGTCAATAATAATTGTTTTATATACATTTATTAATAAATTCATATGCATATATATTAATGTATATTTCTCTCTTATAATAGCATATATGCGTATATAGGATATATATATATATGATTTACAAAATTTAGTACACTTATTTATATATAATATGAATTTAAAAATTCAAAAATTAATTATCATACATATATTCATATTTTTATATTGATATTTATTGAATTTTTGAATAGTTTATTATATATAAAATAATTATTACATTAAAAATTCAATTTTTCTAAAATATTATATCATTTCAAAAGCATATAAAAAAATTATGAATTTTTCAATAAAGTTTATTATATTTGATAATTAATATTATTTCAAAAAAACTGTTTATGATTTATTAAAAGTAATAATTTAATTGAAAATTTCTTTAAAAATTGTCGTAAACTTTCATTCATGATCCAAGAATTTCTGAAATTTTAAAATTTGAATTTTTAATAATATGTTATTTTATATAAAATAATTATTGCCAAAATCAATGTATTTTTAAAAAAAAAATATTTCAACTTTGAAAAGTCTCCAGATTTTTCTTAAGCTTTATTTTATGATCCTAGATTTTCAAAAACTGTAAAATTTAAATTTTCATCAATAGATTTTTTTATGTTAATTAATTATGGATGAAAAAATTATTTTATTCATAACATATACAAATTAAAATACTAAAATTATTATGTTTGCAAAACTAAGTTAATTTTGAATTATAAATAATTTTTAATAGTTGTTCTCTCTCTTTCTATATATTTATTTATCTATATATAAATGTTTTATGTTCATATATTACATATAATATACTTATACATACATGTATGTGTGTTTATTTTATAACACATATACATGCAAATATTTGGACAACATACATGATATACAAAATGAGCTAATATGTCTATTGCGATGTAAATCACAACATCTACATATGCGCATATTATACCTTTCACGGATTATTATGTTACATATGCATTAACACATATATATAAATGATACATTTATTTACAAACTACATCAAATAAAATTAATTTCACATCTTAATATATTTGAATTTAAATGAAATAAATGATTTTATTTAAATGAAATTTAGAAATGTTCTAATTCAGTTAGACTTCATAAGCCCAATAAAAGATTTAATAGGATAAAAAATTAAAATTCACTCATAACTTCCGCTACGGGCTAGTCCAGTTCCAACAATAGTATCAGAGCCTAATAGACTATGCGGTCTAAATTAGTCATATTAGGGCGAACTAATTAAGCTTGTCCACTTAGTACAGTGTCTAGAAATGTAATTCCTAGGATTGGAATCTGGTAATCAAGTACCATGTCCTATCTGGTTACCGGCCTAGCCCGAAAGGAGAAGTGAGTCCAAAGGTTGCTATTAATATAAAAGGCCCAACTTAATTTGGGTCGTAGGCTTATTTTCAAAATCATTTTGAAAATTAACGTTAAAGATTTTAACTTTAATAGTTAAATTTAAAATAAAACATATTTATTATAAAAATTATAATAATACATAAGTTTCCAAAATGTTTGAAAGGATAATGATATTCTCAAAATGTTTGAAAATATTTATATAATAGTTTTTAAATTTTAAATTTATTAATAAAATAAATTAATTAAATATGTTAATTAATTAATGCATACATGGATGTATTACATATGTTGATATATGTTATGTTATTTTAAAATGTTTAAGATAACATAAGTATACGGGTATGTGTACAAGATAAATTTTGAAGTTAACAAATTCTGATAAAAATTGTTTAATTGAATAAATTAATTAAAGGTTAATTAATTAAATAAAATAAAAATATATATGATATATGTGTGTTACACTATAAAGTTTATAGTATACACTATAAATGTTATAGCAGATATGTCCAATATAAAAGTTATATTGGAATACTAATTTAAAATTAATTAAAGAGTTAATTGATTAAAATTAATTAGCTAAGATTTAATTAATGATATTATACGTTAGACTATCATATAAGTAATATGAAATATATCATTTATATAACAATAAAACTTATATGTTATGTGCATAAACTAAATGTTGAACATTAAATAAACCCAAATAAATTTGAGAAATAAATACACATGTAAATGTACATATACCGTGATTTCAGATGTGTCTGACATTTGAATCGCTGGGGTATTTCATAAGAAATATATTATTCTACAAGTCGATATCACTCAATATATATATATATTGAAGATTATGAATCTTCAATATAATGTTGTCTTTTACCATATATATATTAACACATTACTTGAACACTCCTTAGTTGTTGAGCAAACTCAAGCTAAGGATGTTATGCGTAGTATTATTAGTACATTGAACAGATGAGGTAAGATAACTATATGTATTTGTTGAGCAAACTCAAGGTGCATATTATACTTAGGCTATCATGATATGATAGGTATGAGTAATCTCTTTCGATTTGTTGAGCAAACTCAAGATTGAAATGAGATTAGAACAAGGAAAAATGGGTTAGGAGTTGTATGTGATACAACAGATAAGGAGTTATCCATCGTTTGTGGGGTTATGATTTATTGAGCCAACTCAAGGTCAGAACACGAAAACAAAAAAGTCCTAACACCCACTAGTAAAGTTGTAAGACTTCTATGTTTCATCTTAGGGTTCGGAGAAATATAGAAGACTACTGGGAACCTTATTAGAAAAATTAAATAGTAACATTTAACCTTTCTAATATTGTAAGAACATATGCTATGTAACGTTATAATTATCTACAATGATAAATTTTGCATTTAATGTGATTGATAAAACGTTAGTCAATTAACATATATAAACAAACTGAATTGAAAGCTGACAAATAGAAATATAATATATACTTACTAATAATTTGAATTGCATGTTATATATTGTTTCTATCCCCAAGAAAGTGCCCAATTTCAATTACTTAATACATTCGTAAGTTAGCCACTTATATGTTTATTTGGTTTAGACCGTGTATTGCATTTTATGAGTCTTTGAACTCTAAATGCAATTCAAAGTTATGGATATTTGATCCATATACTTTCACATATAAATATTATATGGTGAACAATCATAGTTTGTGGAGTACAATATTTCGATGAAGTTAGTTCATTCGAAGTAAGCCAATAAACAGTATTTTAAGATTATGTATTCAACTTGAATGATTTCAAAAGGATCATATTGTGTTAATGTAACACAACACCATAAACTATGAGATACATCTAAGAATTCGATCGTTGAAATGTTATCTTGATCGGTTTATATAAAGTGCAACATATTTGATATCTTAAATGTTAAGAATAATCGAATGCGCTTTCGTAAAAGGTTTATTATGATATTGTAGTAAGAATATCTTTTGAATAGTTTGACCATTTGAAAGGAAAACGAATGTATAAGAATAGATGTAATTTAATGTAAAGTTGGAATGAAGAGAATGAATAGTCACTTCTGCTTCATAGAGAAACATTGGAAACAAGAATTGTAATAAAACTGATACTTAATATTGGAATATGAATTATGATTTTTATTCTGAAATGTATTTTCATATAAAAAATTATTTTCTATAAAATTTATTTCTTTGAGTTCAAGATATTTGGTCAAAAATTTCTCCTCTGTAAACTAGTTGCAGCATATAAAATATGTAAATAATATTAACAATATTAAGTGAATGACGGACCTCTAAATTTTGTATGCTATTATAGTAATGGCGGAAATAGTCGAGCATGCAATATGGCACCTAACGATTGCATCAAATTACGAAAATTGTTTTTGTAAAATGTACTGAATATTATTTGTGAAATAATGTTTATTTTTGGTATTGATTGAAAAATAGATATAACTATATTTCAATTTGAGTATTATGAATATTCATTATGAAATAGAACTATATTATGGAATTTGTTTTCATAGTAAAAGTGATGCAACATAAATACATATGTATCTAATATTATTTATAGTTGTTTTGAAATTATAGACTAAGCCGTAGCTTTGAGAAATAATTTTACTATACGATTATGAATCATATCATACAGGTTAATTATACATCAAACAATTAATGGTTATGCACCCATTCAGTGGGAGCATCAAAAGAGTTGATAAACTCTTTGAATTAATACATATTGATGTATGCAATCACAAGTCTATTAATACAAAAAGGTTTCCACATACTTTGTTATATTCATCGATGATTTATTACCAACATGAACATGTGTATTAGATACACATATAGTAAGTTTATGATAAAATCATAGAATATAAAAGAAAAGTGAATAAAATAACATGCAATAGAATAAAATGATTTGATTTGGTTGAATAAGTGAGTATATTGGAAAGAGTTCAAAATGTACCTAAAAACAAATATAGATTCAATTTCAAAATCACCCCTCCATGTGATACATAATGATACATCAATAAGGAGTAATCAGACATTGTTGGATAATTTATGGTTTATTGCAAGTGAAGTTGAGTTAGTTTCTTTATATAAGATCATGTATTTAATATTAGTACATAAGGTTGATATTATTTCATCTAAACAACCGTTTACAAAATCATACAAGATAAGGGTTTGTAAGAAATCCCAACATATACTAGGCCAAGGAGTTGGCAGGTTGTGCAAGTCGAAAGATTGCACATAATAATTGTTCATAAGAGATCATATATGAATCTCCAAATGGTTTTTTGAAAAGATCTGTCATCAAATGACATATTTATGTTTTGAACATAATTTTTGTAAACTAAAATCAGTTTTAAGCGTTTATGAATTCCTATTCTATTTGCACTAAGAAACAATTGTTGTTTCAAGATTTGTCAACTTCTTTTGAAGGAATTTCTTTGGGAAATTTTTGGTAGTTAACTAGAATTGGATTCGATCCATAGATAGAACTGATTATATGAGATGAAGTGAAATTAACTAACCTAAATGAACACATAGCATTAGAATGTCTAATAAGTATTCTTGTACATCGAAGAGAAATTATGAGTTTCTTATTAATTTCGAAAACATACATTACTCTTGGTTGTTTAACTAAACCATTAAGATTGTTGACTCTATATGGTATGATGCACATATTTGAAAAAAATTCAAGTACACTATCAAAATATGATTTTGGTGGTTGTAACCAAAGACATATGATCCATCAGTCGAGATTTTGTCTTTATTGTAAAGACTTATATGGTTGGAATTAAATAAGCAATGTTGATAAGAATAATATCGCAAATTTCAATTGTTGAAATTAGCATAATAGATTCGGTATTCAACATGCTTAAGTAAATTAAGATTTACAAAATTAACGCTTGATAAGACTTAGCGTTTGGTGCTTATGTACTGAAATAGAAAATTCTAAATAATGATTTATAGTAAGTCGTTTACACATTAACCAAAATTGATTCGAACTTAGAAGGAGTGATATTGGGTTTATGAGTCTTTGGATACGATCCAAGAAATGATACGAATATCATTTTATAAGCATCAAGATTGAATAAGTATTTTGATAGAAATATCAAATAGGTTGATTTTCAATCAAAGTGCGGAGGAAGCTTGTGTTCATAAGAAAGAACGTTAAAAGGGGCATTGATATTTTTAAACTATAAGTAAACAACACATTGTTCATTTTAACTATATGCTTGTATCAAACTCAACTTTAGTTCTTTTAATACTCAATTTTGGATTGTAAATGATGTCGTTTACGGTGAGTATAAAAGATATAGGGATTGTACTAAAAAGATATACAAGAGCATCCTATTAAAAGAAGAACATGTAAGTTGGATTGCTTATGAATTAGAAATAAGAATTATCATGCAGGTTATGTTGTGTATGATATTGTGTTTTTTTATGTATTTGATACTAAGCAAATATAAAATCTAAATTGATATCACCAAATGGTTGTTTGAGGTATTCTCATGTATTTATGAAATACTGTAAAATTATTTATAGGAACAACAAACTCGTTATGATGGAACGTTTGGGCATAAACTTTTATAAGTGATATTGAGTATAATATGTAAATGATAAAGTTCAAGTTAAAATATTTAAATTGAAAATGTTTCAAAATAAAAGTGATGGTGATCGATTCAACGAAATATTAAGAACATTAACTTAAATAGCGCTACAATAAGTCAAAAGACATACTTCGAATCATTCCATATGATAAAAGAATTTTATCTGTGTTAGAGAGAGTTAATCGACAAAGTATAGTTATTGAACTTTGTTCTTGTCAAAATTTCAGGTCATTCCGATCTCTGTAGCCTATAAAAACATGTTGTCAAACTTTGAATCGGAGCATGTTTTTCTCTAGCCATTTACGGTATAATCTGGCTGTGAGTTAAACTTTGTGATATTGTATTTATTCCGTTTCTTGTCCGATTGTATCCATTCTTTTTTTACTTAAAGTGGAGTTGATGAACTCTATGCCTGTAAAATTTCAAGCTTTTAGACCTTTGTAACTAGTTTAAAACATGCCTGCAACTTTGAATCAGAGCATGTTTTGCTCCAGCCGTTTACGGTAAAATCTGGCTGTGAGTCCAACTTTGTTAGCACTCTCATTTCTTATCCGATTATATCATTCCTTTTTCTATTTAAAGCAGAGTTGTTGAACTCTATGCCAGCAAAATTACAAGGCTTTAGACCTCTATAATTAGTCGAAAATTTGCCTGAAAATTTGAATCGGAGCGTGTATTGCTTCCGCTGAAAATTTCTAAACTGTTTCACATTGATTTCTTTCGATGTTGTTTTTAATCGGCTTGATCCTAAGATGGAAAGCCAATATTACCACTTATTCGTATTTCAGATTGGTGAATTTTTAGAAAATTTTCGTATGATGATTTTATGAATAATTTCATTGAATTTTTTTTATTTTTTGTTATTTCTTTTCACTTGCTTTCTAAACCATTTTCGGAAGATTTTTCTAAATATTTTATAATATTAATAATTATTTTAAAGCTATTAAAATTATATATTCTCTATAATAAGATAATTTCAAAGATTTGTTTTCCAAAACGATTTCGAAAATTGTTTTCAAAAGCTAGTTTTCTCAAACAAATTGTTTTCTATATAAAAATACACATTTTTGCACTATTCGTGCGTATGAGAAGGGGAATTAAACGATTTAGTAAAAACATGCGGTATGGGACATGTGCGTTTAATTTATCGGTTAATTCCTGACTTGTCCGTCTGAACGTTTTGACCTTCGGGTCGTATTTGCCGATGAGATGAGGCAAATATTTTCACTGCTTTCTAGTGTGGCATTGACTAGCGGTTAGGAAACCGTTAAGTGAGAACGTGTGGTATAGTACGCGCTGTTACCACTTTTTGGGTTCCTCTCTAGGAGTTTGTGACACATTCACAAGTGATTGCCAGTACTTAGACTGTTGGGTCGCTTGTGTGTCCTATGCGCATATATACAGTTGTTGGACTGTCCATGGACTGTTGGGTCCTATAGAGACTGTTGGGTCTCTTATGCATAAGTACTTGGCAGACTGTTGGGTCGTATATTGGACGTCCAAATTATTTGTAGCTGTTGGGATTTTATTGGACGTTAGGTCCTATACGCATTTAGCTATTGGACTTTTATTGGACTGTTGGGTCCTATTTCTTATACTGATGTTTTCTTGATTTTCTTGTGACGGTTTCTAGAATTTTGATGATTTATAAATGTTTTCACCATAGTCTCCTTTGTTGAGTTATCTATTTAGCCTGGGTGCTATAGTATTTATTATATGGTGGTTACATTCAGAGTTTTGAACTCTTAGTTGAGTTCTATTTATAGTGTGATTCATATTGCCATTCTTTGCCCTTTTTGAGATTTGTATACGCCGATGAGATGAGGCGTATATTTGTGAATAATTGATTTGTTGTTGCTTAACTTAGCTATTATATAGCTAATGAATAAAGCCAATGATATGAGGCATTTGTTGTACTTAGTAGTGTTTATTGATGGGTCTATCTCTTTCGAGGACATACACTTAGAATTATCTCATTGAAGTATTGACATGCTCTTATCATGGTTTCTTCTAATTTAAGAGGATTCTCTACCCTTTACCTTATGATTCATACTATCATTTATTTTACTAAACTGATGTTTTAGCCAGACTAACCTATGTAGTTTATACTCGGGTCAGACCGAGTTGTTTCAGGTTAGATTGCTTTTGGACTTACCTTCGCTTTGGTGCTTCCGCTTGGATATCTATTTATCATATTTTGTTGTTGTAGCCTTTTGTTTGACTTTGATGGTCTTCAAACACTTATGATGTATCATTTTTTATCGTACTGTAATGTACCGGTGTATATGTGCGTGTGTGTGTGGGGGGGGGTATATATATATATATTTCTGTTTATTATTCTGTGATGTGTTGTACATTTAGTTGTTACATTTTGTTCTGATAGATCCATTAGGCACCTATAGTTTTGTATTAAACACTTACTGAATATGTCGATCCACTTGGGATTGAAAAAAATGGAGCACCAAATCGACGTATTTAATGGATGTTTAAGACAAAGCTACGGATGGTCGCTCCGAAAT
Organism: Allium cepa; assembly: GCA_030765085.1. Lineage (NCBI taxonomy): Eukaryota > Viridiplantae > Streptophyta > Magnoliopsida > Asparagales > Amaryllidaceae > Allium > Allium cepa. The sequence continues at coordinate 163,161,576 of CM060945.1, read as the reverse complement.
AGCCCTATTCTCCGCATTAGCAGACAGTATTATCCAGTAATACTCTTTTTTAATGTGGGTCTCGAGGTGAGGCATCATAGCTTGGTATTAGAGATAATTTCAAAACAAAATATGATAAGCACAGAACAGAACATATATTACGGTAAGTGGAATTGTAATACAAGTGTTACAAATTCCCCAATCATCGTGTCCTTAACCTATCTGTGTCATTTGTGACAGATATAAGTTGGAAATATGTCTAGGAATACTTTTATTATGTATTATTCTATAATTGAATTACTGATATCACATCCTAAGAATAATCCTTATCGTGATTATTTATTCTATTTCTCTTCGATACGGGTGCTTGATACACAGTCGTATCGAAGGAGCTTGTTGATACCGTTGGATGTTTCTTATCTTCTTACTTCTTTGAGGATTTCAAATCCTAGTGAGGGGATCCGCAATACTTGGCATGATGTATGAAATTTTTGAGATTGTTCCTGGTAGTTTTTCTTTTCGTGCGAATTTGCACGCTATTTACTATCTTGAGTTTGGAATGGTTTTGGGAAGCCAATCCTATGTTCTATATGGATCATATATTTTAGGCATCCTAATTCAGCTGATTTGTTGCCCCTTGTTCTTCGGAATATTGATGATAATTCCAAAGTATCTTTATTCGTTCTTGAGTTTCGAGGTGGTGATGACATATCTCGAATTCATGTAGTTTGTGCGTGTAGATATATATGAGTGCGTTTTGAGCTTGCTACCCAATCGGGCAATCGAGCTTTGTGTTGGCCTCATTTCTGGTTTTAGCCTTTCAGTTATCCTCCTACGAGGATGTCTACTAAGGAAATGAGGCGATTAATTAAATTAAATTTATATTGTCGTTCTTGCTTCTTTCGAGATATCCTCTTAGGATACTCATTTGTTTATATACCTTGTGATATTACTTTACCCGAAATAATGAAATGGTGTTAGTGTTATTTCTTCTCATTTGAGAAGATATCTTACCCTTATCCTTATATCACATTAATCTCTTGTTGATCTATTAAGTGATGTTAGGGTCTTTTCTCAGCTCGATCTTGCACCGATTTTCCTCGGCTATGAGTTGCAGAGGATATCGTCCCTCTTACTGCTGTAATGACCCACCTTTTTGGACGGTTTAAATCGACAATAAACCACACATGTCTAGTTCAAACCATTCAAAAGGGAGGATTGTTAATTGAGAAAATAAGAAAATAGAGAAAGAAAAAAAAAATAGAATCTCGCAGCGGAACGATAAAATATAATAATTAAATAACAGGTCATTAAGCTGTTTACAAACATTTGATTATATTAATACAGTACAGAATCAGAGTTACATAAAACAGAAATAAATACATAAATGCAGCGGAACAACATGATGCGGTGGAATAAATATCATAAATAGGAATAATATACTTTCTCTTCGTCTTCGTCCTCCAGAAAATAGTTTTAATACACTGAAAAGCTCAGATGGACCTGAGCATATTGAAAAGACAAAACACTCGAGTCAGAACAAAAAGATCCTAAGTAATTCAAATCAAAATAAAAAAATAGAATAATTATTGCAATAGTTTCATAGATGTTATATGATTTTCATCTCCTATCAAGTGTACAACGTGACTATAATATTTTAAAGGGTTTCAAGTAATTTCGAAATATCAATCTCAACCATCTAACTAAAACAAATCCTAAGTTTAAATTAACCTTTACATAAATTAATTCCAATCCATAATCCAATTTCAAGCATTTATATATATATATAAATCTATATATATATATATATATATATATATCAACCAGTATCATAATAATATTTTCAAATTTTCAAATCAACGAAAACCGCTCTGGTCTATCATTTCAGTCCATAACGATTTTCCTCTAATCTATAAGATCGTTCAAGTATGTATCATTAGTGAACTTGCAGTATTAGAAAGATATAAAATACAACGTCCATTCATTCAATATCAAAATCAAGCATCTATCACAATCATCATCCAAATCAATCAATAAACATCAATAGATAAATTGAAGTCAATAACAGGTATTTAACTGGCAATTTAAATTCGATAATGAATTCAATAACGATTTAATTTAAATAAATTCAAATTAACCGAGATGATGATTTAAAATATACCAAGAATTCATAAATAAATTTACAATAACATCATAAATCTAATTTAACAAACATAAGAAGTTTTAGAAGTTGTGAGTGGGTTAAAACACTCACCTTTGAATTAAATTGAATTTAAATTCAATTTAAACCCACCTTCGAAATAAAATATATTTTCTTCCTATTATATACTTGATATAATATGATTATATTAATTAATTAATTTGATTAAAAGTATATTTGATAGAAAAATCCATAAATGGTATACTTTGTGATGGTAGTTACAAAGTGTTATAACCGTGAGTAATTTATCACAACGAAACAAATATATCAATTTAAATGTTCATAGTCAAGATGCATCGAGACTGGATATCGATGTATCCGTTGAGACTGGAATACGTAACGCTCTCCAAATGTTGGGCAGTGAATTACTCATGAATGCGGAAGGCAACTAGGGGTTACGTATTAGTAGTTATTGGATAACTGTGGAACGACTCACTCGATAGTTTTCTGTTGGTTAATATAACTATGGTCAAATAGAAAATATCGACTCGACTGATTTACATAGTTCTCTCGATTTGAAATACCGTGGATCTTCAATATGAAAGCTTGGCTTTGATTATAGCCAAATCATAGCATGGCGTCCATCGAGTGACTATAGTTGGAACGAGTGGAAGTATTAAAAGTGAAGCATTATTCAACAGAGGATTCATCTCCTCCGTTATATGCGGTTAGTATCACAGTCAACTCAAAGTCAAAGTCTCTGGTTAGAGCATTTTGGTTAATAATAATTGTTATAATTGAACCAAGGACTTTGTATTTATACTATAAAGTTGAATGTGGATGAGGCTGGAATTTTGACCATTACCAAATTCTATAAGTCCAAAGTGATATAGTTTGACGAAGAGAATTGGTGTAGATAAATGTCACAACCGGGTAACGCTTATTAAACCAAAATTGGATTTTACCGAAAATGTGTAAGTGATAAATTTGACCATAATGTCACATCACCTGCTAAGTGACGTGTAAACGTTAACATTAGAATAGTTCGATGTTAATAGCTGACCAAATTTACACCCAAGAGTTACACAGTCGAAATGATGAATTCATTTATGACCGAACATTTTAAATAATTTATAATTATTATAAATTAATTAAATTAATCAATATTTATGAAATATTAATTATAAAATTTGAATATGATTTGAGAAATAAATAATGTTATATATACTTATAACAGTTATAAATATATCGATTGATATACAATATCGACAAGTGAATAAATTAGATTTACTTGTATAATATTTTGGCTTGGGCTTAGATGGGTTTAAGGCCCATCATTAAGGCTGCAAAATTTTGGTTTTGGAAAGGTCTAAAGGTGGCTAAAACATAAGGAATTGGCTTGTAGATAATGGGTTGAGATAAAGTGAGAATGAGTAAAAAGGTTTTCCTCGTCTCTCTAACTTATGATAAAATGGTGAAAAGGAGAAGAGATTAGAAATTCCTCAAGCTAAAGAGAAAAACTGATGGTTCTAATAACCTCTCCTTTCCACCATTTTTTCTGTTTAGCTTGAGTGTTAGGAAATGAGGAGTAGAATAAATGAAGAGTAGAGGAGTTAGGGCATTTGGTAGACGAGTTGGGTTATCTTGTTAGGTTAATAGGCTTTGAACTCCAAACATATCGATGTTTATACTCAAACAAGTTGTAAACATGGTTTTGAACTCAATGGAAGTGGTTTCGAGTCCGGATTCGACCGTTTACAAAAAGTCACATTTTAAATTCAACTAACGATGCTATATTTAAATTAAATGTTTAAATATATAATCGTAAAATATGCGGGTCGTTACAATTGCCGTCATCGATTTTACTGTCATCGTCGGTTTTAGAGTCGTCGAGATTCGAGATCGACATGCAAACTCAAGATGAGCATATCATTCGATTTTACTGTCATTGTTGATTTTACGATCACCACATTCGATTCTACAATTTTTCCAGAGAGGAAGATGCGGTTTTCTAAATTAAAGTCTGAAGTGAAAGCCCTAGAGAGGAAGGTGCAGTTTTGTAATTAAGGGGTGAAGTGAAAACATGCTAAAAATAGATATTGGGCTGGCTTTGAAATGAAACTAAACATCATTTAATTTTATTTAATTAGGACGGAATTTAATGACATAAATTGGGCTAGACTAATTTATTTAATTTAATTTAGTATAATTCTAATTTTAAATTAATTTTTTCAGTTAAGTATAAAAATATTAGGTTGGACTATATCTTATGTTTTATTTATTGTTACATTTTCATTAACAAACAATTGAAAACTGAAAGCATGACTGAAAGCGAAACTAAAACCGAAACTTCTGAAATCATCCAATACTAAGAAAACTTCGAATAAACGAAACCGAGAGCTTTCGAACCTTGGTTTGGAATGATAAGTGTGAAGTGGCGTTTAATGAGTTGAAGCAAAAGCTTACCTCTGCTCCTGTTCTCACGTTTCGAACGGGAGTGAAGGATTATCTGTTTATACTGAAGCTTGTTGAGATGGTTTGGGTGTTGTCTTGATGCGAGATGGAAAGGCCATTGCTTAAAAAATACGTGTTTAATAAATAGTGATTTTTAAATATAATATAAAGATTTTTATTTTAATATGTGTGTAAAACAAATTAGATTTTTAAAATTATATGGTTTGGAAATTTTAAAATTATAAGTTAAATTTTGAAAATGTAAATTATAAGATGTTACTTATAACTTTATTATTTTTAAAATATATAAAATAAAATTTAATATAAAATAAAATTTAATAAAATAAATTTTATTTAGTAAATTATAAAGAAAAATTTAATTTAATTATTATATATAATATGTTTAAATATTTATCTAAAATTTGTATTAATATTTTGAAAATAGATTTTCTAATAACTTTAATAAATAAAAGTTAGAAAGATAAATTAAAGTTGATTTGGAATTTAATTTGTTTAAGAATTGAATATTGAAACTTATTGATTTGAGATTTTATTAAATATGAATTTATACTTGATTTTGATTAAATGCGATTAGATGAATTTTTTAAAAATTAAATATATTTGAAGTTAGATATTTAATTATTGATTTTAAACTTGTAATTTGAGATTAATTTAATGTTTATGAAAGTAATTTTATAAAATGACTACGTATGAAATAAGCATTTAGTTATTAAAGAGACGAGGATTGGCTATTGTCACTCTCTGCCAATACCGAAAATCACTTTAACAACTATGCACGTGGTGGAGAATCCAGAACGAAGTACGATGGTTTGGCGAACTTTTCTGTATGATGTATGAACGCAGCCCTGACCCTCTATAGTCAGCTTGATATGACTAAAACAAAAGCTATACCTGGACCAAGTGAGGTCGCACCTCCGATCAAGCATGCTTCTTTGAAACCATATCTATTACTTTTTGATTTGATTGGGGGAAACTTTGATTAGGGGAATGTGTCTCTAGGTGGATGATAGTAGCTGTTATGCGTTACCACCAGCTGGTTCTATAAACGATAGTGTCCTACAATGGGCATTGTCTCACGTGCATTGTCATATGTCTTATCGAGTCCATGACTTTGGTTTGTATCACACCTATGGAGTGCTTCCTGAGTATCCCACCGGTTTGGTGGAGCTTAGAGTATATATAGACTGCGATATTTATACAAAATACGTTATGGGGGATATGTGTAATGCCTTAATGCTATTTTAATATTTTACTTTAATGTAGACATTATCAATGTTGTGTATCGTATTATATATGTAGATAGTTGCACGATCCTTAAAGGATGAGAACCTCAAACATCCTTTAAGTTATATTGTATTTCACTTAGACATTTCACTTGAGTTGGTTTATTTGCATAAGAATGTTAATCCTGACACGAGTGTCTTGCTATATGCTCGGGTCACCTTTCGAGCTTGGAGTTTGCTTGGAGATCTATCTTTATTTATTCAGTTTTTTGAATATTTCTGTTATTTCTGGTTATTTATGTTCAGACTTGTCATTTGCTTATGTATTAGAGACTTCTTTGAATTTAGAATTTCTGTTGTATTTGCTTTAGACTGATACTTCTGTAGTAGCTTCATGAACTACTATTTGTCTATTCTGCTGCGTATTGTTGTATTACTCTGTGTCTGCATTATGTGATTAATTTATTTACCGTGTGTACTAAGTTTTGCCAAATATAAAATAACAATCTGTTGTTTTGGGCAATTTAAGTCTCATATGTGTGGATTATTGTCGATTTCAATGGTTCAAAATTGCGGGTCGTTACATATTTCTTCCACTGTGAGTTTTAGAAAATGTAAATTTTTGTAGGTGGCTTTACGAATGGTATTATATATTTTACCTCCAAACATCCTTCTTCTATGAGGACTGCAATGTTCATCTTATGCGTGAATCAAGACGTCAACGTTGTTAGATTATTACATAACATTACTTTAATTCCATTATCATTAACATTGGGGCATTTGGTCTAGTGGTATGATTCTTGCTTAGGGTGCGAGAGGTCTTGAGTTCAATTCTCGGAATGCCCCCTTCTTTTTAACAAATCACTTAGCTTTTAAATGAAAGAACGTTAGTTTAACCCTTACCAACCTCTAAACTAGTTTTCATTTTTGAATAGTAAGTTCCTAATGTTAATTTTCCATTATATGTAGACATCTTTGTATTAAAAAATCCACAATAAATTAATACATATAATTTGACTTATTAATCAGTGGTACTTTACTAAATTTTAGAAATATGTAAAATTTGATCATACTTGATTGCATGCAATTATTACGCAACTCTAGTAAAGAGTGGAGTAAAAGGGATCTTATCGTTGGAGCTTTTGAAGGAATTTGTATGTAAAACATGAACTCGCCGCTGATAAACACCACTTTCAGGCCTCCATATGTGAATTGAAGAAATAGAGCATAGATCTGATGAGGAAGCAACGAAATTCCAACTAGAACAAACGGATCAGCCATTCTAGGGTTCTACAACATTGTCCTTTTTAAGTGTTTTATCTTTAAAGTGTAGTTTATTAAAAACCGCTTAGTTATTGATGCGTATTAATTCATGAGGCACGAATACATACCCCACCGCCCTATAGGAGCAAATTTTGTTTTCTAGTAGTATGTTTTAAGTGCTTTTCCTATTTGGGGGTGGTGTTTCATTTGCATTCAAACTTTTATTTTTGTGTGAATAATAAAGTACCATATTTCTACAAATAACGCTGTACAAAATAAATCACATAGAGTACGGACATGCCAAGTGATCAAAATATAATGGAATATGAAGCGTACCTCATGATAACATAGTTATATAAGGGATTGATCTTTGATTCCTCTTAATATCCAACCGTTGAGGTTTCTATAGAAAAAATAAATATTATTATAAGATTCAAATGTTTAACTGACTGATGTAGGCATCACATGAAGCACAGACTCTATTCGGAAAATTTACAAGCAGGTTGCTTAAATTGTAAAAGGTTTTCAAAAGTTGAAAAAACATCTTAATACTTTTTCATTGTGTGCTATCAATTAACACGTAAACATACAACAGTTATCTACTAATGGGTCCAATTCAAGTTAAATATATATATATATAAACACCTTAGAACTAAAAGATGAGCAAACAAATGAACCTTACAGATTCAAATCTAAGACGATTTACAGTACATATCACAGAAAAGAAATTCTGGGTATAGGACGAATGGTGTAATTATGGTTTTACAATGGTCAGAAATTTAACAGTAAGAACACTACCATGTTTATTTTTCAGTTTCATTGTCAAAACTTGTGTGCTCAATTTTGCATGTGATACCAATACATAAAATCCCCATGTATGTTTAATGCAAATCCAATGGTTCTTACCATATATCCTTTCCTACATTACCAGAATTCAAATGATCGATGTTAAATACGCATTCAAGTCACACAAAACATTCGTTTTGGTATTTTGGAGTAGTAGAATGAAAAGTACAATTTATCCAAATTCATATGAGAAACATATAGTGTAAGCATTAGGTTGCAAATCCAATGGTTCTTACCATATATATTTTTCTACATCACCAAAATGTAAATAATCAATGCCAATACATTCTCAAATCACACAAAACATTCATTTTAATATTTTGGAGTAATAAAATAGAATGAAAATGTATAATTTATCCAAATTCAAATGAGGTACGTATAAGCATTAGGTTGTGGGAGACTAATAACTTATTATGCATATCAAATTCGAACTATTTCGCAGTTTCTATTAGAATGGCTATTTAGAAAAATATTTTAACAAGATATGTAGATTAAAATGAACCATTGCGGACCTATTGTTTTTGCTACAAAATGAAAATCGACATTGAAAATTAATAATTTGATGCTCTGTCACAAAAAGTAAAATGTACTACAATCAAAATCAATCAATAATAATATCAAAAAACTAAATAGGAACATTAAATACCTTTTATAATGGATTAGTGGAGTAAAAATTTAGGGTTGATCTGCAGATGGCTTTGGTGATGGCGATGCTGGTACAAGCGGCGTTAGTGATTGAAAGGATGCAATGCTGTCAGATTGGTGTTGGTTAGGAAAGATGAGTTAAGGTTTAAAGTTTAGACACGGTTATTTTGGGAAACAAGTTGAAATAAATAAAAGAAAATAGATATTTTAGGAAGAATAGTTATTTTCCAGTGGAAAATGAAAATAGATATTTTCCAGTGGAAAATGAGTTGAGACTTGTTTGGAGAGGTAGAATCGAAGTTGTAGAGGATGACGAGTTTTGAAGAGATTGTCATGGGGAAATTATGTTGTGTATCTGAATAAAATGGTCTTTAGAGAGTTTTATTTGGCTCTATTGCAATAGGCAAGCCTCCCTAATGGGCAGTTTGGCTAATTTTGATAAGCTACACACACAGATAAGCTACGCACACAGATGCGTGCGCAAACACACATATATAATTTTAGAAAGCCAGTATACGATTTACATTTTGATATTAATTCAGTTTATAGTACTATTTGTAGGGCCTTGGCACCCTCATCAACACAAGAAAGAAAAACTGATAAGCTAAACTTAGAGAATGAAACTGATGAAGTCTGGAATAAAAAGAATATTAACCAAAATGCAAATCTATGTAGTCTTTTGCCAAGGCGAATTCTAAGTTCCTAAGATGTGATTGATTTTTTTTTCCTTCTTCTTCTGTAGTAATCAATTATCAAGACTGCAATCTGAGAACAAAATAATACACTATGATTTCAAGAATTATCATTAGCACATTCTGCAAACATATAGCATGAAACCAAATGCAATTTGGCATCCAGTGCATTTTTATTGTATGCAAACAAAATTTATTAAATTGAAGAATAACATATCCAGTGCAAACATATATCACAATAATTCTGTATAAAAAATGATATTATGAAGATTCTTATATTGTTATTATTGTGAATGTGCTTTGTTTATTTAAAATTGACAATTTAACAGATACTCTGAAAATTAAAAAACAAACAATAATCAGTCCAAAAACATACATGACTAAATGAGATTGATCAAAACTGAAAATCTTGCTTCTAGATTCTCTTGGTGTTATTATTGTTTTTCATTTTCTTATTTAACATTTATCATACATATTCTTTATAAATGTCCAATGTTATCTATAGTCATTTGCTCAAATATTCATGCAGAATTATAAAGGGCGGCGTCAGCATTCCAATAAGACGCATAGTGCCTTCCACTAACTATTAATACTAGGAAACCTAGTTGATATGTGACAAAAATGCATCGTACATATAAAATAGTAGTATAGGATAGCATACATTGTCATTTTTACATTACATTACCACATTTTTCTTATAATATGACTCAATACTTAAAACACTATATGTAAGGTTTAAAATGCAGCATTGATACAAATGTGAATTCTCAAAAAAAGCTTGCTATCTCCCTGGTATTAGGAGCAAACTCAACGAAAATAGTCATCCTTAAAATACACTATTTCTTGATTTCATGTTCTGAATGTGAAATTCTATGCTTATGGTCGTAAGGAACCATTTAAAGTGTAGATAACAAAAGATACAACGCCAGGAAATGCAAATTCTTATATGTCAAGTTCTTATAATAACTTTTCTACAAAGTAAAGCGCTTAAGCTAGGCATATGCCTGGTAAAGTTGACTGTCCACGACCCAAAACATCTCGATAATCTTAGCATAATACAGTGTAATCATTAATGGCTTTGGGTTCTTCTTTACCATATTCATTAAATTATGATTATCCTCCACAGAGCATAATGCTTCCTATTGAAGAACCTTTAATAAAAATTTGATCAAGGGTGGACAAAGTAACAAAAAAAACAATGGTAAACGAAAAAAAGAAGTTAGTGATGAAGAAAAAAAGAGTGATGACAATCCATACACTCATCATAGGGCCAGACTATTGCTACTTTAAGTTGTTCAACTAAAGTTTCCAAGTAAAGTAGCTATTAGATCAGGCCCATCTCTTTGATCTTTCCATTTGTCTAACTTGGCAAGATGGGTTTTTATGATCTCACATACTCTTCGAAATTCATTTTGTACCACTATCAAAATTGGAAAGCCCAATGTGCAGTCATTTATTCAGTAGACATTTTTCTTTATTCTAACTTTATTAGAATTTGGTTATAACACCTTGATCTGAAGAATTATCAACTAAGCAGACTATCAAATATGAAGAGAGAAAAAATTGACCAATCATAAGCGAAGTTATAATTTATTTTCATACGCACCTATCTTGATAAAAAAAATGTTTTGAAAGCCATTTTGCTATTTTGAACAGTTGTGAGCTGTATATTGCAGAAATAGTTGCTTAAACGAAACACATGTAGTTTGTTTGTTCTATGATTTATAGATAAAATTAGTTACATGCAGTAATGAGAACAATGTCTCTAAAACGTCAAACTTAATTTTTTTTTGAATACCAATATATTTTACCTCAAAATTTGTGACGCCCCACCTCTATACCCACGCTAGCCAAGAACACTACGGTGTAATATTGTCAACTAGCGCGGAGAATAAGGCTGTTGAGGAGCGGCCATCCGTAGTTAGGCCTTACACTAGAATTGGTTATCTCGATAGGAGTGGTATATATATATTCTTTCATTTTTCATCTCTGATTTATTTACTCCCACCGACATACCCCAATTCTAGTATAAAACGAACTGCGATGGTTCATAATAGTTTAGGACAATAAATATAATAATAACACAAATAAAACGGAAAGTCTCATATATACAATAACTGATGTCAGTTACAATACATGTGATACAATACATATGATACAACTACAACTGTCGACTCTGTAAGTTATATATATATATATATATACATACATACAAGTACATTATCGACTAATATACATGAATACATATCAACCTATACTGTGACACGACAACTCCAAAAGACATAAAAAGTTTTCATAGCTCAAACAGCAACCCAAAGCAAGATATCTACAACCTGAAATAACTCGGGTCTGACCCGAGTATTAAATTCAAAAGAAAATAATACACGGGTCAGTCTAATTCAAACTCGGTTATTAATGCACAGAAGCAATAATAATGAAATATCAAATAGACGACAGTCAAAATAAATTTCGTCTATCCGATCTTTAAATAAAGAAATCGGATAACGATAAATATAACACGTAACAGTGTTAAACAACAAATCAGCAAATTAAAACAATTCAGAATATTGAATTGAATAAACAAAACAGTTCAAACCATTGAAATAGCAATTAAAATATTAATTCGAGTAGGGCTGCAGTACACGCACGCGTTCACTGCCTCGCCACTACAGCATATGGAATATGCTAAAGATCAATAAATCAAAGCAAAATAGAATATCAAAAAAGCCATATCGTGTGGCTGCAGTTCACGCTTGCGTGCACTGCCTTGCCACTGCAATGATGATGTACCAAAAACTCAATACCGTGTGGCTGCAATTCACGCTTGCGTGCACTGCCTTGCCACTATAGTGATGATGTACACAAAAGCTCAATGAATCAGAAATAAATAGAATCAGATTAAATCAAAATGCACATATGATGAAATCAGTGTCAACAACAAATGGCAGCAACTCAATCATTATGAGGTGTAACCTGGACTACCTGAACTCAATGTGCATATGAATGCTATAGTCAAAGTATCCATAAATACACGTCAACCAGGCAGCAATAAAGTGAAATTCAACAGACTCACATAAACCAGGAATCAAGACCAAATTCAAACCCATAAACAATATCCAACAACTAAAACTTGAAGTGTGGATACAAGGAAACAACAACTAGGCCAAACCAAAGAGTTCATCACAAACATGAAATGAATCAGACTTCAAGAAGACACAAAACATGTCAACAGGTGGAAAAAAGAACAGACTAACTAGTTAAACAATGCAGGTTCAAATTGAATCATGCATAAATATAGTCTCAACAAAGAACTGCAGTTCAAAGCAATGCACAAGATATGGAAACTCAACAATACAAAAACTGCAACAAACACAAGTATATGAGACAGTAGTATGCAAGTGCAACAATAGGCAAGTGAAACCGAAGTGCTACCGGAAAAATCAAGTGGTCAGCAAGGATATCAAAGTGAAGCTCAAGGACGTCAACATGTACGACCTTGACATATGATCAGTGGCAAGCATATAAAGTGGCAAGTGCAACAGAAAATCAATAAATAAAGCAAACCACTTACCCACATACACCAGTGGCACAAGTGATACAAGATAGGGTGCAGACAATCAATACACTGCATATACAAGTTCAAGTGTGCTACAGGGAAAATACGACATGAATCTGTACAATGCGAATGTCAGGTTTGACTGGACAGACTCATCATTGAAATGGACATGTCTATAATTTGATATCTGGAACTATACAACCCAGAATCATAAGCATGTAAATGGTCAAGTGCAAAGTCAAGTGAGTTTCAAATCATGCCAGTGATCAGCAAGCAACAATGCACACTATAGACTACAAGTCAAATGCCAGCGAAACATGTGTAGACACAACCACAAAACTGAATACAAGTATGTACACAGTAAAAACATTCACATGAATTAATCAATGGTGAAGCAACCAGATTGTACAAAAGTGCTTCAGCCATATACAGGTGTGCAGTGACAATATACCTAAATCAAGATGCAAGACTACATGAATAAGACTTGAATACACAGTGCAGACACAAATAGAAATGTCTTATACAAATCAGAAGCATACACGAGTCAAAGTACAGTATGAACTGAACCAAAAATCTTCAACCAAGTCGTAAACAAAAAAAAAACTGCAAGAGACAAGAAGTAATCAACATCAAGTCATGACAGCAACCACTGGATCAAGGTGGAATAAAGACTACAAGGACAATACATATATATACCTATATAGATGTATGTATACACATGGTTACAGTGCATATTCAAGTGCACATAAACTGTTCAAACAACAATGAAATCAACTACGAACAATTGAAAATTATCGCCTAAACAAAGGCAGTAAAACAGATGTGCACAGAGAAGGTTCAAGTGCCCAAAAGCATTTAGCAGCAGTTTCGAAATAATCAAGACAACAGTAGTTTCAAAGAATTTGCTTAATAAGTTTAAGGCCGAAGATTAAGAAATGCCACAGGAAACTTCAAAATCAAAGTCAGACCGAAGTCAACAAAAAAATCAGGTTAAATTCCAGAAAAACAACATCGTGATGACCAAGGTAGCAAGGAACATGATCGAACGGTTCAATATAGAAGTTGTGACAACCACGAAAATCAAATAGATCCAAATCGACACAAAACAACTTAAATCGAACTGCAAGCAAAATAAATCGACAACTCAAATAATTGAATACGAACGAAATCACAGAATTCGATCATTAAATTAACTCGAGATGTGAATTAGATGTGAGAATTACTCACTTTTGTTCGGAGCGGCCGAGACTCAAGCAAGGAGAAGGTATCGATCGCCAAAGCAAAGCCAAAGCCTTCATTCGATCGAGCTTTAGTTGTTGGTGACTTCGATTCTCGCGAGCCCAAGTTTTCACAGAGGAACGAAGAAGAGGGACGAACAAAAATCGAGCAGCCATTTATTTTCCATCATTTTGTTTTCAGGTTTCGAGCGAAAATGAAAAAGGGGGGCCGCCATTTATTTTTCTTCGTTCGATTTTTATTTTAGGTTTACAAACGATTGAAAATGATAAAGGAACGGGTCGAATTCAAAAAGAAGGGAACGGTCACATGCCTTTGTTAATAGTCACGGCATTAACAGAGAAAACATGGGCCAATACGATTTTAAAGCCCACTATCCTCTAACCAATTTATTTTATCAAAGGAATTTCAACTTGAATTAAAAATCCCAAACATCAATTAGCTAGGAAAAGAAATCGTGCAAAGACAATAATTAATCGGTACGAAATACCGGGTTGTTACAAAATTAGTGATGCTCTGGAAGTTTTTGGTTAAATAAAATTTGAATATATGTTAAAAAGTGATTGTTTTTCATTTTAAAAATTGTGATAATTAATATATCCAAACTCGGCAATGCGTTCTTAGAGTGATGAAGTATTGTGAAGATCCAAATAACAACCAATAGGTACTATAACTAACTAATGCTTGTTCCAAGAAATTACATGAAGTGATTAATAACTTTTTCTTTTGCATCTGTTAAGTCAATTAAAAGCGAAAAATTAAAAGAATTATCTTATTAAGGTCATCAAGGTGGACTACATGCAATATAATATGATAATTTAAGAGCATAACTTGCATTTAGGGTGCGTTGTCTGCATATTATGGGCAAAATTAATATAAAACCTTGACCAAAAGATCTAATTTCACAAAGGACAATCTTCAAACAAAATTATGCAGTATGTTAAGTGATAACATAATCACCATTTTAGGAAGGTGGATAAATTAAAAAAAAAGTAAGTAGATAAGAAGAATCAAAGAATTATATACAGATGAGTCTGTAATATAACTTGGGTTGTTCTTGTATTTAGGTTTCCAAGCCTGCATTATTTTGGATGCCATGATTATAAAGAGCTAATAAGCTGAGACATATGCAAATAATCCTTTTAAGTGTCTTTTCATGTTGATTCTAAAATAAAAACAAATATTGGTTAGAGGAATTGATCTTATGGGAACTACACCGGAAGAACACAACATTACCCATTTGGGTAGTAATGTTTCACAGAATATTCAATTATTATGCAACACATATGTGCAATGTTTTCTTTCATATTTCATTTAAATTAAGGAGTTTTCCAAGAACTCAGGCTTGGGTTGAAATATCATTTAGTTCCATATGAGACTGAGGTATGAAACAGACTGTACTTTCAACAACAATGCAACACAAATCATATAAATGGATTTATAGAGGAAATATAGTGGTCATAATATTCTATATACAAAATTATAAGTTTCTTACATAGGACAGTTAACCTTTAAATATCCCACATAAGTAGAACCAAAATATACAAAGAAAGACTGAATAATATTCGAGATCTATTTCTGTACTAGTTCAGGCTTTTAGTAAAAATAAAATAAAAGGTGGAACATTATCTTTCTCTAAACAAAGAGTTACAACTAAATTCTTGGTCGAATTTCAATCTCAACTTTCACTTTCCAACCATGACTGGTTTACTGATCCCAACAAGTTATAATTCCTTTTCACGTGTCCAATTGTAAAAATAGAAGTAACTTACAGCATACGTGCTTCCAGCTTAGAGTTATTTTGTAGACTATCAAGCATGGTCTTGTAAGTTTTTACGGTATCTTAAACCATGGAGTCATGAGTTCCCTATCTAACCTATCATTTCCTTCCACTCCACTGTTAAATGAAGAATTCTAGTTCAAAAGGATACTAATTTTTCTTGCGTTGGGACTGGCTCGGGAAGTATCGACCGGAAAAGCAATGGGCAATCGGCAGGGGTGATTTGAAGATGAGTGAAAGCGAACATGATCAAATTTAAAATACGAAGGAACTTTTTGGGAGAGGAGAAATTTGGGGGGAGGAATTTCTGAGATTTTGTTAATAGCAATTAGAAGGGTTTTAGCCTTTTAGGACAGTTTGAAGGGAGTGCAAAGCTCGGCTTAAAGTATAGGTGTTGAACTTTATGCATGTCAAATTTCAGGTCATTTCGATCTCTACAGCCTATAAAAACATGCTGTCAAACATTGAATCAGAGCATGTTTTGCTCCAGCATTTACGGTATAATCGGGCTGTGAGTTCAACTTTGTGATATTATATCTATTCCGTTTCTTGTCCGATTGTATCCATTCTTTTTTTATTTAAAGTAGAGTTGTTGAATTCTATACCTGTAAAATTTCAAGCTTTTAGACCTTTGTAACTAGTTAAAAACTTGCCTGCAACTTTGAATCAGAGCATGTTTTGCTCCAGCTGTTTACGGTAAAATCTGGCTGTGAGTCCAACTTTGTTAGCTCTCTCATTTCTTATCTGACTATATCCGTTCCTTTTTCTATTTAAAGTAGAATTGTTGAACTCTATGCAAGCAAAATTACAAGGCTTTAGACCTCTGTAATTAGTTGAAAATTTGCCTGGAAATTTGAATCGGAGCGTGTATTGCTCCCGCTGAAAATTTCTGAATTGTTTTACATGGATTTCTTTCAAAGTTGTTTTTAATCGGCTTGATCCTATGATGGAAGAGCCAATATTACCCCTTATCCGTATTTCGGATTGGAGAGTTTTTAGAAGATTTTCGTATGATGATTTTATGAATAATTTCATTGAATTTTTGTTTATTTTTTGTTATTCTTTGCACTTGCTTTCTAAACCGTTTTCAGAAGATTTTTCTAAATATTTTATAATATTAATGATTATTTTAAAGCTATCAAAATTAAATATTCTCTATAATAACATAATTTCAAAGATTTGTTTTCCAAAATGATTTCGAAAATTGTTTTCAAAATCTAGTTTTCTCAAACAAATTGTTTTCTATATAAAAGTATACGTTTTTGCACTGCTCGAGCGTATGAGAAGGGGAATTAAACGGTTTAGTAAAAACACACGGTATGGGACATGTGCTTTTAATTTATCGGTTTATTCCTGACTTGTCCGTCTGAATGTTTTGAACTTCAGGTCGTATTTGCCGATGAGATGAGGCAAATATTTATACTGCTTTCTATTGTGGCATTGACGAGCGGTTAGGAAATCGTTAAGTGTGAATGTGTGGCATAGTACGCACTGTTACCACTTTTCGGGTTCCTCTCTAGGAGTTTGTGACACATTCACAAGTGATTGCCAGTACTTAGACTATTGGGTCGCTTGTGTGTCCTATGTGCATATATACAGTTGTTGGACTGTCCATGGACTGTTGGGTCCTATAGAGACTGTTGGGTCTCTTATGCACAAGTACTTGGAAGACTATTGGGTCATATATTGGACGTCCTAATTATTTATAGCTGTTGGGCTTTTATTGGACTGTTGGGTCTTATACGCATTTAGCTATTGGGCTTTTATTGGATTGTTGGGTCCTATTTCTTATATTGATGTTTTCTTGATTTTCTTGTGACGATTTCTAGAATTTTGATGATTTATAAATGTTTTCACCATAGTCGCCTTTGTTGAGTTATATATTTAGCCTGAGTGTTATAGTATAGACTATTGGTGGTTACATTCGGAGTTTTGAACTCTTAGTTGAGTTCTATTTATATTGTGATTCATATTGCCATTCTTTGGCCTTTTTGAGATTTGTATACGCCAATGAGATGAGGCGTTTATTTGTGAATAATTGATTTGTTGTTGCTTAACTTAGCTATTATATAGCTAATGAATAAAGCCGATGATATGATGCATTTGTTGTACTTAGTAGTGTTTATTGATGGGTCTATCTCTTTCGAGGACATACACTTAGAATTGCCTCATTGAAGTAGTGACATGCTCTTATCATGGTTTCTTCTCGTTTGAGAGGATTCTCCACCCTTTACCTTATGATTCATATTATCATTTATTTTACTAAACTGATGTTCTAGCCAGACTAACCCATGTATTTTATACTCGGGTCAGACCGAGTTGTTTCAAGTTAGATAGCTTTTGGACTTACCTTCACTTTGGTGCTCCAGCTTGTATATCTATTTATTGTTTTTTGTTGTTGTAGCCTTTTGTTTGACTTTGATATGTATATTTTTGACTCGTTGTGTATATTGTGGTCTTCAAACCACTTATGATGTATCATTTTGTATCGTACCGTAATCTATCCATGTATGTGTGTGTGTGTGTATTTCTGTTTATTATTCTGTGATGTGTTGTACATTTAGTTGTTATATTTTGTTCTGATAGATCCATTAGGCACCTGTAGTTTTGTATTAAACACATATTGAATATGTCGATCCACTTGGGATTGAAAAAAAATGGAGCACCAAATCGACGTATTTAATGGATGTTTAAGACAAAGCTATGGATGGTCGCTCCGAAACAGCTCTATTCTCCGCTGTAGCAGACAGTATTATCCAGTAATACTCTTTGTTAATGTGAGTCTCGAGGTGAGGCGTCATAGCTTGGTATTAGAGCTAAGTTCAAAAAAAAATATGATAAGCACAGAACAGAACATATATTACGGTACGTGGAAGTGTCATACAAGTGTTACAAATTCCCCAATCATCGTGTCCTTAACCTATCTGTGTCCTTTGTGATAGATATAAGTTGGGAATATGTCTTGGAATATATTTTATTCTGTAGTATTCTATAATTGAATTATTGATATCACATCCTAAGAATAATCTTTATCGTGATTATTTATTCTATTTCTCCTCGATACGGGTGCTTGATACACATTCGTATCGAAGGAGCTTGTTGATACCGTTGGATGTTTCTTATCTTCTTATTTCTTTGAGGATTGCAAATCCTAATGAGGGGTTCCGCAATACTTGGCATGATGTATGAAATTTTTGAGATTGTTCCTGGTAGTTTTTCTTTCCGTGTGAATTTGCACGCTATTTACTATCTTGAGTTTGGAATGATTTTGGGAAGCCAATTCTATGTTCTGTATGGATCATATATTTTAGGCATCCTAATTCAGCTGATTTGTTGCCTCTTGTTCTTCGGAATATTGATGATAATTCCAAAGTATCTTTATTCGTTCTTAGATTTCGAGGTGGTGATGACATATCTCGAATTCATGTTGTTTGTGCTTTTGTAGATATATGTGAGTGCGTTTTGAGCTTGCTACCCAATCGGGCAATCGAGCTTTGTGTTGGCCTCATTTCTTGTTTAGCCTTTCGGTTATCCTTCTACGAGGATGTCTACTAAGGAAATGATGTGATTAATTAAATTTAATTGATATTGTCGTTCTTGCTTCTTTCAAGATATCCTCTTAGGATACTCATTTGTTTATATACCTTGTGATATTACTTTACTTGAAATAATGATATGGTGTTAGTGTTATTTCTTCCCATTCGATAAGATATCTTACCCTTATCCTTATATCTCATTAATCTCTTGTTGATTTATTGATTGATGTTAGGTTCTTTTCTCAACTCGATCTTGCATAGATTTTCATCAACTACGAGTTGCGGAGGATATCATCCCTCTTACCGCTGTAACGACCCACCTTTTTAGACGGTTTAAATCGACAATAAACCACACATGTCTAGTTCAAACCATTGAAAATCGAGGATTGTTAATGGGGTAAATAAAAAAAGAGAAAGAAAAAAACAAAACAGAATCTCGCAGCGGAATGATAAAATATAATAATTAATTAACAGTTCATGAAGCTGTTTACAAACATTTGATTATATTAATACAATACAGAATCAGAGTTACATAAAACAGAAATAAATACATAAATGCAGCGGAACAACATGATGCGGTAGAATAAATATCATAAATAGGAATAATATACTTTCTCTTCGTCTTCGTCCTCCAGAAAATAGTTTTAATACACCGAAAAGCTCAGACGGACCCGAGCGTAATGAAAAGATAAAACACTCAAGTCAGAACTAAAAGATCTTATGTAAGTCAAATCAAAATAAATAAAATAGAAAAATTAGTGCAATAGTTTCATATAAGTTATATGATTTTCATCTCCTATCAAGTGTACAACGTGACTATAATGTTGTAAAGGGTTTCAAATAATTTCGAAATATCAATCTCAACCATCTAACTAAAACAAATCCGAAGTTTAACTTAACCTTTACACAAATTAATTCCAATCCATAATCCAATTTCAAGAATTTATATATATATATATATATATATATATATATATATATCATAATAATATTTTCAAATTTTCAAATCGACGAAAACCGCTCGGGTCTATCATTTCAATACATAACGATTTTCCTCTAATCTATAAGATCGTTCGGGTATGTATCATTTCAATCCATAGTGCACTTGGAGTACTATAACGATATAAAATACAACATCCATTCATTCAATATCAAAATCAAGCATCTATCACAATCATCATCCAAACCAATCAATAAACATCAACAGATAAATTGAAATCAATAACATGTATTTAACTGGCAATTTAAATTAGATTATGAATTAAATAACGATTTAATTTAAATAAATTCAAATTAACCGAGATGGTGATTAAAATATACAAAGCATTCAAAAATAAATTTCCAATCACATCATAAATCTAATTTAACAAACATAAGAAGTTTTAGAAGTTGTGAGCGGGTTAAAACACTCACCTTTGAATTTAAATTGAATTTAAATCCAATTTAAACCCACCTTCGAAATAAAATGTATTTTCTTTCTATTATATACTTGATATAATCTGATTATATTAATTAATTAATTTGATTAAAAGTATATTTAATAGAAAAATCCATAAATGGTATACTTTGTGATAGTAGTTAAAAAGTGTTGTAACCATGAATAATTTATCACAACGAAACAAATATATCATTTTAAATGTTCCTAGTCAAGATGCATCGGGACTGGATATCGATGTATCCGTCGAGACTGGAGTACGTAATGCTCTTCATATGTTGGGCAGTGCATTACTCATGACTGCGGAAGGCAACTAGGGGTTACATATTAGTATTTATTGGATAACTATGAAACGACTCACTCGATAGTTTTCTGTTGGTTAATATAACTAAGGTCAAATAGAAAATATCGACTCGACTGATTTACATAGTTACCTCGATTTGAGAATACTGTGGATCTTCAATATGAAAGCTTGGCTTTGATTATAGCCAAATCATAGCATGGCGTCCATCGAGTGACTATAGTTGGAACGAGTGAATTATTAAAAGTGAATCACTATTCAACAGAGGATTCATCTCCTCGGTTATATGCGGTTAGTACCACATTCAACTAAAAGTTAAAGTCTCTGGTTAGAGAATTTCGGTCAATAATAATTGTTATTATTGAACCAAGGATTTTTTGTAGCTCTTCCTGGTAATCATTCCATCGATCATAGGCTAGCTTTTCTATCTTAAGAATTAATTCTTGTCCTCCTCGTTTGCATAATTCATCTAGGATTGGCTCTGGTCTTAATTTGAGACGACTTGAAAGTTGTTCGTGGGTTAGGGTTTTAGGTCGTTTTGGAATTTGGTTGAGGAGTTTCTTTTTCATGGACTAATTGTGAAACACGTTGTTCTAGCAGCTGATTAGTTTTGTGGACATACGCAAGCTTCTACTTTTCTTCTTCTAGGAATTGATTTCTTTGGATGTAATGTTGTAATTGGGCTTGGCTTCATCGATAAAGGTTTTGTAAATCATTTAATTACGAGGCCTGGGAATTTATGAGGTCCGTTGGGGATTGAGTAGTTGATGAAGGCGTATGAGAATATGATTGCAGACAATCAGGGTCAATGTAATAATTAGGACCGAAGCAGTTTCTTGCTTCGTCTAGAGCTTGTTGCAGATTGTAATAACCTTTGAAAGTTGTATTTTGAAAATTTTGTATAGCCATCTGCGCTTGGCTAAATGTTTAAATATTCCTGTAAAATTGCCTGTAAAAACTGTATAGAAAATGAAATTTTGAGAAAGAGGCTTTTGTTGAATTTTTGAAAAGTAATATGAAAAACAGTTTCAATGTCGTTGTTTATTCGTTCGTTCACTTTCAACCATTTTCAAATTCTGAAGATGGTTGAGTAAGCATTGCTGGGATAAATCATTTATTCTGACAAGGGGTTTAAATTTTCTGGGATCACTATTTTTAAACTGAATAAGAGAAGTATGACCAAAGGTCATGCATGGAGTAGTAACTTCCATCGTTTGATTATCACTCATTTTTGCGGGAGGTGGAGTTTGTGAACTGGATTCTGTTGGTGGCGTTGCAGGTGTTTTCGCCTCTGTTTTGATTGTCGGGGCTTTTGCCTCCACATTCATTTTGATATTGCTGTTATCTATAGACTTTTCTGTTTCTTTATTCATATAATATCTTTCCTGCATATAACAAACTTGTTAAACACATGAGATAATTTTCGTGATAGAATATCGGCTAACTGATTATTTTTTCCTTTAATGTGTTCAAAGTTTATTTTATAACCATTACCTTGTATAAGATTTTGCAAATTTAACCATCTAGTTCTATTTACTTTTTTATAATTTTCGTTTGAAATAAATTTAACAATTGCTTCACAATCTATTCGGACTGTGAATTCTTTATTTAGATATATCCTATACTTATCTAAGGCATTAATTAATGCTTGGATTTCGAAATCTAGAGATGTCCAATTATTTACTTTGTGAAAGATGCCACTTGCGTAAGCTGCAATTTTTTCTGTTGACTTTTCACTGTATTTAAATGGTTTACATTTTAGGATTGCTCCCCGTCCTTCTTTACATCCGTCACATTCAATAATGATATAATCTGTTTCTAGTGGAAGTTCTAATAGATTAATTTTCTTAACTACTTCTTTAATTCTTTGAACTAGTTTAATATCTTCTGTATTAAATCGTGTTTCTTCATTTTTCGAAATTTTACCATATAGGGCCTACTAGTTTTGCTAAATTAGGAATAAATTTTCTGCCGTAATTTATTAATCCTAGAAAAACCTGGATTTTCTTTTTACTGTCTAATTTATCTGGGAATTCTAATCTTTTGGGAAATATGTGGCTGAAGTTCAATTTTTCCATTACCAATTTCTAAACCTAAAAGCGAAATTTTATGTTTAAAAAGTTCCATCTTTTTTCTTGATATTACTAGACCATTGTTTTCAACTTCTTTAAACACTGTTTTTAAAGGTTGTTCATGTTCTTTAATATTTTTACTTGCAACTAAAATGTCATCCATATATACTAAGCATAAATCATATTTTTTAATATCCATAAATCTTTGGAAAATTGTCGGTGTTGTTTTTAATCCAAAGCTTAATACATTCCGTTCAAAATGTCATTCGGAGCACATAAATGCTGTCCAAGGTTTAAAACTTTCTTCTAATTTTAACTGGCTGTATCCTGATTTTAGATCAAACTTGCTAAAAATTCAATTATTTTGTATTAAGTTAATCAATGTATCTTTATTTGGTATATTATAACCATGTCTTCTGTATTATCATTTAATCTTTTATAATTGTAGACGATTCTTGGTTTTCCTCTTTTCTGTTCGGAGTGATTTCGAACTAAAATGGCTGTTGATCTATGTCTGCTGTCAGATCTCCTGATTAAGTTTTGTCTTAGCATTTTCAATCTGTATTTTGAATTCCTTTATATCAGCTGGTGAATAGTCAATGTTTGCTGTTTTAATGGTTATTTCTGGGTTTATGATTTTTATTTTACAAGTGTAGTTAACTTTGTTTTTTGTAACATCCTCACTGATTAGTCCTAGTTTTTCTAAGTGTGAAATAATCTGAAAAGGAATAAATTTGGTTTCTTTTCCTTTCTCTAGTTCTCTAATTGTTTCGAATGTTAGCATGGCTAATGTATTTTTATGTTCTTTGGTAGGCGAAGTTTGTTCTTTTTCTATTTTTGGTTTGAAAAAATCTCGTTCGGCCTGTCCACCATGCTTTCAAGCTAACTCTGATTGATTATTGTGGTAGTTTGTAGGTAATGTGTAGTTGTGTTTACTGAAAGTAATACTATTTATGGAAATTGAGATAATACCTCGATAACTAAGTATAAAATTTAAATCTAAAAGAAATTCTTGACTTTTAATCTCCTGTAGAGTAATAGTACATTGTTCTAATTCGTATTTGGAACTATAATTACCGGCAAAGTCTCTAAATTGAATCATTGATTCGTCTGGTAATTTATGTGTTAACGTCATTAGACTTTGATTAGCTGTTTTTGAAGTGATAATGTAATTTATAGGTTTGTGATATTTTAAAGGTATCAATGAATGCGCAATTAAGCTTTTAGTGCTACCTGTATCTATTATTGCTATTGTATCGATAAACTTGTTATTATCGAACCAGACACGTCAATTTACTTTAAGTAGGGATGTATTGTATTTATTAATATTGACTGAAAATTCTGTATTTTCTTGTATGCTATTATTCAAATTATCTATTTGTTCCATTTCTTTTGATTTGGATGAACTTCCTGGTTCATTTTGATTGTAGTCTTTATATTTTTCTTTCAAGAAACTAATATCATTTTGTAAAGTACTAAGTTCTAGTTGTAATAGTTTTATTTGTGCATCAAATTTATCTACCATTTCTTGTAATATTGTTTTTTCACTTATTTTATTTTGCTTTAATGAAAGTTCTAAATTAAACTGTCTTTTAGCACATAATATACATATTTCTATAAAACATCCATCACATTGAAAACGTTTAATAATTTCAGGATATCTATAACATACAAAACAAGGTATATGGCCATTACCTCTATTTTGTATCCATTAGTGTTCGCGTTCATTATCGTTATTTATTAATGTGTTGCTAATACTGTTTTGTGAAGTACCTTCATCATTATCTGAGACAATGCTATATATTGATTCAGTATCATCCAAATCGTTTTCACTAATACTTTCTATTTCATATTCTCCTATTTCATCAACTAAATTAGAACGTTGTTGGTTATTTTGCCTGTTTGGACATCTATTTGCTAAATGATTTGGGTCAACGCAAATAAAACAATTACACTTTCTATTTGGCTTACTTTTTTTTAACATATTTTTCTCTTTTACGTTTATCAAAATGCTTAGATTTTCTAAGACATTTTCTTGGTTTATAGTAGCCATAAGCTTGTGGAGTATAGATAGCTGTTCGGAAAAATGCCCAAGCTTGTCTTTTAATCTATTCTTGCAAAGTTGCTTCTTTACAACGTTTTTCTAATTCTTGGAATACAAACATTATTCTTGGACCAATTCATAGTTTAGGTATTGTTCCGTATTGTATATTCTAGTCTTGTTGCAGCTTTCGA
This sequence comes from Allium cepa, assembly GCA_030765085.1. Taxonomy (NCBI): domain Eukaryota; kingdom Viridiplantae; phylum Streptophyta; class Magnoliopsida; order Asparagales; family Amaryllidaceae; genus Allium; species Allium cepa. The sequence continues at coordinate 163,136,162 of CM060945.1, read as the reverse complement.
CCTAAGTCTCCTGGTAGCTTTGAAAAATATTTATTACATAACTCTTCATCCATTGCTTTACCCGTGTAGGCTAAAGTGACATCGAAGTCTTGGCTAAATTCCTTTATATACTTAAAATCTCTTATACTCAATTGTTCTAGGTTTCTTATTGCTATATTTTGCATTAGCGTACCGCCTTTGCCTGGGTCATTACCAATTAGTAGTAATCTGATAAAGCTTGTAAAATTATAAGGGTTGTTTCCTAAAGCTTTCTGTTCTGTAATTACGGCTGGGTTATCTGTTTTTCTACTTTGATATATTCCTAAGGTTAATAGAGCGAGGGTAGTTTCTAATACTGCCCACATTTCCATTTTCGGCTTTTTATTAACTTCCCAATATCGAACTACATTTTGTTCCCATACTAGAATTTCTTCTGGCCATAATTATGGTGACTGGTTTTCTAGTAATAACATATTGTGGCTATAAAGTTTTTTGTAGGGTTTTCTTATTCCTTTTCCTACATATGGACTTTCTTGTAACTAATCTACTTCGGGTTTTACCCATTTTTATCTTTCGAATGGTCCTTCTTTGTATTGGCTACTTGGTTCGTTATCAAATCTACTACGTTTATTGGTTGGTATCATAGCTTGATCCATAAAATTAGTTTCAATAAAAAAGTCACAAAGAGGGATCTGTTTATTTAGGATATCTTCAATTAATGGCATATTGAAATTTTTTGATAACGTTGTAAAAGCATCTTCGTATGTCATATCTAATTCTATTATACAAGCAATAAGCATATTATCTATTTCTTCTCTTATATTTTCTACTTTTATTTTCTTATTAATTTTTTCATGTAACGTTCTTTTACTTCTTCTATTTCTGGATCTATATCAATTTCTTCATATTTTGCTTCATCCACTAAGTATCCTAATATGTGAAAATCTTCAATATTTTCGCTATATGTTTCATAATGGTCATAAATTGGTTCATCATCCCAATTTATGGTTTCTGGTGATAAAACATCTAACGTTACACTATTATCTATTACTCTTAACTCTTCCTCTATAATACTTCGAATTAAAGTTGTGTTTATATTTGTAATTCCTGTTTGATATAGAATCCATGGGTTTAATAAATCTAGCTGGTTATTGTTATATAAATCTAAGTTTTTATCTAAATCTACTTCTTTACCTAATTGTACTATTTGTTTTTCTTTTTTTAGATTTTGCTTTTGACAAAATACTAGAAATTTCATCTTTATGTTTACCATTGGACGTAAATTCTATTAATGTCCTACAGGGTCCAGAGAATGAGTTTCTTGGATTCATTTTAGGATCCAAAATTTATACAATTCTGGCGTTTAATTTTTCTTAACAACTAAATATCCTAAACTTAGATTAACTAGTTGTTCTGATATCTTATCTAGTTCCTGATCAAAAGTTTGTTTATTTTCAAGTTTTTCTAGTTTTTCTAAAATTTGAAGATTTAGGCTAATTAAAATAATAAAAAATTAGGATATTATTTATCTGATAAATTATTCCCTGAATAAGTAGTAAAACCTTGTTTTGGAACTAGCTGTGTGTAACGACCGGTTATTTTCCACCATTCAAATCGATAATAATCAACACATGCCGGACTTGAATAGTACAAAATAATAGATTGTAATAAAAATTCGGAGCAAATAAAAATCAAATCACAGAATCACAGACACAGAACATCAGAATATCTCGCAGCGGAAAATAAAATACCATAGTAGTTCATGAAGCTACTATCACAAAGTCTCAAAACCAAATACAAAACATCAGTCTAAAAAAAGATACAACATAAAATCCCAAATACAAAGAAGTCCTCTAATACAAAGCTGACAATGGAACAACATAACTGAACTAGATAAAACTATATAAGCTGATAATCTCCAGCGATTCCAGACCTCCAGAGAATGGAAATCCAAATCTGTGAATAACTCAGGCTGACCCGAGCGTAAATAAAACACAAACACTCGAGTCAGGACATGCATACTTATCCAATGTAAACCAACTCAAGTGAACTGTATTAAAGGTACAAGTAAATTAGAAGATGCATGGGACCGCCCATCCTCAAAGGATTCGTTAAACTATTTACTATGTAGTATATTGCGCTATTATAATAATGTCTACAGTAAAATAAACATACATTTAAATAGCATTAAGGCTTTTCATTTTCCACCTTAACACGTAATAGTCTCAGTAGTCCATCCAATATCTGCATATCTCCTGATCGGGAGACTACGAGAAGATACGCATGGGCTACGGGAGAAAACCAAACTCGTAGTAAAAGCTCAATAGGGTAGGTGACAAGACACATAAGGTAATGCCAGGGTAGATATACCAATTACGATACCCGGGCCGGTGGTAACGCACCAGCCACATATGCCCACCTCGGAACACATTCCCAAATCGAAGGGTGGCCGCCAAATAATCACAAGTAATAGAATGGTATCGAAGAAATGCGTCCGACCAGAGAAGCTACCCCTTTTGGCCCAAGACCGCTCCTATTTTAGCCTCCTTATGCCAACTCATGGGAGTTGGGTCCACGTAACATACCACAAGAACGTCGCCACCAACCTACTTCATTCTGGAATCTCCACCACGTACACATTTGTCAAAGCAGTTTTCGGTAACGATAGAGAGTATGTCCATATCCGATCCCGGTCTCTTTACCAACCAATCGTTATTATAACCCGTGGTAATAACTTTAAAAATAATACTTTATACTTCAAAATAAAATATCATTTCAAAACCCAATCTTTATCAAAATAAAGATTAAATCATTTCCAAACCATTTCAATATTTCAAAATATCATATCCTTTCAAAACTTCCATTTTCAAATCAATATTTGAATTCAAATCCAAATATCCAATTTAATACTCTTTTAAAGTTCAAAGATAACATTCATTTAATTTCAATTCAAATCGCCTTTAAATAGTTTATATTCCAATTTACTTAATTCATTTAAACCATTTAAACGTGAAGTTATTATTCTTCCAAGTTAAGTATTCAAATATCAAAGTTTCAAGTCATCGTGAGCTCATTTGCTAAGTCAAAACCCATAATTATTAAAATTCCAGCCTTTTACATCATTTAGAAAAAGCTGTTATAAGTTACTCTTGAATTCATTTTAATTCAGCAAAGACAGCACTTAAATACTGCTGTTAAAACTCAGTTTTAGTTAAATTTTAGTTCAAAACTGTAAAGACAGCATTTCTAGAAATGTTGTAATAGCTCAGGTTTCAAAACAAGGGTTTTCATTCATTTCTACAAAGACAGCAGACCACTACAGCATTTACAGAACTGCTGTAATAGGCCTTTATCAAATTTTAGCCTTTTCAATTTACTACAGCAATTATAGCATTCCAGAACTGTTGTAATAGCTCTTTTATTAGCCTTTTAGTTCATTTCCAGAAACCATAGCACTTCTGAATGCTATTAAAAGTGATTTTCAGATTTTAGTGCATTTCCAGCAATTAATAAACTTCATTTTAAACCCTATAAGCACTGTCAAAAATCATATTTTAACATTAAAAATGTTCATTAACATTACATTTAACATATTATTTTTATAAAATAAATTTCTTATAATTAAATCCAATTTCAACAAATTACTTAATAAATTCAGGTGTAAAAGTTACCAATTCTTCACATTTTTAAATAAACAACTTAACACTTAAATTTTCTCCATTTTTTTTCAAATAAAATTTAGTTTCCATTTTTACTTATACAACTAAATTTTTATTTAACAAAATTCCACTTTTCCACTTAAGTTATATTTTCATTCAATGTAACTATTCATTTTCCAACATTTTTAACTTATAGAAAATTCCAAATTTCTATACTTAATATCTAGAAATCCAATTTAAATCAAATTTTCATATATATACACTTTTAAAATTACTTAAAAAATCTAGAAAATTTTATAAAAATAACCACGGTCTTGTATATAGTTTTCTAACATAGGTCAAGTGATATGGATATATATTATTTCAATCCGCAGTTTACAAATAAAAATCCGAGTTCTATCATTTCAAACCCGTAGTCCCAAGTCAAAATAAATAATTAAAAAACGTTCAAGCCTATCATTTCAGCCCATAACGATTTTTCCCTATTCTAAAGTACGTTCGGGTTGTATCATTTCAACCCATAGTGATTTCTAATCTACCGGGAACTTGAAGTGTGATAAACATATATAAATGAACAGTTTAACAATATACAACAGTAACAGGTGATATGACATGTAATTTACAGGTTTAACTTCATACATAAATAATCACAAGCAGTTATAGCATCATTTATAATTCTACACATTCAAATGTTGTCGCTTCACAATTGCATGAGTATAAATAATGTCGTGTGAGATTTACTCACCTCTAAATGCTGGAGATTGCAATACAACTGACACAACGGAATCAAAGCACAATGACAAGACTACGGATTTGAGTGGAAAGCGAGATCCAATGCTACAAATCTTCTGTCACAACCCAAAACAAAGCCAAACAAATTATAAATACAATACACTATGTAATAAAATAACTTTGAAATGAAAAGTGATTTGAACACAAAGACTTTTGCCTTGCTTTCTCTATTCTTTTGCATGGCCTATGGATGATTTTGATCAGGTATTGGTCAAGACATGGCTCGGGTTTTAGGCTAGCGTGGCTCGGGTTTAAGGCATGAACATGGAAAGGAGTTTATAACATGAGAAGGTGAAGCGGCTTTAGGCAATGTAGTATGATTTTTGCCAAAACAAAGGCTCGGCCATGAAGGATTGGGCTCGGCCTGGGGTGCACTATGACTGGTCAGTGGCTGGAGGGGTATTTGGTGGTCAGGTCAATGAGGTGGTGGCAGCTAAGGTGGTAGCCGTGGTGGTGGTTGAAGGAGATGAGACAAGTGGTGGTCAAACTAGCATGGTTTCAAGGGTCTAGTTGCATTTTTGTGGAGTTTTCGCACCATGGTGAGCACGACCATGGTCAAGGCCTGGAGTGTAGGTGGTTATGATGGCAGGGAAGAGGTGAGGGAGGCGATGGGCGTGGCTATGGAGGAGAGGCCGAGCAATACACATGAGTAAACAAGGAAAAATACTTAGAAAATAAGAAGAAAATAAAGAAAAAGATGTATCCATTACCAATAAAATTCCCTAGGCATGAATGAAAAAATGAGGAAGATGTTTTTGCTCGTGGAATGAAAATGAAACTCACGGCTTACCGAAAAAATTTACAGGTCCAAAAGAAAATTAAATGAAGAGTTACGAAATTGAAAAGTCTAGAAATGAAAAGCCATAGGAAAAGGAAGAGTCTTGTCTCTTCAATTTACCATTTCTTTTTAAAACAAATAAAACAAAATAATTTCAGTAAATACATCTTAAAACCGAAAAAAAGTGAAATAAAATGAAAATAAATAATTAAATTTAAAGAAAAAATAAAAAGAATTTAAGTAATTGCATAAAAGTTCAAAACAGTGTTCAAAAATTACAAATAAATCATCACTAGCCTTGGAAAAATATCCACTTCATTTTTAAAATATTACAAAGCAAAAATTTGAATTAAAATAATTTGTTTATCATTTCTAAAATTAAATAAATAATTAAATTAGAGAAAAATTGTAACGACCCGACTTCCTATGCCCAGGAAGACGTATGGTTCTTAAGAAAGAAAAGGGTGAGAAAATAGAAAAGATAAAGAAGAAAGAACAACAACATCAGAATCTCACAGCTGAACGAATAAATTATATTAATCACATACGTATTTACATAATATATAACATCAGTCAGAGTTATACATATAATACATCACATACTAGACAGTTATAGACACTTGTCTAGTTATACAACTCAATACACAGTACAACACAGAGATACCAACACAGCGGAACACTATATCTACAAATGCTGAAGCCTCCTGCACCATTGCTCCTCCAGAATTTGTTGAAGCAAATCTGAATCCCTTGGCTACTCGTAAAAATTTAAGTACCCGAGAGTTTAAGGAAAACAGAAAATAAACTACGGGTCAGACATGGGTCTGGTGTGAGTAACAGGTTAAAGTTGCTTAATTTTGAAAATCCTTTGAAAGAAAGGTATCACGTAAGACTTCCCACACATAAACATGGAAATTTTTTTACCTTACGCTAACCAAAACATTTGATAGGAAATCCAGTGATATTATATTAGGTCTAGGGTTTTCAAGTAAATAGAAAATAGCCGAAATTGTTACATGATTAAATTCCAGCTACTAGCCACAAAAGTGGGTAATACAATCAAAACCGTTGGCACTTATTGGATTTTGGATTCCATACAATGACAGGGCTACTGGGGTACCGCCCGTCACAGTACGTGGCCTAGATCAACGTACCGAGGATCACTCCCGAACCCCTGCAACACAAGGCCGAAACCATTCCTTACTGAACAGTCCAGAACAAGATAACCCCGCGGTTGGCTGCAGACCAACTGCCCACACAGCCGAATAAAAAGGGACATCTGGACAGGGGAAAATCTTGTCCTGCTTGGGCAAGACCCACCTAACCTTGCTGCACCTCCCCTGTTTTAGCCATTCCCGGTTGATGAGGCTTGAGGCTACGATTACCTTTATAGAACATATCTCTTAGAATGCTCATCGTCCGCCTGACAATGTGTTGAAAGCATTCAATCCATACAAGTTCGTTCCGGGTTCGAACGAAACCGAAGGCATCATCTCGTTACACTCGTTTTGGAATCACCCTCAGATTTAACGACGATAATCCTTACATTCTAAATCTTCATCTTCACTTCAGATTCACGACCTAACGTTAATTTGGATCGATGTGGTTTTCGGATGTCTAAATATGGAAAATCCGATCCCGGTCTCATCGAAATCCAAAACGTATCCTTTAAGGCCAAGTTGTCTATGTAGTCTTAACAGTCAATTCAATATTATCAATATACACACAGATAGATAATTCACATCTCATAATAGATAATCACATTATCATCATAAACAGATAATTAATATCATCATCCAAACAGATAATTAAATATTATCGTACTTAACACATACATCCATATCACATAGATATTAATCATCTCATATCTGAGACCACAATCAATCAATGAAATATCAATATCATCCGTAAGCAATGATTTATGAATCACAATCTATAATTAATTTAAAATGAATTAAATTAACTACTTCTATCTTTAATTAATTTAAAATAAATTAAATTAATTATTCATTCCATAAATCCCGCTCTCACAACCATTAATTAATTATAAATCAAATTAATTAATCATTCTCAAATTTCAATAAGTAATTTAGTCTTTAATTTATTTCTCAAATGAATTATTCTAAATCATTCATAGCAATTAACATTTAATTACTTCCCCATTTAATTATTCCTTAATTAGACAATTCTTAATTACATCATTAATTATATTAATTAATGACCTCTAATTTATATTAAATTACTTTATTTAAATTAATTACATTAAGTGATTAATCTTGATTTAAACACAATTATTAATCACCCTTGATTAATAGCAAACTAGTAATTAACTACCCTTAATTACTTATTAATCATCCCATGATTAATTATTTCCATAAATTAATCCTTTGATTAATTACAAAAGAAATTACCCAAATTACTTCATTTACAAATCATCTTATATTAATTTCATCAGTTAATTATCATCTAATTACTTTCCTAAGTAATTATACTCCATTAATTACACTAAGTAATTACACATACCAAATCATCAATTGATTTCTTAAATTAATTAAAATTAATTAACTTAATTTAAATCTTAACATCAATTGCTTATATATTCCAATTAATCATCTTTGATTTAAATATCTTTTGCTGCATTCCAATGGTTTCCTTAATTTATTTACAGAGATTAATCTTTGAATAAATCCATTAATTAATTACATTTATATCGATTTATTACCATTTAATTATCTTGTTGATTTATTATTCCAAAATTAATCAATTTCCTAATTCCATCATTAATTATATTAATTAATGATTTCTAATTACATTTTCATTTGTTATTTTATTAATTATATTAAGAATACAAATCTTCAAATCACATATATTAACCCTCTTGATTAATAACATACAGTAATTAACCGTCCTAAGTTAATTACTTCTCAATAACAAGCTTAATCCCTTGATTAATTTCAAACTTAGTAATTATACTCCAATTACTTCCATTAACAACATCATCCAATTAATTACATCCAGTAATTATCAATCAATTACTTCTTTAAGTAATTTACTTCCAAAATATCAGTTAATTAAACTAAATTAATTAACTCAAATTAAACCAATTTACAAAATTAATAAGTAATTAATTTCTTAATTACTTTCCAAATAAATAATTACATTTAAACTATTACAATGATTTTATTGAATTAATTAATCCAATTAATTATTAAAAATCAATCACATTAATTAATTATAAAATAATCTAGTAAATGATCTTCATTAACACATATTTAATTATTTTTCTAAAATAATTAACTTATATTAAACATTAATAATTATAAGTTTGATTAACCATTAAAATTAATTCATTTAAATAAATATATAAGCTAGGGTTCTTAATTAAATATTAGTTAATTTATTAATTATTTGACTTAAATTAATACATTTAAACTTAGAATTACTAATTTAATTAATATCAATCATTAATTATTCATACTTAATTAACTTAAAGGTTATGAATATGAATTCTAAATCTTCATTACTTAAAGTAAATTATTCTTATTACTGATTTAAATTTTCACTTTCAACATGTTTTAAAAACATTTATTTCAAATTACTTCCTAAATAAATTCCAATTTATCCTTAATAAAGTTTTAAACTAATTTTCAAAACCCTTTTAAACTCGCGTGTTGAAAAGCATATTTTAACATTTAAAACTTTATTTTATTTCCAAATCTAGAATTTCAAATTTAGGTCCTGATTTCAATTTAGGAGTTAACTTTGTTTAAATCTTCCCTTAACAATTTATATTTCATTTTTGAATCCAACTCTTTTTGAATTCACTTAAATATTAATCACTTTTAAGTTATTAAAATAATTTAAATTATGGAACTTTATTATTTCCAACTCTATTTCAAAACTAGCTTAAATTCACTATTAAATTTGATTTAGAACTAGGGTTAACTTTGATTTTTTATTTAAAACAAAAATTTCAAAGACTATTAAAAACTGTTACAGGTTTTAAAACCTGAACGATAACAACCCGATCCCCCCCTTTGTTTACTTCGAGCAAACACACAAAGTTTCCCCGAGAAAACAACAAGCTGCTTCGAGTTTACCCCATGCGCGCGAAAACGAATTCGAGAAAACAAAACCTGGAAACACACGACCCCACTTCCCCTCAAAACTGGCAACGTCACGTGTTCGATGCTCCGACCACCGGAGGCCACCAAACTTCGACCGCAGCATCGTCCATCTCCCCTCTACCTCCCCTGAAAACGGCGTGACACTTGAACGCTTGAATGGGCCGTGGTGATCAAAACTCAAACCACAGTAAAAATTAGGTTTAAAAATTTTAAACCTACGCCGCCGCTTCCACGACCCACTGCGCCGCAACCCATCATTTTTCCCTGACCCTCAGTAGACTCCTCCATCCCCATACAAAAACCCGACCCTTCTAGTCGACTAGATCACCCACAACAACACGAAAAGCCCCAAACAGATAAACACAAACCTCTCTCAAAACATACCACTGAAAATTATGATTCAACCCTTAAAAATCATGTTATTGTTCACTGATTCATCTTGTATACCTGAATTCGAAAGTTAAAAGGTTCAAATTTTGATTTATCTGGAGTTGTGCTCAAGCATCTGGCTTTCCAGAGTTGCTACTAAGTTATTTTAGTTTGAACATATTTTGAAAATTCAATTCGATGTCAAACAAACAATATTTGTTTAAACTCTAGTTCCAAATTTCAAGTAAATCGGGTAGGAATGATTTTTGAAAGCAAAGTTTGTTTTAGAATTCAAAATAGTGAAAACATGTTACAGCTTGCACACACCACAGCATCCTACAAGCATAGGCTGAGGATTCAATATATATAGATATATACACATACTATCTAAAGGCATCTATACAACAGATTCATTTCCTAATATATTTTTTATATATAAAAAAATAAAGTTACTCACAAGTAAAAAAGAACAGAGCCTTCAAATGGACACGGGATTGGAAATTCTCAGGCTGAACTCTTCATCTTGATCCTCTGTTGGATTGCATCTTGATTTATGTTCAAGTATAACTTGTTTTAGTTTGTAATATGTTTTTACTTCAGATTCTAGTTTTGGTTTTACGAACTGAAATGAGAAACAGGGATATATAGCAAAGAATGGTAGACATGGTATATTATTATGTTTCATACAATTGTGACAATACTTGTACTATACGGCATATAAATCTTTGTTTGTACAGATTTAAAACAGAGATATTTGTTTAGGGTGGAGGCTTATATGAAGTGTACTGTGTGCTAGAAAGATATACATTAATTGCTTTTGTTTGTTTGTTTAAGAATACATAATACTGTCTTCCTTAGCAAGCCTTCACATAATTTTTTTTTTTATTTTGCTCTTCAGATTATACTCGAAACTGATATGAAGATATGTGGAAAAGAAGGAAGACAGGGTACCTATTTTTATATTTCAATGTTGTTTATTATTGTACAAGGCTATGTACACTTGTACCATAACTGATAATAATTCACTTAGCTTTCGGGGGCTGATACAAAAATAATGCAGCTAACACTTGATGCTTGTCTTGTTTGCATACCTATCCTATACATTCTAGTATATTTTTGTTACTGTCTTTTACTTTCAGGTTCATGCCTATCACACTTGAGTATATTACTTTTGCAATCCTACAAATATACTTATTTTTATTTTGGTGGATGTGATAAGAACATTGAGGCTAGCATTAAATGTTATTGTCCTTAATATATTTATATTGTCTTTTTGATCTCAGCCTGCACACTTATTCGATTTTGTTTGTACAATCACATATTGGTCTTGATGCTTTAAACTTATATATATGCTGCAGTTTTTCTTATGGTAGTTACAAACTTGAAGATTATTTGTTTGTTTCTTCCTACCAGCCAGATTTTATATTCATATTGTAATATTGTCTTGCTTTATAATTTTTGAAATGTATGTTAATGTTATTTCTTTTGTTTTGTTGTTTGAAACCTAAATGAATTTTATAGTTGTTATGTTATTAAATTTAGCCAATGTACTTACTTTATATCTTGTATTTTTATTTATACATCTTTATTTTATTTATATTATAAAAACACATTTATCAATTTGAAATGATTTATAAAAGAAATTATCTTTTTGTTATAAATTGCTTATTTTATTAATGTGCCATCTGACAAAAATCGCATTAAAACTCATATATAATTTTAAACCCATATTTTTATCAAGCTATACTAAAAAGAAAAGAAAACAAATGTTTTTGTTAATAAACTTAAATCTAAACTTAAGTTAAAATAAGTTTTAAACTACTTAAACATTTATCTTATGTATTTAAAATCACATATTTATTTATTTAATTAGCTTTGAAAAGTTTATATTAAATAAATCATAATTTCCAATTCACTAAAATGTATATTAGAATTTGAAAACATAATTTATTAGTTAAATTTTTAAAAAGAAAGCTCAACTATTTACAATGTATACAAATATATACATATATAAATAGAAAACAATGGATTTATTTTAACAGATAAAATTTACCAATTAGATATTTATTAAAAGAAAAGTATCGATTCAGATCTAATTAACAAAGATATATCAAATCAATTTAATTTTTAATGCAGTTTATTAAATTGATATTGCTTGAAAATTACGGGTTGTCACATTCCTTCCCCCTTAAAAGAATTCCGTCCCCGAAATTTAAAAGCAAAGGTAATTTAATACTCTATTTAAGATTTTAATTAATTTTAAATCATAAGCATATATCAATCACATGCTAACAGCCATCACAACCAATCCACTCAAACAACAAAGCTAACCATCCAGACAAAATTCTGGATAGAGCTCCCTAGAGTTTTCCCAGTAATACCGGAATACTTGATCTATAGAATCCAAACAGTCTATACTACTAATCTACAGAGCTCCTTTGAATCAGAGAAAATTCATCCAAATCAAATCTCCGACTCCTAAATCCAAATTCCTCCGTCTCTTACCCACCAAATTCTTCCGATGATCCAGATCAGCCTTCATCCCTACTGATCAAACCTAACCCTCCTGATGCTTCTTAGGAAAACTGAACCAAGAACAATCCAGAAGAATGATCTTCTCAAAATCAACCAAAATCAAGAACACAACCTTCACTGTCATCAATAGAAAACAACCTCTCCTTTCCAGAAAAGAAAAACAGATGCACTTCCAACTGCTTCCGCTGCACAACTCTGATCTGGGGTAGATGAAAATGCTGATAATGCACATAAACACAAACGGGACAAAACATCCCAAAAATATGGTTCAACAGGTCCAAAATAAAAATCAGAAGTTCCTCCAAAACCTGAGCCACTTTACCAAATCCTCTCTCCAGAAACCATTCTATTACTAAGCTGAACCATCGGTACCACTTCTGGAATCCTGTCAACACCAAACTCAACTCCGGATGTAAGGGCAACCCGATGACCTCTTCAAAGATATCCAGAAAAATTTCTGACATCCCAGAGAATACTTAACTATCGCAAGTCACTTTTGCGATCAACCCAAGCTAATATCCAAAGAAAACTGCTCTCTGAACTTCACCTCTAAAGAACTGCTGATAGATGACCTCCTCGCGTGCCGGCAGAACAATCTGAGCCGCAACACTACTGCTGATGCCATAACTCCTTAATCCAAAATTCCTCAAAACCTCAAGCCTCAAAGCCAAACACAACAATCAGCTGAACTCAGCCCCACAACTAATGCAGACACACTTCCTTATCCAAAGATTCTTGAGAACTTCTTCGGAAACAATCCATCGCTACTGCATCTCAACACTCAACTACTACTTCTTAAGTTACCAATATAATATTTCTAGCTTCCGCTCAACAGACAAAAATCCAAATTCTACTCATCCAAACTTGTACTACAAAAATGGACTCCAAATCCTAACAGGTTTCCTCCAGAGATTTGGTGAAATTCTTACACCACAAATTCACTCGAGACGGTATTAGGTCTATAGTCGCGTCAGATATACTTCCAACCACTGGCAGTTACCACTACCCTATCTACCCTTATACTTATATTGGAAAACCCGAACAGGTAACCCAACAAATAGATAGAAATCAATATATATATATATATCAAAATTACAAATACGCTCTCTCAGGAAAGAAATCACTCAAGAGCCTAGGTATTCACTCAACCTAGCGCTCTGATACCACTGTAACGACCCAACTTCCAACGCGCAGGAAGACGTATCGTTCTTAAGAAAGAAAAGGGTGAGAAAATAGAAAAGATAAAGAAGAAAGAACAACAACATCAGAATCTCACAGGGGAACGAATAAATTATATTAATCACATAAGTATTTACATAATATATAACATCAGTCAGAGTTATACATATAATACATCACATACTAGACAGTTATAGACACCTGTCTAGTTATACAACTCAATACACAATACAACACAGAGATACCAACACAGCGGAGCACTATATCTACAAACGCTGAAGCCACCTGCTCCATTGCTCCTCCAGAATTCGTTGAAGCAAACCTGAATCCCTTGGCTACTCGTAAAAATTTGAGTACCCGAGAGTTTAAGAAAAATAGAAAATAAACTCCGGGTCAGACATGGGTCTGGTGTGAGTAACAGGTTAAAGTTGCTTAATTTTGAAAATCCTTTGAAAGAAAGGTAACACGTAAGACTTCCCACACGTAAACATGGAAAAGTTCTTACCTTACGCTAACCAAAACATTTGATAGGAAATCCAGTGATATTATAATAGGTCTAGGGTTTTCAAGTAAATAGAAAATAGCCGAAATTGTTACATGATTAAATTCCAGCTAGTAGCCACAAAAGTGGGTAATACAATCAAAGTCGTTGGCACTTATTGGATTTTGGTTTCTATACAATGGCAAGGCTACTGGGGTACCGCCCGTCACAGTACGTGGTCTAGATCAACGTACCGAGGATCACTCCCGACCCCCTGCAACACAAGGCCGGAACCATTCCTTACTGAACAGTCCCGAACAAGATAACCCCGCAATTGGCTGCAGACCAACTGCCCACACAACCGAATAAAAAGGGACATCTAGACAGGGGAAAATCTTGTCCTGCTTGGGCATGACCCACCTAACCTTGCTGCACCTCCCCTGTTTTAGCCATTCCCGGTTGATGAGGCTTAAGGCTACGATTACCTTTATAGAACATATCTCTTAGAATGCTCATCGTCCGCCTGACGATGTGTTGAAAGCATTCAATCCATACAAGTTCGTTCCGGGTTCGAACGAAACTGAAGGCATCGTCTCGTTACACTCGTTTTGGAATCACCCTCAGAGTTAACGACGATAATCCTTGCATTCTGAATCTTCATCTTCACTTCAGATTCACGACCAAACGTTAATTTGGATTGATGTACTTTTCGGATGTCCAAATATGGAAAATCCGATCCCGGTCTCATCGAAATCCAAAACGTATCTTTTAAGGCCAAGTTACCTATTTAGTCTTAACAGTCAATTCAATATTATCAATATACACACAGTTAGATAATTCACATCTCATAATAGATAATCACATTATCATCATAAACAGATAATTTATATCATCACCCAAACAGATAATTAAATATTATCATACTTAACACATACATCCATATCACATAGATATTAATCATCTCATATCTGAGACCACAATCAATCAATGAAATATCAATATCATCCGTAAGCAATGATTTATGAATCACAATCTATAATTAATTTAAAATGAATTAAATTAACTACTTCTATCTTTAATTAATTTAAAATAAATTAAATTAATTATTCATTCCATAAATCCCGCTTTCCCAACCATTAATTAATTATAAATCAAATTAATTAATCATTCTCAAATTTCAATAAGTAATTTAGTCTTTAATTAATTTCTTAAATGAATTATTCTAAATCATTCAAAGCAATTAACATTTAATTACTTCCCCATTTAATTATTCCTTAATTAAACAATTCTTAATTACATCATTAATTATATTAATTAATGACCTCTAATTTATATTAAATTACTTTATTTAAATTAATTACATTAAGTGACTAATCTTTATTTAAACACAATTATTAATCACCCTTGATTAATAACAAACTAGTAATTAACTACCCTTAATTACTTATTAATCATCCCATGATTAATTATTTCCATAAATTAATCCTTTGATTAATTACAAAAGAAATTACGCAAATTACTTCATTTACAAATCATCTTATATTAGTTTCATCAGGTAATTATCATCTAATTACTTTCCTAAGTAATTATACTCCATTAATTACACTAAGTAATTACACATACCAAATCATCAATTGATTTCTTAAATTAATTAAAATTAATTAACTTAATTTAAATCTTAACATCAATTGCTTATATATTCCAATTAATCATCTTTGCTTTAAATATCTTTTGTTGCATTCCAGTAGTTTCCTTAGTTTATTTACATAGATTAATCTTTGCATAAATCCTTTAATTAATTACATTTATATCGATTTATTACCATTTAATTATCTTGTTGATTTATTATTCCCAAATTAATCAATTTCCTAATTCCATCATTAATTATATTAATTAATGATTTCTAATTACATTTTCATTTGTTATTTTATTAATTATATTAAGAATACAAATCTTCAAATCACATATATTAACCCTCTTGATTAATAACATACAGTAATTAACCGTCCTAAGTTAATTACTTCTCAATAACAAGCTTAATCCCTTGATTAATTTCAAACTTAGTAATTATACTCCAATTACTTCCATTAACAACATCATCCAATTAATTACATCCAGTAATTATCCATCAATTACTTCTTTAAGTAATTTACTTCCAAAATATCAGTTAATTAAACTAAATTAATTAACTCAAATTAAATTAATTTACACAATTAATAAGTAATTCATTTCTTAATTACTTTCTAAATAAATAATTACATTTAAATTATTACAATGATTATTATTGAATTAATTAATCCAATTAATTATTAAAAATCAATCACATTAATTAATTATAAAATAATCTAGTAAATGATCTTCATTAACACTTATTTAATTATTTTTCTAAAATAATTAACTTATATTAAACATTATTAATTATAAGTTTGATTAACCATTAAAATTAATTCATTTAAATAAATATCTAAGCTAGGGTTCTTAATTACATATTAGTTAATTTATTCATTATTTAACTTAAATTAATACATTTAAACTTAGAATTACTATTTTAATTAATATCAATCATTAATTATTCATACTTAATTAACTTAAAGGTTATGAATATGAATTCTAAATCTTCATTACTTAAAGTAAACTATTCTTATTATTGATTTAAATTTTCACTTTCAACATGTTTTAAAAACATTTATTTCAAATTACTTCGTAAATAAATTCCAATTTATCCTTAATAAAGTTTAAAACTAATTTTCAAAACCCTTTTAAACTCACGTGTTTAAAAGCATATTTTAACATTTAAAACTTTATTTTATTTCCAAATCTAGAATTTCAAATTTAGGTCCTGATTTTAATCTAGGAGTTAACTTTGTTTAAATCTTCCCTTAACAATTTATATTTCATTTTTGAATCCAACTCTTTTTGAATTCACTTAAATATTAAGCACTCTTAAGTTATTAAAATAATTCAAATTATGGAACTTTATTATTTCCAACTCTATTTCAAAACTAACTTAAATTCACTATTAAACATTGATTTAGAACTAGGTTTAACTTTGATTTTTATTTAAAAAAAAAAATTCAAAAACTGTTAAAAACTGTTACAGGTTTTAAAACCTGAACGACAACAACCCGAACCCCCCATTTGTTTACTTCGAGCAAACACACGAAGTTTCCCCGAGAAAACAACAAGCTGCTTCGAGTTTCCCCCATGCGCGCGAAAACGAATTCGAGAAAACAAAACCTGGAAACACACGACCCCACTTCCCCTCAAACCTGGCAACGTCACGTGTTCGATGCTTCGACCACCGGAGGCCACCAAACTCCGGCCGCAGCATCGTCCATCTCCCCGCTACCTTCCCTCAAAACAGCGTGACACTCGAACGCTTGAACAGGCCGTGGTGATCAAAACTCAAAGCACAGTAAAAATTAGGTTTAAAAATTTTAAACCTAAGCCGCCGCTTCCACGACCCACTACGCCGCCACGAATCATTTTTCCCTGACCCTCGGTAGACTCCTCCATCCCGAGACAAAAACCCGACCCTTCCAGTCAACTAGATCACCCACAACAACTCGAAAAGCCCCAAACAGATAAACACAAACCCCTCTCAAAACATACCACTGAAAATTATGATTCAACACTTAAAAATCATGTTATTGTTCACTGATTCATCTTGTATACCTGAATTCGAAAGTTAAAAGGTTCAAATTTTGATTTATCTGGAGTTGTGCTCACGCATCTGGCTTTCCAGAGTTGCTACTAAGTTATTTTAGTTTGAACATATTTTTAAAATTCAGTTCAATGTCAAACAAACAATATTTGTTTAAACTCTAGTTTCGAATTTCGAGTAGATTGGGTAGGAATGATTTTTGAAAGCAAAGTTTTTTTTAGAATTCAAAATAGTGAATACATGTTACAGCCTGCACACACCACAACATTCTACAAGCATAGGCAGAGGATTCAATATATATATATAGACATATACACATACAATCCACAGGCATCTATACAACTGATTCATTTCTTAAAAAAAAATTTATATATAAAAAAATAAAGTTACTCACAAGTAAAAAGAACAGAGCCTTCAAATGGACACAGGATTGAAAATTCTTAGGCTGAACTCTTCATCTTGATCCTCTGTTGTATTGCATCTTGATTTATGTTCAAGTAGAACTTGTTTTAGTTTGAAATAGGTTTTTACTTCAGATTCTAGTTTTGGTTTTACGAACTGAAATGAGAAATAGGGATATATAGAAAAGAATGGTAGACATGGTATATTATTATGTTTCATAAAATTGTGACAATACTTGTACAATACAGCATATAAATCTTTGTTTGTACAGATTTAAAACAGAGATATTTGTTTAGAGTGGAGGCTGATATGAAGTGTACCGTGTGCTAGAAAGATTTACATTAATTGCTTTTGTTTGTTTGTTTAAGAATACATAATACTGTCTTCCTTAGCAAGCCTTCACATAATATATTTTTTATCTTGCTTTTCAGATTATACTCGAAACTGATATGAAGATATGTGGGAAAGAAAGAAGACAGGGTACCTATTTTTATATTTCAATGTTGTTTATTATTGTAAAAGACTGTGTAAACCTGTACCATACCTGAGAATAATTCACTTAGCTTTTGGGGGCTGATACAAAAATATTGCCGCTAACACTTGATGATCGTCTTGTTTGCATACCTATCCTATACATTCTAGTATATTTTTGTTACTGTCTTTTACTTTCAGGTTCATGCCTATCACACTTGAGTATATTACTTATGCAAGCCTACAAATATATATACTTATTTTTATTTTGGTGGCTGAGATAAGAACATTGAGGCTATCATTAAATGTTATTGTCCTTAATATATTTATATTGTCTTTTTGATCTCAGCCTGCACACTTATTTGATTTTGTTTGTACAACCACATATTGGTCTTGATGCTTTAAACTTATATATATGCTGCAGTTTTTCTTATGATAGTTTACAAACTTGAAGATTATTTGTTTGTTTCTTCCTACCAGCCAGATTTTATATTCATATTGTAATGTTGTCTTGTTTTATAATTTTTGAAATGTATGTGAATGTTATTTCTTTTGTTTTGTTGTTTGAAATCTAAATGAATTTTATAGTTGTTATGTTATTAAATTTAGCCAATGTACTTACTTTATATCTTGTATTTTTATTTATACATCTTTATTTTATTTATATTATAAAAACACATTTGTCAATTTGAAATGATTTATAAAAGAAATTATCTTTTTGTTATAAATTGCTTATTTTATTAATGTGCCATTTGACAAAAACCGCATTAAAACTCATATATAATTTTAAACCCATATTTTTATCAAGCTATACTAAAAAGAAAAGAAAATAAATATTTTTGTTAATAAATTTAAACCTAAACTTAAGTTAAAATAAGTTTTAAGCTACTTAAACATTTATCTTATGTATTTAAAATCACATATTTATTTATTTAATTAGCTTTGAAAAGTTTATATTAAATAAATCATAATTTCCAATTCACTAAAATGTATATTAGAATTTGAAAACATAATTTATTAGTTAAATTTTTAAAAACAAAGCTCGACTATTTACAATGTATGCAAATATATACATATATAAATAGAAAACAATGGATTTATTTTAACAGATAAAATTTACCAATTAGATATTTATTAAAAGAAAAGTATCGATTCAGATCTAATTAACAAAGATATATCAATTCAATTTAATTCTTAATGTAGATTATTAAATTGATATTCCTTGAAAATTCTGGGTTGTCACAAAAATAGAAAAAGAACTAAAGAAATTGTTTAAAAATTGAAAAACAGGGCGTGAAAATTACAAAAAAATTACCATTAACTCTAGAAAAATTTCTACTTCGCTTTAAAAATATTTTAAAACAAAATTTTAAATAAAGTAATTTCTAAAACATTTTCAAAGTGAAATAAATTCAAATAAAAATAAATTTCAAAAATATTGGGTTGCTACACTGTGATGCAAATTTTGTTGCGTCGTATATTGCTTTTTGCAAATATTTGTTCATAAAATTAACCACTAACAATCTTTTTAACTTCTAAAAGGAGCGTTTCTATCTGTCTAATTTTCGAATCAAAATCGCGGGTTCTGGTTTTATGTTCTTCTAAAATACGTTTAGATTCTAATTCAATAGTTTTTGGCTTATTGTTCTTGTGACGCCCCACATCTATGCCCACGCTAGCCAAGAACACTACGGTGTAGTGCGGTCAACTAGCTCGGAGAATGAGGCTGTTGAGGAGCGACCATCTGTGTAATTGCTTTGTGCGAGCACCGATATGCCAGATAGTAAAAACAAAACATTTCGTTTCAGGAGGAAATCCGACATGCCGATGCAAACTCAAAGCTACTACACGGTGGCTATAATAGTCTAGGACAATATATAAACTAATAACACAGATAATATGAATGCGGAACACAGATGAAACAGAAAGTCTAATATATATATATATATATATAATAACTGATGTCAGTTACAATACATTTGACACGGTACATGTGATTCAACTACAACAGTCGACTCAGGAAGTTATATATACAAGTACATTATCGACTAATATACATGAATACATATCAACCTATACTATGACTCGACAACTCCAAAAGATATGAAAAGTCTTTATAGCTCAAGCAGCATCCCAAAGCAGAATATCTACAACCTGAAAATACTCGTTCTGACCCAAGTATTACATTCAAAAGAAAATAATACCCGGGTCAGTCTAATTCAAACTCAATTATTAGTGCACAGGAGCAATAATAATTAAGTAATGAATAGACGACAGTCACAGAAATAAATTTACCTATCCGATTCTTAAATAAGAAATCGGATAATGGTAAATACAACGCGAACCAATTCAAATCAATTGGAACATCAATTAAAAAGTCAACACGAGTAGGGCTGTAGTATACGCACGTGTATACTGCCTCGCCACTACAACATATGGAATACGAAATAGATCCATAAATCAAAAGCAAAAGAAATAACAATAAAAGCAGTACCATGTGGCTGCAGTTCACGCTTGCGTGCACTGCCTTGCCACAACAGTGACGATGTACCCAATGAATACCGTGTGGCTGCAGTTCACGCTTGCGTGCACTGCCTTGCCAAAACATAGACGTGCACAAATGAAAATATGTAGATGCAACTCACAAGTAACTATCAAATGAAGGAGCGCGGACATGGATGTCAAGACACTGCAAATGCAACACAGTCCACCTAAATACCCAACCCAATTGAACCCAGTGAATGCACAAAGCATAGCATCTGCGCTACGACCAGACTGCAATGTCAAAGAATTGATATGGATTGACACTGGGGCAAGTAACTATCAGATGAAAGAGTGTAGGCATGAATTTCAATGCAATAGGAACTTACAACAGGAGACTACAAGGTGAACCAGCAAAAGCATGGTACCAGTTCAACACAAAAAATAACGTGAATGACACAATACATAAAGCACGAAGATTCTAATGACCCTGTGCATAAAGGCAGGGGTTCAAACCGCATGAACACAGCTGTATGTAAGTGAGGGCACCAACAATATGGCACAACAGCACACCACAGAAGAAGACAGTCAAAACAATGCTCAGGAACCCAATAAAATACATGACAGTCCAATATGACATGGACAGTGGAAAAATGACACCAAGCTCAAGAAATTCAAGTGCTGGCACTGCAAATTCGAACATACATATATACATATATGTGTAAACACATACATATCTATATCAAATGAAACCGGGTAACAATCAATCGTATATATATACATACGCGAATGAATATATATATAAAGCAATGCCACAGAGATATGGAACTGCAGTGGGCCGAGCATTTAAAATGTTTCAAAGCCAAAGCCAAAAAGGAAAATACAGTGGTAATACACGAGAATTACCAGAAGTCAAGACCGAAGTCACGATAGAAATCAATGCTCAGGTCACAGACACTCGGCAATTCAAGTAAAACACAGCAACACTACAGGTCAGAAATATTGGCCGAAGTAAGTATACAAAGGTGATGCACAATTTGACAAATGCAAACACTATGAATCTGACTACAAGATGATCCAAACGAGGCACAGTGCACAGAGTACAGGCAAGGTTAAACATGCCAGAGAATTCAAGTAGCAGTCTTGGCAAAAATCAAAGTAAGGTATAACCGAAGTCAAATGGAATCAACAGTAGCAAGTTTTAACATGAAGGTTGAAATCAAACAGAAAGCAAGTCGATAAAACTACGGAGATAAACATCAAAATGGCCAAAATCGAACAAGTCAAGTCATAATCAAAATCAGTCAATCGGTAAAATCAAGTCAAAGACGAGACAAAGAAATCAGAATAAGCAACCGAATTCAACTGATTCGAATTAGATGTGAGAATTCACTCAACTTGTCGACGAATTGAAGGAGCAGCCGATTGTCGAAGCAAGCAACGCGAGCACCACAAGAGACGAGCAACGATCGAGTAACGTCAGCCACCACAATTCCAAGCCCTAATTTGGAGAAGTGGGCGAACGAGACAACCTCCATTTTAGTTTCGTTCGTTCGTTTTATGTCTCGAACAAGAATGAATAAAGGGGGAAAAGAAACCGGTTATAAGCCTTAGCAAATTATCACGGCCCAATAAAATATGGACCGCTATTTGAATTTCAAAGCCCACCAATCTTTTTAACGAAGAAATTTTAATTCGATTTAAAAACTTCAATTGGCAATAGGTTAGGAGAAAAAATCGTGTATTCAGTATGGAATACCGGGTTGTTACAGACTCCCCTCCTTAAAGAAATTGCGTCCTCGCAATCTTAAGGAATAAATGGACAAAAGGTAACAACCATAAAAGCATATCATCATAAAATGACGAAATTTGAAAATAAGAAGTTCACCATATAGAGCATGAAAGAGAAAGCCTGAATGTGTTTGCTCGATGAATTCTCTGGATTCCAAAGTGAAATCCATAGGACTAGAGAACACCGAACTTTCACGAGAAGAACATCTTTATTTCGAAGGTGCTGAACCCCCGAAACATTGATGTGAATAGAATGTTGCTCAAAGTCAAATCTTGTGAAACTTCAATATCTTCAATAATACCGGGCTCAAGAATAAAATTGGAATCCCTAAGGCATTCCCGTAGAAGGAAGACGCGTGAAACACGTCATGAATAACAGAAAATTGAGCCGATAATAAGAGGCGATAAGCCAAGAAACCAATACGTTCAGTGATAGGAAATGGCCCAATATATCGAGGCACTAACTTTCCCGACCGACCGAAACGCACAACACCCACTACACCAAATACTGTGATTTGCTACTAACCATCCGCTCATTTAGCAATGGTTAATAACCGTTGCCATTTAGCAACGGTTAGTAACCGTCTTGGTTAAATTAGCAACGGGTTTTAATCGTTGCTAATTGGGAACGGTTATTAACCGTAGCTTCTTTGGAGACAAATGGGCGCGGTGAATTTCATCCTTTCGCGCCATACTTTTTTAGCGCGCTTCGTTACAATTAACAAAGGTTTAGAACCATGGTTAAGTAGCAACGGTTATTAACCGTTGTAAATCTTTTAGCTAGGGCCGGCCCAGGGGCAAGCCCATGGGATGGGGCAACCAACTGAACCGGGCAGCACCAAAAATCTGTTTTACTTCAAAGTTACAACTCAATAGCAATCTCCATGTCGGCGATGCTCGAACCCAAAAAACTAGGGTTTCAAAAATCAACGCTTTCTAAATAATCATCGCTGCATACTCGGCTATTCCATCAGCCATCGTCGCGTCTTGCTTGCCTCCTACGCGATATTTTCTACTGCTGATTTGAAGTCCTGCTACAGTCTCTACACTGCCACTGCTAATTAGGTATGCGAATTTCTTTTGCTTAATTTGTCGTGTTTCGATTTTTTTTTGCTAAAAAGGTAAATAAATTTCATTAAGGTAAAAAAGATTAATTTATTTACTTTATTTTATAGCCATCAGCCATCGTCGGCTCTTGCTTGCCCCCTACGCGATATTTTCTACTGCTGATTTGAAGTCCCGCTACATTCTCTATACTGCCACTGCTAATTAAGTATGCGAATTTCTTGTTTTGAGTCGTCTAATTTTCAAAAATTGAGTCTCCCTTTTGCTGCTTTCGATTTCATTAATCTTGAAAACATCTGAAGCTAATAACTTATTAGTATTTAGTTACAAACAACTAGTTTCCTGTAAATAATCGTTTAGGAATTGAAATTTGAAAGCTGAAGCTAACAAACTAATAATTATTTAGGAACTGATATTTACATTGATGTACTTTTTCCTGCAGTGTGTGTATGTCTACCCGCAAACATTTAGGCAGAACCCAATATGATTTGCCTGTACACTTAATGAGATACACTAGTTTGTAAACTTGATACATTTCGTTCAAAATTAAATACACTATTTTGTAAACTATTTGATACTATAAGTAGTGCAGCCCACTTAATGTGGCAACTTTTGTATAAAAAGTTGGTACTTTGTTATGTTATAGTTTAATATGTGATTTTACAAATTGCAATGTATTGTACTGTACTGCACTGCATGCTAGTTAGACATAGCTGCTTATAGTGACAGCTAGGGTATAAGTTGATGCAATGAATTTTGTTTTACTAAATATGAGACCATATTTAGTAAGTGGATAAAATTGTTGTTAATGGCGCAAGCCAAGTATTAGGAGAGGGGTAATGCATAGACATTACTCTGGTGCTACAAAATGGTGCCGTTGTAATGGCAAATTTTTTGGAAACAGTTTGACGCTAATGTTAAATTTCAAGTGAAATCAGAAGAATAGACATCTGTTTAGTTAATATCAGAGTTGAACTTGGTGGAAAGCCATAAGATATTGTTACCCATGATTTCTTATTAGCTTTTGTTATTTTCTTTCAATATGTCTTTTAGTATAGACAAACAATGGATGAATCAATCTAATCGAAGAAATACAGAATATGTGGAAGGTGTGAGAAATTTCGTTAAATTTGTTGCTGAAAACGGTGGCAATAAGGAAAAGTATTCGTGCCCTTGCACACGGTGCAAAAATGAAGATACATTCAAATTAAATGACATTCATTTTCATTTGCTTAGATATGGTATTGTTCAATCATATACCATGTGGTGTTTTCACGGGGAAAGAATACCGGAGAAGCCAAAACAACAACCGGTTAGTCATGCCACAAATACTGATGAGTCCGAACATATTAGGATGGAGGATTTGATCGATGATGCAGATAGATTCCATCACTTTCAACCTACAAGTCAGTTGCATGATAGTGCTAATATTGGTGAGGAGTTTACGGATAAATCATTTTTTGATAGTGCAACTGCAACAGAGCCATTGTATCCTTCTTGTCCAAAAGAGATTACAAAGTTGTATGCCATTGTCAAACTGAATAGCCTAAAGACCCAATACGGCTTTTCAGACAATGGTGTGACTGCCCTACTCGAATTCATAAAGGAGTTACTCCCCGAAGGTAACACGCTACCGTCAAAGTACCCCGACGTGAAGAAGATCATTAAGCAAGTTGGGATGAATTACATAACTTATGATGCATGCATTAATGACTGCATCTTGTACTGGAAAGATAATGCGAACAAAGTTTCATGTACAAATTACAACGCACCAAGATATAAGACATCATTCGACGAAGAGAGAAAAGCTACCACAGTACCTCGAAAGACCTTAAGACATTTTCCTTTAATTTCTAGATTGAGAAGACTGTATACTGTACCATAGATAGCAGAAGCGATGACCTGGCATGGTCGTGCCAAGTCCGGTACAACCGTAATGCGTCATCCGCGTGATACTTCTCAATGGAAAATTATAGATTCTTTTGATCCTTCGTTTGCTACTGAACCACGAAATATCATGCTTGGAATAGCAACAGATGGCTTCTGTCCGAAGGCTTCTTTAACTAACCCTTACAGCTATTGGCCAGTAATTGTAGTACCATATAACCTTCCTCCGTCTTTGTGCATGAAAAGAGAGTTCTCAATGTTAACACTGTTGATTTCTGGGCCAAAACAACCGGGGAAGGATATTGATGTTTATTTAGAACCTTTGATAGACGAGTTAAAGCAGTTATGGGAAGGAGTCGTTACATTTGATTCATTTAAGAAATCTGAGTTCATAATGAGAGCTAGAGTGTTGTGGGCAATCCATGATCATCCCGCTCTTGGGACTTTATTGGGATGTACAACTCACGGCTACTTTGCATGTCCTATTTGTGGAGAAGAAACTACATCTATTTATCTTCCTGAAAGTAAGAAGATTTGTTACATGGGACATCGTAGATTTCTTCCGTCCGGACACAAGTTTCGATACGATAAGACAAATTTCAACAACGAGCAAGAACTTAAGCATCCTCCAAAACCACTGACTGGTTATCAAGTTGAAAAAAAGGTAGCGAATATAAAAATGAAAGTTGGTAAAAACATACTGGAAATTGGTCGAAAACGAAAAAAGACAATCGATGAAGAAGTTCCTGCATGGTATAGGAGGTCGAAATTCTTTGATTTGCCATATTGGAAAACAAATTTGACCCGACATAATATTGATGTTATGCATACGGAGATGAATGTCACGAAACATTTGATCAACAAAATTATGAACCATAAAGACATGTCAAAAGATGGGATCAATGCACGGAAGGATTTGAAAATCATGGGTATAAAACAAAAGTTGTGGGTGATAGAAGATCCTGAAACAAGTAAAGTAACCATACCAAATGGGACTTTCACTTTGAGAAAAGAAGAAAAGATAAGGTTTTGCACCGTTTTGAAAAATTTGAAAGTGCCAAGCAAATTCTCTTCGAACTTCCATAATAATGTGAGCATAAACCCTCCTGAACTAAAAAATATGAAGTCACATGATTACCACGTCATAATGGAAAATTTACTTCCAGTATTGCTTCAGCATTGTTTTCCGCAACATAAGGATCTACGGAATGCTATTCACCGCATTAGTCTCTTTTATAACATTTTGTGCTCAAAGGTGATCAATAGGGGACATCTTCTAAAAGCAAAGGCTAGTTTGGTAGAAGCAATGTGTGTTATTGAAAAACATTTTCCGCCTGCATTTTTTGATATCAGTATTCATCTTATGGTTCATTTAGCCGATGAAGCAATGATTTCTGGTCCTGTTAGATATAGGTGGATGTACCCATTTGAACGGTAAATTACTAATTTTAGTTATGTACATAATTATTCGATTTAAATAGCTATTGATGTCTACATTTTACAATTATTCATCTTCATAGGTTGATGAAAACATATAAAGGATATGTGCGCAACAAAAGATATATTGAAGGGTGTATTGCAGAAGGATATATTGTACAAGAAGCTAGTCTTTACTGCATGGAGTATATGCCAAAAGGAGGTGCTGGCACTCATAAACATACCCGTGAAGCGTTTTTAGACGAGGATGATGAGTTTGCTGATGAAATAGCACTAGATAATGGTAAAGATATAACATTAACTCAAGTGCAATTTCAACAAGTGCGTAAATGGGTCCTTGATAAGTATGACGGATTGGATGAATGGAAGAAGTAAATTCATGAATTTGTTCTGAATTCTTATTATTGTAAATCAATTCATATATATAGTATTTATTGTGTTTTTTTCGTAGGAGGTATAACTCCTATGTTCAAAGCACCAAATCTCAAACTCGAGGCGGGGGAACATCTGGGGAAACTATTAAAAAGTTCACTTTTTGGTTACGTGAGGAGGTATATGTATTAAATATTTAACGTATTTTCAAGTTGACCATACACCTCCTGGACAATGTTTTTTTACTTATTGTGTTTGTTGTAGTTGTTGAAGACTGTCGATGTTGACTCAACTCTTTGGCGGTTAGTTAACGGGCCGAAGTTTGATGCCCGTAGTTATATGAAGTACCAAGTGAATGGGTTTTTATTTTCTCCGAAGAGTTATGAAAAGCGAAAGCTAACACAGGATAGTGGTGTATGCATGAGAGCAATTACACAATTTAGAGCGAGTGGGAAGGATAAAAATTTTAAGGAAGCAGAAACAACTTATTACGGAGTCATTCAACAGATAATTGAGTTGGATTACATTGACTTCAAACAAACAGTTTTTTATTGTGATTGGGTAAAGGTCGAAGATAAGATCAATGGTTGTAAAATAGATTCTGTTTCAAGCTTGATCACAGTTAACTTGGGAAAATTAAAGAATAAAGATAGCGTGAATGATGAGCCATTTATTCTTGCATCGGAAGCGAGTCAAGTGTTCTACTCAAAAGATTTACAAAATAGTGGATGGTTTGTCGTTTTGCATACACCAAAACGGTTGACCATAAATGTGGATGACACTGAGTTTCCCACCGTTTATAAATCAGCTTTTGAAGATAATGAAAAATTAGAAGATCTTAGCAAATGCATATGTTAACTTTGTATTTCAGAGCAGTTATTGTACCTTAACAAAATATTTATTTAAAATGGTGTAAAATGTAGAATGGTGTGTTATATGATAGTAATAGATGCATTATATTTTGTGTTTGTATTTCAAAGCAGTTATTGTACCTTAACAAAATAAGGATGGATATATTGCAAGAGTTCATTTTGTGTTTGTAGCTGTAGGTACTTGCATATGATCACATACATACACACATGTACACATACATACATATGATCAGCTTGACTATTCTTTCTTTCTTTGTGTTTGTAGGTAGACAGGCAGTTCAAGATATTATATTTGCACCCTTTAGTTCAGCAGTGCTAAGGTAATATATTTTTGTATTTGCATCCTTTATTTCAGTCAGTATTTTTGATATTGCTTAAGTTTAAAATTCTGGTGATGCAGGAAGACTTTATCATTGCCGCATAAAAGTGAATGTTCCCCTTCCCGCACATCCCTAGGATGCCCGATTGCTGTTAGCCAGATTATTGCACGGACTCCCCTCCACAACAAGATCAAACGCATTATATGACTTAATAAAATTGCTCCAAGCGATTACTGGTAAGCTGCTGTACATCTGATATAGTAAACAACGTCCCTTTCTGATTAGTCTGATCCCACCAGTTTCTCATCACATTACGATTATTGTCAGTCGGACTGACAAAAATCGTAATGTGGTGAGAAGTTGGTGGGATCAGACAAATCAATAAGGGGACGTTGGTTTATATATCAGATGTACAGCAGCTTAACAGTGATCGCTTGGAGCAAATTTTATTTAGACATATAAGGCGTTTGATCTTTTTGTGGAGGGAAGTCCGTGCAATAATCTGGCCGACAGAAATCGGGCATCACAGGGATGGGCCGGAAGGGGAAGAAATGTACGTCATAATGTTCTTGGGATTATTTTAGGAGTTTAAACATTGCAGGACATAATGTCACAAGATGCCACACCACCGTCAAATAATACAACTTCACAATCATCCACTTTAAAACGGAAGAAAGTTGATATGGACAACTACGGTTCTCCATTTGGAAAAAATGGTTCAAAGGTCGCTACGAAGATTGGTAAACTAGTAAGAAATCATGTGCCAATCTCATATCCAAGTTGGAAAAAAGTTCCGCCAAATTACAAGGAAGACGTGTGGAATCAATTGGAGGTATCTTTACATTAATCATTTTTTTTAAATTTTGTTAATATGAATATAGTGTACATATTGATATTTTTATAAATTAGTAAACGAATTAACGAATATTAGTTAGTTAGATTTATCTAATTAGTTTAAATTTAAATCGCAAAATTAAATGATACATATAGGGTGAGAAGTAAAATATTAGAAGAAAAGTGAGGTAAATTTTGTGAATAATTATGATAATTTTAAATGTAGGTATTTGAAGTTAAAGTAGAATTTACAATGAAATGTATGATAAATTTATTGAAATGTAGAAAACCATATACTTTGAAACGTAAACTGCATGAACTTTGATGGTTTAAATTCATTTATAATGCTTTCAATACATAAATAAAAAATGGTTTACATGCATTTTTTGTTATGCAGAAATATTATGAGCTCGATCCTCTATCAAAGGACCTTATTATGAAAAAAATGTCCGAGGCTTTTAGGAGACACAAGAATGATTTGCGCAAGAATCATTATGACCATTTCATCACTGACGAAGATAGAATGAGAAATTGTCCACCGAAAATTGCTCAAGATGATTGGGATGAGTTCATAAGAAACGAATCAAAACCCGAGGCGAAAGAAAAAAGGAAGCGAGGCAAACAAAATAGATCGATGCTTGAATATGCTCATCATTCGGGACGTAAGAGTCACGCTATGATTACACAAGAAATGGTATGTGTCATTGAATTGGTGCATCACATTGCATATACCATTAGTTCCAAATATAATTTTAGGTCTTTGTATGCAGGTCGATTCAAGTAGTCCGGGAACAGAAGTATCACGTCTTCAAGTATGGGAGAAAATGCATAAGAAAAAAGATGGCAGCGCGTCAGATGCGACATCTTCCTACTTTGTAAGTTAAACAAATAACAACGCCTCTAAATTAAAATTTCATTATTCACATATATATATATATGTATTTACTTTTTAGGAAAAAATTGAAAAAGTAAAGGAAACGACGAGTGGTGGTGATGAAGCCGTCTTTATATCAGTGTTTGGTAAAGATGTAAAGGGCAGGAGCCGAAGTATTGGGACCAATATAGCTCCTAGCCAAGTTAAGAGTGCTGCCATTCCATGCAAACGGCTCAAACAGGCCCAAGGAGTATATGAGCAGCGACTGCAAAATGTGGAGCAAAAATTGATGAAGCTGGACAATATGGATGATAAACTGGAGCGTCTTCTCAGCATAGCCCAAGATAATCGTCGAGTAGGAAGTGAAATCGCGTCTTCTGAGTTTGCCACTCTGAATAATCCGTTAATCGACCAAAGATGTGAAATCCTGAACTTCGACGACGAAGTAGTTGCAACAGGTACTATTTTATTAAAATTTGAAGAAAATAATATGTTGCAAAGTCAGTGAATGCTTAACTTCGTGAACGGGAGAGTGCGCTGCATTTTCTTGCATTTTACATTTTTCATTTAACATAGCTGAACAATAGTGAGGCTGTTAGTCAAGAAATAAAACAAGTTTGTATAATTACATGCTTTGTACGTGTGTTTTACTTTGATTTTTGTGTGGAAATTGTTGCATGCTTGATATATATTGCATGTATAATTTCTAAAGGCAAATGGTTCCAAGATTTAAAACTTTTATTCTTGCGTGTGTTCTGTAAATGTGATTCCATATATTCACTCCAGAAATGCTTATATAACAGGCACTATATGCCGAGATTCCACAGCATTAGTAATTCATGGAAAACCAGTACCACCCACCTATGAAAAAGTGTTGTTGGACAAAATTTTATTTCCGGATGAGCTAACCGCCAAAATATGTCGACAATTTACTGAGACCTTTGGGGATGTTGGAGTCGGAGGTTATGTGAGCCATCAAAAGGGTTTGATACGATATCTTTAGTCGGAGGTATTGATATTTCTGACTTGTTCTTTGCATATATTGCTGATTTTCTTTTGTTTGCTGTATATGAAATTTGCATATGCAAATGCATGTGTATTTTGTCTTGGTCTGTCTTGTTTACAATTTGAACTGTTGTCATCAATTTGAAAGACAACAGTTTTGACTGCTTCTTCATCTAACTGTGCAGTTACCACACCGTGCCATCAACAGTACATCTTACCGCTTGCCACTTTCATTGACAGCCACTTCAAACTCTCCTCTGTCAAACTTCTACAGCGATCATACATCGACTCACTGTCCTCAACCACCTAATTTCATCACTCTGCCCCTTCCCAAACACCAACACACCATATCATAGTCACATCTCTGCACTCCTCTAGCCTCGACAAACTTCATCATCAAACTTCACTCGAAACTAAGCTCTGCAGTTCAACAACAACCTGCCAGTGCTTCTACCACACTACCCGCAAACTACTTCACCATACTACCATAACTCCAAACTCCTCATCCTGTCACCAAAACTGCTAACAACTGCCAACATATCCCCTCCCCCTGCACACAGTTCAACATGAAATTCCTGCCTCAACACAAGCTTGTCACCAAAATACAATACAAACTTCATACTTTCCTCCCACTTCACTCTAACTGAAACCATTCCACTCCCTGAAACCATTCCTCCATCAACCACCATGCAAAACTGTCCACTTCCTATCTCTGACCATCTCTGCATAAACTTCATACCATTCACTGCCTCTACTGTCATCCAATTCACACCATCAACACCCTCTTCAAAATCATACAAACAGACATCTGCCACACACCACATCCATTGTCTACCACGGTTCTCGGCCATTCAAACCACCTTCCTCCTCATCAAAATTTCCACCTGACCATTAACAATAACCATACTTCACTGCTCATCAAACCACTCGTTCACCACCATTCATTACAACTCCATTACAACTCCGTTGCATCAATAGTCTTCACAGTTTCATACCTGTCTTCACCATTCTTCTACAGACCACCACAAAACTACAACATCACTGATACTTTCTCCTGCCACTGCCTTCTACATTTTAACACCTCATATCCACTTCAGTTTTATGCGCTCATGTCATCTTCTATCCACTTCTGTCAAACTACATACCCAATGCCTTCTTGCACTGTTGCACACTGCAGTTCAACACCAATATATCATCTTCTAACCTACTTTTCTGCTCACAATGCATTCAACAAGATAGCCACTACAAACACATCAGCATATCAAACATCCCCCTACTCTCCACTGCCTTTGACCTCTGACCTTTGACCTCCCTGCCTGATCATTCACTGATCATACACTGATCATTCATCATCAATCACTCTTCCATCCACCCACTATCCATCACATACAAACACTACTGCCTTCATATTGCAAACTGCTGCTACCAGCAGCAAACACCCAAATCCGCATATAGATAACAGTAAATTTTGGCTAATTGTCACATATATATGAATTTTAGGTAGTTTCAAAGATTTCAAAGTAAAAACAAAGGATTTATCACTATGCATGTTTACATCTCTGATCATGTGCACGTTATCGATATCACACAACAAGCATCAACACCCTCATCAGAAATATTAAAATTACTACAACCAGTACCAATACTTACATCAATATTCAAACAACTTTCCAAGACTCTACAATCCATCAAAGTTTCCTGCACATTTATTTGTATCACTACATCACAATATACAAAATGGAGTAACTGAACAAGATTCCAAACCATTATTTCCTCGACTGATACATTCAGAACCTTTGTATTTACTGCCATATCTTCAATCCTATCCCATAAAACATGTATAGCCTCCTCGCCATGTAAAGTGATTACCAGTACACAATCGTACACACGGTCATGCATGTTGCCTGTACACAGTCGTACACACAGTCATGCATACGTAAATACAAGCATGCACGCACCTTTCACAATTTACATTCAAGACTTATCACATGCAAAATAGATATATCAAGTTTTAAGAATTTATAAGGGTGGTTTGCTCACCTGGATAGTTTGGCAGAGATGAAAGAGAACCTGAAAAAGATTTCAAAATCTGGAAATTGAGGCTTGATCAAATTTGCTTTATCCTAACCGTTGTTTGCTTTGAATTGCTTTGCATTATTTGATTTTCTCTTTGCTTGGGTTCTACTTTGTTTTAATTTGTTTCATACTTTTTGAATCAGGTAGATGCTGTTTGTTTTTGAACTGGAATATTCTTTCCAGATTTATGAAGTTGAACTGCCTCTGAATTAAATCTTCGAGTTGCGCATGAACCAGGTTGAACATTGAAGTCTGAAAACTGGAATGCTTTGCCCTTTTGATTTTATTTTCTTCTCAGGTGAAAGACTTTTTAGCTTGCAAAACAATGTAGTGTAATTAATGAAATCTTTGTACTGTAGTGAAAATAAACAATGCAGTGTACTAAGTATGATATTCCGGCACGGCAGCATTCTGTTTGCAAAACAATGAGCGTAATTATAAGTTTGATAATTTTATATGTATGGTATATGTGCAATATGTTTATAGTGCTTGTGTACCAATATTTTGATATTCTGGCATATTTTGATATATATTAATATTCTGGTATGTATACTGAGATATGCGTGTAACGCAGTAGTGAGTTACGGAGCAGGAGCAAACATTATGTGCAACGGGTGTTAACCGTTGCTTTATGTGTGACGTTGGTCATAAAGCAACGGTTTTTAACTGTTGTTTACTTGGCAGAACGCAACGGTTTATGTCCGTTGATATTTTGCCCATTAAGCAACGGTTTGTAACCGTTGCTTAATGTACAGTAAGCAACGGTTTACACCCGTTGCCTATTGAAAATAAAACAACGGTTAAAACCCGTTGCTTTATGACCAACGTTTGTCTCTGTTTGCAACGGTTTTTAACCGTTGTCTTTGTTCAAGTTTGCAACGGTTACTACCCGTTGCCTTTCCTACATTTGTAACGGCTTTTACCCGTTGCCTTTTGGACATAAAGTAACGGTTTTTTCCCGTCGCGTAATTCAACCACTCCTCTTTTGAAGACGGTTTTTACCCGTTGCTTTTTTCCTTAACAACGGGTTTTACCCGTTGTTAATAGCTTATAATGGTGTGGTGACCTTTCATAGGTGAGACACGAATAATTTGGAACAACAGCATAGTACAATAACGATACGCCAGATGAATCAAAGCTTCATTAATTCGAAACGCCGACGTAGTACAAAAACGGTACGTCCAATGAACTGATCAACATAAAAGAACATCAGACGCAAGTCCATAAAAGGAATGAGACGAAGCTCAATAAAACGAAGTACATCGAAATGTCTGATGAACTTGGTAAAAAAGATGATTCCATTCGGACATCATCAAAGAACAACCACTTGTTGCCTACGACTAAGGGCATCGGCAACACGATTTCCCATCCGGGAGTGGTAAATAATATCAAGATTATAAGATGTAAGGAACTCGAGTCAACGGTTGATGTAAATTAAGTTCCTTATGAGAAAATAAATATTCCCAAGATCCATGATCAGGGTAGAGAACAAATTTCTCACCCATAAATAATGATGCCAAATTTTGAAGAACGAAATCAATAGCCAAGAGCACTAGATCATGAGTGACATATCTAGTCTCAATAGGCATTAATGATTTAGAAGCACAAGAGACAGCACGTTCTCTTTTGCAAGAGAATGGCATGCAAACCAACACGATTAGCATTGGTATAAACGATAAAGTCTTGGTTCCCCTCGGCAATCGCAAGAATAGAAGTATCGAAAAAGAGTTGTTTTAAATAATATTCTTTCCCGAAAAGCTAAAACTTTCGAAATTTACAATTTACTTTATGTAATTATCTTTTCAGAAAAATTTACATTTTGAAATTCAATTTACTGTGCCTGATTGTCTCATCAAAGCGTTTAGGAGATTCCTATCGATAATGTTGATCAAGCGTATCGACCAAAATTCTTAAAGCACTCAATGGGCAATACAATCACAAAATATTCTTTTAATTTCATAAAAGGAATTCACAAATTTTCAATCTCAAATGGACAAGTCCGGAATTGAACGAATCAGTAAAAGAAAGGGGTCATAGTCCTCGATTTTGCTGAAACGTTTAAATCGCTTCCTCATTCTTTTGAAAGGGTAAACTATAAAAATTTTGAAAACGATTTTTATTTTGAAACAATTTTTAAAACACGTGATTAAAACAGCGATATCAGTAGCAACTTCGATAAGTGGATTTTCATTCATCAAAAGTGTCACAATAATCTTCTCAAAGATAGAAAGGGATATCATACCCTAAACTTGTATTCATAACAAGTCAATGACACACGAATTCACCAATGCACAAAAATTGATAAAACTTATCAATAGAAATCACGAAAATTGGTGAAGCACAGATTCTAGAAATCTACACAAGAAATCCAGAAATCACAAGATGAGAGTATGAAAACACGAATGGGAGTATGAAAACTCGAACGGGAGTATGAAAACTCGAACGCGAGTATGAAAACTCGAACGGGGGTATGAAAACTCGAACGGGAGTATGAAAACTCGAACGGGAGTATGAAAACTCAAATGGGAGTATGAAAACACACCTACACGCGAGCATGAAAACCCATCAGCACATGTAACGCAAAGCGAGAACGGGAGCATGAAAACTCACCTACACGCGAGCATGAAAACCCATCAGCACATTGAACGCAAAGCAAGAACGGGAGCATGAAAACTCATCTACACGCGAGCATGAAAACTCATCAACACGTGCAACGCAAAGCAAGAACGGGAGCACGAAAACTCACCTACATGCGAGCATGAAAATTCATCAGCACGTGCAATGCATAACGAGAACGGGAGCACGAAAACTCACCTACATGCGAGCATGAAAACTCACCAACACGTGCAATGCAAAGCGAGAACGGGAGCACGGAATCTCACCAACACGTGAGCATGAAAAATCATCAACACGTGCAACGCAAAGCGAGAACGGGAGCACGGAATCTCACCTACACATGAGCTTGAAAATCACCAACACATGCAACGCAAAGCGAGAACGGGAGCACGGAATCTCACCTACACGTGAGCATGAAAAATCATCAACACGTGCAACGCAAAGCGAGAACGGGAGCACGGAATCTCACCTACACGTGAGCATGAAAAATCATCAACACGTGCAACGCAAAGCGAGAACGGAAGCACGGAATCTCACCTACACATGAGCATGAAAATCACCAACACGTGCAACGCAAAGCGAGAACGGGAGCACGGAATCTCATCTACACGTGAGCATGAAAAATCATCAGCACGTGCAACGCATAACGAGACGCTATCTCATGGTTGCAAGCCATTAATTTTGACACACGAATGGCCCAAAGACCGTGGGGCGCTACCCCACATGTGTGAGTCGAAATCACATAGATTTAGGTCTAGACTAACCAAAAATCAAAAAGGTATGTGTGAATGGAATCACACAAGTGGTGTCTAGTCTAACCTCGCAAACAAAAGAAAAGTATGTGTGAGTGGAATCACACAAAGTGGTGTATAGGCTAACCGAAAAGGTATGTGTGAATGGAATCACACAGGTGGTGTCTTGTAACGACCCGCCTTTTTGGACAGTTTAAACCGACGATCAAATACACATGTCCATTCCAAACCATTAAAAGGGCAGATAGTTATTGGGGTAATTAAGAAAAGAAAAGGAAGGGAAATAAAGGAAATGAAACAACACAGAATCTCACAGCGGAAGGCTAAAGTATAATAATAAAATAACAGTTCATGAAGCTGTTAATTAAATGAATACATTTGAAATGAATACATTTGATTATTATTATACAACATTTATCAGAGTTACATACACAACAAATATCATACAACAATGCAGCGGAATGGAATGAATATAATAGTAGTAGATAATATACCAAATCTTCGTCTCCGTCCTCCAAGGAAATGATCTTCAACCTAAACTGAAAACTCAGGACTGACCCGAGCGTAATGAAAAGACAAAACACTCGAGTCAGGACTAAAATATCCTTATGAAAGTTAAATCAATCGTAAATAAATATGAGTGTAACGGCGTCAAAGATGTTTACGGGGTTTGACATCTCATATCCAGTGTCAACGTGCGTGCAATAACTTAAGAGATGTTACGGGATTTTCCATCTCTCAAGGATCCGTGAAACTATCTACTATGTAGTAATATACGCTAAGTAGATAATGCCTATAAGTAATATAAAGTATCAAAATAGCGTTAAGGCGTTACCATAATCCCCCTTAACACATTTTTATATTCCCAAAAGCATATACAAGACCGTAGTTTCCCCAAAACCGGAAGTCACCAGAGGGCAATCCATATACTCAAGGTACAAATCAAAAACGTAGTGGTCGCGAATAGGATAATCAGTATGACAAGGTACATGAGGCAATACCAACTAGGATACTAGTAGTTGCGTGATCCGGACTGATGTTGGGCATAGCCAGCAGCTACCCCAACACCGCGAAACAACACCCCCAAATCAAGGGGTGCACCCAAATCGAATCACAAATGTAATAGAAATGGTATCGAAGAAGTGTGTCCGCTAGAGGTGGCGAACCTCAATGGCCCGGCGCGGCTCCTGTTTTAGTCATGTCAGGGGTCATCCAAAAATCGTTCTCTTTCTTCAGTCAACGCGTTCACCAAACCATCCACTTCATTCTGGATCATCACTCCGCGTATAATAGTTATTAAAGTGGTTTTCGGTATCGACAGAGAGTATGTCCATATCCGATCCCGGTCTCTTTAATAACTACGTATTATTACACCTTTGGCTCTTTATATTACAAATCGATTCATAATTGATATCAAAATATCATATTCGCTTCAAAAAATCAAATCCATTCAAATATCATCGTATCTTTCAAAATATCAGATTTCATATTTAAATTAAAGATTTAAATATAAACATTTCACCTTATTGACCAGCTTAGGATTTTAGAAAAATAGTTTTAAGTAGTTTAAAAGTAGTTTTAAATAATTAAAATAGTTAAAAACACTTAAAATCTTTAAAATGGATTTAAAATAGATAAATTAGTTTAAAATAATTTAAATTGGGTTAAGTAGATTTAAAATAGATTAAAATAATTTAAGTATTCAAAATGGTTTATATAACAGAGTAATTTTGAAAACAAATTAAAACAGCTTCAAAATCAATCCATTTCAATTATAACTTCCCAATTCAAATCAATTTCAATTTCCATTCTACCGATTCAATTTCGATTTCAATTCAAAACAATGTCAACTTTTACTTCAAATCAGTTCAATTCTACATTCACCTTTAATTAATTCAATTTCAATTTATATCGATTTGGAACTTGATTTCTCAAAATATCAATTTATAACACTTAACAAAATTTCCAACAATATTCAAGTTTAAATCCAAATTCCAAATATGATTCAATTCCAAACTCGATTTCAAAATATCATTTTCGTATCACTTTTACTTAGTAATATTCAAAGCTCGAAATAATGTACAATCTTTAAAATAAATAGATTTTCGAAATTCAATCATATCCAAATTTTAAATTTTAAAGTCACAACTTAAAATATTTACCAATTTCTTTTAAGCAAAATTTATTTCAACATTCCAACTCAAATTTTCGACAAATTCGATTTCTATAAATTGATTTCTATTTATCACTTTTAAATCGAAACATTTAAATAAATTTCAAATCGACGATTTCAAAAATTATTAATTAAGCCAATTCGGTGTCCGTATATAATTTTATATCCTATGGCCAAGTAATTATTTATTTCAATTAAATGTCAGGGATGAGTATATATTACTTAAATTAAATCTCAGTATCATATGTATGCATAACAGGATCTATACAAGCAAATAAACATCCAAACATTCAATTATCAACCAATAGCATCCATCAAAATACATCATCCAATAAACAATACAATTCATGGCAGTTTCATAGTTATCAATGTCAGGTAATTTAATCGCAATTCAATTTTAATTTCAATTTAACTGTCAATTTAATTTTCAACGGTTAATGCAAAAGACAAGCTATATGACAATTAAATTTTTATCAAACAACGACAAATAAGATCATAACACTTCATAATGTCAAATTTAACTAGCATAAAAATATTTAGTACGGTGTGAGCGTTATAAAACACTCACCTTGATTTCAATGTAGTTCCAGCGCTTTATTTCGAATAAAATTAAACGAACGTTTAATTTTACCCGAAATTTTTATTATCTCCAAATGATTCCAATCCAGCTCCATTGCGTAGTGCACGACCAAACGATTCCAACGCAAAAAGTTTCGTGCGTTTTCGACCTCGTATGAAAAAGTTATGCTATTTTAAAGTTTATACGAATTTAAATATACAATTTCAGCTTTTATTTTAAATATCAAACCCTCAACCTCATCCTGGCCGCTCATCCAAGCACCTGCAGATCTGGACCGCTGCTGCATCTTCTTTCTCTTCACATACAAACTCACGTAAACAACCCATAGCCGTCAATCTTCCACGAATTTTCACGACCACCTCGTCGACTTCCAGAACGATCAGCTAGCGCCACCACGAAGCCCTTCACCAGAGCCACCTACGCGCCAAGTTTCATCCCATCATTCGCCGCCGTTTGCACGCAATCCAAGAAAATACGTACACACTTTCAAGTCAGATCTGGACGAATCCATGAAGAAATAGCATACATCAACCGTACGGATTTGAAGAGCTCGTCGAGATCTACACTTTTGCTTTTGGAATTTTTTGATTTCGTTGAACGGATTGAAAGATATTAAGGAAAGAAGATCGGCAATTTCTGGCCATGGAATAGGTGGCGGCCATGATTTAGAATTAGGGTTTCTGGATTATAATAATAATAAAATTGTCTCGGTTTGCGTGCGTATTTATATAGGTAGGTCCAAAATCATCCGAACTCCAATCGAGACGTGCCGCCAGGCGTTTATAAGGTTTTACCCCCATTCCGGACGCAATGGAACATGTTTCAAGGCCTAATTCGATCATATGTGAGAGTTACGGAAATAAACGATCAATTTTACATTAAACCGATTAACCGAATTTCTATGCGTTTTGGCTTGCCCCGGACAAACGGTAAATCCGTTTGACTTAAAATTTGGAACCTTACAATAATATCACATTACGGATCCAATGAAACTAGTTTCGTCGAAATCCGAGACCGTTTGAAAAATGACTATTTTAACTCGCCAAATTAATATTAAAACAATTTCAACGCGTTTCGAGCTGCCACGGTCAAACGACAACTCCCATTGCTACGAAAATTGAAATCCGATAATAACTAATTATTACGGATCCAATGAAACTAGTTTTGTCCAATTCTGAGACTGTTCAAAAATTGGCTATTTTCCAATCGAAAATTAAATATTAAAATATTCAATTTTCACAAATAAATTTTAAATTCAGTTTTAAAAGTTCTATACATCACTATAACTCCAATATGATAAAATAAAATTTTACAAATCATTTTTAATCATATTAAACCCGTTATTCAATAAATTCCAAATATTAAAATTTAACAATTTAATTGTTTAATATTTGACGGATTTCAATATTGGAATTTTAAAAAAAAATTCATTATCAGTCGATTTACTATATTATTTCGAATCAATTACCTTTGACTACATATTATTTCAATTGATTTGGGATTTCATTCAATTCATAAATAATTAGCTAGATAAATTTGTTGCATTTCATTCTAGTTATTATTATTCCAAACGACTTACAAATTTTTTTCTAACACCAAATCACGAAATCTTATTAAATTAGCTATTTTAATTATTGAAATTTACGGGTCGTTACATTCTCCCCCACTCAAAAACTTTTCGTCCCCGAAAAGGAAAAAAGAAGGGAAAAGAACTAAGTAAAGAATTCAACATTTGATATATTTTATTCAAATTTATCCACTTATAAAACAATGACATTCCATTTATAAATCGTTACCACACTTCCACTAACCTACTCCGAACGGCTTCTAAATTTAAAAGTTAGTTATCAAAACAAGTTATAAAATTTTAAAACTTGAAAAATTTTCTAACACTTGGATTTACGGAAAATTTCGGCAGAGTCTCCTTTGCGCGGCTCGATCAAAAAATTTTTACAATTCAATATATAACACAAATATAACCAATATATAACAAATATACATCTCATCTCAATGATGAGGCATCCCATATGTGGGGAAACAACATATAAATATCACCAATATCATATAAAACCGTAAGCGTACCTTTTATTTAGCATTTATTAGCATTTTACTTACATTATGCGTTCAGCGTAGAAGCGAGCTCCACAGCGAAGCGCAACCCCTTTGCTACCTACTAAAATGGTCAATAAATAAGTTAGAACCATGCATATAAAGATAGATTGCTATACTTAGCCTACACAACATATATATAACATATTTAGCTTCCAAACTGAGATTTCAATTTCTGGACAGTGAACAAATCTTAGCTGTAGGTCACCTAAACGGTAAAATTTGACAATAGAATCTAAACAAAAGTTGTTGCATTCATTTCAGGCTTTCCGGAATGTCCAAAATCATAGAATTTGGATCATCCGTTCAAAAGTTATGGCCGTTTTACTTAGGGGATACGCTTCAGCCTGGGCAGTGTTTGCGCAGGTCCGCGACGTTCACCCACATTTCCGACCTTCTAAACAACATCAAAACACAAAACACTTAAAACAAAAGTTTTCGCTTATGTTCTTAGCTTTCCAGAAAGTATAAGATCTCCAAAATCCGATAAACCAGTCAAAAGATATGGCAAAAATACTAAGGGTGTATACTACAGATTTTACTTATTTTTACACAGGACAGCGAGTAACATTCAAGTTTTTTAACCTAGTAGACGAAGGAATTTCTCAAGACACTCTAAAT
Source organism: Allium cepa (assembly GCA_030765085.1). Taxonomy (NCBI): domain Eukaryota; kingdom Viridiplantae; phylum Streptophyta; class Magnoliopsida; order Asparagales; family Amaryllidaceae; genus Allium; species Allium cepa. Next base: position 163,093,861 of record CM060945.1, on the reverse strand, counting down.
AAAAGTTGTGCTATAGTTTCTAAGCTTTTCGGAAAGTCCAAAATCGTCGAATTCCGTTCATCCTTTTAAAAGTTATGGTTGTTTTCGTTTCAGCATATATTGGACAATTTTGGATTTTTCCAAAAATTTGCTTTTATTATTTCAAAGTACGAACCATCAAACTTCAAATTTTCTAAAGAAAAATCATAAAAACAAAGTTATTTATTTTCTTATTCATCCATGCAATAGGTTTTACATTCAATTTGTTTCCGATTTATTCAAGTTTGTTTCATTCGCATTTTAAATTCAAGTCTATTTGCTTCAATTTATATTGAATTCAATTATATTTAATTTCACTTTGCTTCAAATTTGAATTTAGTTATTTTAAAATTTTATTCCGTTTATTCAATTCCATTAACACTAATGAATTCTACTTAATCAATTTTCATCCATCTAACAACCAATGCATATCAAACATTAACATTCATCCAAAATCTATACTAAATCAATTATACATTTCCAAGTCAATTTTAATTTCATACACTTCCAAGCTTATAGACATTTAGTTATATTCAAATTTAATTAGTTTCCATTTACCAATTCTATATTTCATTAAGTTTAAATTTTATTCATTCGCTTATATATATCATTAATTTTACCGCTTAAATTTCTTTTATATTTACAACTATCAAATAGATCTTCACATTTTCTTTTTCACTCTCTCACTAGTATATTATTTCTCTACTATCCTTATTAGCATTTTAAACCTTTTAAGTATTTGGTAAGTTATAGTTATGCAAATAGAATGTAGTTAATCAACATACAACTTCTTTCCATTTAAAGTTGAATTTTCAATTTATTAATTCTTAAGTCATTACTTAAATTTCACTATAAATTTTTTCACATTTACATTCACATATAGTATTTCCATTTTATATTAACATAATTGTGAATCACCTTTAAATGTTAATTTAAATTCCAATTATTTACTAACAATTTTATTTATATTTGCAAACCATTAATTAAATGCATATTTCATTATTCAAACCTATACTTGTATATTATCCAATTAACAATTCATATAACATTTTTGAACTTCTTAAATATTTTGGTAAGTTATATCTATGCTATAGAATGAATTTTAATACTACGCGAGTTTTACAGTTTCACTTTTATTTTAAGTTCATGATTTCCTAATTCTAAGGATTTCTACTACAATTGATATTTTTTTCTTAGCTCTTAGGTTCATTTCTCATTTCACAATTCAGAAGTTCCTTAATGATTCAAGTCTAAATTCATTTCAATCATTTAAAAAAATCATTAATTTTTAAAGGACTTAAGAATTCCAATCCCGGTTTCATTTCAAATCAAGTTTTGAAATAATATATACTTATATAATTTATATATCAAATCATACTATAGAGAATACAAAATAAAATAAATTTGAATCAAAACAAGGTTTAGACAAGCTATTAAGTGGTCTCCCCCACTCGGACTCTCGAAAATAAACGCCGATGATGCGTGCACTCATCACCGAAATCATTTTCTAACGTCAAGAGTAGGGAATATAACACTTATCATAAAAAAAAAATCATTCGAAAACAATTTCAACTCAATTATACTATCATATAATACTCATATTATGTTTTTCAAATTCTTGTAAGTCAATTTCAAACACCGAAATTTAAATTCCCAAATCCAAGTTAAAATTCATTTATATTCATTATCAATTGTTTTTACAAGATTTCATTTTCCTAAATCCATTGTTATATAATCAATTGTTGTAAATATTGACTGATCAAACAATAACGATAATAATCTAATATTATCATCTCCTGACAATCAATTCAATCAAAATGAATAAATATTCAAATAATTCTTTATATAAAATTATATTCCAAAACGATATCGTGTTGGTTTTTCCTATTCGAGTGTTTAGAAATTCCTATCGACGCCTTGGCGTCCCAAGTATCAACCAGAATTCATAAATACTCAACGGAACAAATTAACACAATATAAAACCATTTTATATCAAATAACAAGTACGCTCTCTCATATACACTCAACTCATTCATATAGTTTACCTCTATTTCAATGAGTTATTCCCCACTAGAGCCAAGGTTTATCGCTAAACCAAAGCTCTGATACCAACTGTAACGACCCGCCTTTTTGGACAGTTTAAACCGACGATCAAATACACATGTCCATTCCAAACCATTAAAAGGGCAAATAGTTATTGGGGTAATTAAGAAAAGAAAAGGAAGGGAAATAAAGGAAATGAAACAACACAGAATCTCACAGCGGAAGGCTAAAGTATAATAATAAAATAACAGTTCATGAAGCTGTTAATTAAATGAATACATTTGAAATGAATACCTTTGATTATTATTATACAACATTTATCAGAGTTACATACACAACAAATATCATACAACAATGCAGCGGAATGGAATGAATATAATAGTAGTAGATAATATACCAAATCTTCGTCTCCGTCCTCCAAGGAAATGATCTTCAACCTAAACTGAAAACTCAGGACTGACCCGAGCGTAATGAAAAGACAAAACACTCGAGTCAGGACTAAAATATCCTTATGAAAGTTAAATCAATCGTAAATAAATATGAGTGTAACGGCGTCAAAGATGTTTACGGGGTTTGACATCTCATATCCAGTGTCAACGTGCGTGCAATAACTTAAGAGATGTTACGGGATTTTCCATCTCTCAAGGATCCGTGAAACTATCTACTATGTAGTAATATACGCTAAGTAGATAATGCCTATAAGTAATATAAAGTATCAAAATAGCGTTAAGGCGTTACCATAATCCCCCTTAACACATTTTTATATTCCCAAAAGCATATACAAGACCGTAGTTTCCCCAAAACCGGAAGTCACCAGAGGGCAATCCATATACTCAAGGTACAAATCAAAAACGTAGTGGTCGCGAATAGGATAATCAGTATGACAAGGTACATGAGGTAATACCAACTAGGATACTAGTAGTTGCGTGATCCGGACTGATGTTGGGCATAGCCAGCAGCTACCCCAACACCGCGAAACAACACCCCCAAATCAAGGGGTGCACCCAAATCGAATCACAAATGTAATAGAAATGGTATCGAAGAAGTGTGTCCGCTAGAGGTGGCGAACCTCAATGGCCCGGTGCGGCTCCTGTTTTAGTCATGTCAGGGGTCATCCAAAAATCGTTCTCTTTCTTCAGTCAACGCGTTCACCAAACCATCCACTTCATTCTGGATCATCACTCCGCGTATAATAGTTATTAAAGTGGTTTTCGGTATCGACAGAGAGTATGTCCATATCCGATCCCGGTCTCTTTAATAACTACGTATTATTACACCTTTGGCTCTTTATATTACAAATCGATTCATAATTGATATCAAAATATCATATTCGCTTCAAAAAATCAAATCCATTCAAATATCATCGTATCTTTCAAAATATCAGATTTCATATTTAAATTAAAGATTTAAATATAAACATTTCACCTTATTGACCAGCTTAGGATTTTAGAAAAATAGTTTTAAGTAGTTTAAAAGTAGTTTTAAATAATTAAAATAGTTAAAAACACTTAAAATCTTTAAAATGGATTTAAAATAGATAAATTAGTTTAAAATAATTTAAATTGGGTTAAGTAGATTTAAAATAGATTAAAATAATTTAAGTATTCAAAATGGTTTATATAACAGAGTAATTTTGAAAACAAATTAAAACAGCTTCAAAATCAATCCATTTCAATTATAACTTCCCAATTCAAATCAATTTCAATTTCCATTCTACCGATTCAATTTCGATTTCAATTCAAAACAATGTCAACTTTTACTTCAAATCAGTTCAATTCTACATTCACCTTTAATTAATTCAATTTCAATTTATATCGATTTGGAACTTGATTTCTCAAAATATCAATTTATAACACTTAACAAAATTTCCAACAATATTCAAGTTTAAATCCAAATTCCAAATATGATTCAATTCCAAACTCGATTTCAAAATATCATTTTCGTATCACTTTTACTTAGTAATATTCAAAGCTCGAAATAATGTACAATCTTTAAAATAAATAGATTTTCGAAATTCAATCATATCCAAATTTTAAATTTTAAAGTCACAACTTAAAATATTTACCAATTTCTTTTAAGCAAAATTTATTTCAACATTCCAACTCAAATTTTCGACAAATTCGATTTCTATAAATTGATTTCTATTTATCACTTTTAAATCGAAACATTTAAATAAATTTCAAATCGACGATTTCAAAAATTATTAATTAAGCCAATTCGGTGTCCGTATATAATTTTCTATCCTATGGCCAAGTAATTATTTATTTCAATTAAATGTCAGGGATGAGTATATATTACTTAAATTAAATCTCAGCATCATATGTATGCATAACAGGATCTATACAAGCAAATAAACATCCAAACATTCAATTATCAACCAATAGCATCCATCAAAATACATCATCCAATAAACAATACAATTCATGGCAGTTTCATAGTTATCAATGTCAGGTAATTTAATCGCAATTCAATTTTAATTTCAATTTAACTGTCAATTTAATTTTCAACGGTTAATGCAAAAGACAAGCTATATGACAATTAAATTTTTATCAAACAACGACAAATAAGATCATAACACTTCATAATGTCAAATTTAACTAGCATAAAAATATTTAGTACGGTGTGAGCGTTATAAAACACTCACCTTGATTTCAATGTAGTTCCAGCGCTTTATTTCGAATAAAATTAAACGAACGTTTAATTTTACCCGAAATTTTTATTATCTCCAAATGATTCCAATCCAGCTCCATTGCGTAGTGCACGACCAAACGATTCCAACGCAAAAAGTTTCGTGCGTTTTCGACCTCGTATGAAAAAGTTATGCTATTTTAAAGTTTATACGAATTTAAATATACAATTTCAGCTTTTATTTTAAATATCAAACCCTCAACCTCATCCTGGCCGCTCATCCAAGCACCTGCAGATCTGGACCGCTGCTGCATCTTCTTTCTCTTCACATACAAACTCACGTAAACAACCCATAGCCGTCAATCTTCCACGAATTTTCACGACCACCTCGTCGACTTCCAGAACGATCAGCTAGCGCCACCACGAAGCCCTTCACCAGAGCCACCTACGCGCCAAGTTTCATCCCATCATTCGCCGCCGTTTGCACGCAATCCAAGGAAATACGTACACACTTTCAAGTCAGATCTGGACGAATCCATGAAGAAATAGCATACATCAACCGTACGGATTTGAAGAGCTCGTCGAGATCTACACTTTTGCTTTTGGAATTTTTTGATTTCGTTGAACGGATTGAAAGATATTAAGGAAAGAAGATCGGCAATTTCTGGCTATGGAATAGGTGGCGGCCATGATTTAGAATTAGGGTTTCTGGATTATAATAATAATAAAACTGTCTCGGTTTGCGTGCGTATTTATATAGGTAGGTCCAAAATCATCCGAACTCCAATCGAGACGTGCCGCCAGGCGTTTATAAGGTTTTACCCCCATTCCGGACGCAATGGAACATGTTTCAAGGCCTAATTCGATCATATGTGAGAGTTACGGAAATAAACGATCAATTTTACATTAAACCGATTAACCGAATTTCTATGCGTTTTGGCTTGCCCCGAACAAACGGTAAATCCGTTTGACTTAAAATTTGGAACCTTACAATAATATCACATTACGGATCCAATGAAACTAGTTTCGTCGAAATCCGAGACCGTTTGAAAAATGACTATTTTAACTCGCCAAATTAATATTAAAACAATTTCAACGCGTTTCGAGCTGCCACGGTCAAACGACAACTCCCATTGCTACGAAAATTGAAATCCGATAATAACTAATTATTACGGATCCAATGAAACTAGTTTTGTCCAATTCTGAGACTGTTCAAAAATTGGCTATTTTCCAATCGAAAATTAAATATTAAAATATTCAATTTTCACAAATAAATTTTAAATTCAGTTTTAAAAGTTCTATACATCACTATAACTCCAATATGATAAAATAAAATTTTACAAATCATTTTTAATCATATTAAACCCGTTATTCAATAAATTCCAAATATTAAAATTTAACAATTTAATTGTTTAATATTTGACGGATTTCAATATTGGAATTTTAAAAAAAAATTCATTATCAGTCGATTTACTATATTATTTCGAATCAATTACCTTTGACTACATATTATTTCAATTGATTTGGGATTTCATTCAATTCATAAATAATTAACTAGATAAATTTGTTGCATTTCATTCTAGTTATTATTATTCCAAACGACTTACAAATTTTTTTCTAACACCAAATCACGAAATCTTATTAAATTAGCTATTTTAATTATTGAAATTTACGGGTCGTTACATGTCTAGCCTAACCAAAAAGCAAAAAGATATGTGTGAACGGAATCACACAAGTGGTGTCTAGGCTAACCGAAAAGGTATGTGTGAATGGAATCACACAAGTGGTGTCTAGCCTAACCAAGAGGAGACATCGCACAATTGCTAGTCTAAATCATAAGAATGATCGTCATGATCAACGAGAAGTGTCAATTACACTAAGTTAGTGAATATAAAAGTTTAGCTTCATGTCCCATAACCACTAGCTTAACTTAAATATTTACGAACAAACTGTAGATCGTCACTAGAAAATTGTCACAAGAGATTCAATCGAATAAATCCAAGAATTAACCGGCGAAGTAAACGCAAGCATTATATACCACTCGTTTTACTAAGTCGTTTAATTAGATTTCTCATACGAGTGAGGTAAAGGCTTGTATATACTAATAGATTGGAAAACGGTTTAGGAAAAGAGTTTTGTAGTAAAATAGTTTTTAAATCGTTTGGAGAAAAGGGTTTTGATATTTACTACTAGTATAGAAAACCTTTATATTTTTAAAGTGACAAATCACAAAAATGATTGTAGAAACAATCAATCACAAGAATTTCACATACGAAGACGTGAATAGAATCCAAAGAAATCGATACTGAATTCATCGAAAGGTATGTTCATAAAAATCCCGAAGAAAAGATCATCAAAGTTGCTAATAAATGATAGCAACAAATCGGGAAATAATCAAGAATCGATTAAATTCGAAAACCAAATAAATTCACTAAGATTTACATTCGAAGACGTGAATAAAATCCGAAGAATTCGATTCCAATCCATCAAAGTAGGAATATCCAAAAATTCCTGAAATAGAAGTTATCAAAGTCGACAAAGGTGATAACAACTAATCGGAAAAGAAGAATCGGTCAACAATTGGAAAAACGAAGCAAAACGAGCATAAATGCATGAATGACTTTAACAAAAGTAAAAGTCAAGTCAACGTCGATATTGACAAGGCAAAGTCCAAGACAATTTCTTTTATACCAAAGAAATTTTAAAACTATCAGAGAGAGGCACATGAAAACCAAAAACCATGGATAAGCGGACAGAGTCGACAATTGAAATGCAATTTGTCTCAAAGATTGATACCCAAAAACCCAATTGTATAGAGACTGCATTAAGTACACGAATCAGAGATAAGAATGCATATATAAAGCAGTTCGAATAAACAATGCGAGCTCAAATCGAAGTGGGTACGAGTTGCAGCAATATGCAACTTGGTAGAGCATATACACAAGAATACTTAGCAGTGCATACTCAAATGAGCAAGTGCAACAGAGAATAGCAGCAATGCTCATGAATAAGAGTTAAGAATTCATACCTAACAAATCAAAGATGATCTTAGGCAAAGATGAGAAATAAAACATCGACAAATAGTTGTAACACATGTTCCATCTAAGTTATGTTTTATATTCGTCCTAAACCCCAGGCTCGGATGCCAAGCTGTGACGCCCCACCTCTATGCCCACGCTAGCCAAGAACACTACGGTGTAGTGCTGTCAACAAGCGCGGAGAATGAGGCTGTTGAGGAGCGACCATCCGTGTAATTGCTTTGTGCGAGCACCGATATGCCAGATAGTAAAAACAAAACATTTCATTTCAGCAGGAAATCCGACATGCCGATGCAAACTCAAAGCTACTACACGGTGGCTATAATAGTCTAGGACAAAATATAAACTAATAACACAGATAATATGAATGCGGAACACAGATGAAACAGAAAGTCTCATATATATATATATATATATATATATATATATATATATAATAACTGATGTCAGTTACAATACATTTGACACGGTGCATGTGATACAACTACAACAGTCGACTCGGGAAGTTATATATACAAGTACATTATCGACTAATATACATGAATACATATCAACCAATACTATGACTCGACAACTCCAAAAGATATGAAAAGTCTTCATAGCTCAAGCAGCATCCCAAAGCAGAATATCTACAACCTGAAAATACTCGGTCTGACCCGAGTATTACATTCAAAAGAAAATAATACCCGGGTCAGTCTAATTCAAACTCAGTTATTAGTGCACAGGAGCAATAATAATTAAGTAATGAATAGACGACAGTCACAGAAATAAATTTACCTATCTGATTCTTAAATAAGAAATCGGATAACGGTAAATATAACGTGAACCAATTCAAATCAATTGGAATATCAATTAAAAAGTCAACACGAGTAGGGCTGCAGTATACGCACGCGTATACTGCCTCGCCACTACAACATATGAAATACGAAATAGATCCATAAATCAAAAGCAAAAGAAATAACAATAAAAGCAGTACCGTGTGGCTGCAGTTCACGCTTGCGTGCACTACCTTGCCACAACAGTGACGATGTACCCAATGAATACCGTGTGGTTGCAGTTCATGCTTGCGTGCACTGCCTTGCCACAACATAGACGTGCATAAATGAAAATATGTAGATGCAACTCACAAGTTACTATCAAATGAAGGAGCGCGGACATGGATGTCAAGACACTCCAAATGCAACACAGTCCACCTAAATACCCAACCCAATTGAACCCAGTGAATGCGCAAAGCAAAGCATCTACGCCACGACCAGACTGCAATGTCAAAGAATTGATATGGATTGACACTGGGGCAAGTAATTATCAGATGAAAGAGTGTAGGTATGAATTTCAATGCAATAGGAACTTACAATAGGAGATTACAAGGTGAACCAGCAAAAGCATGGTACCAGTTCAACTCAACAACAACGTGAATGACACAATACATAAAGCACGAAGACTCTGATGACCCTGTGCATAAAGGCAGGGGTTCAAACCGCATGAACACAGCTGTATGTAAGTGAGGGCACCAACAATATGGCACGACAGCACACTACAGAAGAAGACAGTCAAAACAATGCTCAGGTAACCCAATAAAATACATGACAGTCCAATATGACATGGACAGTGGAAAATATGACACCAAGCTCAAGAAATTCAAGTGCTGGCACTGCAAATTCGAACATACATATATACATATATGTGTAAACACATACATATCTATATCAAATGAAACCGGGTAACAATCAATCGTATATATATACATACGCGAATGAATATATATATAAAGCAATGCCACAGAGATATGGAACTGCAGTGGGCCGAGCATTTAAAATGTTTCAAAGCCAAAGCCAAAAAGGACAATACAGTGGTAATACACGAGAATTACCAGAAGTCAAGACCGAAGTCACGATAGAAATCAATGCTCTGGTCGCAGACACTCGGCAATTCAAGTAAAACACAGCAACACTACAGGTCAGAAATGATGGCCGAAGTAAGTATACAAAGGTGATGCACAATTTGACAAATGCAAACACTACGAATCTGACTACAAGATGATCTAAACGAGGCACGGTGCACAGAGTACAGGCAAGGTAAAACATGGCAGAGAATTCAAGTAGCAGTCCTGGCAAAAATCAAAGTAAGGTATAACCGAAGTCAAATGGAATCAACAGTAGCAAGTTTTAACATGAAGGTTGAAATCAAACAGAAAGCAAGTCGATAAAGCTACGAAGATAAACATCAAAATGGCCAAAATCGAACAAGTCAAGTCATAATCAAAATCAGTCAACCGGTAAAATCAAGTCAAAGACGAGACAAAGAAATCAGAATAAGCAACCGAATTCAACTGATTCGAATTAGATGTGAGAATTCACTCACCTTGTCGACGAATTGAAGGAGCAGCCGATTGTCGAAGCAAGCAACGCGAGCACCACAAGAGACGAGCAACGATCGAGTAACGTCAGCCACCACAATTCCAAGCCCTAATTTGGAGAAGAGGGCGAACGAGACAGCCTCCATTTTATTTTCGTTCGTTCGTTTTAGGTCTCGAACGAGAACGAATAAAGGGGGAAAAGAAACCGGTTATAAGCCTTAGCAAATTATCACGGCCCAATAAAATATGGACCGCTATTTAAATTTCAAAGCCCACTAATCTTTTTAACAAAGAAATTTTAATTCGATTTAAAAACTTCAATTGGCAATAGGTTAGGAGAAGAAATCGTGCTAAGATGATAATTAGTCGGTAAGGAATACCGGGTTGTTACAATTCTCTAGTAACAATTTTAATTCGTTAATAATTGTCATATCTGGAAGAATATTTTTTAAGCTTATTAAAGTACGTAAGAAACTTTCGTTTTGATTTTTAATAGAATCAAAATTATCTACTAACTGTTTAAAGTTTTATTTTTATCAATAATAAATTTAGCAATTACTTCTAACGTCTTAGCTGTTGGATTATCGTAGTGGCGTAAGGTTGTTCCTAGGTTTATAATTAAGTTTGTGACTGAATTAAGCTGTTTATTTTCTTCATGCAGAAGATGTTGAAAACCTTTTTCAAAATGATTTTTTTTATAGTTATTAAGACTAATAATACTTCATTCCTTAAAAGTATATTCAAGATTCAAATAGCTTGAACACTTGAGATTTTGAGAATCGATTTTTTGAGGTAGTTTTTCTCAGATTTAAATGGTTCATTTCTGTATGCAGCTTATATTTTTTCCGATAAAATTTTCTTTTGAGGGAGAAAGATTTATTATATTTGTATTTTTATCAGAGATAATTTACAATTTGGGCAAAAGATACTTACTAATTTAAAGAGCATAATTGAATTCCCTTGTTACTACACAATTTCATTTTTATCCATATTTAGTTTTCATATTACTTTGAAGTTTACCATGTTCAGTAAAAGACGGGAATTACGCACCTTTCCTACCCTAAAAACTGACTCAGAGGGTTCTGCGTCAAAATAATATTTTAATTTTATATGATTAAAAATTAAATTTTGTAGCAACACTAGAATCAACCTTGCTCCGATACCAAAATTACTGAACAGAAAGCTTTAGGAAACAACCCTTACAATTTTAGAAGCTTTATTAGATTACTACTAATTGGAAATGACCCAGGCAAAGGCGGTACGCTAATGCAAAATACAACAATAAGAAACCTAGAACAATTAAGTATAAGAGATTTTAAGTATATAAAGGAATTTAGCCAAGACTTTGCCGTCACTTTAGCCTAGACGGGTAAAGCAATGGATGAAGATTTATGTAATAAATATTTTTCAAAGCAACCAGGAGACTTAGGTCGAAAGCTACAAGAAGACTGTAATATACAATATGGAACAATACCTAAACTCGGAATTGGTCCAAGAATATTGTTTGTATTCCAAGAATTAGAAAAACATTGTAAAGAAACAACTTTGCAAGAACAGATTAAAAGACAAGCTTGGGCATTTTGCCGAACAGCTATCTATACTCCACAAGCTTGTGGCTACTATAAACCAAGAAAATATCTTAAAAATATAAGCATTTTGATAAACATAAAAAATAAAATATGTTAAAAGAAGTAAACCAATTAGAAAGTGTAATTGTTATATTTGCGGTGACCCAAATCATTTAGCAAATAGATGCCAAACAAGTAAAATAACCAACAACGTTCTAATTTAGTTGATGAAATAGGAGAATATGAAATAAAAAGTCTTAATGAAAACGATTTTGACGATACTGAATCAATATATAGCATTGTCTCAGATAATGATGAAGGTAGTTCACAGAACAGTATTAGCTACACATTAATGAATAACTATAATGAATGCGAACACCAATGTATACAAAATGGAGGTAATGACCATATACCTTGTTTTGTATGTTATAGATATCCCGAAATTATTAAACGTTTTCAATGTGATAGATGTTTTATAGAAATATGTTTTTTATGTGTTAAAAGACAGTTTAATTTAGAACTTTCATTGAAGCAAAAAAAATAAGTGAAAAAACAATATTACAAGAAATGGTAGAGAAACACGATGCACAAATAAAACTATTACAACTAGAACTTAGTACTTTACAAAATGATATTAGTTTCTTGAAAGAAAAATATAAAGACTACAATCAAAATGAACTAGGAAGTTCATCCAAATCAATTGAAATGGAACAAATAGATAATTTGAATAATGGCATACAAGAAAATACAGAATTTTCAGTCAATATTAATAAATACAATATATCCCTACTTACAGTAAATTGTCGTGTCTGGTTCGATAATAACAAGTTTATCGATACAGTAATAGATACAGGTAGCACTAAAAGCTTAATTGCGCATTCATTTATACCTTTACAATATCATAAACAACTCAAGCGAAAGAAGCCCGCATACCCCTTCTTCTTAGTTGCCATGTACATACGGAATACGAGAATTGACACCTTGTTGAAGATCCGGTGGTGCTAATCAATTACGTCAGTAAAAGAAAGAAGCAAACTGCTCCCCCTTTCCATTTAATCACCGAACAAACCTCTAAATTATATTATCACTTCAAAAACAGCTAATAAAAGTCTAATGACATTAACTCATAAACCACCAGACGAATCAATAATTCAATTTAGAGACTTTGCCGGTAACTACAGTTCCAAATATGAATTAGGGCAATGTACTATTTGAAAGAAATGCGGATTACAGATCTTAAGGCTAGGATTAACACTAGAGGGGGGGTGAATAGTGTTTATAAAGAATTACTAAATCTTTTTGAGTTTATGTTAATTTAGACACAAATGTATACAATCTACAGATACAGGGATAATCACAGAAACAAACACAGATGCAGAAATAAAATAAAAGCAGTAAAAGAAAGAATACATCGGATTTTATACAGGTTCGTAGTTCCCTTACATCCAGTCCCGTAACACAAGTACGGATTTCCTTTCAAAAGCAATTGTACAATTACACAATCGATTTCAAGGCTACGAGATACACCCTCTAGAATTTCAATCCTTTGGGTAGAGATACTTGATTTTCGGGCCACAAGTTTACCCAATTGATTTACCCAGGCTACAATCACACATTTTCGCTCTTGATTGATTATCAAAGTCACAATCACACCTTTTCTCGCTTAATAGATTATAAAGAAGTCTATAACTCTGAATAACACTGAGAACCTTGTTGAGATAGTGATAGAGAATCAAACTATAAGTAATCGAGTATGATTCAATATTGATTTCGACAGAGCAATGGTAAGAGTATGTATTAAGAAATGTGGAAGAAGAAGAGGAATGAAAAACCAGAAAATATGATATGAAATTCGTTGAAACTAACCCATGTTTATAGAAGAACAACAGCCATGACCATTCATGAAGAGTTATCGCGAACAGACACTTCTTTTGAAATTTAAATTTTGAACTCAACTGACAGCATGTCGACATGGTCACCATAGGCATGTCGACATCCCAAAGCAATTTTTAATGATTTGATTTTCTTTGAAAATAGCCTTTATCTTATATTAAAACTATTTTAAACTTTTCTAATATACTTGACTATAGTTAAAATTCATATGTAAATATAGGGAATAATATCTATATAATTTAATTGTAATTTTATATTTAAATCATAGGTATAAATATTTAAAAGTTAAATATATTATTTTAAAAGATAGTTTAAAATCAGGAGTAATTTTGACTTTGAAATTAAAGATAATTTTGAGGCTAAAATTATTAAAATCAGGAAAGAGGTTTTTGATGATTTTAAAAGGAAGGTTTTGAAAACATTTTGAAAACAGGATATAATTTTGAAAAATCATTTTGAATAAAAAGTTAGCGATTACAAAACAATGTTCCACTAGATTTTTCATAGGTTCCATCCTACTTAGGGTTCCATCCCTTTAACAGGCTCGAAGTGGATTCCATTCCATGAATAAATTGGATTTTAAGATGCCAGTGCTTTTCTATGAGTTTTAACAAATTTCTAATTAAAGAATAAATTACTTCAATTCTTGAACTCTTGATATCCTTGATACTCATGTGTCTTCAATCTTGATATCTTGAATCTCTATATTGTACAGTCTTCATTCTTGGTACCTGCATGGTTAAAGACTGCATATACATATATCTAAACTTATAATGTTAGTATTTATATTTTATAATTTATTCTAAGGTTGTTGTCATCAAAACCATCATCTCACGGACTAACAATCTCCCCCTTTTTGATGATGAGAACCTTTGTTTATAAAATATTACTTCTATCCTAATAACTCTCCCTTAATCTGTAACCCCCCCTTAATTTATGCCTAACTAACCTATTTTATAATTCTCCCCCTTTGTCATCAACAAAACAAACTCTAAACTTTATAGCTCCAAACTATATAACTCTCCCTAATTCTGATATACTATGTGATTATAATAATAGTGTTATCATAAATAATCAACACTTAGATCTAATAATAAATCTAATCCTAAACTACTAACTATCTTAAGTATATAATAACCGTACAGTTATATGCATTAATAAGAAGAACACATATAAGAACATAATTAATTTATTAATCATATAGTTGAATGTACATTTTTCGTTGTAAACGTTTGAAGGAATAAACAACAATCGTAAAGAAAGAGAAGAAACTAATGTGTGTTTTTAAACATAGGAGATCTATGAATCGAACAGTTTGGATAGTGGAAACAAAAATTTCCACGTTGTTCGACAAGATTCCCATTCTTGTCAAAACACACTTCTCCAACACAAACGACTTGGTCATCATCCTCTACGTACGCTTCTTCCATGGTACTTCTCTTCTTATTCTTCTTCGCTGGACTCTTGATTGAGTGTAGAATCTTCATCAATCAAGATAGGGTTAGCTTGATTATCCATTATAAAATATTCAAATTCCTAAGAATCTTGCCTTGCTTCTCTTGTTCCTTTGCCATACGGAGTTGAATCACTTGAATTTCAGTCATCATTTGAAGTGCATCCTTCAGAGAGTCCTCCATTTTAGTCACACGAGCGAGAGTAGTACGTTGAAATGGACCAGACGTAGGAGAGGGGAATGAAAATGTTGATTTTATGTTTGATTTAGAAGAGGAGGCCATTGATTATTTGATTTCATAGAGAAGAACAGAAAGATAACATAAATGTTGAATAGAATTTCGAAAATGCGAAGGATATATAACCAATTATTTTGAATTTTGGTGGGAAAAGAATTTAAAAAAGAAAAACATTGCATGTCGACATGGGTACACGGGGGATGTCGACATGGTCCTTTTTATATTTACTATTTGATTTATTTTAATGTTAATTATTAATTATACTTGTTATTTATATTTTATATTTCAGTTATAGAACAAATACCTAATTCTCTTCTAAATTTAGTAAATATTGATTCATTTAAGGGTTTTGTTAAGATATCAGAAATTTGATTCTCAGAATTGATATAATCGAGAGTAACTACTTCCTTACTTATATTATCTCTGAGAAAATGATGTCTGATATGAATATGTTTAGTTCGAGCATGTTGAGTAGTATTTTTGGATAAATTTATCGCACTCGTATTGTCACAATAAATCGGTGACTTTGAAAATTTTAAACCAAAATCTTTTAAAGTTTGTTGCATATATATTACTTGAGAATAAGCCAAAGAAGCAGAAATATACTCTGCTTCAGTTGTTGATAAAGAAACTGTGTTTTGCTTTTTACTAAGCCAAGAAACCAGAGAATGCCCCAAAAAATGACAAGTCCCACTTGTACTTTTTCGGTCTGATTTACAACCAGCATAGTCAGCATCACAATAAAGATATTATGTCAAAAGAATCATTTTTAGGGTAAAATAAACCATAATCAGATGTGTGTTCAACATATCTTATTACTCGTTTTACGGCTTTTAAGCAGGTCTTTTTAGGTTGGGATTGATATCTGGCATAGAGACAAACACTATGCATGATATCAGGCCTACTGGCAGTAATATAGAGTAGTGATCCAATCATTCCTCTATACAATTTTTGATCTACATCTTACGAGAGATCTTCTTTACTAAGGTACTCACCGGTTGCCATGGAAGTGGGTTTTCCACTCGCAGTAGTCAAACCAAATTTACTAATTAGGTCTTTAGCATATTTTTCTTGACTAATAAAGATACCATTATCTAATTGTTTTATTTGTAATCCAAAAAAGAAATTTAATTCACCCATATGACTCATCTCAAACTCTTTTGTCATTATTTCAGAAAATTCTTTATTCATTTCAAAATTAGTTGATCAAAAAATGATATCATCTACGTAAACTTGTACTAGTTGAATATCATTTTCATGTCTTTTAATGAAAAGAGTATTATCTACTTTACCAATTTCAAAATTAGATTGCAATAAATAAGATCTTAGTCTATCATACCAGGCTCTAGGAGCTTGTTTTAGACCATATAAAACTTTCTTAAGTTTGTAAACATAATTTGATAAATTACCATTTTCAAAGAGTGGTGGTTGTTCAACATATACTTCTTCTTTTAAAAATCCATTTAAAAAGGCACTTTTAACATCCACTTGAAATAATTTGAAATTATTATGATTTGCGAAAGCAAGTAGAATCCTAATGGCTTCCAATCTTGCTACGGGAGCAAAGGTTTCATCAAAATCTATTCCTTCTTTTTGACAATAACCTTGAGCGACTAATCGAGCTTTATTTATAACTATCTCTCCTTGTTCATTCGTTTTATTTTTATAAACTCATTTAGTTCCAATTATAGTTTTATTTTCAGGTCTAGGAACAAGTTCCCAAACATCATTTCTAGTATATTGATTTAATTCTTCTTGCGTAGCCAAAATCCATGAATCATCAGTTGATGCTTGTTTTGGATTTTTGGGTTCAATAGTTGATATAAAAGCTACATTACTCATTAGACTTAGTTGATTTCCAGTTTTAACAAAAGATTGCATATCTCCCAGTAAATTTTCTATAGGATGATCTTTTAAAAGTTTTGTCCTTTTATTAGGATGATTAATTTCATTATTAGTTTCAATTGATTCTTGATTTTGAGTGATTAAATCTTCTTCATCATTTGTATCTTCAAAATTTTTGAAATTTTCATCAAATGAAACATGCATTGTTTCTTCAACGGTGTTGGTTTTTAAATTAAACACTCTGTATGCTTTACTTCTATTAGAGTATCCGATAAAGATTCCTTTGTCGGATTTAGGATCAAATTTATCTAAATTATCTTTTGTATTTAAAATAAAGCATTTACTTCCGAAAATTCTGAAATAAGATACCTTAGGTTTCTTTGAATAAAGAAGTTCGTAAGATGTCTTATCAGTTAGAGGTCTAATTGAAATTCTATTTAAAATATAACAGGCGGTAGCAACTACTTTGCCCAAAAATTCTTTGGTAAATTACTATATGAAAGCATAGTTCTCGCACACTCTTGAATCGTCCTATTTTTACATTCTACTACTCCATTTTGTTATGGAGTTCTCGGAAATGAAAACTTGTGAGTTATTCCCTTTTTATTGCAGAATTCCTCAAACTTTTCATTTTCAAATTCACCACCGTGATCGCGTCGAATAGTTATAATTTTTAGATAAAATTGATTTTGAATTCTTTTTGGAAAGGTCTTAAAACATTCAAAAGTATCACTTTTATGTTTCAAAAATATTGTCCATGTAAATCTAGAATAATCATCTACAATTACAAAAACATATTTACTATGATTCATTGACAAAATTTGAGATGGACCAAATAAATCAAGATGAAGGAATTCAAGAGGTTTTGAAGTTGAAATCATATCTTTTAATTTAAAGGAACTTATTTTAAGTTTTCCTAATTGACATGCATCACATAAACTATCTACTTTAAAATTCATTTTAGGGAGACCTCTTACTAGGTCATGTTTTGACAGTCTAGATAAGAGTTTGAAATTCAAATGCCCAAATCTCTTATGCCAAATCCAAGGGTCACTTGTATTTGCCAACAGACACAGGTTATCGTTTGAAACTTTCATACTAAGAATATAAATATTCTTTTTCCTGACTCCCTCAAATATTATGGTTGAATTATTACCTTCGATGTAACATTTATCTTTTTCAAATTTAATTTTATATCCTTTATCACAGAGTTGACTTATACTTAGCAGATTATGTTTTAGATTCTTAACTAGCAAAACATTAGCAATAGTAGGAGTTTCAGAATTACCGACTTTGCCGATGCCAATCACATGTCCTTTCGAATTATCTCCAAAGTTAACCAGTCCTCCGTCTTTGTATATAATATCATTCAGTATTTCTGGACTGCCATTCATGTGTCTACAACACCCACTATCAAGTATCCATTTGTTCTTTCTGATCTGCACAATTTGTCCGTTGTGGACTGATTCCTCAACAGCCATAAAGCATGGTTCCTGCACATCAAACAATTTTGATAGATAACTTGAATTTGAATATTGATTATATGCAGACTCATGAAACAATGATGATTTGAATATTTCTAAACTAGTATTAACAAATATAGCTATTTTAAAAAAAAAATCAAAAAATCAGATTATGAAACTTTGAAAACCTCGCTTCGATACCAATTGAAAGAAATGCGGATTACAGATCTTAAGGTTAGGATTAACACTAGAGGGGGGTGAATAGTGTTTATAAAGAATTACTAAATCTTTTTGAGTTTATGTTAATTTAGACACAGATGTATGCAATCTACGGATACAGGGATAATCATAGAAACAAACACAGATGCAGAAGTAAAATAAAAGCAGTAAAGGAAAGAACACACCGGATTTTATACTGGTTCGGAGTTACCCTACATCTAGTCCCGCAATAAAAGTACGGATTTCCTTTCAAAAGCAATTGTACAATTACACCCTCGATTTCAAGGCTACGAGGTACACCCTCCAGAATTTCAATCCTCTGGGTAGAGATACTTGATTTCCAGGCCACAAGTTTACCCAATTGATTTACCAAAGCTATAATCACACCTTTTCTCGTTTGATTGATTTTCAAGGCCACAATCACACCTTTTCTCGCTTAATAGATTACAAAGAAGTCTATAACTATGAATAGCACTGAGAACCTTGTTTAGATAGTGATAGAGAATCAAACTAGAAGTAATCGACTATGATTCAATATTGATTTCGGCAGAGTAATGGTAAGAGTATGTATTAAGAAATGTGGAAGAAGAAGAGGAGTGAAAAACCAGAAAATCTGATATAAAATTCATTGAAACTAACCCCTATTTGTAGAATAACAACAACCATGTCCATTCATGAAGGGTTATGGTGAATAGACACTTCTTTTGAAATTTAAATTTTGAACTCAACTGACACCATGTAGACATGGTCACCATAGGCATGTCGACATCCCTAGGCAATTTTTAATGATTTGATTTTCTTTGAAAATAACCTTTATCTTATATTAAAACTATTTTAAACTTTTCTAATATACTTGACTATAGTTAAAATTCATAAGTAAATATAGAGAATAATATATATAAAATTTAATTATAATTTTATATTTAAATCTTAAGTATAAATATTTAAAAGTTAAACATATTATTTTAAAAGATAGTTTAAAATCAGGAGTAATTTTGACTTTGAAATTAAAGATAATTTTGAGGATAAAATTATTTAAAATCAGGATAGAGGTTTTTGATGCTTTTAAAAGGAAGGTTTTGAAAACATTTTGAAAACAGGATATAATTTTGAAAAATCATTTTGAATAAAAAGTTAGCGGATACAAAACAATGTTCCACTAGATTTTTCGTAGGTTCCATCCTACTTAGGGTTCCATCCCTTTAACAGGCTCAAAGTGGATTCCATTCCACAAATAAATTGGAATTTAAGATGCCAGTGCTTTTCTATGAGTTTTATAAAAATTTCTAATTAAAGAATAAATTACTTCAATTCTTGAACTCTTGATACTCATGAGTCTTCAATCTTGATATCTTGAATCTCTATACTGTACAGTCTTCATTCTTGGTACCTGCATGGTTAAAATCTACATATACATATATCTAAACTTATAATGTTAGTATTTATATTTTATAATCTATTCTAAGGTTGTTGTCATCAAAACCATCATCTCACGGACTAACACTATTACTCTAAAGGAGATTAAAAGTCAAGAATTTCTTTTAGGTTTAAATTTTATACTTAATTATCGAGGTAGTATCTCAATTTCCAGAAATAGTATTACTTTCTGTAAACACAACTACACATTACCTACAAACTACCACAATTATCAATCAGAGTTAGCTCGAAAGCGTGGTGGAATTTAACACTTAGAACATAAAAATACGTACTTCAGAGTTAGCTGTAAACACATACTTCACCTACCAAAGAACATAAAAATACGTTAGCCATGCTAGCATTCGAAACAATTAGAGAACTAGAGAAAGGAAAAGAAACCAAATTAATTCCTTATCGGATTATTTAACACTTAGAAAAACTAGGACTAATCAGTGAGGATGTTACGAAAAACAAAGTTAACTACACTTGTAAAATAAAAATCATAAACCTAGAATAACCATTAAAACAACAAACATTGACTATTCACCAGTTGATATAAAAGAATTCAAAATACAGATTGAAGAAATTCTAAGACAAAACTTAATCAGGAGATCTGACAGCAGACATAGATCAGCAGCCTTTTTAGTTCGAAATCACTCCGAACAGAAAAGAGGAAAACCAAGAATCATCTATAATTATAAAAGATTAAATGATAATACAGAAGACGATGGTTATAATATACCAAATAAAGATATGTGGATTAACTTAATACAAAATAAGTGAATTTTTAGCAAGTTTGATCTAAAATCAAGATATAACCAGTTAAAATTAGAAGAAAGTTTTAAACCTTGGACATCATTTATTTGCTCTGAAGGATATTTTGAATGTAACATATTAATCTTTGGATTAAAAACAACACCTGCAATTTTCCAATGATTTGTGGATAATATATTTAAAAAATATGATTTCTGTTTTGTTTATATAGATGACATTTCAGTTGTAAGTAAAAATATTAAAGAACATGAACAACATTTAAAAACAGTATTTAAAGAAGTTGAAACAATGGTCTAGTAATATCAAGAAAAAAGATGGAACATTTTAAACAAAAAATTTCTTTTTTAGGTTTAGAAATTGGTAGTGGAAAAATTGAACTTCAGCCATATATTTCCCAAAAGATTATAGAATTCCCAGATAAATTAAACGGTAAAAAGAAAATCCAGGCTTTTCTAGGATTAATAAATCACGGCAGAAAATTTATTCCTAATTTAGCAAAACTAGTAGGACCCCTATATGGTAAAATTTTGAAAAACAGAGAAATACGATTTAATACAGAAGATATTAAACTAGTTCAAAGAATTAAAGAAGAAGTTATGAAAATTGATCCATTAGAACTCCAATTAGAAACAGATTATATCATTATTGAATGTGACGGATGCAAAGAAGGATGGGGAGCAATCCTATAATGAAACCCTTTAAAATACAGTGACAAGTCAACAGAAAAAATTGCAGCTTACGAAAGTGGCAACTTTAACAAAGTAACCAATTGGACATCTCTAGATTTCGAAATCCAAGCATTAATTAATGCCTTAGATAAGTATAGGATATATCTAAATAAAGAATTCAAAGTCCGAACAGATTGTGAAGCGATTGTTAAATTTATTTCAAGCGAAAATTCTAAAAAAGTAAATAGGACTAGATGGCTAAATTTGCAAAATCTTATACAAGGTAATGGTTATAAAATAAACTTTGAACGCGTTAAAGGAAAAAATAATCGGTTAGCCGATATTCTATCATGAAAATTATCTCATGTGTTTAACAAAGTTTATTATATGCAGGAAAGATATTATATGAATAAAGAAACAGGAAAGTCTGCAGATAACAGCTATATCAAAACGAATGTGGAGGCAAAAGCCCCAACAATCAGAACAGAGGTGAAAACACCTGCAACGCCACCAACAGAATCCAATTCACAAACTCCACCTCTAGTAAAAACGAGTTATAATCAAACGATGGAAGTTAATACTCCAAGCATGACCTTTGGTTATACTTCTCTTATTCAGTTTAAAAATAATGATCCCACCAAAATTTAAACTCCTTGTCAGAATAAATGATTTATCCCAGCAATGCTTGCTCGACCATCTTTGGAATTTCAAAATGGTTGAAAGTGAATGAAACAATAAACAATGACTTGGAAACTGTTTTGCATATTACTTTTCAAAAATTCAACAAAAGCCTCTTTCTAAAAATCTTTTGCTATATAGATTTTAGAGGAAATTTTAAAGGAATATTTAAACATTATAGCCAAGTGCAGACGGCTATACAAAATTTTCGAAATCCAATTTTTAAAGGTTTTTACAATCTACAATAGCTCTAGATGAAGCAAGAAACTGCTTTGGTCCTGATTATTACTTTGACCCCGATTATCAGCAATCATATTCTCATATGGCTTTATCAACTCCTCAATCCCCAACAGACCTTTCTCAGGCCTCGAAATTAAATGACTTACAAAACCTATATCAACGAAATCAAGCCCAATTACAACATTACAGCAAAAGAAATCAATTCCTAGAAGAAGAAAACTAGAAGCACGCATATGTCCACAAAACTAATCAGCTGCTAGAACAACGTATTTCACAATTAGTCCATGAAAAATAAGAATTCCTCAACCAAATTCCAAAACGACCTAAAACCCTAACCCACGAACAACTTTCAAATCATCTCAAATTACGACCAGAGCCAATTCTTGACGAATTATGCAAACGTGGAGGACAAGAATTAGTTCTTAAGATTGAAAAGCTAGCCTATGATCGATGGAACAATTACCAGGAAGAGATAAAAAAAATTCCTTGCAACTTAGTTCAAACGAATAATAGAAACAATTCAGTTTAAATTAGTCCAAGATAGAAGATCTAATATGTTACGTGCTAGAGTCGACAGTACACAATTACCATGCGGCATGGATAAGATAGTTTATTTGACCACGGAATGTTATCCAAAATAACCTTTATCAATCCAATTGAGGAATCAGTATTGGAACGCTTTGGTAAATAATTTGCATTAGTAGCACAACAATACCTACGCATCTTTCCAGCCATAGTAGTGTGTATCAGTTCAACTACTATAGTTTTTCAGTTCAACAAGCAATATACGATTAAACCAGCAATGCATCGTATGACTATTTTTAAGCATGTAAACTATACACGACACAACGTATCAAAATGCCTAAGATGTTTTTTCAGATGTATGAAGGAACGCTAATTTGGTTTGGTGCAGATAAACCTTGCCAATATCATCTATTAAAAATGACTCTAAGTCCTCCACCTAATTGGAAGGAACTAATTCTACAGGCAGAAACATCAAGATATCAGATATTGGGCGAAATCGGGCTAAAAATTCTACTACCCTTATCAACAGCAGACCATATGTTCGATCCAAATAACGATGCCTTAATCTATGATCAAGAAACATCTAAACCAGGACTAGAGTCTAGTCCAGATCTTAGCGCAAATGATAGAGGGATAATGGAAGAGTTTAATCCTATGGACCAGATGGCAGACACAAATTGAAAGGTAGCTTTCAATCCTACAGCTGTGAAACCCACTAAAAGCTGATATTCTCCACTAAAGAAAAGAGTAGATAAGAAGGAATCTTATCTTTATAAAATAAGGACAGGCGATATAGAATTCTCCAGATAATTATGCAGTGGCATGTTCTGTACCGTTGCTTTAACATTGCTTATATTTTTATGTAAAGGCAGAATATAAAAAACTACCTAGTGTGTGTATATAACCGATTTAACTGGCTGTGTGACTATAAATATATGTAAGTTGTATGCCCAGGGATATACTTGAGCACTTGAAAATTTTATAAGTTTTCAAAAGACTCTAATGGAGGCTTAATTTACTTCGTCATTTCTCTGTGCAAGCTTATTTTTTATTGTTACACTTCATATTTTGAGAGAGAGATTCAAAACAAAAAAAAAAAACCGTTGGAAGAAAAAGCAAGATCTGATTTTCAAACCTTCTGCTGCTCCTCTGCATAAAGGCACCAAAGATTATTTTTTCTTGTTACACTTCATATTTTTGTTGTTACACTTCATATTTTGAAATTTAATTTATTTAAGAATTGAATAAATAAAAATTGATTTGAAATTTATTGATTTGAGATTTTATTAAATATGAATTTATTCTTGATTTTGATTAAATGTGATTAGGTGAATATTTTAAAAATTAAATATATTTGAAGTCAGATATTTAATTATTGATTTTAAACCTGTAATTTGAGATTTATTTAATGCTTATAAAAGTAATTTTATAAAATGACCACGGTGTGAAATAAGCGTTTAGTTATTAAAGAGACCGGGATTGGATATTGTCACTCTATGCCAATTCCGAAAACCAGTTTAACAACTGTGCACGTGGTGGAAAATCCAGAACGAAGTACGATGGTTTGGCGAGCGTTTCTGTATGATGTATGAACGCAGCCCTGACCCCCTCGAGTCGGCTTGATATGACTAAAACAGAAGCTATACTTGGACCAAGTGAGGTCGCACCTCCGATCAAGCATGCTTCTTTGAAACCATATTTATTACTTTGTGATTTGATTGGGTACAACTTTGATTATGGGAATGTGTCTCTAGGTGGACGATAGTAACTGTTATGCGTTACCACCAGCCTGGTTCTACAAATGGTAGTATCCTACAATGGACACTGTCTCAGGTGCATTGCTATATGTCTTATCAAGCCTATTACGACTTTGGTTTGTATTATACCTGTGGAGTGCTCCCTGAGTATCCCACCGGTTTGGTGGAGTTTACAGTATATATATATAGACTACGATATTTATATAAAATGTGTTAAGGGGAATATGTGTAACGCCTTAACGCTATTTTAATATTTTACTTTAATGTAGACATTATCTATGTAGCATATTGTATTATATATGTAGATAGTTCCACGATCCCTAACGGATGGGAATCTCAAACATCTTTTAAGTTATATTGTATTTCACTTGGACATTTCATTTGAGTTGATTTACTTGCATAAGAACGTTAATCCTAACTCGAGCGTCTTGCGGTATGCTCGAGTCACCTTTGGATCTTGGAGTTTGCTTTTAGATCTATCTTTATTTGTCCAGTTTTTCGGATATTTCTATTATTTCCACTTATTTATCTTCAGACTTGTCATTTGCTTATGTATTAGAGACTTCTTTGTATTTGGGACTTCTGTTTTATTTGCTTTAGACTGATACTTCTGTAGTAGCTTCATGAACTACTATTTATCTGTTCTGCTGCGTATTGTTGTATTACTCTCTGTCTATATTCTGTGATTAATTTATTTACCGTATATACTAAGCTTTTCCAAATATAAAATAACAATCTGTTGTTTTGGCCAATTTAAGTCTCATATGTGTGGATTATTGTCGATTTAAATGGTTCAAAATTCTGGGTCGTTGCATATTCCTTCCACTGTGAGTTTTAGAAAATTTAAATTTTTGTAGGTGGCTTTGTGAATTGTATTATATATTGTAACGACCCGTAAATTTTCGATAATTAAAATAGCTAATTTAATAAGATTTCGTGATTTAAGGTTAGAAAAAAATTGTAATTCGTTTGGAATAATAATAACGGGAATGAATTGCGACAATAACTATCCAAATAATTAATTATAGATTGAATGGAGTTCCAACATAATTGAGTGAACTCAAATGTTATAACTTGGTTAAGGGAATATATGGAAAAACAAATGTAAATAAGTGAATAAGGATTGTGAATTATTTAGGTAGAAATACAAATTTTAATAGATTGGTTTCGAAGATTTGAATAGTAATAAGTATTGAAAAATAAATGATACTTAGTGAATGCCTTTGAAATCAATAGTCCGATAGGATAATAAATGTCGAATTCATTGGGTATAATAGAGTAACTGATTGATAAGAAAAATCTATTTAAAATCAAATATTGAATATTGAACAGGTAAATTGATTAAATTAAATATTTAAAACTTATTGAATAATTGAATTACTGTAAAATGAAAATAGGGTTCTAAGATGTGAATTGGTTTTAAAGGTAAAATTTTATAAGTTCGTTTTGAATATTTCAAAGGATAGTGATTTAAGAATAATCAAATTTGTTTAAATTTAATATTACAAATGTTTGGATAATTAAATTCCGAATTTGATATGATTAATTTGATATTGAAATTTAATATATGAAAATAGAGTGTAAAATTGAAATTTGATTTAATATGATTCAAATTGGTTTCCAAAGTGAATGTAAGTTATATCAGGATTATAATAGAGTTAATAAGAATTTAATATTTGGAATTTATTGAATAACTGAATAACGGGTTTAATATGATTAAAAATGATTTATAAAATTTTATTTTATCATATTAAAGTTAGAATGAGGTTGTAGAACTTTTAAAATCGAATTAAAAGTAAATTTGTGAAAATTGAATATTTTAATATTTAATTGACGAGTTAAAATAGCCATTTTTCAAACACTCTTGGATTTCGACGAAACTAGTTTCATCGGATCCGTAGCGTGATATTATTGTAGGATTTCAAATTTCGTGTCAATCGGATTAACCTTTTGTCCGGGGCAAGCCAAAACGCATGGAAATTCGGTTAATCGGTTTAATTTAAATTTGATCGCTTATTTCCGTAACTCGGACATACGGTCGAATTAGCTTCCGAAACCTGTTCCATTGTGTCCGGAACGCGGGATAAACCCTAGAAACGCCAGTCACCGTGCGTAAATCGGAGTTCGGAAAACCCGGGATGAATAGTGTTCGTCGTTTTTCTATAAAAGCACTTCATTAATTTCTTTTTTTCAAAATAAACCCTAACCCTAGAAATAAATTGCCGGCTGCCACTTATCTTCCAATGGCCGAAATTGTGCCATGACCTTTGTGACGCCTCACCTCTATACCCACACTAGACAAGAACACTACGGAGTAATGCTGTCAACTTGCACGGAGAATAAGGCTGTTGAGGAGCGTCCATCCATGTAATTGCTTTGTGCGAGCACCGATATACCAGATAAAATATATCATGCATTTCATCTCAAGGGGAAGTCCGACATACCAACGCAAACTCAAAGCTACTACACAGTGGCTATATGTAATCTTCGCTAACAAATATAGAAATAAACATAACACAAATCAGTCACAGATAATTCATATCACAAAGGCGGAAATAGATATGAATATTGCACATAAAAGTGTTCATCAGAGTAGTAGTCAAAAAGATCCATAATAATACAAAAGGATAGAAACACGTGCTATACAAAAGAATACAACTATGAGTCTATATCTCAAGTGTATACAACAAAAACTGCTAATCTAAGTAGTTAACCAAAAGTCAGGATAATAACCCCAGAAGAGAAGTCAAGCAAAAGCACCTGTAACATCTCGGTCTGACCCGAGTGTTATTTAAGAAGAAAATAATAAATGGATCAGTCTAGCAAAATATCAGATGAAATGATATAGAATAAGAGATATGACTAAACGTATAATAATCACAATGCCAAGCTGTGATAAATAAATAATTGAAAAACCAATAAGAGATTAATCAATATCGCAAAGATCTTCTCAAAGATAAAAAAGGAATGTCATACTCCTAATTTCATTCACGAAGCCACAATAAATGACACACACACACACACATATATATATATCTCAATGCCAATCGTAAAAGTTGGTGAAACATAAATTCTAGAATTCAACACACAAAATCCAGAAATCAAATAATTCGGAGCATCGACGTCGTACAGCGTGACGTCCGATGATCCAGAAACACAATAAAAAGGAACAACGACGTCGTACAGCGTGACATCCGATGAACCAAAGCACAATCAAAGGGAACAACGACGTTGTACAGCGTGACATCCGATGAACCAAATCACAATCAAAGGGAACAACGACGTCGTACAGCGTTACATCCGAGGAACCAAAGCACAATAAAAGGGAACAACGACGTCGTATAGCGTGACATCCGATGAACCAAATCGCAATAAAAGGGAACAACGACGTCGTACAGCGTGACATCCGATGAACCAAAGCACAATAAAAGGGAACAACGACGTCGTACAGCGTGACATCCGATGAACCAAATCACAATCAAAGGGAACAACGACGTCGTACAGCGTGACATCCGATGAACCAAAGAACAATCAAAGGGAACAACGACGTCGTACAGCGTGACATCCGATGAACCAAATCACAATCAAAGGGAACAACGACGTCATACAGCGTGACATCCGATGAACCAAATCATAATAAAAGGGAACAACAACGTCGTACAGCGTGACATTCGATGAACCAAATCACAATAAAAGGGAACAACGACGTCGTACAGCGTGACAGCCGATGAACCAAATCACAATAAAAGGGAACAACGACGTCGTGCAGCGTGACATCCGATGAACCGAATCAAAAAGACATTGCATAATTACTAGTCTAAATCATAAAATGATCGTCATGATCAA
This sequence comes from Allium cepa, assembly GCA_030765085.1. Classification (NCBI taxonomy): domain Eukaryota; kingdom Viridiplantae; phylum Streptophyta; class Magnoliopsida; order Asparagales; family Amaryllidaceae; genus Allium; species Allium cepa. Next base: position 163,065,195 of record CM060945.1, on the reverse strand, counting down.
AGAGAAGTGTCAATTACAGTAAGCTAGTAAATATATAAGCTTAGCTTCATGTCCCATAACCACTAGCTTAACTTAAATATTTACGAACAAATTGTAGATCTCCACTAGAAAATTGTCACAAGAGTTTCAATCGAACAATTCCAAGAATTAACCGATGAAGTAAACGCAAGCGTTTCATACCACTCGTTTTACTAAGTCTTTTAATTAGATTTCTCAGACGAGTGAGGTAAAAGCTTGTATATACTAATAGATTAGAAATCGGTTTGAAAACGAGCTTTGTAATAAAATAGTGTTGAAATCATTTGAAGAAAGAGTTTTGATATTTACTACTAGTATAGAAAACCATTATATTTTTTAAAGTGACAAATCACAAAGAAGATTGTAGGAACAATCAATCACTAAAGTTCACATTCGAAGACATGAATAAAATCCAAAGAAATCGATACCGAGTCCATCAAAATGGATATACCCAAAAACCACGAAGAAAATGTCATCAAAGTCGATAATAAGTGATAATAACAGAATGGAATCAACACAAATCGATTAACGTTGGAATTCTCATGCAAATAGACAAACAGGCAAAAAGAGTGCAAATTCAGACGTCTGAAATCAAGGATTCAGACGTCTGAATCTGGAAAATAAATATTTTCCAGAAACAGAATTCAGACGTTTGAAATAGGCACTTTTTAGCCTATTTCCTCTCTGGTTCCAAATGAACCAATTTAGACGTCTGAAATCATACATTCAGACGTCTGAATCTGGGAATGGAAATCTTCCCAGAACAATATTCAGACGTCTGAATATTACGTTTCAGACGTTTGAATGAATGGTTCAGGGCATTCCCTGAACCTAGGCCAAAAATGGCCAAATGGATACCGGAAGCGATCGATCGAGCGACGACGACTAAGGAATTACGTCGAGAGACAACCCAGCCTAAACGGCTCTTCGATACGCCTCAAATATCAATGTCCAAATATCCATAATAGGATTTTCATAAATTAGACCAAAACACCAAAAATTGGAATATACACAAAATCAATCCAAACCAAAATCAATTGCACAAGAATAAGTGTTAGGAATTCATACCTAACAATCGAAGATAATTATAGACTAAGTTGTGAGATAAAAATCTCACCTTCGAACCCAAATCAATGAAGAAGAAACTCGAAAGCAATGGCAAGAACAATCACCTTCAATCCCAACTCAAGAAGCTTGATTCTAAGCTTAAAAGAGAAATATTTCCCAAATTAGGTTTAGGAATTTTCTGAAATCAAAGAGAGAATGAGTTGGGGAAGATGAAGAGAAACTTACCAATGGGTTTTCTATTAGTTTGGAGCTAGAGTCTGATTTGCAAAAGAAAACTAGGGTTTTGGAGTTTTAATTTCCCATCTCTCCCACCATTGATGCTTTAGAACTGAAAAGAGGAGGAAGTGAGAGTGAATGGGGGGAGTGGTTCAGATTTGAGTATAAGTTAAACATAGGGCTGAACCCAAACTCAAACCCAAAGTGAAAAAGTAGCAAAACTTGACTAACTCCAAACATATCGAAGCTTATACTCAAAAAGGTTGCAAACGGCATTTTGAACTCAATGGGAGGGGTCTCGAGTCGAAATTCGACTGTTTGCAAAAAGTAGCTTTTCGGACCAAAATCCGACAAATAATAAAATATTTAAATAAAATATTTAAATATACAATTGATAAATATGCGGGTTGTTACAATCTTCTTCGTTTTTCTTCCAATATGCAAGTTAATTCCAAAAACTTCCAACTGGAAATTTAAAGAGCACATCACGAGCTACGAGATCAACGGTTGCGATCGAAATCGGAGCGACGAGATGGGAGCTACAGGGCCGCGATGGCCGGCCGTTCGTCATCGTTTTGCATGCTCCAGGGGTGGCCGAGCTTCGAGTGGCTCACGGCGGCGGGGGTAGGTGTTACGGCCTTCGTGATGGTGGCTCCTGATCGTGCTATCGACAAGCGTGGTAGCCGTGTATTATGGATGTTGAACGACGGTTTGGGGTTCTTCACCTTGGGATGAAACGCATACAGGAAGAAGGGGGGAAGGATTTGGGCAGTTGTGATCTGGAGTGTTGAAATGGGCGATCGGGATTAGCCGAAGGTTTAAAAAAAATGTGAACTAATTTATATTTAAATTCGTATAAACATCACAATGATGTAACTTTTTCATACGAGGTCGGAAAATTACGAAACAAGTTGCGTTGTCTTCGTTTCAACGAGCACTACGCAATGGAGCTGGTTTGGAGTCGTTTGGAGCTAGTGAAAATTTTGGGTATAATTAAACGCTCGTTTAATTTTATTCGAAATAAAACGCTGGAACTACATTGAAATCAAGGTGAGTGTTTTATAACGCTCACAACGTACTAAATATCTTTATGCTAGTTAAATCTGACATTATGAAGTGTTATGATTTTTTATTTGTCGTTGTTTGGTAAAATTTAATTGTCATATAGATTGTCATTTGAATTTACCGTTGAAAATTAAATTGACAGTTAAATTGAAATTAAAAATTGAATTGCGATTAAATTACCTGACATTGATAACTATGAAATTGCCATGAATTGTATTGTCTATTGGATGATGTATTTCGATGGATGTTATTGGTTGATATTTAAATATTTGGATGTTTATTTGCTTATATATATATACTGTTATGCATACGTATGACACTGTGATTGATTTAAGTGATATATATTCACCCCTGACATTTTATTGAAATAAATAATTACTTGGCCATAGGATAGAAAATTATATACGGACAACGAATTGGCAAAATTAATAATTTTAAAATCGTAGATTTGAAATTTATTTAAATGTTTTGATTTAAAAGTTATAAATCGAAATCAATTTATAAAAATCGAATTTATCGAAAAATTGTGTTTGGAATGTTGAAATAAAATTTGGTTAAAAGAAATTGTTAAAAAAATTAAAGTGGAGACTTTGGAATTTAAAAATCGGGATATGAGTGAAATTTTCGTAAATTGATTTGTTTAAAGATTTAACCTTAATTCGAGCTTTGAATATTACTAAGTAAAAGCGATATAAAATGATATTTTGAAATTGAGCTTGAAATTGAATCATATTTGTAATTGGGTTTTAAATTTGAATATTGAAAGATAATTTTGTTAAGTATTATAAATTGATATTTTGAAAAATCAAGCTCCGAATCGATATAAATTGAAATTGAATTAATTGAAGGTGAATGTAGAATTGAATTGATTTGAAGTCAAGTTGACATTGTTTTGAATTGAAATCGAAATTGAATCGGTAGAAGGGAATTTGAAATTGTTTGAAGTGGGAAGTTATAATTGAAATGGTTTGGTTTTGAAGCTGTTTTATTTTGTTTTCCAAATTACTCAGTTATATAAACCATTTTGAATACTTAAACTATTTTAATTTATTTTAATCTACTTAACCCAATTTATCTATTTTAAATCCATTTTAAATATTTTAAGTATTTTTAACTATTTTAATTATTTAAACTATTTTTAAACTACTTAAAACTATTTTCTAAAATTTCAAATACGTAAATAAGGTGAAATATTTATGTTTAAATCTTGAATGTAAATACGAATTGGTTTAAATGAAGTTGCAACCTAAATTGAAATTCGAAATGATTTTGAAATCGAAATGAGATATTGATGCGAAAAATGATTTTTGAAACGAAATCTTACATTTGAATAGATACGATGATATTTGAAATGGATTTGATTTTGAAGCGAATATGATATTTTGATATCAATTATGAATCAATTTGAAATGTAAAAGAGCCAACTGTGTAATAATACGTAGTTAGTAAAGAGACCGGGATCGGATATGGGCATACTCTCTGTCGATACCGAAAACCACTTTAATAACTATTATACGCGGAGTGTTGATCCAGAATGAAGTGGATGGTTTGGTGAACGCGTTGACTGAAGAAAGAGAACGATATTGGATGACCCCTGACATGACTAAAACAGGAGCCGCGCCGGGCCATTGAGGTTCGCCATCTCTAGCGGACACACTTCTTCGATACCATATCCATTACATTTGTGATTCGATTTGGGTGCACCCCTTGATTTGGGAGTGTTGTTTCGCGGTGTTGGGGTAGCTGCTGGCTATGCTCAACATCAGTCCGGATCATACAACTACTAGTATCCTAGTTGGTATCACCTCATGTACCTTGTCATACTGATTATCCTATTCGCGACCACTACGTTATGTTTTGTGTTATACCTATGGGGTACCCTCTGATATCCACCAGTTTACGGTGGGGCTTACGGTGCTGTATAGACTATGGCATTATAAAAATGTGTTAAGGGGGATTATGGTAACGCCTTAACGCTATTTTGATACTTTATATTACTGATAGGCATTATCTACTTAGCGTACATTACTACATAGTAGATAGTTTAACGGATCCTTAAGAGATGGAAAATCCCGTAACATCTCTTGAGTTATTGCGCGCATGTTGACACTGGATATGAGATGTCAAACCTAAACATCTCTGACGCCGTTACACTCATATTTATTTACGATTGGTTTAACTTTGATAAGGATATTTTAGTCCTGACTCGAGTGTTTTGTTTTTTCATTATGCTCGGGTCAGTCCTGAGTTTTTCAGATTTTTGAAGATCTATTCTGGAGGATGAAGACGAAGATTTCGTATACTATTACTATTATTACCCTTGCATCATGCTATCTGCTGCATTATTTTAATTGTTCTGTTGTATATGTATAACTCTGATAAATGTTGTATAAATAATTATGAAAGTATAGTAAACAGCTTCATGAACTGTTCATTTGACTATTATATTTTATCGTTCCGCTGCGAGATTCTGTGTTGTTTCATTTCCTTTATTTCTCTTTCCTTTCTTTTCTTATTTACCCCAATAACCATATGCCCTTTTGAATGGTTTGGAATCGGCATGTGTATTTGATCGTCGGTTTAAACTGTCCAAAAAGGCGGGTCGTTACAGTTGGTATCAGAGCTTTGGTTTAGCGATAACCTTAGCTTTGTGGGGTCTGACTCTTTATAAATAGGGTAGTAATACCCTATGATGAGTCGCTGAGTGTATACATATGAGAGAGCGTATTTGTTAGTGATATAAAATGTTTTATATTGTGTTTGTTTATTTGTTGAGTGACTTATGGATTCAGGTCAATACGAGTAATTAACGTCATTGATAGGGATCTCTAAACACATAAACAGAACAATTCGACATAGTATTGTTTTTAAATTGGGTAAATGAAATAATTTTTCTCTAATTATATCTTGTATATAAGGAAAAAAAATTCAGAAATTATTGTGACTTATCTAGCATACCTGGTTGTTAGGAATGAAAATATTGGTTATTATCATTAATTGGATATTGCAATTTAATAAATATGCTGAATTACAAAATAAACAATGATAAAACACTTGTGGAATGTTTTAAGAAAGAAAATCCTATAAGAATATTTTATAAAGGTGACTTATAAATTAAAATAGATTTAAATTGGAAAACATTGAATTTAAGACCCGGAGGTTTTAAAATGGTTTTCAAAGCTTTGAAGAAATTATATTGAGATATTAGTGGGAAAATGTTTATGGAAATATTTTGAAAGGATTTTTAAAAGAAGGAATGAATTCAGTACTCCTCTCTTATGTCGCTAGAAAATAATTTCGGTGATGACTGCGCAGCATCATCGACGTTCATTTTCAAGTCTCAAAGTGGGGCAGACTTCTAAGAAGCTTTGCTTTTCTTCGAAATTATTTTGGGTAAATGGGTTTTGGTTTAAACTCCAAAGGTATGATTTGTTATATTAAAGATATAAGTGAATATATTTATTTCAAACGATTTGAAAAGAACCGGGCATTTAAAATTCTAGGTTATGTTAATTAGTAATTTTCAAATTAATTGAATGAAATGTGAATAATCAGAATTTATAAAATAAGAGGATTAAAATATCTAAGCTTATTGTTTTGGGAAAACTTTAAAGTTGAAAGGTAAAGAGGATTTAAACAAATTAAATTTGTGAACATTCTAATTAAGTAAAAAGAAATTCTATAAATTTGTATAATACCAAAATTACATTCTGATAACATATAACAAGACTTACCAAATGTTAAAAGTTAAGATGATGTTTTGGATATGTAATGAGATATTGTATAAATAAACAGAACCTTAAAGTAATTGAAATATACAAGTAAGGAAAACTCAAAAGGGAATTAAAATGTATATAAATGAAAATTTTGGTTATGATAAAAATGTTATATACTTAAATATAACATGAAATGATGAATGGATAAATGAAACAAGTAAGTGAACTTAAGAAAGAAGATAAATGAATCGTATTATATCTTTGTAAATTGGTTATAGAAAATAAATATAAATTGCAAAGGGATTGTAAAAAAAATTGAATTTGTAACCTTTAAGATAACTGTAAACTAAAAAGAGTCATTTATGAGAGGTTAGACTTTTATAGAATGATTAATAAACTAAAGTGCCGGTTAATAAAATGTTCCACAAATGAATTCGTTTTTAACTGAAATTATGAAAATGCAATAAATGTAAACAAAGGAATTTCTTATAGCTAAGAATCAATTGGGAAAAGAAATTGAGTTTAAATTAAAATATATAGAATGTTTAAAATGAACTTGAGTAAAAAAATTCTTTGATATGATGTTTAAGAAAAGATAATGTTAAAGAATATGCTATGTAAAGAAATGAATATACTAACTGAATAATGGATTGTGAGTAATTAAGTGGGGAAAAAAATAGAAGTCAATAAAATAATTTAGTATAGATAAATTGGATAGAAATCCATTGGAAGGTAATACGTGAGATTGTACGTATATTATTTTATTCGCATAACGATTTGATCCAAATTCGAGCACAAAATTTCAAGATGATTTATATCGATCCAAGTTAGGATTTTTCACTCGATTTTCGACGGCGAACCCTAGATATGGATTTTCAATTTGATTCTGGAATTCTCTATCATAGTATATGGCTATGCAAGGAGAGTAACAGTTTCCAATCAAGGAACCAAATTTGAGTCCGCACTAGAGAGTCGTGTGAACGATACTAGTTTGGAAGTGAAATTGTGTGATCGAATAAGCGATTAGATTGATATTGCTCACGGATGATATATGTACGGCTTACGGACTTAATAAAAGTTAATATTGGAAATTTAAGATGCCAAATATGTGAAGATAAATTTGTAACTTTTGAGATAACTATAAACTAAGAAAAGTCATATATAAGAAGTTAGATTTTTATGGAATGATTATAAATTAAAGTGAAGATTAATAAAATGTTCTGCAAATAAATTTGTTATTAACTAAAATTATGAAATTGAAGTAAATGTAAACAAAAGAATTTAGAATGGCTAAGAATCACTTGGAATTGAAAGAGATAAACCAAATTGAATGTACAATTAAAAATTTGGTTATGTTAGGTATGATTTGGTTGTTATATGATTGTTAGTTGATTGTATATAATTCATTAAGGGTTAATGAAATTGGAAGCTATAAGTCATTGAAATCAAATTGGAAGTTAAATGAATTTAAATAGAATTTAATTTGATTCAAATTGGAAGTGAACTAATGTAAATATAAATTAGTGAATGTTAACTAATTGAATTGAGAATGAATGTTAGTAAAATCCAACGTTAATGAATCAATTGTGATTAAAATTTAAAACCAAGTCAATAAATATTAATGAGAAGTGAATTCATATTGATTGGTTATGGATTTGTTGGATGATAGTTGGATGATAATTGATTTGGTGGATGCATTTGTTGTTTTGTTGCATTTTCTATGTTGGCTCATGTAGTTGTTATGTTGCTATATTGTGTATATTGATATTATTTTCATATATGCATATTTCTCATGGTTTATTGAGTGTTTAGTAGGTGCAGATTGCGCTTGCTTCGCATTTGGAGCTCGCTTTCGTGCTATATTAGCCGTATATGCTCGCTAATAATATATAAGGTACATATCTCGGATTACATACCGTACTTTTACACTTTTTTCCCTGCGGGATGCCTCATCACTTGATGAGATGTATTTTTGTGATATATATACTGTCATTTTTTTCGGATCAAGCCGCGCAAAGGAGACTCTGCCGAAATTTTTCGTAAATCCAGGTGTTAGAAAATTTTTCAAGTTTTAAAATTTTTTATAACTTGTTTTGATAACTAACTTTTAAAGTTGGAAAGCCGTTCGGAGTAACTTAGTGGAAGCGTAGTCATGACTTTATAAATGGAATTTCATTGTTTTATAAGTTGGTAACTTTGAATAAAATATATCTAATGTTGAATTCTATACTTAGTTCCTTTTTCCTTCTTTTCCTTTTCGGGGACGAAAAGTTTTGAGTGGGGGAGAGTGTAACGACCCGTAAATTTTCGATAATTAAAATAGCTAGTTTAATAAGATTTCGTGATTTAAGGTTAGAAAAAAATTGTAATTCGTTTGGAATAATAATAACTGGAATGAATTGCGACAATAACTATCCAAATAATTATTTATAGATTGAATCGAGTTCCAATATAATTGAGTGAACTCAAATGTTATAACTTGGTTAAGGGAATATATGGAAAAACAAATGTAAATAAGTGAATAAGGATTGTGAATTATTTAGGTAGAAATACAAATTTTAATAGATTGGTTTCGAAGATTTGAATAGTAATAAGTATTGAAAAATAAATGCTACTTAGTGAATACCTTTGAAATCAATAGTCCGATAGGATAATAAATGTCGAATTCATTGGGTACAATAGAGTAATTGATTGATAAGAAAAATCTATTTAAAATCAAATATTGAATATTGAACAGGTAAATTGTTTAAATTAAATATTTAAAACTTATTGAATAATTGAATTACTGTAAAATGAAAATAGGGTTCTAAGATGTGAATTGGTTTTAAAGGTAAAATTTTATAAGTTCGTTTTGAATATTTCAAAGGATGGTGATTTAAGAATAACCAAATTTGTTTAAATTTAATATTACAAATGTTTGGATAATTAAATTCCGAATTTGATATGATTAATTTGATATTGAAATTTAATATATGAAAATAGAGTGTAAAATTGAAATTTGATTTAATATGATTCAAATTGGTTTCCAAAGTGAATGTAAGTTATATCGCGATTATAATAGAGTTAATAAGAATTTAATATTTGGCATTTATTGAATAATTGAATAACGGGTTTAGTATGATTAAAAATGATTTGTAAAATTTTATTTTATCATATTAAAGTTAGAATGAGGTTGTAGAACTTTTAAAATCGAATTAAAAGTAAATTTGTGAAAATTGAATATTTTAATATTTAATTGACGAGTTAAAATAGCCATTTTTCAAACAGTCTTGGATTTCGACGAAACCAGTTCATCGGATCTGTAACGTGATATTATTATAGGATTTCAAATTTCGTGTCAATCGGATTTACCGTTTGTCCGGGGCAAGCCAAAACGCATGGAAATTCGTTTAATCGGTTTAATTTAAATTTGATCGATTATTTCCGTAACTCGCACATACGGTCGAATTAGCTTCCGAAACCTATTCCATTGTGTCCGGAACGCGGGATAAACGCTAGAAACCCCGGTCACCGCGCGTAAATCGGAGTTCGAAAAACCGGGGATGAATAGTGTTCGTTGTTTTTCTATAAAAGCACTTCATTAATTTCTTTTTTTCAAAATAAACCCTAACCCTAGAAATAAATGGCCGGCCGCCACTTATCTTCCAATGGCCGAAATTATGCCATGATATTCTTCGTTTTTCTTCCAATCCGCAAGTTAATTCCAAAAACTTTCAACTGGAAATTTGAAGAGCACATCACGAGCTACGAGATCAACGGTTGCGATCGAAATCGGAGCGACGAGATGGGAGCTACGGGGCCGCGATGACCGGCCGTTCGTCATCGTTTTGCGTGCTCCAGGGGTGGCCGATCTTCGAGTGGCTCACGGCGGTGGGGTAGGTGGTACGGCCTTCGTGATGGTGGCTCCTGATCATGCTATCGACAAGCGTGGTGGCCGTGTACTATGGATGTTGAACGACGGTTTTGGGTTCTTCACCCTGGGATGAAATGTGTACAGGAAGAAGGGGGAAGGATTTGGGCGGCTGTGATCTGGAGTGTTGAAATGGGCGGTCGTGATTAGCCGAAGGTTTAAAAAAAATGTGAATTAATTTATATTTAAATTCGTATAAACATCACAATGATGTAACTTTTTCATACGAGGTCGGAAAATTACGAAACAAGTTGCGTTGTCTTCTTTTCATCGAGCACTACGCAATGGAGCTGGTTTGTCGTTTGGAACTAGTGAAAATTTTGGGTATAATTAAACGCTCGTTTAATTTTATTCGAAATAAAACGCTGGAACTACATTGAAATCAAGGTGAGTGTTTTATAACGCTCACAACGTACTAAATATCTTTATGCTAGTTAAATCTGACATTATGAAGTGTTATGATTTTTTATTTGTCTTTGTTTGATAAAATTTAATTGTCATATAGATTGTCGTTTGAATTTACCGTTGAAAATTAAATTGACAGTTAAATTGAAATTAAAAATTGAATTGCGATTAAATTACCTGACATTGATAACTACGAAATTGCCATGAATTGTATTGTCTGTTGGATGATGTATTTCGATGGATGTTATTGGTTGATATTTAAATATTTGGATGTTTATTTGTTTATATAAATACTGTTATGCATACGTATGACACTGTGATTGATTTAAGTGATATATATTCACCCCTGACATTTTATTGAAATAAATAATTACTTGGCCATAGGATAGAAAATTATATACGGACACCGAATTGGCTAAATTAATAATTTTAAAATCGTCGATTTGAAATTTATTTAAAAGTTTTGATTTAAAAGTTCTAAATAGAAATCAATTTATAAAAATCGAATTTATCGAAAAATTGAGTTTGGAATGTTGAAATAAAATTCGGTTTAAAGAAATTGTTATAAAAATTAAAGTGGAGACTTTGGAATTTAAAAATCGGGATATGAGTGAATTTCGTAGATTGATTTGTTTAAAGATCTAACCTTAATTCGAGCTTTGAATATTACTAAGTAAAAGCGATATAAAATGATATTTTGAAATTGATCTTGAAATTGAATCATATTTGTAATTGGGTTTTAAATTTGAATATTGAAAGGTAATTTTGTTAAGTATTATAAATTGATATTTTGAAAAGTCAAGCTCCGAATCGATATAAATTGAAATTGAATTAATTGAAGGTGAATGTAGAATTGAATTGATTTGAAGTCAAGTTGACATTGTTTTGAATTGAAATCGAAATTGAATCGGTAGAAGGGAAATTGAAATTGTTTGAAGTGGGAAGTTATAATTGAAATGGTTTGGTTTTGAAGCTGTTTTATTTTGTTTTCCAAATTACTCAGTTATATAAACCATTTTGAATACTTAAACTATTTTAATCTATTTTAATCTACTTAACCCAATTTAAATTATTTTAAACTAATTTATCTATTTTAAATCCATTTTAATGATTTTAAGTATTTTTAAGTATTTTAATTATTTAAACTATTTTTAAACTACTTAAAACTATTTTCTAAAATTTCAAATAGGTAAATAAGGTGAAATGTTTATGTTTAAATCTTGAATGTAAATACGAATTGGTTTAAATGAAGTTGCAACCTAAATTGAAATTCGAAATGATTTTTAAATCGAAATGAGATATTGATGCGAAAATTATTTTTGAAACGAAATCTTACATTTGAATAGATATGATGATATTTGAAATGGATTTGATTTTGAAGCGAATATGATATTTTGATATCAATTATGAATCAATTTGAAATGTAAAAGAGCCAACGGTGTAATAATACGTAGTTATTAAGGAGACCGGGATCGGATATGGACATACTCTCTGTCGATACCGAAAACCACTTTAATAACTATTATACGCGGAGTGTTGATCCAGAATGAAGTGGCTGGTTTGGTGAACGCGTTGACTGAAGAAAGAGAACGATATTGGATGACCCCTGACATGACTAAAACAGGAGCCGCGCCGGCCCATTGAGGTTCGCCATCTCTAGCGGACACACTTCTTCGATACCATATCTATTACATTTGTGATTCGATTTGGGTGCACCCCTTGATTTGAAAGTGTTGTTTCGCGGTGTTGGGGTAGCTGCTGGCTATGCTCAACATAAGTCCGGATCACGCAACTACTAGTATCCTAGTTGGTATCGCCTCATGTACCTTGTCATACTGATTATCCTATTCGCGACCACTACGTTAGGTTTTGTGTTATACCTATGGGGTACCCTCTGATAACCACTAGTTTATGGTGGGGCTTACGGTGCTGTATAGACTATGGCATTATAAAAATGTGTTAAGGGGGATTATGGTAACGCCTTAACGCTAGTTTGATACTTTATATTACCGACAGGCATTATCTACTTAGCGTACATTACTACATAGTAGATAGTTTAACGGATTCTTAAGAGATGGAAAATCCCGTAACATCTCTTGAGTTATTGCACGCATGTTGACACTGGATATGAGATGTCAAGCCCCGTCAACATCTCTAACGCCGTTACACTCATATTTATTTACGATTGATTTAACTTTCATAAGGATATTTTAGTCCTGACTCGAGTGTTTTGTCTTTTCATTACGCTCGGGTCAGTCCTGAGTTTTTCAGATTTTTGAAGATCTATTCTGGAGGATGAAGACGAAGATTTGGTATACTATTACTATTATTACCCTTGCATCATGCTATCTGCTGCATTATTTTAATTGTTCTGTTGTATATGTATAACTCCGATAAATGTTGTATAAATAATTGTCAAAGTGCAGTAAACAGCTTCATGATTTGACTATTATATTTTATCGTTCCGCTGCGAAATTCTGTCTTGTTTCATTTCCTTTATTTCTCTTTCTTTTCTTTTCTTATTTACCTCAATAACCATCTGCCCTTTTGAATGGTTTGGAATCAGCATGTGTATTTGATCGTCGGTTTAAATTGTCCAAAAAGGCGGGTCCTACATATATTCTACCTCCAAGCATCCTTCTTCTATGAGGACTTCAATGTTTGTCTTATGCGTGAATCGAGACGTCAACGTTGTTAGATTATTACATAACATTACTTTAATTCCATTATCATTAACATTGGGGCATTTGGTCCGGTTGTATGATTCTCGCTTAGAGTGCGAGAGGTCCCGAGTTCAATTCTCGGAATGCCCCCTTCTTTTTAATAAATCACTTAGCTTTTAAATTGCTTTTAAATGAAAGAACATTAGTTCCACCCTTACCAACCTCTAAACTGGTTTTCATTTTTGAACAGTATGTTCCTAATGTTAATTTTCCATTATATATAGACATCTCAATGTTAAAAAAATCAACATTAAATTAATACATATAATTTGACTTATTAATCAGTGTTACTTTACCAGATTTTAGAAATATGTAAAATTTGATCATACTTGATTGCATGCAATTATTACGCAAGTCTAGCAAAGAGTGGAGTAAAAGGGATCTTATCCTTGAAGCTATTGAAGGAATTTGTATGCCAAACATGAACTCGCCGCCGATACACACCACTTTTAGGCCTCCATATGTGAAATTGAAGAAATAGAGCACAGATCTAATGAGGAAGCAATGAAATTCCAAGTGGAACCAACGGATCTGCAATTCTAGGGTTCTACAACATTGTCCTTTATAAGTATTTTATCTATAAGTGTAGTTTATTAGGAACCGCTTAGTTATTGATGCGTATTAATTCATGAGAATTGTATTATATATTCTACCTCCAAACATCCTTCTTCTATGAGGACTGCAATGTTCGTCTTATGTGTGAATCGAAACATCAACGTTGTTAGATCATTACATAACATTACTTTAATTCCATTATCATTAACATTGGGGCATTTGGTCTAGTGGTATGATTCTCGCTTAGGGTGCGAGAGGTCTTGAGTTCAATTCTCGGAATGCCCTTTTTTTTTAATAAATCACTTAGCTTTTAAATGAAAGAACATTAGTTCCTCCCTTACTAACCTCTAAACTGGTTTTCATTTTTGAACAGTATGTTCCTAATGTTAATTTTCCATTATATATAAATATCTCTATATTAAAAAATCCACATTAAATTAATACATATATTTTGACTTAGTAATCAGTGTTACTTTACCAGATTTTATAAATATGTAAAATTTGATCATACTTGATTGCATGCAATTATTACGCAAGTCTAGTAAAGAGTGGAGTAAAAGGGATCTTATCCTTAGAGCTTTTGAAGGAATTTGTATGTCAAACATGAACTCGTCGCCGATAAACACCACTTTCAGGCCTCCATGTGTGAAATTGAAGAAATAGAGCACTTCCAAGTAGAACCAACAGATCTGCCATTCTAGGGTTCTACAACATTGTCCTTTTAAGTATTTTATCTTTAAAGTGTAGTTTATTAGGAACCGCTTAGTTATTGATGCGTATTAATTCATGAGGCATGAATACATACCCACCGACCTATAGGAGCAATTTTTTTCTAGTAGTACGTTTTAAGTTTTTTTCCTATTTGGGGGTGGTGTTTCATTTGCATTCAAACTTTTATTTTTGTGTGAATAATAAAGTACCATATTTCTACAAATAATGTTGTAAAAAATAAATCACATAGAGTACGGACATGCCAATTGATCAAAATATAATGAAATATTAAGCGTACCTCATGATAACATAGTTATAGAAGGGATTGATCTTTGATTCCTCTTTAAACCCAACTGTTGAGGTTTATATAGGAAAAATAAATATTATTCTAAGATTTAAATGTTTAACTGAATGATGCAGGCATCACATGAAGCACAGACTCTGTTCGGAAAATCATACAATTTAGCAGGTTGCTTAAATTATAAAAGGTTTTCAGAAGTTGAAAAAACATCTTAATACTTTTTCATTGTGGGCTATCAATTAACACGTAAACATACGACAGTTGTCTACTAATGAGTCCAATTCAGGTTAAAAAATATGATATATATACAAACACCTTAGAACTAAAAGATGAGCAAACAAATGAACCTTACAGATTCAAATCTAAGACGATTTACAGTACATATCACAGAAAGAAATCCTAGCTATAGGATGAATGGTGTAATTATGGTTTTACAATGGTCAAAATTTTAACAATAAGAACGCTACCCTGTTTATTTTTCAGTTTCATTATCAAAACTTGTGTGCTCAAATTTGCACGTGATACCAATACATAAAATCCCCTGTATGTTTATTGCAAATCCAATGGTTCTTACCATATATCCTTTTCTACATTACCAGAATTCAAATGATCAATGTTAAATACGTATCCAAGTCACACAAAACATTCATTTTAGTATTTTGGAGTAATAGAATGTAAAGTACAATTTGTCCAAATTCATATGAGAAACATATAGTGTAAGCATTAGGTTGCAAATCCAATGGTCCTTACCATATATGTTTTTCTACATCACCAAAATGTAAATAATCAATGCCAATACATTCACAAATCACACAAACATTCATTTTAATATTTTGGAGTAATAAAATAGAATGAAAAAGTATAAACTATCCAAATTCAAATGAGAAACACATAAGCATTAGGTTGTGGGAGACTAATAACTTATTGTGCATATCAAATTCGAACTATTTCACAGTTTCTATCAGAATGACTATTTACAAAAATATTTTAACAAGATATGTAGGTTAAAATGAACCATTGTGGATCCATTGCTTTTGCTACAAAATGGAAATCGACAGTGAAAATTAATAATTTGATGCCCTGTCACAAAAAGTAAAATATACTACAATCAAAATCAATCAATAATAATATCAAAAAACTAAATAGGAACATTAAATACCTTTTATAACGGATTAGTGGAGTAAAAATTTAGGGTTGATCTGCAGAAGGCTTTCGTGATGGAGATGCTGGTACAAGCGGCTTTAGTGATTGAAAGGATGCAGTGCTGTCAGATTGCTATTGGTTAGGAAGATGAGTTAAGGTTCAGAGTTTATACATGGTTATTTTGGGAAACGAGTTGAAATAAATAGAAGAAAATAGATATTTTAGGGAGAGTAGATATTTTCCAGTGGAAAATGAGTTGAGACTTTCTTGGGGAGGTAGAATCAAAGTTGTAGAGGTTGACGAGTTTTGAAGAGATTCTCGTGGGGAAATTATATTGTGTATCCGATTAAAATGATCTTTAGAGAGTTTTATTTGGCTCTATTGCATTAGGCAAGCCTTCCTAATGGTCAGTTTGGCTATTGAAATAGCACACCATTGGAAAAACCAACCGATTGGTTGTAAATTAAAAAAAAGTTATAAATTTTCATGAATTTCAAATAATATGTTTAACAAGATTATTTACAACTTCCGCAAATAGAAATTAAAATTATCAAAGAAAATTTACTACAAAGATCAGTTAGTGATAAAGTGTAAAAATGATATGCGTATGTGCGAAAATTATATCATACAAGCGCACACAAACTAAAGGAAAATCCATGCATACACATTCGTAAATTGATAGGTTTTTTAGTTGAACATGTGATGTAGGAAAGAATTTACTTTAGTTGTATAGTTCATAATGAACTGTTCATTACAAAACTATAGTTTAGTTTCCATATTTTATTGAGTATAATGGTGGATAAATACTAATATGATTTTAAAATCAAGAATTTATTAACATTGCCTTATTAGTAGGACAGATAGCAGACAACCTTTATTAATTTTTGAGCACATATGGCATATGAAAATAATTGCACCATAATTTTCTTAATCCAATGAATGGTTCTAGTAATTACAAATAAGTCATGATTTGATTCAATAAATAGAAGAGAGAAGAAATTACCATTACATGTGTGTTAAACTATCTATTTATTGAAATGAATATGAACCTCTGAATCGCTATGTGTGTAAGATGTAGGAAAGACCTAAAATCAACATAATAAAAAGGTTTAATTGAGTTGGGTGCTGAATATAAAAATAAATGAAAGAAGTGGCGTAATCTCAAAAAATATTAAAGAAGGAGCATCAGCAGTAGTAAATATCTAACATTAGTGAGTTGGATGAAAGCAATTCACAAAGCAAGTATAGTTAAGAAGATAATCTGCTCCCTCAATGCTAAGTCAAGTAATACAAATGCAGCAAAATTTATCATAATTGTATAGGTACCTTACACTCAGAAGCTACAGACTGTAGACGATCTCCGGATCATTGAGTTCCACTCAATCTAAAATACCTACTCTTTGTTCTAGCCAAAGTTACAGTCTCTCTTGCCCCTAAGCTATCATCATTTATTCACAAGCGTTGCAGAAGAATCTATTCCCATGCATCAATCCTCCAAGCTACATATGAAGGGTAGTTACCTAAGTGATCCAATCTTTCACCTGAAAAAATGAATAATAGTAACACCTATGATTGTTCAATCTAACAACCATTATCTTTACATTGTTTTGGAAAATATATAAACACGACCTTATTAAAGATCAACCAACTTATATGATTAAAAGCATCCTTTGTATATGAAATGTCTTTGAAAATGAATGCAAGAAAACCTTCATCCAACACCAAAATTAGTCTGGTGAAATAATTAAGATGATGTTCTTTAACCTAGATTGTGAAATAAAACTTTAGTGAACCCATAAGGGGGGGGGGTATGGAAAATCGGTTTGAACGCACACAGATGACGCAAGTGGTGATGCAATAGATATCAACCATTGAATCTCCCTCGGAATTCAACTCTCGTCCAATGATTAGCCTCTCTCACTCCCTCCCTAGTGCTATTTGTATGACCTTAGCACCCTCGTTAATGCAAGAAAAAAAAACCGATAAGCTACACACATAGATTCATGTGCAAACACACACATATAATTTTTAACGACCCAATTTTACGACGTCCTAAAGTCGACATCGATACGTCCACTGTATCCAATGCCGCACAGTGGAATGCCGGAAAATCGAACCGTTAGGGTTTAAGAAGAAGAAGTGTCACGACCCGAACTCGATGTCCAACAAACAACATCAAATTCGTTTCGCGGGAGCTTGCAACACCATTAAATGATAAATAACACAGCGGAAATAAAAGATGATATCACTGATATAACATGAATACAATATCTGATACATCAATTTGATACAATGATAATCATCAACATCAGAGAATATACAACATAGAATACAGCGGAACACGATACAATATGAAATAAATCTTCTCAGAATATAATACTACAACTCTGATCCAAAAAGCTCCAAAGACAAAGCTCCAAAACTCCTATCTCGATCCACTATCAAGATTGCACCAAGCTAAACAAGTCTCGTCCATATCCAAAGAAAACTGAACTAGCTCCAGATAATCTACTGAATCTAATTATCTGGAAAACCAAACTCTAGACTGCCCGTGTAGAAAAATTTTGAGCACCCAGAGTTTAGGAAATAAACAATAAACTCTGGATCAGTCATGGGACTGGTGTGAGCAACAAAAACAGTTTATCTTTTTAAAACATTCAACAAAAGAATTTCAAAGTCAATTCGCAATGCTTTTTTTTTAAAAAAATGAGACTACCATAAGGCCTCCCGCACACACACACAATGCAAACGCAGAATCGGAGGAGATTTCTCCTTATGATAGTCAAAGATGCTTGATACGCATTAAAAAGAACATTTGATATTATTACTAGTGCATAGTGTAGAGAAAATTCATTTCGAAAGTAAAGATATAAATCTTAGCCAACATACGACCATTATCGTATGCCTACTATAGCTACCATGTTCAATAGCAGGTTACCGCCAAATTCCATGGCAGGTTATACAACTAAATCCGTACAAGGCACGTATTTGAAGAATGGATTTCCAACAAATGGTCAGGCCAAGGAACTTCCCATTGCCGCATGGAAACGCCTCTGGAAGGACGCCCCGAGAACCACCGTTCTCTGCTAAACAAAGCCGGGAATCCCTTTTCCCAAGGGATATTACAAACCCTCAGATATACCACTCCCGGTCCTTTGGGACCTTTAAACGAGAGCTCTCTAACCAACATCACACCATAATAATAAGTGTTTCAACATGGGTAAGTATCTGGGCTCCATACCATGATACTACCCTTTTCCAGAAGGAATGGTCATACCCTAGGGAAGTTATCCCTGAAAACCTTGCCGCACAATTCCTGTTTCGACCATTACCGGTTTGTGAGGCTCGACGAAGTCACGTCCACAAAAACACACTTTATACAAAAGCCGTGCTTTGGGTCAACAAATGATCATAGAAATGATCACAAAGATAGACGATCAAACAAATGATCCTATCACAAATAATCAACACAATGATCATTTCACAGCAACACTCAGCATGTCACATTACCAAATTGGGAATACATTGCTGATAACTTCAACTATATAACCTCTGAGCTCGTACGTCTCAGAGAAGGGTGTTAAGCTAAAAGAATAAATTCTCCGCCACCAACAAAAATATATTTGAAAGAAATCGGCTTTATATCTCAATTTGTAATGTCAGACATACTGTCCATACAAGTCTGTTCCGGTTTCACACCTTTACAACATACTATCTCAGTTTGACCCAAAAAACGAGATTACCCAGTTTACTCGAGTATTACTCGAGATTCCTTCCCAATTCCCCGAGTCGTTCTTCCCTCCCTGTCGCGTCCTCCTCCTTCTTCTTCTTTTCTTTCATTTTTTTTTCAACCTGAAGTTACAAAATGCTCGCTCAAACCCAAAACAAAACAAAAACTCGAGCCAAAGCACCTCGTGCTCGCGCACTCTTTCGAGTTTTCCCCTCGGCCCAAACTTCCCTGACACAAATCAGTGTCGTGCACATGCACACGAACCGCCACCACCTCCGGTGGCCATCGCAACCTCCCACAAATCAAAATTCGACCCCCAACTCAAAATTTAATCTCAGTATTTCGAACGAAAGTCGAAATCGAAATACGCTTATTTGCTCGACCCTTCAGCTTGAACCCACCGAACAAAACTGCTTCGCCCTCCCAACGTCGATCACCAGAGGTGACGTAACTCCGGCCAAACACTCGTCGCTAACCCCTTTACCACTCCCCAAGGTCGCGTAGCACTCGATGCTGTGATGACGTCGCGGCAACCTTCTTTGCTCCCCTGTCTAAAATGATCATCTAAACCCTAAAGTGCTCTCGTCCTCTTAATCCTTGCAATAATTAGTTTTTTTTACATTTTTCCTAACATCACTGAGTACAAATCTAGCTCCACGCGAAATTTCAACACCCAGTATTTCTTTGATTTTTTGGAATTGATCAAAGTGCAAATTCTGTTCAAATTCGAACTGCCCTCAAATTTCTCAACAAAAAAATCATTACTATTATTTTAAAAATCCTATTTTCATATTTTATTCAGAATATGAAATCAAACCAATGTTTTAAAATAGTTGAAATTATCACAAATTTTTGTTTTTACTGTAAAACTATGTTTACAGGGTTGAATACTTCATGATCAATCTTAAACAAAACTGTAAACTGTGAGTTGAACTTAAACAATTTATTTTGTTTTAAGAATCTTATTTTCCAGTTAAGATTCAAGTTGTACCTTTGAATTAGCAATTTACAGAAACCAAATTTTTTTTCTTTTCTTTCAGGCTATCTAAATTGGGTTTGAACAAAATGAAGTAACGTAGAGGTATACATACAAATATAGAGAGGACAGTGTGCATAGGGTATAGGCTTACTTCTTTTATTAACTACATATATTATTTTATAAAGCAAATCTCGGCTAAGAAGATATCATCAAGTCATGCTGAGGAGATATGGCATTAAATGCATGTGCTATTGGGTTTACAACTTCACACTATTTGAATCATGTATGTACAGTTCTTTGCTTTATACACAATGGTTTTGTTATGTATGTATATGCACATAGATCATTTTGTTTATTTTATTTACTTTGTATGCTAGCTTTGTTTATGTTTGCTCATATGTACTTGTATTGTATAAAAATAACTCATTTGATTTTTATATTCTGGTTTTGTTTATTTTTGTATTTAATGTTTTATGTTTTATTTGTTTTGTAAATATTACTTTGCATTCAATTTAATATGTTGTTCACCGAGATGTCTTTTACATTGCTTGATTTAAATATGTTTTATAATATAAATGAATTCAATGTTGTTGTTATTATTTATTCAAACTTTTAATTTAATTTTCCTTTTCAACATTAACTTTACAACGTATATTTTATTTTATTTTATCTTAAACACTTTATTTCAATTCCAATTCAATTACATTTAAAATAAGTTTCAAATCCCATTTATAAAAATAAATAAATATACATATCTTATCAAAATTGAAAAATTCAAACAAAACTATAATTTAATCCAAGAATTAAATTATAAATTTAAATTCGTCTTAAAAATCAGGATCGTTACAGACTTCCCCCCTTAAAAGAATTTCGTCCTCGAAATTCGCTAGAGAAAGATAACGAAGATAGATGAAAGATAGAGAAATATTTTTCCAGATCAACTGGATATCAATTCTGCATTTGGCTTACCAAATCAGAATTATCAACAATAGATATGAGAACAAACTCCATCAACTACGAAACAATTGGGTTATTTGATCTACGAAGTATACAGGGGTATTGGTTAGTCCGAAGGAATAACTAACCGTTCCTAGAATATATCGAAACCCAATGAAATAGATAGAAATAGATTCGATTACGATTTCAGATTCAAGATTTAACTTATTTACGATTTACTGAAAAATACAACTAAGGATAGTCCCAGTGTCGAACAAAATTCGTATAATTTAATCGTAAACGTGAAGATTACCTTATAAATTCATTTCCTTAATCCGATGTTGAGGTTGAAGAATTGTCTCTGATTGCATACACTTTCTTTACTAAAGTCTGGTTCTTTGCTGGACAGTTGTTGATCCTATGTCCCAGCTTGTGGCATTTATAGCATCCCGTAGATTCCTCATCTGGCCTCATAAATGGCTCTCTCATTCCTGGCTTCCAATCATTTTTATATTTATTCGAGTAGTGGCCTTTTTCCAGGCAATTGAGACAAGTAACATCCTTCTTTTTCTTCAGTATACTCTTCTTTCCTTTATCTTTCTTCGATTTCTTATTGCCAAACTTCCTTTTTCTAAATCCATAAACTCCTGGTACATCCTAGAGATACCAGCAGACGGCATATATCGCTGCTCAAACACTTCCTTGAAATGACTCCAAGTAAATTCATCTGTCGACACATCCATGGTAACAGTTTCCCACCAAACTAAAGCCTCTTCCTGGAGTTGCCAAGAAGCTATCAATCGCATCTGATCATCTTCTAATTTTAATCCTTTGAAAATCTTTTCACACGATCGAATCCATGCTTGTGCTTCGATAACGGTTTCTTTGCCTGTGAATGGCTTTCCACCTAGTCTAGAAAACTTTTGATATAGATCAGCCAAATTTGATTGAGATTGAATAGAAATATCTGTCGTTGCAGGGTTTTGACCAGCTAAAGTAGTACTTTCCTGTCTCCTATTTCGTCCTCTTCTTCCGCTCATTCTTACTATCTGTAAATAGTAAGAAATCCGATTTAGGCATTCAGACGAAATATCTTAGAGAATAACATCAGATAAAGAAAATAGATTGAGAAATTTGGGTTTTGGTTTCACAGGTCATACTCATTCTGGGGTATACTTCACCCTATCTCTAATGAGCCATCTAATGTGTTACACTCCGTAGCTAAAGTTCTTACTCAACCTTCAGCTCTGATACCAATCTGTCACGACCCGAACTCGATGTCCAACAAACAACATCAAATTCGTTTCGCGGGAGCTTGCAACACCATTAAATGATAAATAACACAGCGGAAATAAAAGATGATATCACTGATATAACATGAATACAATATCTGATACATCAATTTGATACAATGATAATCATCAACATCAGAGAATATACAACATAGAATACAGCGGAACACGATACAATATGAAATAAATCTTCTCAGAATATAATACTACAACTCTGATCCAAAAAGCTCCAAAGACAAAGCTCCAAAACTCCTATCTCGATCCACTATCAAGATTGCACCAAGCTAAACAAGTCTCGTCCATATCCAAAGAAAACTGAACTAGCTCCAGATAATCTACTGAATCTAATTATCTGGAAAACCAAACTCTAGACTGCCCGTGTAGAAAAATTTTGAGCACCCAGAGTTTAGGAAATAAATAATAAACTCTGGATCAGTCATGGGACTGGTGTGAGCAACAAAAACCGTTTATCTTTTTAAAACATTCAACAAAAGAATTTCAAAGTCAATTCGCAATGCTTTTTTTTTAAAATGAGACTACCATAAGGCCTCCCGCACACACACAATGCAAACGCAGAATCGGAGGAGATTTCTCCTTATGATAGTCAAAGATGCTTGATACGCATTAAAAAGAACATTTGATATTATTACTAGTGCATAGTGTAGAGAAAATTCATTTCGAAAGTAAAGATATAAATCTTACCCAACATACGACCATTATCGTATGCCTACTATAACTACCATGTTCAATAGCAGGTTACCGCCAAAGTCCATGGCAGGTTATACAACTAAATCCGTACAAGGCACGTATTTGAAGAATGGATTTCCAACAAATGGTCAGGCCAAGGAACTTCCCATTGCCACATGGAAACGCCTCTGGAAGGACGCCCCGAGAACCACCGTTCTCTGCTAAACAAAGCCGGGAATCCCTTTTCCCAAGGGATATTACAAACCCTCAGATATACCACTCCCGGTCCTTTGGGACCTTTAAACGAGAGCTCTCTAACCAACATCACACCATAATAATAAGTGTTTCAACATGGGTAAGTATCTGGGCTCCATACCATGATACTACCCTTTTCCAGAAGGAATGGTCATACCCTAGGGAAGTTATCCCTGAAAACCTTGCCGCACAATTCCTGTTTCGACCATTACCGGTTTGTGAGGCTCGACGAAGTCACGTCCACAAAAACACACTTTATACAAAAGCCGTGCTTTGGGTCAACAAATGATCATAGAAATGATCACAAAGATAGACGATCAAACAAATGATCCTATCACAAATAATCAACACAATGATCATTTCACAGCAACACTCAGCATGTCACATTACCAAATTGGGAATACATTGCTGATAACTTCAACTATATAACCTCTGAGCTCGTACGTCTCAGAGAAGGGTGTTAAGCTAAAAGAATAAATTCTCCGCCACCAACAAAAATACATTTGAAAGAAATCGGCTTTATATCTCAATTTGTAATGTCAGACATACTATCCATACAAGTCTGTTCCGGTTTCACACCTTTACAACATACTATCTCAGTTTGACCCAAAAAACGAGATTACCCAGTTTACTCGAGTATTACTCGAGATTCCTTCCCAATTCCCCGAGTCGTTCTTCCCTCCCTGTCGCGTCCTCCTCCTTCTTCTTCTTTTCTTTCATTTTTTTTTTCAACCTGAAGCTACAAAATGCTCGCTCAAACCCAAAACAAAACAAAAACTCGAGCCAAAGCACCTCGTGCTCGCGCACTCTTTCGAGTTTTCCCCTCGGCCCAAACTTCCCTGACACAAATCAGTGTCGTGCACATGCACACGAACCGCCGCCACCTCCGGTGGCCATCGCGACCTCCCAGAAACCAAAATTCGACCCCCAACTCAAAATTTAATCTCAGTATTTCGAACGAAAGTCGAAATCGAAATACGCTTATTTGCTCGACCCTTCAGCTTGAACCCACCGAACAAAACTGCTTCGCCCTCCCAACGTCGATCACCAGAGGTGACGTAACTCCGGCCAAACACTCGTCGCTAACCCCTTTACCACTCCCCAAGGTCGCGTAGCACTCGATGCTGTGATGACGTCGCGGCAACCTTCTTTGCTCCCTTGTCTAAAATGATCATCTAAACCCTAAAGTGCTCTCGTCCTCTTAATCCTTGCAATAATTAATTTTTTTTACATTTTTCCTAACATCATTGAGTACAAATCTAGCTCCACGCGAAATTTCAAAACCCGGTATTTCTTTGATTTTTTGGAATTGATCAAAGTGCAAATTCTGTTCAAATTCGAACTGCCCTCAAATTTCTCAACAAAAAAATCATTACTATTATTTTAAAAATCCTATTTTCATATGTTTATTCAGAATATGAAATCAAACCAATGTTTTAAAATAGTTGAAATTATCACAAATTTTTGTTTTTACTGTAAAACTATGTTTACAGGGTTGAATACTTCATGATCAATCTTAAACAAAACTGTAAACTGTGAGTTGAACTTAAACAATTTATTTTGTTTTAAGAATCTTATTTTCCAGTTAAGATTCAAGTTGTACCTTTGAATTAGCAATTTACAGAAACCAATTTTTTTTTTTTCCTTTCAGGCTGTCTAAATTGGGTTTGAACAAAATGAAGTAACGTAGAGGTATACATACAAATATAGAGAGGACAGTGTGCATAGGGTATAGGCTTACTTCTTTTATTAACTGCATATATTATTTTATAAAGCAAATCTCGGCTAAGAAGATATCATCAAGTCATGCTGAGGAGATATGGCATTAAATGCATGTGCTATTGGGTTTACAACTTCACACTATTTGAATCATGTATGTACAGTTCTTTGCTTTATACACAATGGTTTTGTTATGTATGTATATGCACATAGATCATTTTGTTTATTTTATTTACTTTGTATGCTAGCTTTGTTTATGTTTGCTCATATGTACTTGTATTGTATAAAAATAACTCATTTGATTTTTATATTCTGGTTTGTTTATTTTTGTATTTAATGTTTTATGTTTTATTTGTTTTGTAAATATTACTTTGCATTCAATTTAATATGTTGTTCACCGAGATGTCTTTTACATTGCTTGATTTAAATATGTTTTATAATATAAATGAATTCAATGTTGTTATTATTATTTATTCAAACTTTTAATTTAATTTTCCTTTTCAACATTAACTTTACAACGTATATTTTATTTTATTTTATCTTAAACACTTTATTTCAATTCCAATTCAATTACATTTAAAATAAGTTTCAAATCCCATTTATAAAAATAAATAAATATACATATCTTATCAAAATTGAAAAATTCAAACAAAACTATAATTTAATCCAAGAATTAAATTATAAATTTAAATTCGTCTTAAAAATCAGGATCGTTACAAGAAGATAGAAGAAGAAAATAGAACAATAATAGAATATCACATATCGCAGCGGAACAAATATAATAGATAAATAAATATTTTTAAAACAAAGAACTATATCAATTACTACATTACATCACATTACATTATCAGAGTGTTACAACAACAAATAGCGGAAAAGAATATAACATATACTAGTGATATGCTTCACCATCTAGCTTGCTTCTGATCTCCACAGCATCTCTATTTGATAGACTTCGCTCCCGAATAACTGAAACCTGACTCTAGGATGCCCATGTGGAAAATTATGGGCACCCAGAGTTTAGAATGGGAATAATAAACTCCAGGTCAATCGTGGGACTGGTGTGAGATCTTAAAAATAGTTATTTCACAAAAAAAAAAAAGAAATCCGTTATGCTTTTGGAAAATGAAACTACCATAAGGCCTCCCACCACACACACAATGAAAACGCAGAATTGGAGGAGATTTCTCCTTGTGATAGTTAAACAAGCTTGAAACGAAAAATCTTTTTATTATTATCATTAGTGCATAGTGTATAAAATATTTCGAAAGTATAATATTAATCTTAGCCAGCATAGACATTCCGAACTATGCCTACTATAGCTACCATCTAAACGGTGGTGACCACCATAAGTAAATGACAGGTTATACAACTAAAACCGTACCACGCGTGTAATGGAGTTTGGATTTCCAACAAATGGTCAAGCTAAGGAACTTCCTACTGCCACATGGGTACGCCTCTGGAGGGACGTCCCAAGAACCTACCCGGATTTCTGCCAACACAAGGCCGAGTTACCTCTGTAACTAGGTAACTACCACTCGAGTATGTCATCCCCCGGTCCTTTGGGACCTTTATCCGAGGATCCTCAACCACAAAGCAACAACCACAAAGTATAATAAATCTGCAAGAACAACATAGGTAAAATATCTAGGCTCCATTCCATGATACTACCCTTTTCCAGAAGGAAATGACATACCCTAAAGGGCGCGACCCTCATTACCTTGTCGCATCTTTCCCGTTTTGACTATTTCCGGGGTGTGAGGTCCGACGAAGTCTCGTCCACAAAGCTACACTTTTCACGAAGTCATGCTTTGATCAATAAATGATCAGCAACACTTCGTATGTCACGTTGCCAAATTGGGAATGCATTACTAGTAACAATCAACTACATGACCTCTGAGCTCATACGTCTCAGAGAAGGGTGTTAAGCTAAGAGAATAAATTCTCCACCACCAACAGAAATGTATTTGACAGAAACCAGCTTTACATCTCAAAGTGTAACGTCAGACACACATCCATACAAGTCCGTTCCGGGATCGAACGGAACTGGAGGCACTTCAAAGAAGCCCTTGCAAATCCGGATATTCACAAATCACGTCCGGAATCCCCATCACAAAGGTGATAAAATATCTATACTGGAGCAACCCGATGAAGTGACATTCGACAGGTAATCCTTTCGCTTTCGAAAATACCCTGTCTTCAACACCGCCTTTAAATGCAATTACATTTTGTCGTATCGTTATTCAGAATGAGTTTTATGACACAAGGTCCTCTCCTGGCCAATCCGAATAACGAGCGCTAATTTTTAAAGTAAGTGTTACATTCAGATTTCAACAAATTACAACAATTTTCACTTTGAACTTGTAAACAAAAGATCTATCACAATCACAAAGGTTCGATGTGGTTTTTGGATCCATCTGGAATCCGACCCCCGGTCGCATCGAAATTCAAATGTCATTAAAAGGCCAATATTGATAGTCGGTTATTTAACTATCAATTAATATTCACAACAATTACCAGATTTAAATAATTTTCCCAATTATTATTTTAAAATATCTTCGCAAGATATATAATTTTTTTAACACTTCAACACTTTGAAAACGAAGTTCAAATCAATTTACACATTTCAATCCTTTGAAAACAAATTTCAAATCATTTCCCTTACGCAGAATATATTTTTAAATATTTATTCATTTCCACTGAAAATCTACCGAGTTAAAATATTTTAAAATACTTTAAATCACTTATCCAAGATATATACTTGAAAACATTTAGATGAACTATTTTAAAACATTTATGTAAATATTAGTTATGAAAATATTATATAAATGTCTCATATTAAAATTTCAAGTCCAAACTAACTATAAAAAAAATTAGTAGATATGGTATAAGTATATAGATAACCAATTTCTAAATCAAATTTTAATTAAATCGTTAAAATAATCATTTCTATAATTAAATAAGTAAATCTTTACTTTAAAGATTTAAACATTTCCCAAATAATTTCTCTAACAATAATTTTCAAAAAAATTTCTAAATCATTTAATTTATACTTTAAAAGTTACTTTGAAAATATATTCGGCTTCTCAGGGAAGAATTCTCTTTCCATTTATATAAATTAATAAATCTTCTCGATTTATTTTAATTTACATTCCAAATCTGTAAATTTCTTTTCACACCTTTAAAAATAAAACAATATTTATTTTTAAAACAAATTTCCCTTTCTTTTATAAAATTCTCATTGTGAATTTTAGATTTTTAAATATCCACAGATATACGATTTCTAAATCGATTTCCCAAATATTCATTTTCAGCACCGAATTAAATTCTAAATTGATTTCCAGATTTATTTTCAAACACCAAATCAATTTCCAAAATTGATTTCTAAATTTATTTCAACACAAAATTTATTATCTTTTGAAACGAATTCCTTCTTTTAAATTTATCCAATTTTTCTAAAATTAATTTCCTATAAATTTTCTACTAAATTTCAAAAAATCAAATTTTATTTATTTCTGGTATCTTACGATACCAAGAATATATTTAGCTAAATTATAGCCTTCAACAGTTTCAATCACAAATAGTCACACACAGATTATAAATGATCAACACACAATATTAAAATAAATTCAATTATTTGAGAAATCCAGTTGGATCCCTCCAACCTGTTTTCTCTGCATCCACAGATGTTAGCACAACAATTAAATACCACTTCCACTTCAAGGTGCAATATCGCGGTACATGGGCTTTATAAAATATCATCCGCTATATAATGCGGGAAATCAACAACTCCAAATACATATATAATACCAATTCCACTTCGAGGTGGAATATCGCGGTATATGGGTTTAATATAATACCATCCGCTATTATGCGGCGCATGGGGTCCAAACTAATATAACTGATAATAAATTAATCATCCAAACACACAATCAACAATTAAATTTAACTATCATAATTCAATCATCAATCAATAACTGAAATTTTCAATTATTATAATTTGAGTGAGAAGATCTCACCATTTATTTGCAATCCGATTCAATCCAGTTTGTTCCCATGATTTTATACCCTGTATAAACATAATACGATTTTATTAACATTTTTAAATAATCAAACAAATTAATTACCATTTATTAGTTTAAGTTAACTAATAATTTAATTTTAAACAAATTTTCCTATGACAAATATCTTTAGTAACTAAATTTAATAAGTTTATTAAATAAATAAATTAATCATCCTAAATACATTATTTTCTTTTGAACTATATATATATATATATATATTTAAAAATAAATAATAGATTTCAGAAATCTAATTTTATTTAAACTTCCAAATATTTGAATATCCATATTTATTTCCAAAGGCCTTTTAAATATATACCTTTGAACTAAAATAATTAGGTGTTTTGTTTCTATAATATATTCATACATATAAAATTTAAATGATATAAACTGGAAATATCTTATTGTAAATTATCTGCAACAGTTCCCTTATTTTATTTTCAATCTATAAGTGTATTGTATTTTTTTCAACCTAAATTTATAAATTAAAACCAGAAAATACCTCACTGCGTACCTCACTGCCAACCCAAGTTCGAACTCCCAAAATCACGATGCCAAACACGATGCTCAGAAACAGTGCCGAAATCGTAGACTTCATCGCCTTGTGCGAGCGCGCACGAGTCTGGCTTCCTCCATGGCAGCTCAACAATCACCGATCGTCACGTGCAACACCACGTCGAAGTGAGCCCTAGCTCGACCAAGCCCTCATCTTCGACATCGCCAAAATTGATCGCGACTTCGATTTGCCCCACTTCCTCCTTGAACGCCATCGCCTGGTCGCCGAGCGAAAATGCTACATCCACCATCGCGCGCGCAAGCGTGCATTAACCCTCCCTTCGATGGCCAAAATCGCTATGGCCCCAAGACCTAGCCTTAGATCGAGATCCGAGTATAGTATTGGAAGCAATTAGTGTTAATCAAATATGGATTTTAATTTCGAGCCGAGCTCGTTTCTTTTTTTTTCGAATTGAAATTTCACTGCTAATAGATCGGCTATGAATATTTTGAGCAGCAAAGTAGAGATTTTTCTCTGAATTTTGATTAAAAAGATTCGGCTGCAATGCTCTTAAAAGATGAAAAAAGGGATAAATGAGACACGATTTGATCGGTTGTGTGAATGATTTGATACAGTGATTTGAAAGCAAAAAGTTAAGATGTGAATGAAATACAGCTGAAGGGACTAGGGTATAAATATATATTTTAAACTAAATTCAAACCGTCTCGATTACGTAGCTTAAAATCACGAACTCCTATCGAGGCGTGCCGCTAGGCGTTTATAATGTTATATTCCTATTACGAACGTAATGGAAAAGTTTCCGAATCCTAATTCGATCGTATGGAGAATATAGCTTTTTGAAACCAGCTATTAAATTAAATTTCGATTAAATTTTCAGCGCATTTAAATAACGCTCACACAACAACTTCGAACACTACGAAAATTGAAATCCGATAATAATACAATATTATGGATCCAACGGAACTGGTTTCGTTTGAAATCCAAGACTGAGCCTCGGAAGGCTATTTTTAGATATCGATTTAATCGATATATTTTCAATACTGAAGAAAACATTTCCAAATTAAATTCTGAAGCTTCCATTATCTTCAGTATTATCAATATGGATTTCCTAAGCCTTTGAAATATTTTTAATCAGCTTAAAACTGAAGATTCAAATTTTTACCCAAGCTTTAATAAATTAAATCCAATAATTTAATTGCAAATTTTATAGTTATATTCGAAATTCAAGTTAGACTAACCTCCAAATATTTAAAATCAATTAAATATTCCATTTCAAATGTTAAAAATTTCCGGTTCGTCACATCCTTCCCCCCTTAAAAGAATTTCGTCCCGAAATTACAAGTTAAAAAGAACGATCCTTAACCCATTTGCTATCTTTCCAAAACTAAACAGTTTTATCAACTTACCACACAAATCTTTTTTTTTATTAACAACCCATTATCGCTTCAACTAACTTACCAAAATTAATCATAGATTTCAAACAACATTGTTTTCTTAACAATTCAAATTTAAATTTAAACTCAAATTTTAAACTTCCAAAATTTTCTCAAAATTTTTCTAACACCCTAAATTATCGAAAAATTTCGCCAGTGTCTACTTTGCGCGGCTAGCTCGGTACGACTACAAAATGACACCACAGGCGCTCTGATTCAAAAAGAAAACAAAAGGCCAAGTGGCTAGACAAGAAAATCACAAAATTTCATATAGAAATTTAAATACATACCTTTTTTGTTGAGCTATTCAATTTTATCTTCAAAATCAAATCCCAATTCCATTTCCTTGTAACACATCTGTATATCCTGCTAGCCATAATACCCAATTACAGCATCCAAATTTATTTTGCACATTCCTTTACAAAAGTTTTCAGTATATACTTCTTATGCATTTTTACTTTACTATTGAAGTTATATATCCATTTTCATTCAACTTTACATTTTCAATTTCATTTGAATTTGATTCATAATTTCAATTCTATTTGGATTTTATTTATCTTCTGAATATTGAATTTTATCGTTATCTTTCATTCACAACTGGACTATTTTAATTTAGTTTCATTTACTAATTTATTACGAATTCCAATACATTTTATCTCTAACCATTTTTTTATTTCACCTTTATTATCTTTAGTTCACTTCGAACTAATTCTACAACTTCATTTGATTTCACACAATTCAAATTGATTTTCAATATTCAGTTTCAATTCCAATTTTATTATTTTGTCCATTCCCAAAAATTTATTCTCAATTCACTATTACCATTTTACGATTTCCAATTTAACCTTCACTTAATGAATAACCTGGTATATTCCCCATACAAAATTTACTTAAGAATTTCACACTTCATTTCTTAAGTTCAATGCAAATATTCTATTTACTTCTTATATTTATTTTTAATTCATCACTTTGGTTTATATGTACCTATATTAAACTGGATCTCCAATTCCATATGAATTTAATTTACCTTACGTTTATAATTATTGAATTTCGATTCATTTCAAATCATATTCAATTTCGTCGTTCCTTTAATTAGTTTTTACTTACAAATTTTATTTCAACATTTCACTTTGTTTAATACAAATCAAATTCAATTCCAATTCTAGTTCTATTTACTTACAAATTCAAAATGAATTTCAACATTCAATTCACTTTCATGTACTTGCAATTGCAAATTTATTCATTCATTCACAATTTATTTTCCATCTTAATAATTTTATTCCAATCATTTTAGTCCATTAGGCTTCTAAAATTCACCTTTATTCAAATTAACTCAAGACAATTTTAGTTTAAATCTGAATTTCCTAAGTTTTCAAACTTATTATTCCATAACTATTTTTTATAAAATTCTAGAGTCTTTTCACCTTTCCAAAACCATTATTGAAAACAATTCAAATTATCCTTTGAATTTCAAAACCAAACCCAAATTTCCCAAACAACTTCCATTTAAAACAATTTGGCAGCAATTCCTATTTTGGAAACTCGAAAATAAACACCGATGATGCCGCGATCATCATCGAAATTATTTTCGAACGACCGAAAAGAGTTTAGAGCTTTTATCCTTCCAAAGCATTTTTCCAAAAAAAACCCTTGAAAATCATCTTCAAAATCAAAAGGGATTTAAACTTTCCAAATCTCAAAATTTTTCAATCTCTTTTCAAAACATTTCGAAATACTTCTCTGGAATTCCGTTTCAAATTATAAACCACATTTACAATTTATATTCTCATTTGTATATGGATTTTGTTTTCTTAGTTCTTTGTTTATCATTTCAATTTCTTATTTAACAATAATGATAATACTTCAATATTATCAGTTCCTAACAAACAAGCAACCATATACTACTATAATAATTTATGGAAATCATTTCTTTTTATATACAAAATAGTTTTGGGTAAAATTATTTCATTTACCCTACTTTAAAACAATATCGTGTCAAATTGTTCTGTAAGAGTTTTTAGAGATCTCTATCGATAGAGTTGTACAGACTATATCGACCAGAATACATATAACACTCAACAAACCAATCATCACAATATAAAACAATTTTTATATTCACTAACAAATACCGCACATATTTATTATTACACTCAAACTCATTCTAGAGTACTACTGACTCTATCTCTAATGAGTACCACCCAATAGAGCCAGGGTTATGCTTAACCAAATGCTCTGATACCACTTTTGTAACGACCCAATTTAACGACGCCCGAAAGTCGACATCGATACGTCCACTGTATCCAATGCCGCACAGTCGAATGCCGGAAAATCAAACCGTTAGGTTTTAAGAAGAAGAAGATAGAAGAAGAAAATAGAACAATAACAGAATATCACATATCGCAGCGGAACAAATATAATAGAAAAATGAATATCTTTAAAACAAAGAACTATATCAGTTATTACATTACATCACATTACATTATCAGAGTGTTACAACAACAAACAGCGGAAAAGAATATAACATATACAAGTGACACGCTTCGCCATCCTGCTTGCTCCTAATCTCCACAGCATCTCTTTTTGATAGACTTCGCTCCCGAATAACTGAAACCTGACACTTGGTGAGAAGATCTCGCCTTTTATTTGCAATCCGATTCTATGACGACCCGCCCTTCTCGACCTCGAGAATTGACATAAAATACTCCACAGTATTGATATGCCGACGATCAAGTGTCGGAAAAGATAGATTGTTAAGAGAAAAGAAAGAAGATAGAAGAAAGAAGGAACTAAACAATATCAGCCCACTGTCTCAGCAGAATAAAATATAATAGTCAATAATAGAGCTTCACACAAAATGAAAACTATATCCGTTTTATATATTACATCATCAGAGTATCAAAAACAAATAACAATTACCAGTCAGACAATCTCATACAATATCAGCAGCGGATATAAACAAGTACGAATAATACGTCTCGGACACCAGCTCCTCTCTTGCTCCATATCATCCTCTCCTGAACATATAATACTCGCTATGACCCGAGCATTATAATGAAATAACACCCAAGTCAGTTTGGAATACCAGCTGATAATAATGCACCCAATTTGATTACTAAAGTTTCAAAAATCCTTTTGAAAACAAAAGCATCTCGTAAGACCACGCCACAAATAAATATGCCGGGTTTTTACCTTACGATAGCTAAAACACTTTTTATAAAAATCCTCTGATATTATAATAGGGTCTATATACAAATACTTATAAAATAGCCGAAATTTTTACATTGATTAAATTCCAGCTACTAGCCACAGGGTCGGTAATACAAACAAAACTCGTAAAAGACGTGTAGGGAGAATGTATTTCCAACTAATGACTAGGCACTGCGGTACCACTTGTCACAGTACCTCGTCTAGATCAGTGTACCAAGGACCATGCCCGATCCCCTGCAACACAAGGCTCGGATTATCCCTTACTGGATAAACCCAAGTAAGATCACCCCACGGTTGGGATTAGCAACAGCACCACTAAGCCGAAATAAAAAGGGACATCTAGACAGGAACGACCTTACCCGAAAATGGGTGTTGCCCACCAAGCCTTGCTGCATAACCCTTGATTTTCAGTCATTTCTGATTGATGAGGCTTGAGGCTAAGCATTACCTTTTAGAACGTTTCACTTAGAATGCCCATCGTCCACCTGACGATGTTCCGAAAGCATTCATCCATACAAGTCCGTCCCGGGTTCGAACGGAACCGAAGACACTACTCCAACTACATCCATTTTGGAAATATCCTCAGGATTAGTATTGACTAGCCCTTGCACTTCACTGCTCCATCTTCGACTCCGAACTCGTTTTTCCCACGAAAACGTACAAACCGGATCGAAGTGGTTTTCGAGAAATTAATCCCGATCCCGGTCTCTTCGAAATGATCAACGCATTTGTCCAATATTGATAGTCGGGGATTTAACTATCAATTAACATCCATAAGCATCCATCACACAATAAATAATTCCCACATTATTTATTTTCCTCAAAATATCTTTGCGAGATATAATTCCATTTCAAAACCCCTTTGAAACACTTTTCAAACCCAATTCTTCTCATGGAATAAATCCCTCAAATTGTTATTTCCCTTGAAAACCGCCAAGTACCAATAGTAAAGGTTTAAAATAATTTAAATAATTTATTCCTGAAAATACATTAAAACATTTATATTAAATCTACTTACATACTTAATTTAAAATATGCATATACTTTTAAAAATATTTCGAATAAAACTTCTTTATAAAATATAAACTATTTTCTTTAAAATAAAGTTAAGTCATACTAAATTTTAAAATAGAGCTATGAAATCCTATACAAGTTTTAAATAAAATTTTTAATTGATTATCTTTAAAATAGAACCATTTATAAAGTATAAATGTTGATAATGTTCTTTTAAACATAATACTACTTACCATTAAAATAATTACTTCTATAAATAATTCGATAGATGTTCACTTTTAAAATTCTTACCACTTAAAATGATTTTCTTGAAACCATTCTTTAATATAACTTCAAAGGTTCTAACTTTTCAAGAATCAGCTTAAAAGCGTACTTGGCTTTCAGGGAAATACACTCCCATTTTTGGATAATCCAAGAATTCTTTTTATAGATCCCACACGATTTTATCCCAATCAAATTTTACGTTTATCCTGTAAAATCTTTTCCATACTTTAAAACTAAACTCCTTTTATTTTTAAACACATTGCTGTTTCCTGGAAACCACTTACAAATATATGTTAAAAATATTAAAAATAAAGCTTCGAGAAATTACCTTGATTGAAAGTAATACTTAAGGAAATATATAGAGGTTTCTAAGTACCTTAAGTCAAGTTTAATTATCAAAAATAAAGTTATCAAATTAAATATATAAATATTATAATTTCCTTTTGAGAATTTAATGCTACTTTACCTTTTTAAAATAATTAATTACCATAATTACTTAAATAAATATTTACTTTCACTTTAAACAATTTAAAATAATATTTCTTTTTAAAACATTCTAAACATATTTAAACTGCAAATTTATATTTTGAAAGCTTTCTTAAAAACATACCAAAATTTCCAAGAGAAAGCACACTTCTCATTCTTTAAAAATAAATCTCGCAATTATTATTTAAACAATTCACAATTCCCTTTTTAAACCACAACTTCAAACACTTCACATTATCAACCAATTACTTGAACTTAATTCCTTTTAAATTCTTTACTTAAGAATTTCTTTAATTTCCTTTGAACCCAATTCACTTATTTATATTCAAAGTTCCAGGTTGTATTCACCCAATCGTAGCACATCACAATTTAATTTTCAATTTAATCTAACACAGTATATAAATAGAGAATAGCATAACAGGATCTAAAACTATTTATTACAGAATATAATGGAATATATATCATAGAATATAAATAAATTTCTATTTGTGAGGAATCCAGTTGGATCCCTCCAACCTGTTTCCCTGCATCCACAGATATTAGCACAACCAATAAATATTGATTTAATTTGATAATAATTATCATATTCAGCTAAAAAACCAATCAAACATTTAAATATTAGCTATTTAAATTACTGGTATCCAGATGTGAGTGAGATTAACTCACATTGGGTTTTCGATGAACGTTCAAAAATTTAAATTAAATTGAACGGTGTTCGATTGAACCTAAAATTTTATTTTCTCCGAATAATTCTAGAATTGCTCCACTGTGTAGATCTTGTCTCTGCGATTCCGGCGCAACCAAATTCATTGAAATCTAACAACATATGCAAGAGTTATGGTTTAATAAAGTTTGAATATAAAATTTAAAGAATTTTTTTTTATAATACCATCGGCTGTTCGAATTGAACAAAGGAAAATCGGCCGAGCACCTTCTACTTCGTACGCTAATCCTGTTGCACGAACCCACCAACGTCCATCTAGGGCTCCAAACCGCACCATGTTCGTACCATACGAGATAGATCAGAATCCACCACGCGATAGCTCGTCGCGATCTCAACCTTTGGCCAGAGCGAGGTGGAGCTCGGTTCACCCATGGCCCCGAGATCTGAGCACGAACGCGTGACGAACGCAACCCAAAAAATTCGCCATCGACAAACTAAAAGCCACCACGACCGTTAGATCCTAAGATCTCGTCGAGCTCGTCAACTTTCTAGTTGGGAGTTTTGGCTAATGTCGAGAGGATGGAGAGATAGATGAGGGAGAGTTTCAGCCATTAACTGGAAAAGAGGCGGCTGAGAAATATCTCGTGTCTCAGCCCCCAAAAATGAATATGAAAACATTTATAATTATTATTTTAATGTTAAAGCCATTTGAAAGCAACTTTTTCACACGATCTCCAAATAGCGCGTGCCGATAGGCGATTATAATGTTTTACCCGCATTCCGAACACAATGGAACGTGTTTCGAAGGCTAATTTGGTCGTATGCACGAGTTACGGAAATAAACGATCAATTTTAAATTAAATCGATTAAAGTATTCTCTATGTGTTTTGAGCTGCCAGGGTCAAACGACAACTCTGATTGCTATGAAAATTGACATCCGATAATAACTAACTATTACGGATCTAATGGAACTAGATTCGTCGGATTCCGAGACTAAGCCCCGGAAGGCTATTTTAACTCGTCGATAAATTTGAGCGATTTTCGAAATTGTCAAAATCACTTAAAATTTCACTTTTAAAATTTTATTAACTCTATTATAACTCGTATAAAATTTATATTCGCATCAGAAATCATTCTGATTTGGTTTAAGTCAAAATCTAATTATTTGCATTATTATATTATTAAATTCCATATTAATTTAATATAAAATTCCAAATTCAACCTATTGACTTTAATTCTATCCAACAGTCCAATATTATAATTTAAATCCAAATAGACTCAAATAAATTTTTAGAAACCATTTTCATATTTATTTACACCCAGATTTACCCATTATCCCAATTCTAATATTAAGCTATTATTATTCAAATTTCAATTTAATTCCCATATTTGAAATTTGACTAATTCTATTAACTTAACCAAAATCTTTTTATTTCAAAATCAAATTATAAGACATATCCAACATTTAACACAAATTAAATGTTCAAATCTAGCGACTAAAATTTCTGGTAGTTACATTCCTCCCCCCTTATAAAAATTTCGTCCCCGAAATTTGCTAAGATAAAAGAATGCTCCAAACTCAATAGCAAAACCTACTTAGTGAAAATCTCAGCTTCACTTTGCCTAAATTCTTTAGTTTCAAATCAAAACTACTAGTTTCAATCCCTATCCCAAATTCTTTTTATTTTAATTGTTATTTGAAATCAATTTGTTGTTAACGAAAAATTTTTAAAAATTTTCTAACTCCCAAAATTTTGGCAGAATCTCCATTGTATGGAGAAGCTTTTGCAATATCACAATAGATATAAATATATATACATCGACCCACACGGTCGTAAAAACCAAAAGCAGTTCATATTTCCTATTTTTATTGCCTAGGCGTACCTTTTATTAGCATTTTAAAAGAAAGTGGCTAGATAATATTGCATATACGCACTCCAACTCTATCCACTACCTCCTGTACCGATACTTACTCAAACAAACACATCAGTTTTCAATAACATGAGAATTTATCAACATTCTTTTCATTAATCTAAAACAAACATATCAATTACAAACCCCAAACAATACTTTTCATAATTCTACATGTTAACCTTCCTAAAAAAACAATCTACCAGTTTTCAACACCATTCTAGTTTCTTATACAAGTCCAAACTTCATTTTTATTTCACTTGAATGATTTACATTCAAGTTTACTACTCTCAATCCATATTCTCATCAATATGATTAACATGTGCTTCACTAACATCAATCTATTTCAATTCAATTCCAAATTGATTCACAATCAAATTCTTATTTCCGATTTGAAGCATTTGCATTTCTTTTATGATCCATTTTCATTCATATGCAAAAATCACTTGATAAAATTTCAATCCATTCCAATTGATTCAAAAACCAATTTTATTTGCTTCTTTAAACCAACTCAATTCCGAATACAACAAAACAACCAATTCTTATGCAAATTTTCATGTCATTCAAGCAAATAATCATCACTTAAGCTTATAACCATTCAATATTAATTCCAGCTTAGATTTATATTGATTTTATTCAATTCTGCATGGTTCACAATCCAAGTATTCTTATTTACTTGTAATTTTTAAATCAAATCTTATTCTCACTTCAAGTTCACCATTCAACTTAAGTTTAAATTAGTAACATTCCATTCTATATTATTTACAACTCATACATTCTTGTTTCATCACGACAATTAATTAAAATTATTTTCACTTGCCTTCAATTTTATTATCTAAACAAATTTCATTCAAGATCACTTATAAAGCTCGACCACAATCATTTTTTTCCCAATTTTCTTAAGTTCTTTCACACTATTTTATTTCTTCTTAAATCAATTTTATTGCATTTTCATTTGATTCTCATTCAATCAAATTCCAATACATTTACAAATTTTAATTCAATTTTTTTACTTACTCAATCCATTTTAAATTTATTTTATTAACAATGAGAACACTTTAAATCATTTCACTCATTTGAATTTATTTACAATTCAAGCCATCACTATTATAGTCTAATTTCATTATTCATTCACACTC
The DNA here is from genome assembly GCA_030765085.1 of Allium cepa. Lineage (NCBI taxonomy): Eukaryota > Viridiplantae > Streptophyta > Magnoliopsida > Asparagales > Amaryllidaceae > Allium > Allium cepa. The sequence continues at coordinate 163,025,070 of CM060945.1, read as the reverse complement.
TCAGCTTTTATTGCCAAAACTAAATCCCATACTAGAACTGGGTTTTTATTTTTCTTTTCAAAATTTTCTTAACAAACCACCAAAATTTCATCCATGCCAATACTAATTCCATTTAATTTAGTTTACACTAAATTCATCTTCAGGCTTCTTTTTATTTAATTTAGCTTACGCTAAATTCGTTCTCAACAATTCCTTTGGATTTAGTTGATTGAGAATTTAATTCATTCAATGTCATTCTTACTTAACTTAAATTCCACTTAATTCAATTCTTTTCCCGAATTTAATTCAAGTTTAACTAAATTTTATTTATCCAACTTGAGTCCATACCATTTCTTTTACTATCTTAAATAAGAGTTTAATTCTATTCAAAATTATATGTAACACAATTGAATTTTGATTTTAATTCAATCCAAATTCAACTCAATTCCATTTAATTGAAGTTAATTCCAATTCAATCCAATTTTAATTCTCCATATACAAGTTCAAAATTTATTTACTGACTTAAGTTCATTCTCCCTTTTATCTTTTATATTTTTTTTTACCTTATTTCAATTTACCTTTCATTTGAGATTAAGTTTGAATTCACCATACCATTCAACTATTTCCCATTTGTGATTATAATTCCATTTTCTGTTTATAAGTTCACCAACTTATTTACTTAAAAGTTTATATTGCTCATTTTAACACATTTACATCTTATAATCACAATTCCAAATTTATATATATGTATCACTGAATTCTTAAGGATACAAATTTTCTTTCAATTTAATTCTTTGCAAATTTTAAATCCACAATTTCAGGTTATAAATATAACACTTAATAGTTTATGGGTACAATTCATTACACAATGACCCACAATTACAAAGTCATTTTACATTTCGATTTAAGCCAAATCAATTTTATTCTAAGTCCAATTTATTTTACTTATCCCAAGTTGAATTCAAATTTTCTATTCACTTCAATATATTTAAGTTAAATTTTAAATCCAGGATTAAAATTTTCATTTCCTTCTTATTTATATCAACTACACTTAATAAGTTCAATAGTTGATTCATTTTGACTTTACACATTATTTAAATAGAATTTTCCAGAATTCAATTACTCGGTTTTATTCCGAAACTATTTTGAAATAATATCCAATATATACCCATTTGGTATATAAATCAAATCTCCAGATTTCCAAATAACTTGTTTATACCAAAATAATTGTTCACTTTTGAAATTCCTAAAACACCTTGTATACCCAACAAGTCCAAACAAATATCATAACCAATCACCACGGAAGCAATCCATCACTCAAGAAACTCGAAAATGAATTCTAATGATGTGGTCATCGTCATCAGGATTATTTTCTAGCGACTGAAGTGAGTTCAGTGCTTCCTTACTTTCCTAAATTCACTTCCAAACAGTTTCCATTCAAAAATACTTCCCAAAATAATATTCCATCATTGCCTTCAAACACTTTGGAAAACATTTCCAAACATTCCCAAGATTTTAAATTTCCAAACTTTTGTTTTCAATACATTTAAAATCCTTCTCAAAGTCCCCGGGATTTAAATTCTGGTTCAATTCAAATTTAGTTATTCTTATTTTGTATAATTTATACTTATAGAATTTTATTTGATTATAACCATTTCAAATTTTAGATCAAATTTTAGATTCTTATTTGATTGAGATATCCACATCCAAACAATCAAATATATATAATAATTCTCAGAAAATCATTTCCCTTATATAAAATTATATTTTTGGGTAAAATAATTTCATTTACCCATTTTAAAACGATACTATGTCGGTTTATCTTGTTTAAGAGTTTAGAAACCCCTATCGATACGGTTGTACTTCCCGTACCGACCAGAATTCATAAACACACAACCGATAAGTCGACACGGTATGAAAACAATTTTTATATTCACTAATAAGTACGTGCTCATAGCTATTAATACACTCAACTCATTATAGAGTACTATTGACTCTATATCTAAAGAGTAATTTCACGACCAAAGCCTAGGTTGTCGCCAACCTAAGCTCTAATACCAAGTGTGATGACCCGCCCTACTCGACCTTGAGAAACGACACAAAATACTCCACAGTATTGATATGCCGATGATCAAGTGCCGGAAAAGATAGATTGTTAAGGGAAAAGAAAGAAGATAGAAGAAAGAAGGAACTAAACAATCAGAATCTCACTGTCGCGGTGGAATAATTATAATAGTCAATAATAGAGCTTTACACAAAATGAAAACTATATCCATTTTATATATTACATCATCAGAGTATCAGAAACAAATAACAATTACCAGTCAGACAATCTCATACAATATCAGCAGCGGATATAAACAAGTACAAATAATATGTCTTGGACTCCAGCTCCTCTCCTGCTCCATAGCATCCTATCTTGAACATATAATACTCGGTCTGACCCGAGCATTATAATGAAATAACAGCCGAGTCAGTCTGGAATACCAACTGATAATAATGCATCCAAATTGATTATTAAAGTTTCAAAAATCCTTTTGAAAACAAAAGCATCTCGTAAGACCACGCCACAAATAAACATGACGGGTTTTTACCTTACGATAGCTAAAACACTTTTTATAAAAATCCTCTGATATTATAATAGGGTCTATATATAAATACTTATAAAATAGCCGAAATTGTTACATTCATTAAATTCCAGCTACTAGCCACGGAGTGGGTAATACAAACAGAACTTGTAAACGGCGCATAGGGAGAATGGATTTCCAACTAATGACTAGCACTGGGGTACCACCTGTCACAGTACCTGGTCTAGATCAGTGTACCGAGGACCACGCCCGATCCCCTGCAACACAAGGCCCGGATTATCCCTTACTGGATAATCCCGAGTAAGATCACCCCACGGTTGAGATCAGCAACCGCACCACTAAGCCGAAATAAAAAGGGACATCTAGACATGAATGACCTTACCCGGAAATGGGTGCTGCCCACCAAGCCTTCCTGCATAATCCCTGATTTTCAGTCATTTCCAGTTGATGAGGCTTGAGGCTAAACGTTACCTTTTAGAACGTTTCACTTAGAATTCCCATCGTCCACCTAACGATGTTCCGAAAGCATTCATCCATACAAGTCCGTCCGGAGTTCGAACGGAACCGAAGACACTACTCCTACTACATCCATTTTGGAAATATCCTCAGGATTAGTAGAGACTAGCCCTTGCACTTCACTGCTCCATCTTTGATTCCGAACTCGTTTTTCCCACAAAAACGTACAAACCGGATCGAAGTGGTTTTCGAGAAATTAATCATGATCCCAGTCTCTTCGAAACGATCAACGCATTTGTCTAATATTGATAGTCGGTGATTTAACTATCAATTAACATCCACAAGCATCCATCACATAATAAATAATTCCCACATTACTTATTTTCCTCAAAATATCTTTGCGAGATATAATTCCATTTCAAAACCCCTTTGAAACACTTTTCAAACCCAATTCTTCTCATGGAATAAATCCCTCAAATTGTTATTTCCCTTGAAAACAACCAAGTACCAATATTTAAGGTTTAAAATAATTTAAATACTTTATTTTTGAAAATACATTAAAACATTTATATTAAATCTACTTACATACTTAATTTAAAATATACATATACTTTTAAAAATATTTCTAATAAAACTTCTTTATAAAATATAAACTATTTTCTTTAAAATAAAGTTAAGTCATACTAAATTTTAAAATAGAGCTATGAAATCCTATACAGGTTTTAAATAAATTTTTTAATTGATTATCTTTAAAATAGAACCATTTATAAAGTATAAATGTTAATAATATTCTTTTAAACATAATACTGCTTACCATTAAAATAATTACTTCTATAAATAATTTGATAGATGTTCACTTTAAAATTCTTGCCACTTAAATAATTTTCTTGAAACCATTCTTTAATATAACTTCAAAGCTTCTAACTTTTCAAGAATCAGTTTAAAAGCGTACTTGGCTTTCAGGGAAATACACTTCCACTTTAGGATAATCCAAGAATTCTTTTTATAGATCCAACACGATTTTATCCCAATTAAATATTACGTTTATCCCGAAAAATCTTTTCCATACTTTAAAACCAAACTCCTTTTATTTTTAAACACATTGCTGTTTCTTGGAAATCACTTACAAATATATGTTAAAAATATTAAAAATAAAGCTTCGAGAAATTACTTGATTGAAAGTAATACTTAAGTAAATATATAGAGGTTTCTAAGTACCTTAAGTCAAGTTTAATTTTCAAAAATTAAGTTCAAATTAAATATTTATATTATAATTTCCTTTTGAGAACTTAATGCTACTTTACCTTTTTAAAATAATTAATTACCACAATTACTTAAATAAATATTTACTTTTACTTTAAACAATTTAAAATAATATTTCTTTCTAAAATATTCTAAACATATTTAAACTGCAAATTTATATTTTGAAAGCTTTCTTAAAAACATACCAAAATTTCCAGGAGAAAGCACACTTCCCATTCTTTAAAAATAAATCTCGCTATTATTTTAAACAATTCACAATTCCCTTTTTAAACCACAACTTCAAACACTTTACATTATCAACCCATTACTTGAATTTAATTCCTTTTAAATTCTTTACTTAAAAATTTCTTTAATTTCCTTTAAACCTAATTCATTTATTTATATTTAAATTTCCAGGTTGTATTCACCCAATTATAGCACATCAGAATTTAATTTTCAGTTTAATCTAACGTAGTATATAAATAGAGCATAGCATAACAGGATCTAAAACTATTTATTACAGAATATAAATGGGATATATCACAGAATATAAATAAATTTCGATTTGCGAGGAATCCAGTTGGATCCCTCCAACCTATTTCCCTGCATCCACAGATATTAGCACAACCAATAAATATCGATTTAATTTTATAATAATTATCATATTCAGCTAAACAACCAATCAAACATTTAAATATTAGCTATTTAAATTACCGGTATCCAGATGTGAGTGAGATTACACCTTGGGTTTTCGACAAGCGTTCAAAATTTAAATTAAATCGAACGGTGTTCGATTTGACCTAAATTATTATTCACTCCGAATAATTCTAGAATTGCTCCACTGCGTAGATCTTGTCTCTGCGATTCCGACGCTACCAAATTCGTTGAAATCTGAGAACGTATGCAAGAGTTATGGTTTAATAAAGTTTGAATATAAAATTTAAAGCATTTTTTTTTATAATACCATCGACTGTTCGAATTGAACAAAGGAAAATCGGCCGAGCACCTTCTTCTTCGTACGCTAATCCTGTTGCACGAACCCACCAACGTCCATCTAGGGTTCCAAACCGCACCATGCTCGTACCACACGAGATAGATCAGAAGCCACCACGCGATAGCTCGTCGCGACCTCCACCTTTGGCCAGAGCGAGGTGGAGCTCGGTTCACCCACGGCCCCGAGATCTGAGCACGAGCGCACGATGAACGGATCCCAAAAACTTTGCCATCGACAAACTAAAAGCCATCATGACCGTTAGATCCCAAGATCTCGTCGAGCTCGTCGACTTTCTAGTTGGGAGTTTGGGCTAATATCGAGAGGATGGAGAGATAGATGAGGGAGATTGAGGGAGAGTTTCAGCCATTAACTGGAAAAGAGGAGGCTGAGAAATATCTCGAGTCTCGGCCCCCAAAAATGAATATAAAAACATTTATAATTATTATTTTAATTTTAAAGCCATTTGAAAGCAACTTTTTCACACGATCTCCAAACGACGCGTGCCGACAGGCGATTATATTGTTTTACTCATGTTCCGAACAAATTGGAATGTGTTTCGGAGGCTAATTTGGTCGTACGCGCGAGTTACGGAAATAAATGATCAATTTTAAATTAAATCGATTAAAGTATTCTCTATGCGTTTTGAGCTTCCAGGGTCAAATGACAACTCCGATTGCTACGAAAATTGAAATATGATAATAACTAACTATTATGGATCCAATGGAACTGGTTTCGTCGAATTCTGAGACAGTGCCCCGGAAGGCTATTTTAACTCGTCGATTAATTCGAGCGATTTCCGAAATTGTCAAAATCACTTAAAATTTCACTTTTAAAATTTATTAACTCTATTATAACTCATATTAAATTTATATTCACATCAGAAATCATTCTAATTCGGTTTAAATCAAAATCTAATTATTTGCATTATTATATTATTAAATTCCATTATTAATTTAATATAAAATTCCAAATTCAATCTATCGACATTTAAATCTATCCAACGGTCCAATATTATAATTTAAATCCAAATAGACATAAATAAATTTTTAGAAACCATTTTTATATTTATTTACACCTAGTTCACCCGTTATCCCAATTCTAATATTAAGCTATTATTATTCAAATTTCAATTTAATTCCCGTATTTGAAATCAACTAATTCTATTAACTTAACCAAAATCTTTTTATTTCAAAATCAAATTATAAGACATATCCAACATTTAAAACGAATTAAATGTTCAAATCTAGCGACTAAAATTTCGAGTCGTTACAGATTCAATCCAGCTTGTTCCCTTGATTTTATACCTTGTATAAACATTATACGATTTTATTAAAAAATTTAAATAATCAAACAAATTAATTACCATTTATTAGTTTAAGTTAACTAATAATTTAATTTTAAACAAATTTTCCTATAACAAATATCTTTAGTAACTAAATTTAATAAGTTTATTAAATAAATAAATTAATCATCCTAAATACATTATTTTCTTTTGAACTATATATATATATATATATATATACATATTTAAAAATAAATGATAGATTTCAGAAATATAATTTTATCTAAACTTCCAAATATTTGAATATCCATATTTATTTCCAAAGGCCTTTTAAATATATACCTTTGAACTAAAATAATTATGTGTTTTGTTTCTATAATATATTCATACATATAAAATTTAAATAATATAAACTGGAAATATCTTATTGTAAATTATCTGCATCAGTTCCTCTATTTTATTTTCAATCTGCAAGTGTATTATTTTTTTTTCAACCTAGATTTATAAATTAAAACAAGAAAATACCTCACTGCGTACCTCACTGCCAACCCAAGCTCGAACTCCCAAAATCACGATGCCAAACACGATGCTCAGAAACAGTGCCAAAACCCTAGACTACATCGTCTTGCGCGAGCGCACGCGAGTCTGGCATCCTCCATCGCAGCTCAACAGTCAACGATCGTCGCGTGCAAGACCACGCCGACATGAGCCCTAGGTCGACCAAGCCCTCGTATTCGACATCGCCAAAATTGATCGCGACTTCGATTTGCCTCACTTCCTCCTTCAATGCCATCGCCTGGTCGCCGAGCCAAAATGCTACATCCACCATCGCGCGCGCAAGCGTGCATCAATCCTCCCTTCGATGGCCAAAATCGCTACGGCTCCAAGCCCTCGCCTTAGATCGAGGTCACGAGTATAGTATTGGAGGCAATTAGGGTTAATCGAATCTGGATTTTAATTTCGAGCCGAGCTCGTTTCTTTTTTTTCGAATTGAAATTTCACTGCTAATAGATCAGCCATGAAGATTTCGAGCAGCAAAGTAGGGATTTTTCTCTGAATTTTGATTAAAAAGATTCGGCTACAATGCTCTTAAAATATGAAAAAAGGGATAAATGAGACACGATTTGATCGGTTGCGTGTACGAGTGGAGACAGTGATTTAAAAGCAAAAAGTTGAGATGCGAATGAAATACAGCTAAAGGACTAGGGTATAAATTTATATATTTTAAACCGAATTCAAACCGTCTCGATTTACGTAGCTTAAAATCGCGAACTCCTATCGAGCCGTGCCGCTAGGCGTTTATAATGTTATACTCCAATTATGAATGCAATGGAAAAGGTTCCGAGTCCTAATTCGATCGTATGGAGAATATAGCTTTTTGAAACCAGCTATTAAATTAAATTTCGATTAAATTTTCAGCACGTTTAAATATCGTACGCTCACACAACAGCTCCAAACACTACGAAAATTGAAATCCGATAATAATACAATATTACCGATCCAACGGAACTGGTTTCATTGAAATCCGAGACTGTGTCTCAGAAGGCTATTTTTAGATATCGATTTAAACGATATATTTTCAAAACTGAACAAAATATTTTCAAATTAAATTCTGAAGCTTCCATTATCTTCAATATTATCAATATGGATTTCCTAAGCCTTTGAAATATTTTTAATCAGCTTAAAACTGAAGATTCAAATTTTTACCCAAGCTTTAATAAATTAAATCCAATAATTTAAATTGCAAATTTTATAGTTATATTCTAAATTCAAGTTAAACTAACTTCCAAATATTTCAAATCAATTAAATATTCCATTTCAAATGTTAAGAATTTCCGGGTCGTCACATAATTTTAGAAAGCCATTGTACGGTTTACATTTTGATATCATTTCAGTTTATAGCACTATTTATAGAGCCTTGGCACCCTCATCAATGCAAGAAAGAAAAACCGATAAGCTAAACTTAGAGAATGAAAATGGTGAAGTCTTGAATAATAAAAATATTAACCAAAATTCAAATCTATGTGCTCTTTTGGCAAGGCGAAGTCTAATGTAACAACACGCATATTTTACGATTGTGTATTTAAATATTTTATTTAAATATAGCATCGTTAGTCGGATTATAGTCCGAAAAAATTACTTTTTGCAAACGGTCGAATTAGGACTCGAGACCACTCCATCGAGTTCAAAATGACGTTTGCGACCTTTTTGAGTATAAACTTCGATATGTTTGGAGTTACGGGAATTTTGCTACTTTTTCACTTAGGGCTTTGGTTTGGTTTCAGCCCATTAGACCCAAGCTTCACCCCCTCTTCTCTTCATTCCTTCATAATTTTCCTAATACTCAAGCTTTAGCAACAATGGAGAGAGGAATGGAAAATAAAACTCCAAGCCCTAATCATTTTTGCAAATTCAAGTTCTAGCTCAAAATTCATAGAAGAAGCTTTGGTAAGCCTTCTCTTCATCTTCTCCAACTCGTTCTCTTTTCAATTTCAGAAATTCCTAAACTAACCTAGTAAATGTTTCTCTTTTAAGCTTAGATTCAAGCTTGTTGGGTTGGAGTTGAAGTGTGATTATCCTTGCCATTGCTCTATAGCTTCTTCTTCAATTGTTTTGGGTTTAAAGGTGAGATTTCTAACGCACATCTATGTCTATATCTATCTTTGTTGTTAGGTATGAATTCCTAACACTTATTGATGATCATTTGCTTTTGATTTGAATTGTTTTTTTTTTATGAATATTCCAATTTTTGGGTGTTTTGGAGTCAAATCTTTAAAAATCCTACCTTTGAGGTTTGAACATGTTTTTGGTGATGCATCGAGGAGCCCATAGGGCCGGGTTGCCGATAGGCGTAGACCCCTAGCGCCCGTGCTCGTCCGATTGTGATTTGTTGGGATTTTTCCCTTTGGGGGCTAGGCTAAGAAAACTGAATTTTTCAGTTCAATCGACTGAACAGGAGGGTCAGTCGACTGAACAGGAGGGTCAGTCGACTGAACAGGAGGGTCAGTCGACTGAACCAAACCCAGGAGATTTCCTGGGCAAGAGTCAGTCGACTGAACACTCTGAGTCAGTCGACTGAACACTCTGAGTCAGTCGACTGAACCTGGAAATAGAAAGTTTCCAGGATCTGAGTCAGTCGACTGAACACTCTGAGTCAGTCGACTGAATTTGCTGTTTTTGCCCAATTTGCCTTTTGGATTTGAGTTTCCACTTTTTAACCGATTCTTCGTCCTCTGACTAGTTGTTATCACCTTGTTGGCTTTGATAACTTCTTCGTTGGAACTTTTGGGAATATCCATTTTGATGGATTTGGTATCGATTTCCTTGGATTTTATTCACGTCTTCGAATGTGGATTTTTGGTGATTGATTGTTTCTACAATCATTTCTTTGATTTTCACTTTAAAAATATAAAAGTTTCATTACTAGTAGTAATATCAAAACTCTTTCATCTAAACGATTTCAACGCTATTTTATTACAAAGCTCATTTCTTAAACCGTTTTCCAATCTACTAGCATATACAAACCTTTACCTCACTCGTATGAGTAATCTAATTAAAAGCTTAGTAAAACAAGTGGTATGAAACGTTTGCGCTTAACTCGTCGGTTAATTATTGGACTTGTTCGATTGAAACTCTCGTGACAACTTTCAAGTGGAGATCTACAATTTGTTCGTAAATATTTAAGTTAAGCTAGTGTTTATGGGACATGAAGCTAAACTCATCTATTTACTAGCTTAGTGTAGTTGCCACTTCTTGATGATTGATGATGATCATTTTTGTGATTTAAACTAGCGATATACTATGTTTCTTTGTCCACGTAGGGGACGGTACCTCGAACCATTGAGTTTCGCCTCATTTCTTTTTAGGCTAACGACCTATGCATTCTTTGGAGTTTCGACTCAATTCTTGTGGGCTAGAGACCCATATTCTTGTATGGAGTTCGGTTCATCGGACGTACCGTTGTACTTCGTCGATGTTCCGACCTATTCGAGTTTCAGGTTCCTCGGGCGTACCGATATTGTACTACGTCGTTGCACCGGCTCTATGGTTAGCGACCATGGTATAGCGTCCCGTTTGTGATACACGTGTTGGTGAGTTTTCATGCTCCCGTTTATGATAGGCCTCCCCCTTCTTGTGATTTTTGGATTTCTATTGATGATTTCTAGAATTTATGTTCCACCTGCTTTTATGATTAGCATCGATATGATGTCGATATTTGTGACTTGGTGAATAAAACTAAAGAGTGTGACATTCTTTTGATATTTGTGACTTTGTGAAGTCTGGAATAATAAGAATATTAACCAAAATGCAAATCTATGTAGTCTTTTGGCAAGGCGAAGTCTAAGTTCCTAAGATGTGATTTTTTTTCCTCCTTCTTCTGTAGTAATCAATTATCAAGACTGCAATCTGAGAACAAAATAATACACTATGATTTAAAGAATTATCATTAGCACATTCTGCAAACATATAGCCTGAACCCCAATGCAATTTGGCATCCAGTGCATTTTTATTATATGCAAACCAAATTTATTAAATTGAATAATAACATATCCAGTGCAAACATATATCACAATAATTCAGTATAAATAATGATATTATGAAGATGCTTATATTGTTATTATTGTGAATGTGCTTTGTTTATTTAAAATTGACAATTTAACAGATACTCTGAAAATTAAAAAACAAACAATAAATCAGTCCAAAAACATATATGACTAAATGAGATTGATCAAAACTGAAAATCTTGCTTCCAGATTCTCTCGGTGTCATTTATGTTTTTCATTTTCTTATTTAACATTTAGCATACATATTCCCCTTTTTTAATTATAGTTTAAAATTATTCTTTATAAATGTCCAATGTTATCTACAGCCATTTACTCAAATATTCATGCAGAATTATAAAGGGCGATTGTAACATTCCTGAATTTTAGCTAAAAATAATATGATAATTGATTTAATATTTAGGATTAAATTTTAAAAAGAAATTGGTAATCAAATTTAATATTGTATAATTGTGAATTTATTTAGAATATATTTGCATTTGAAATATAAAATTAAAATTGAATTCGTCAAATTTAATAAGACATATGTTCATTTAGTTATACAAATGAATTATAATTGGTAGATTGATTTTGAAATTCGATTAATTTATTGACAATGAATATCTTAAAAACAAATTGGATTTATTTTGGAATAAATAAGAAGATTCCAGAATAAATTGAAAGTATGTATTATAAAATAGTATTTTGGATTAGAATTCAATTTTAAACATTTTGAAAATAAATATAGTTGTATATAAATATATATAAGTAATAAGTACAAGATTTGAAATTTTATACTTGTACAAAGCATAAATAAACATAGTTAATATACATAAGAAAATAAAATTTGTAAATATAAAACTAAGGACCTAAACATAAATTAAATTGAATATTTTTAAATATTAATATATAAATAAAAATATGTAAGATAGACAAGAATCATTTTCTTATGGTTGTATAAATAGTTATAAAAAGGAATATAGATAGAAAATAATATAAAGCTATTTGAATTTAATGGATTTTAAAAGTTGTATAAATATAATGTGTGAATGCCAATATAAAATACACATAAGATATATCAATTCACAAATTAGTTAAGGATTTAAAATAAAAAAAAATAAATCTGGAATAAAGTAAGATTTAACTAAAATTTTAAAATGCTTTTCTTTTATACTTGAAGACGAATATAATAGTATATATGTAATTAAATATAAAAGCTTATATATATATATATGTATGTATATATGTATATATGTATATATATCTTTTGAAATAAAGGAATTGAAAAAAATAGTTTGTATACACATGTAAACATAAGAGAATGAGGGTTTAAAACTAAAATTTTAACCAATTAAATTAACGGGTGTAAACATAAAAATGCAAATTTGGACAAATGTAGATCATGGATAAAGAAAATAAACAAGTGTCAAAATGGTTTTATAAAAAAAAATTACATCAGGCCATTCAACTTCTAAGATCTGAGAAATTAAGTTTAAAGCAACCACAAACATGGAAAACAAAACAACAAAACCAGATCTATTTGCAAACCTGTAGATAAAGTAAAGATCAAAGCTTTCAACCTGGAACAGAGAAAAAAAAAGAAATCATCTTCAACCTGGAAATTAAAATGCAGATTCAACTTGAAAACAAAACCTGGTCAGCTAACATCTTCAAACCTGAGATCAATCTCAACTTCAATAGATCAAACCAGCAAAGTTTCAAAGCAAAGCAACAGATTAAACTTGAGCAACATCATATTCAAACCAAAAAAAAATTCAAATCTGGAAGCAATTGAGTTACAAGATTAATGTAAAGCAATCAGATCCAGATCAAACAAAATCATTCTCCTTTCTTTGTTCTCCCCTCTGTCATTTCTCAGGTAAATTCAAGAAAACTCATGAGTAAAATAAAAAAAATTAAGTATTTGAAGAAATTAAAACCTTAATTTACTCTATCATTTTCAATCTGAGGGGATGATAACCCAAAACAAGGAAAATCTGGGAATTAAGCAAGTAAACGAGTGAAATTCAAAGACTGAAAGCAATTTAAAATCTGGGATGCAAACCTGGAAAAAAAACAAGAATACAAACCTGATCAAAGAGGGAAGTGAAAAGCAAATCTAAAGCATGATCTCTGCTTAATCAATTTTCAGGCTCTGTTCCAACAAGCACAGGTGAGCAAACATCACCCGTATCAAACTTTATCTGTTTTGTTTTACTGCATATGATGAATCTGTGGATTTTGTTGTGAAAATTTTGTTTATATGTGCTTGCATGAGCCTCAGTTCATATGTGATGTGTATATGTGTCTGTAAGCCTGCCCTGTTCTTGTTCTCAGATGCAAACTAATTCAAAACCCCAAAATCATTTCCTCTATTATCTCTTAGTCTAAGTTGTTTAAGGAAAATATAGTTAAGAAAATCAAGACTTTAGTTTTGAAAATACTTGTGAACAAAAAATTGGGAAGTAGTTTTAGCTAGAAAGAGGACTTACAGTAAATACTTAAGATGTTAAGATTTTTATTTCCATAATTCACTGTTTCATCTACATAATCTGATATGTCTTGGTAAGATATGAATTTTGAAAGTAAAATCATGATTTTTAAAGTTTTAAATCAAGGGATCTTGAAAGGTTAACGGAAAATGAAAACTTGGCAAATTCCGGTGACCGCGAGGTTGTGTGGTCTCGAACTTAGGGTCAGGGGTAGCTTGAGGACTGATGATCACTAGAAAAATGGTAAATAAATTTTCAGATACTCGGCGAAGTTAGTTGATGTGAATTTAGGGTTTTTTGTGTGTTTTTGGTCATCATTGAATCACGAATTCGTGTTTCTCCCATGGTGGATCGGAATGCATGAGACCGGTGGCGGTCGAAGCCTTGGAGACAGGCGATGCTTTAAACGAAGTATCAACGTCGTTGGTGGCCTGAGGTGATCTTGCGATGCGATTCGCTCAAGCGTTTTGGTTCCAGGAAGTTGATCGAATAGCGTAATTTTGTTTACTGGCGAAGTTGGTCGATTTGGATGGTCTAGTGGGTCGAAGAAATTGTCGGCGGTGTGTTGATGATCACGGCGTCGGTCAGAAGTCGATTTGGTGATCGTGCACGTGCACGAATATTGTTGCGTATCTGTTGACTGAGGAAGATGACGGTGGCTCGGGAGCAAACTCGAAGAAATATGTGAAACAACTCGAAGCAACGGATAGGAGAAGATTACCCGAAGACGAGCTCGGGTAAACTAGTGTTGTGCTCGGGTCAGTAGGGTTTTAGAATTTTGGGGAAATATTTAACAAAGTGTAAACTATATATAAAAGTTAAAAACAAGATTTAACAAATGTAGAAGGGTGAAGAAAGTTTAAAAGGGTAATGATGAATTCAATCAAGTTTTTCAAATTTATAAATCATGATTTAGAAGTTAAAATGAAAATTTAATAAGTTTTTAACAAAGTTTCAAAAATTTAAATTTTTATGTTGAATATTTAAAAATGGATTTGTTTCTAAAAAAATATGTTATGTATTTCATTTTTTTTAACGCTTTCAAATGGAATTTTGTAATTAATTATTAAGGTAGGCAATTAATTTATCAATATGATTAATTAAAGGATTATTATTGATGTGTTAATAATTAAAATAAAGATAAATTTATTTGACTAATTAATTAAGGTAATTAATTTAAGGATAATTAATCAAAGAATTAGTTATTAATTAATAGTTAATTTGTTTATCGTTAATGGTTAATTAATAAGTGATTAAATGATTACTAATCAAAAAGATTTGTAATTAATTAATGAAGTTGATTAAGAAATGATGATTAATTGTGGAGTAATTAATTAATGTAACTAATTGAGCGTAATTAATAAAAGGATAATCATTTAATGATTTAAGGATGATTAATTTATAATTAAAAGTTAATCAATCTATTATTAAAGGTTAATTAATAAAATAAATAAAGGATAATTAAATAGAATAATTTGTAATTTACTAATATTAATTAACCAAGGATTAGTGACTAATCTGATTTAAATAATCAGATAATTGATTAGTCTTACTTATGAATGTTTGTATTCTTTTGAATGTTTGAATGGTTGATATTCCTCATATGGGATGCTTTGTGATACGAATTATTCTGATTTATGCTGTAAACTATGATGTAATTTATTCATTCGTGATGTAACTCATTTATCTGTGAATCTGTGTATATAGATAAGCATTATAGGATATACCGCTTATCGATATTAATATGATTGAATCCCTGATGATTGATGTTGTTGCACCATTGTGTAAAACCCCTGGATCACACTATACACACACAGATATGGATTGCACGAGGAAATTGGTTAAGTCACGAATTTTTAACAAATTTTAAAGATTGAATTTTTGAATCAAAAATAGTTTTGGAATTGGAATCTAAAGCTTTTGAAAATGAGTTTCAAAAATAAAAGTTATTTTTAATAACTTAATAAAGTTTTGAAAATAGATAATTTGATTTAAATTTGAACTCAATATTTGAAATTGAATTCAATAATTTAGGAATTATGGTTTAAAAGATTATACAAGTTATAAAGATGTTTATATGGGTTTTTAAAACCATTTAAAAGTATTGTTTGGGAACTTAAACTTAAACCCAAGTTTTTACTTAAATGGCTTTAACTTATGTGAAAGATTATTAAACCTTGTTTTGAAACCGAAGAGAGTTTTAAATGGTATATCCTTCATATAAAAGAATTAAATTGGAAATAGTTTGAAAATTTATAAATTAAATCTTTAATTTAAAGATTGGATAAGTTAATCCAATTTGAAATGGAATTGTTTTGAAAAGCCGTGACTGAACCTTTATGGAAAATTGGTGAACTTTGTGAAATAAATCTTTTTGTTTAAAAGATTTGAAATGGTAATTTGTTTAAACCATTTAAAGAAAGGTTTTGGATAACAAGTTGTGACTTAACTGAAATCCCATTATTCATATGTTTTTAAATATTGCGCCCATTATTCAGTTTAGCCGAGAGAGGACCTTGTGTCATATAACCCATTCCGAATAAGGATACGTCGTTATGGATAACATTTGAAGACCGGTGGTGAAGACCGGGTATTTTCAAGAACGAAAGGATAACCCGTCGATTGTCTCTACACTGAGTCGCGCCGGTATAGAGATTTCCTAAGTGATGGGAAGTCTGATCGGGATTGTGAATACCCGGATTGCAAGGGCTTCTTCGGAAGTGCCTTTGGTTCTTTTCGAACCCGGAACAGACTATCAAATACATTTCTGTTTGGTGGCGGAGATTTATTCTCTTAGCTTAACACCCTTCTCTGAGACGTACGAGCTCAGAGGTTATGTAGTTGATGGTTACTAGTGATACATTCCCAATTTGGTAATGTGGCATACGAAGTGTTGCTGATCATTTGTTGATCAAAGCATGGCTTTGTGAAAAAGCGTAGCTTTGTGGACGAGACCTCATCGAACCTCAAAAACCGGTAATGATCGAAACAGGAAAGATGCGGCAAGGTTTCAGGGGTAGCTCCGTTAGGGTATGACCATTCCTTCTGGGAAAGGGTGGCATCATGGTATGAAGCCCAGATACTTACTCATGTGGGTACTGTAGTATATTTATTACCGTGTGATGTTGTTGGTGTAGAGGATCCTCGAATAAAGGTCCCAAAGGACCGGGGGTGACATATCTTAGGTTTTACTCCCTGGGAAGGGGGTAGCCGGCCTTGTGTTAGTAGAGAGCCGGGTAGGTTCTCGGGGCGTCCCTCTAGAGGCGTTCCCATATGGCAATAGGAAGTTCCTTAGCCTGACCATTTATTGAAAAATCCAATCAAAACAATACGCGCCCTGTACAGTTTTAGTTGTATAACCTGCCATGGAATGTGGCGGTAACCTGCTATTGAACATGGTAGCTATAGTAGGCATACGACAAAATGTTGTATGCTGGTTAGGATTAATATTGTACTTTCGAAATGTTTTTCCACTATGCACTAATAATAATATCAAAATGGTTTTAGCGTATCAAGCATTTTTGACTATCATAAGGAGAAATCTCCTCAAATTCTACGTTTGTATGGTGTGTGTGTGTGGAGGTTGGCATTGAAGACATTATCATTCCGCTGCTATTTCTTGTATCTCTGATAGTATTGTATCATTCTATTGTATTCAGTTGTATCAGATATTGTATCAAATGCTGTATATCAAATGTATTATTTCATTTCTTCTGCTATATTGTACTTAATGTGTTATAAGCTCCGGCGAACCAGATTCGACGTTTCGATCTGCGGCATTTGAATACGAGTGTCGTATTCGGTGCCCATTTTCGAAGGTTGAGTCAGGATCGTTGCAAGTGGTATCAGAGCTGAAGGTTAAAACTTTAGCTCAGGAGTATAACACATTAAGTAGGTCATTAGAGATAGGGTGAAGTATACCCTAGAATGAGTATATCCCTAAGATGTCCATTCGAATGCCTCAGTAAATTCTCTTACTATTAACTGATAGTAAGTATGAGTGCGAGAAGAGGACGAGATATGGGATATGGGAGTACCAGTATAAATAGTCAATACCCTGCAATAGTGGAAATAACTTTCTCTATCCATCTCCTTTGATTCGTCTTTTCAATTCTTTGATTGCTTCGTGGCAGCTTGAGGAAGAATCTTCGGTGTGATGCTGGCCCTATGGAACGTGTAGATAAGACTCTATTTCAGATTCTCTTCATCAAATTTCTATCAGCTTTTCGTTTATAACTATGATAGATTTGAAAATTTAAATTGAAATAAATTGGTTTACTAAAATAAAAAGTTAAATAAATTGTGTCGATAAAACAATTTCGATTAAACCAAAATTTTAAATTCTATTGTAATTTCTTGTGTAGATGGAAGTCCGGGGAGGGACAAATTATATATACTTGGGGATATTTCAACTTGAATTGAATCCATTTGTTCGTCCTTTTGGGTCTAGATATATTCTACGAGAGGTTAGTTATTTATTCGAACTAACCAATGCCTATGTATATATCGTAGATCCGCTGACCCGAGTATCACATATAGTATCGAATGAGTTTGTTCTCGTATCTATTAGTGGTATTCAGATTTGGTGAGCCAAAAACAGAATAGATAACCGGCTTGATTTATGACTCGATTCTCTATCTCTGTGTATCTATCCATTCTTCGTTGTCTCCCTGGCAAATTTCGGGGACGAAAATTTCTTAAGAGGGGAACCTGTAACATTCTTGAATTTTAGCTAAAGATAATCTGATAATTGATTTAATATTTAGGAATAAATTTTAAAAAGAAATTGGTAATCAAATTTAATTTTGGATTTAATTGTGAATTTATTTAGAATATATTTGCATTTGAAATATAAAAATTAAAATTGAATTCATCAAATTTAATAAGATATATGTTCATTTAGTTATACAAATGAATTATAATTGGAAGTTTGATTTTGAAATTTAAATAATTTATTGACAATGAATATCTTAAAAACAAATTGGATTTATTTTGGAATAATAAGAAGATTCCAGAATAAATTAAAAGTATATGTTATAAAATAGTATTTTGGATTAGAATTCGATTTTAAACATTTTGAAAATAAATATAGTTGTATATAAATATATATAAGTAATAATTACAAGATTTGAAATTTTATACTTGTACAAAGCATAAATAAACATAGTTAATATACATAAGAAAATAAAATTTGTAAATATAAAACTAACTAAGGACCTAAACATAAATTAAATTGAATATTTTTAAATATTAATATATAAATAAAAATATGTTAGATAGATAAGAATCATTTTCTTATGGTTGTACAAATAGTTATAAAAAGGAATATAGATAGAAAATAATATAAAGCTACTTGAATTTAATGGATTTTAAAAGTTGTATAAATATAATGTGTGAATGCAAATATAAAATACACATATGATAAATCAATTCACAAATTAGTTAAGGATTTAAAATAAAAAAATTTAAATCTCGAATAAAGTAAGATTTAATTAAATTTTTAAAATGCTTTTCTTTTATACATGAAGATGAATATAATAGTATATATGTAATTAAATATAAAAGCTTATATATATATATATATGTATATATGTATATATATCTTTTGAAATAAAGGAATTGAAAAAAAATAGTTTGTATACACATGTAAACATAAGAGAATGAGGGTTTAAAACTAAAATTTTAACTAATTAAATTAAGGGGTGTAAACATAAAAATGCAAATTTGGACAAATGTAGATCATGGATAAAAAAAATAAAAAAGTGTCAAAATGGTTTTATAAAAAAAAAAATTACATCAGGCCATTCAACTTCTAAGATCTGAGAAATTAAGTTTAAAGCAACCACAAACACGGAAAACAAAACAACAAAACCATATCTATTTGCAAACCTATAGATAAAGTAAAGATCAAAGATTTCAACCTGGAACAGAGAAAAAAGAAAGAAACCATCTTCAACCTGGAAATTAAAATGCATATTCAACTTGAGAACAAAACCTGGTAAGCTAACATCTTCAAACCTGATATCAGTCTCAACTTCAACAGATCAAACAAGCAAAGTTTCAAAGCAAAACAACAGATTAAACTTGAGCAACATCAGATTCAAACCAGAAAAAAAATTCAATCTGGAAGCAATCAAGTTACAAGATTAAAGTAAAGCAATCAGATCCAGATCAAACAAAATCATTCTCTGTTCTTTATTCTCTGCTCTGTCATTTCTCAGGTAAATTCAAGAAAACTCATGAGTAAAATAAAAAAATTAAGTATTTAAAGCAATTAAAACCTTAATTTACTATATCATTTTGATGGGATGATAACCCAAAACAAGGAAAATCTGGGAATTAAGCAAGTAAACAAGTGAAATTCAAAGACTGAAAGCAATTCAAAATCTGGAATGCAAACCTGGAAAAAAAACAAGAATACAAACCTGATCAAAGAGGGAAGTGAAAAGCAAATCTAAAGCCTGATCTCTACTTAATCAACTTTCAGGCTTTGTTCCAACAAGCACAGGTGAGCAAACATCACCCCTATCAAACTTTATATGTCTTGTTTTGTTGCATATGATGAATCTGTGGATTTTGTTTTGAAAATTTTGTTTATATGTGCTTGCATGAACCTCAGTTCATATGTGATGTGTATATGTGTCTGTAAGCCTCCCCTGTTCTTGTTCTCAGATGCAAACTAATTCAAAACCCCAAAATCATTTCCTCTGTTATCTCTTAGTCAAAGTTGTTTAAGGAAAATATAGTTAAGAAAATCAAGACTTTAGTTCTCAAAATACTTGTGAACAAAAAATTGGGAAGTAGTTTTAATTGGAAAGAGGACTTACAGTAAATACTTAAGACGTTAAGATTTTTATTTCCATAATTCACTGTTTCATCTACATAATCTGATACGTCTTGGTAAGCTATGAATTTTGAAAGTAAAACCATGATTTTTAAAGTTTTAAATCAAGAGATCTTGAAAGGTGAACGAAAACTGAAAACTTGGCAAATTCCGTTGACCGCGAGGTTGTGTGGTCTCGAACTTAGGGTCGTGGGTAGCTTGAGGACTAGTGATCACTAGAAAAATGGTAAATAAATTTTCAGATACTCGATGAAGTTAGTTGATGTGAATTTAGGGTTTTTTGTGTGTTTTTTGGTCATCATTGAATCTCGAATTCGTGTTTC
The DNA here is from genome assembly GCA_030765085.1 of Allium cepa. Taxonomy (NCBI): domain Eukaryota; kingdom Viridiplantae; phylum Streptophyta; class Magnoliopsida; order Asparagales; family Amaryllidaceae; genus Allium; species Allium cepa. Next base: position 163,004,329 of record CM060945.1, on the reverse strand, counting down.
GCCCATGGTGGATCGGAATGCATGAGACCAGTGGTGGTCGAAGCCTTGGAGACAGGCAATGCTTTGAACAAAGTATCAACGTCGTTTGTGGCCTGAGGTGATCTTGCGATGGGATTCGCTTAAGCGTTTTGGTTCCAGGAAGTTGATCGAACAGCGTATTTTTGTTTACTGGCGAAGTTGGTCGATTTGGGTGGTCTGGTGGGTCGAAGAAATTGTCGGCAGTGTGTTGATGACCACGGCGTCGGTCAGAAGTCGATTTGGTGATCATACACGTGCATGAATATTGTTGCGTATCTGTTGATTGAGGAAGATGACGGTGGCTTGGGAGCAAACTTGAAGAGACATGTGAAACAACTTGAAGCAACGGATAGGAGAAGATCACCTGAAGACGAGATCGGGTAAACTAGTGTTGTGCTCGGGTCAGTAGGGTTTTAGAATTTTGGGGTAATATTTAACAAAGTTTAAACTATATATAAAAGTTTAAAACAAGATTTATCAAATGTAGAAGGGTGAAGAAAGTTTAAAAGTGTAATGATGAATTCGATCGAGTTTTTCAAATTTATAAATCATGATTTAGAAGTTAAAATGAAAATTTAATAATTTTTTAACAAAGTTTCAAAATTTTAAATTTTTATGTTAATTATTTAAAATTGATTTGTTCCTAAAAAAAATATGTTATGTATTTCATTTTGTTTTTTTAACGCTTTCAAACGGAATTTTATAATTAATTATTAAGGTAGGTAATTAATTTAACAATATGATTAATTAAAGGATTATTATTGATGTGTTAATAATTAAAATGAAGATAAATTTATTTGACTAATTAATTAGGGTAATTAATTTAAGGTTAATTAATCAAAGAATTAGTTATTAATTAATAGTTAATTAGTTTATCGTTAATGGTCAATTAATAAGTGATTAAATGATTACTAATCAAAAAGATTTGTAACTAATTAATGAAGGTGATTAAGAAATGATGATTAATTGTGGAGTAATTAATGTAACTAATTAAGCATAATTAATAAAAGGATAATCATTTAATGATTTAAGGATGATTAATTTATAACTAAAAGTTAATTAATCTATTATTAAAGGTTAATTAATAAAATAATTAAAGGATAATTAATTAGAATAATTTGTAGTTTATTAATATTAATTAACCAAACATTAGTGACTAATCTGATTTAAACAATCAGATAATTGATTAGTCTTACTTATGAATGTTTGGATTCTTTTGAATGTTTGAATGGTTGATATTCCTCATATGGGATGCTTTGTGATACGAATTATTCTGATTTATGCTGTAAACTATGATGTAATTTATTCATTCGTGATGTAACTCATTTATCTGTGAATCTGTGTATATAGATAAGCGTTATAGGATATACCGCTTATCGATATTGATATGATTGAATCCCTGATGATTGATGTTGTTGCACCATTGTGTAAAACCCCTGGATCACACTATACACACACAGATATGGATTGCACGAGGAAATTGGTTAAGTCACGAATTTTTAACAAATTTTAAAGATTGAATTTTTGAATCGAAAATAGTTTTGGAATTGGAATCTAAAGCTTTTGAAAATGAGTTTCAAAAATAGAAGTTATTTTGAATAACTTAATAAAGTTTTGAAATTCAGATAATTTGATTTAAACTTGAACTCAATATTTGAAATTGAATTCGATAATTTGGGAATTATGGTTTAAAAGATTATACAAGTTATAAAGATGTTTATATGGGTTTTTAAAACCATTTAAAAGGCATTGTTTGGGAACTTAAATTTAAACCCAACTTTATACTTAAATGGCTTTAACTTATGTGAAAGATTATTAAACCTTGTTTTGAAACCGAAGAGAGTTTTAAATGGTATATCTTTCATATAAAAGAATTGAATTGGAAATAATTTGAAAAGTTATGAATTAAATCTTTAATTTAAAGATTGGATAAGTTAATTCAATTTGAAATGGAATTGTTTTGAAAAGTCGTGAATGAATCTTTGTGGAAAATTGGTGAACTTTGTGAAATAGATCTTTTTGTTTAAAAGATTTGAAATGGTAATTTGTTTAAACCATTTAAAGAAAGGTTTTGGATAACAAGTTGTGACTTAACTGAAATCCCATTATTCATATGTTTTTAAATATTGCGCTCATTATTCAGTTTAGCCGGGAGAAGACCTTATGTCATATAACCCATTCCGAATAATGATATGTCATTATGGATAGCATTTGAAGACCGGTGGTGAAGACCGGGTATTTTCGAGAACAAAGGATAACCCGTCGATTGTCTTTGCATTGAGTCGCGTCGGTATAGAGATTTCCTAAGTGATGGGAAGTCCGATCGGAATTGTGAATACCCGGATTGCAAGGGCTTCTTCGGAGGTGCCTTCGGTTTAGTTCGAACCCGGAACAGGCTTGTATGTATGTGTGTCTGACATTACACTTTGAGATGTTAAACCAGTTTCTATAAAATACATTTATGTTTGGTGGCGGAGATTTATTCTCTTAGCTTAACACCCTTCTCTGAGACGTACGACCTCAGTCGTTATGTAGTTGATGGTTACTAGTGATACATTTCCAATTTGGTAATGTGACATACGAAGTGCTGCTGATCATTTGTTGATCAAAGCATGGCTTTGTGAAAAAGCGTAGCTTTGTGGACGAGACCTCATCGAACCTCGCAAACCGGTAATGGTCGAAACAGGAAAGATGCGGGAAGGTTTCAGGGGTAGCTCCGCTAGGGTATGACCATTCCTTCTGGAAAAGGGTGGTATCATGGTATGGAGCCCAGATACTTACTCATGTGGGAACTGTAGTATATTTATTACTGTGGATGTTGTTGGTGTAGAGGATCCTCGGATAAAGGTCCCAAAGGACCGGGGGTGATATATCTTAGGTTTTACTCCCCGAAAAAGGGGTAGGCGGCGTTGTGTTCGCAGAGAGCCGGGTAGGTTCTCGGCGCGTCCCTCCAAAGGCGCTCCCATGTGGCAATAGAAAGTTCCTTAGCCTGACCATTTGTTGGAAAATCCAATCAAAAAATACGCGCCATGTACGGTTTTAGTTGTATAACCTGCCATGGAATGTGGCGGTAACCTGCTATTGAACATGGTAGCTACAGTAGGCATACGACGAAATATTGTATGCTGGCTAGGATTAATATTATACTTTCGAAATGTTTTTCCACTATGCACTAATAATAATATCAAAATGGTTTTCGTGTATCAAGCATTTTTGACTATCATAAGGAGAAATCTCCTCCAATTCTGCGTTTGCATGGTGTGTGTGGCGAGAGGCCTTGTTGTAGTTTCATTTTCCAAAAAGCATTGCGGATTTGAATTTTTAAAAGCTTTGTTGTTTGTTTTAAAGATAAACTGTTTTTTTTGTTTCCTCACACCAGTCCCATGACTGACCTGAAGCTTATTGTTCCTTTCCTAAAGTCTGGGTGCCCACTATTTCCACATGGGCAGTCTAGATTTGGGTTTTTTAGATAGTCGAATAGTAGGAATTGATTCGATAGCCCTCGAAGATCTTTGGATTTGTGGATCGCATTTGCTACACTTCATCATTCGCAACTAGTCTTTCGTATCTTTGTGCAACTTGATGTGGGTTCGAGCTAGCTTTGGATTGAAGAATGGAGTTCTTGGAGGTTGGCATTGAAGACATTATCTTTCCACTGCTATTTCTTGTATCTCTGATAGTATTGTATCATTCTATTGTATTCAGTTGTATCAGATATTGTATCAAATGTTGTATATCAAATGTATTATTTCATTTCTTCCGTTGTATTGTACTTAATGTGTCATAAGCTCAGGCGAACCAGATTCGATGTTTGGATCTGCGGCATTTGAATACGAGTGTCGTATTCGGTGCTCATTTTCGAAGGTCGAGTCAGGATCGCTACAGCAATGTCAGTATTCCAATGAGAAGCATAGTCCCTTTCACTAACTATTAATGCTAAGAAAAACATGTTGATATGTGACAAAAGTGCATCGTACATATAAAATAGTAGTATAGGATAACATACATTGTCATTTTTACATTATGTTACCACATTTTTCTTATAACATGACTCAATACTTAAAACTACAAATGTGAATTCTCCAAAAATCTTACCATCTCCCTGTTATTAGGTGCAAACTCAATGAAAATAGTCATCCTTAAAGTACACTATTTCTTGATTTCAAGTTCTGAATGTGAAATTCTATGCTTATGGTCGTAAGGAACCATTTAAAGTGCAGCCAACAAATGATACAATGCCAGCAATTGCAATTTCTTCTATGTCAAGTTCTTATAATAACTTTTCTACAAAGTAAAGCGCTTAAGCTAGGCATATGCCTGGTAAAGGTGACTGTCCACGACCCAAAATATCTCGATAATCTTAGCATAATAAAGTGTAATCATCAATGGCTTTGGGTTCTTCTTTACCATATTCATTAAATTATGATTATCCTCTATAGAGCTTAATGCTTCCTAGTGAAGAACCGTTAATAAAAATTTGATCAAGGGTGGACAAAGTAACGAAAAAAACAATGGTAAACAAAAAAAGCAATTAGTGATGAAGAAACAAAGAGTGATGACAATCCACAAGCTCATCACAGAGCCAAACTATTGCTACTTTAATTTGTTCTATTCCAGTGTGCCGAGTACAGTTGCAAGTTTTCGGGAGATATTGGATCAGGCTAGAGCTGTCAAAATTTGACCCAACCCATTAACCCAACCCATTACCCTACCTATAAATGGATTGGGTCAACCCATTTATGAATATTATAAAATGGATTATGGGTTGGGTTGACCCATTTTTAAAAGGGTTATAAATGGGTAACCCATTAACTCATTTATTAAAAACATTAAATTTTAACATAAATTTGAAAAATAAGAATTTTGAACAGACATTATAATTTTTCATGAAGACTGACAGTTGTACTTAGACAATAACAGGCTACCGTATCTCCATATTTGAATTCCGCCTAGTGCAGAAGCCACTATTTTTTTTATTCAGACTGCAATAACTTCTTCATTCTAACTCGAAATCAGGTGAGACTTCGATCGATCAACTCCAACCTAAGTTACGGACAGTATGGAACACTCGGATACTTTATCGTGTGAATGCACACTATAGGTCTCCAATGGGACTGGCAGTTGTATTTAGAAAATAACAAGCTACCACATCCCCATATTTGAACTCCACCTAGTGCCGAAGCCGCTATTTTTTTTTGTTCGGACTGCAATAACTCTTTCTTTCTAACTCATAATTAAGCGAGACTTCGACCGATTAACTTCCACCTAAATTACGGACAATATGAAACACTCGGATACTTCATCGTTTGAACGCACACTGTAGTTCTCCAAGGGGACTGACAGTTGTACTTAGAAAATAGCAGACTACCACATCCCCATATTTGAACTCCGCCTAGTGTAGAAGTCGCGGTTTTTTTTGTTCGGACTGCAATAACTCTTTCGTTCTAACTTGGAATTAAGCGAGACTGCGACTGATTAACTTCCACCTAAATTACAGCCAGTATGAAACCCTTGGATACTTCATCGTGTGAACGCACACTGTAGTTCTCCAAGGGGACTGATAGTTAAACTTAGAAAATAACAGGCTACTACATCTCAATATTTGAACTCCATCTAGTGCAGAAGCCGCTATTTTTTTTCTTCGGACTGCAATAACTCTTTCGTTCTAACTCGGAATTAAGCGACACTTCGACCAATTAACTTCCACCTAAATTACGGACAGTTTGAAACACTCGAATACTTCATCGTGTTAACACACACTTTAGTTCTCCAAGAGGACTGACAGTTGTACTTAGAAAATGACTAGCTACTACATCTGCTATTGAACTCCACCTAGTGCAGAAGCCACTATTTTTTTGTTCATACTGCAATAACTCTTTCATTCTAACCCGGAATCAGACGAGATTTCGACCTATCAACTCCCACCTAAATTACGGATAGTATGGAACACTCGGATACTTTAACGTGTGAACGCACACTGTAGTTCTTCAAAGAGATTTACAGTTGTACTTTGAAAATAACATGCTAACACATCCATGTATATGAACGCCGCCTAGTGCAGAAGCCGCTATTTTTTTTGTTCTGACTGCAGTAACTACTTCGTTCTAACTCAGAATTAGGCGGGACTTCGACCGATTAACTGCCACATAAATTACAGATAGTATGGAACACTCGGATACTTTATAGTGTGAACGCACACTGTAGTTCTCCAAGAGAACTGACAGTTGTACTTAGAAAAAAATAAGCTACCTCATCTCCCTATTTGAATTTTGATGAAAATTAGAATTAAATTTTTTAAATTTTTGTCCGATCTCAAAATATAAAAATTAGAATTAGAATTATTATATATTTGGTTTTTATTAGTAAAATTAAATTTAAATCTTTAAATGGGTTAAATGGGTAACTCACTTATTAAGTGGGTTGAGTCATAAATAGGTTGGGTCATAACTGGATAAAAAAGAATGAGTCATAAATGGGTTGGGTCAAACTCGACCCAACACATTTTGACCCAACCCGACCCGTTTGATAGGCCTAGATCAGGCCTATCTCTTTGATCTTTGTATTTGGTTGAACTTGGCAAGATGGGTCATTATGATCTCACATACTCTTCCAAATTCACTAGTCATGTTGTACTACTTTCAAAATTGGAATGCTCGACGTGCAGTCATTTATTCGGTAACACGACTAATAGTGAAAGGGAATGCATGCAAACTAAAATAATTAAAACCAAACGAATTGGAGAAAACCTTGATCTGAAGAATCATCAACCAAAAAGACAATCAAATATGAAAGCTCACCTATCTTGATAAAATAATGTTGTGAAAGCCATCGTGCTATTTCGAACAACCACGAACTACATATTGCAGAAATAGTTGCTGAAAAAAACACATATGGTTGGCTTGTTCTATGATTTTTAAATAAAATTAGGTTTGTAAAGATACAGCTATACACTGTTACATTAAAAATTCTTCCATAACTTGCAATGCACTGATAACGTTGTTTACTTACATGCAGTAATGAGAACACCATCTATGAAATATGAAAACACAGTTTACTGTTGAATACCAATATATTTTACCATACAATTAACGATGTTTTGGAAGTTTTGGGCAAAAATTTGAATATACGTGAGAAATAAGGCATGGGATTGTTATTCATTTTAAAAATTGTGATAATTAACATGTTCAAACTCAGTAATGCGATCTTCCAAGGATGAAGTATTGTGAGAATCCAAATAACAATAACAACCTACGTGTACTATAACTAACTGATGCAGCACAATCTACAGAAGTTCAGAGGTTAGGTCGTTCACAAGATAAGGAAGTTTTGGTTTTAACTCGTAAGTCGTGCACGAGTCAGCCTAAAGAAGTTTCGGTTTTAACTCGTAAGTCATGCACGAGTCAGCCTAAGGAGTCACATGGGAAAGAGCTACGACCTAACCAAGAATAGGAAAAGGAGTCACATGTCAATTATCCGCTGCGTCAGTTTTGGTATCGGAGCTAGACTTAGCCAATCATAGCTAAGCCGAGTCTTGGAGCCAATTTTTGAAGTTGAAATTTGAAGTTGTTGTTCGTTGTGTTCTTATTGAAGTTGCAACAAGTTTGGAACATTTGATCCATAGACTTTTGGATCAAAGTGTGCAAAAGTGTTTGACCCGAGATAGAAGCATAGGCCGTGCCTTGTTTTGTGTTGAAGTGTGAAGTTCAAGCCGAGCCGAGCTAAGGAGTTGTGCGAGCTAGTGTAGAGCCGTGACTTGTTGTTTTGTTGAAATTTGAAGAATTTTTGAAGATTTGTTGAAGTGTTTGTGTTGATTCAATCATGCCACCAAGGAGAGCTAATCGTCATCAGAATGTTGAAGCGTTGTATAGAAGAGAAGAAGCCGAACTAATGGAACAACGTATTAATGAGAAATTTGATGAAGGCATTGGAAAGTTAGAGAAATTGATGAATGATTTGAATCAGACTCAAAGGAGGAGATCACCAAACTCGAACCATGGAGGAAACAGAGTTTCGCTATCGGTTACGGAAGCGAGGAGGGTATCACCGCAATCTTTTAGAGAAAGATGAGAAACATCAATTTCATCAAGGAGAGATCACCATGACTATAGACATGAAGAGAGAAGAACTCCACGAGAATTTGAAGACGAGCCATATAGAGATGAAGAGAGACATAGTAGAAGAGACATACGTGATCGAAGGGATGATAATGGTCGAGATCGATATAGACGTACATTTGATTTTGATGAAGAGGGTGATAGAGCTAGCATGCATTCTCGAGATCGAGACCCAGTTCGAAATTCATATCGAGATATAGATGATGTTCGTCGATGGGAATCGGGAATGAAGATGGAGATTCCAGAATTTAAAGGTGGGATGGCTGCTGAAGAATTCTTAGACTGGTTGTCAAATGTGGAGGAGATCTTTTATTTCAAGGAGGTTCCGGAGAATCGTCGAGTGAAGTTGGTTGCTACTAGGTTGAGGGGGAGAGCTTTGGCATGGTGGCAGCAAACTAAACTTACAAGGGAGAGAATGGGAAAGTCAAAGATTGAATCGTGGGATAAGATGAAGAAGTTGATGAGAGCTACATTTTTACCTTACAATTATCAATCACTTATGTATCGGAGGTTGCAGAATCTGAGGCAAGGGACGAAGTCAGTTAATGATTATGCAGATGAATTTTACCAACTCATTGCCAGAAATGATATAATGGAGACAGAGGAGCAATTCACTGCTAGATTTGTTGGAGGGTTGAGGGTGCAGATCCAGGATATGGTTAATATGTTTGATCCAAGATCTGTGGCGGAAGCACATCAGAAAGCGTTGGCTTGAAAGAAGCAGGGAAGGCGTGGAGGTGGTGTGTTTACTAATTCCAACAATCAGGTGAAGGGTGTTAGTGGAAGTTCTAATGTTTCTAAACCTATCAGTAAACCAGTTGTGAAGGAGGTTGAGAAGGCGAAGGTTAATAGCAGTTTCAAGTGTTACAATTGTCAGGAGTTGGGTCATAAAAGCAATGAATGTCCAAAGCCTAAGAAGCGAGTGATGGTTGCAGAGATTGAAGAAGAGGATGTGGAAGCTGAATGTTCTAATTCACCTTATGTTGAGAAGGAAGAAGAGTTGTCCAAAGATGAAGGGTGTAATTTGATGATGAGGAGAAGTTATTTGGCACCAAAACAAGAAGAGGAAAACAGTTGGTTGAGGAATAACATATTTCAGTCCACATGCACTATTCTGGGAAAGGTTTGCAAGTTCGTCATTGATGCTGAGAGTTATGACAATATTATCTCTACTGAAGCAGTAAGGAAGTTGAACTTGAAAACTGAGAAGCATCCTAAATCGTACAAGTTAGCATGGTTAAGGAAGGGTGGTGAAGTGAAGGTTGGACGAAGAGCTTGTGTAAATTTTTCTATTGGAAAGAAGTACAAAGATGAAATTTGGTGTGACGTTGTAGACATGGATGTGTGTCATCTGTTGTTGGGCAGACCATGGCAGTTTGATAGAGCAGTACAACATGATGGTCGTGCTAATAGTTACAGTTTTATGTTCGAAGGTACTAAGATCACTTTAGTTCCCAAGAAGCAGCAACAGAAGGAAAGCAAGCTGGAGGAGGTCGAAGAACTGAAAACTTTACTATCTTTGAAAGAGTTTGTCAAGGAGGTTGAAGAGGAGCCTGAAGTCTTTTTGTTGATTGGGCGAGAGTGCAGTGAAGGGGTTGAAATTCCAGAAGAAGCAAAGCCAGTTTTGAAAGAATTTGAGGATGTATTTCCAGAAGAGTTGCCTAAGGAGTTACCGCCACTGAGAGACATTCAACATCAAATCGATCTTGTTCCGGAAGTAGTATTACCACATAGACCACATTATCGAATGAGTCCGAAGGAACATGAAGAGTTGAGAAGGCAGGTGGAAGAGTTACTTGAGCAGGGACGTGTGCAGGAAAGTTTGAGCCCGTGTGCTGTGCCAGCTTTGCTGGTACCAAAGAAGGACGGGACGTGGAGGATGTGTACTGACAGTCGAGCATTGAACAAGATTACCGTTCGCTATAGATTTCCTATGCCGAGGTTGGATGACTTGCTAGATCAATTGAGTGGGGTTACTATCTTTTCAAAGATTGATTTGAAAAGCGAATATCATCAAATTCGGATTAGACCTGGAGACGAATGGAAGACAACCTCTAAGACGAGAGAGGGGTTATACGAATGATTGGTTATGCCATTTGGTTTATCAAATGCGCCTAGTACGTTAATGCGGGTGATGAATCAAATCTTTAGACCATTCATTGGGAAATTCGTAGTGGTGTATTTTGATGATATTCTGATATATAGCAGGAGTACGGAGGAGCATGTTCAACATTTGAGAAAGGTGTTAATTATTCTTCGTGAGGAACAATTTTATGCAGCTACGAAGAAATGTGTGTTCATGACTCGAAGTGTTTTATTCTTGGAATATGTTGTATCTGAGAAGGGAATCCAAGTGGACCAAAGTAAAGTTGAAGCTATTAGAAATTGGCCACAACCGAGAACTATCACTGAAGTTAGAAGTTTTCATGGATTGGCATCATTCTACCGAAGATTCATTCCACACTTCAGTAGCGTGATGGCACCAGTTACTGATTGTATGATAGGGAAGCAGTTTTCTTGGTCAGAGGAAGCAGGAGTTGCTTTTGAACGGATCAAAGAACTTTTGACGACAGCACCAATTCTTGTATTACCAGATTTTCAGTTGTTGTTTGAGTTACACACTGATGCATCAAAGGTTGGGATTGGTGGAGTCTTGAGTCAGAGTGGGAAACCCATTGCTTATTTCAGTGAGAAGCTATCAAGGGCAAAGATGAGATACAGTACATACGATGTTGAGTTTTATGCTGTTGTGCAAGCTGTTAAACATTGGAGGCATTATCTATTTCAGAAAGAGTTTGTTCTTTACACTGATCATGAGGCGTTGAAGAATTTGCAAGGACAGGATAAGATTTCTGCGAGACATGCATCATGGATTGCTTATCTGCAGCAGTTTACTTTTGTCGTGAAACATAAATCTGGGGCAACGAATCGTGTGGCTGATGCTTTGAGTAGGAGGAGTCATTTGTTGACTACAATGAAAGTTGAGGTGATAGGGTTTGAATTATTGCCGGAGTTGATTGACGAAGATCCTTACTTTGCAAAGTTCGTTGAGAAAGTTAAGGATGGAGATACTAATGAATTTATGTTGGTTGATGGATTCTTGTTTAAAGGAAATCGATTATGTATTCCAGAGAGCAGTTTGAGATTGAAGATTATCAAAGAGTTGCACGAGGAAGGACATGTGGGCCGTGATCGTACATTGCATTTGATTACTCAATCTTACTTTTGGCCGTCAATGAGGAAGAGGTTGAAAGATTTGTGGAGAGATGTCATATTTGTCAGGTTTCGAAAGGAACCACGACCAATGCTGGGTTATATATGCCGTTACCTGTACCGACCAAACCTTGGGTTGATGTGAGCATGGACTTTGTGTTGGGATTGCCTAGAACTCAAAGGGGTAACGATTCAATTTATGTGGTGGTTGATAGATTTTCGAAAATGGCGCATTTTATTGCTTGTAAGAAGACGGCGGATGCTGTTCATGTTGCTCAGTTATTTTTCAAGGAGATCTATCGACTTCATGGATTGCCAGGGTCTATTGTGTCGGATAGAGATACCCGTTTTCTGAGTCACTTTTGGTTAAGTTTGTGGAAGATGGTGGGAACGAAGTTGAATTTTAGCAGTGCTTATCATCCACAAACGGACGGACAAACCTAAGTTGTTCATAGATCGCTGGGGAATTTGTTACGATGTTTGGTGAAAGATAAACTGAAGAGTTGGGACATGAAGTTATGCCAAGCAGAGTTTGCTCATAATCATGCAGTGAATCGTAGTACGGGATTCAGTCCATTTCAGATCGTATATTCAAGTTTGCCAAGGGGAACGTTGGATTTGACAGTATTACCACAACCGAAGGGGACGGTTAAACGAGCTGCTGATTTTGTTGAAGGATTGACGTAATGTCATAAGATCGTTCAAGAACGATTGGAGAAGTCAAATGAGTAGTATAAGCGAACTGCAAATTTGAAGCGACGAAATGTTGAATTTAACGAAGGTGATTTGGTGTATGCTGTGTTAACGAAGTATCGTTTTCCAGTGGGCGCTTATAACAAGTTGAAAGCCAGAAAAATTGGTCCTGTCAAAGTTGTGAAACGAATTAATGAAAATGCTTATAAGTTGAAGCTGCCGGAGGATGTGTACACTTCTGACGTGTTCAATGTTAAGCATCTTGTACCATATTATGGAGATAAACAATCTGATGGGGAAGAATTTACAAATTCGAGGACGAATTTTTCTCAACCAGGGAAGAATGATGCAGCATGATCTACCGAAGTTCAGAGGTTAGGTCATTCACAAAATACGGAAGTTTCGGTTTTAACTCGTAAGTCGTGCACGAGTCAGCATAAAGAAGTTTCGGTTTTAACACGTAAGTCGTGCACGAGTCAGCCTAAGGAGTCACATGGGAAAGAGCTACAACCCAACCATGAAAAGGAAAAGGAGTTACGACTTAAAGGCTTAAGTCGTTCGAGTTTGATGAGTCGTACACGACTCAACGACTCATCTATAAGTCGTCCACGACTTATCTTGAAGCAGGGGAATGTTCCAGCTATTAAAGGCTTTGAGTCGGAGGAAGGGCACGACATAGTTAAGTCGTTGAGGAGATATGCCGCAAGAAGCTCATGTTGCTTGAGTCGTATGAGTCTTAGGTCGTAAGCCAGGTCATGCTAAGGCGTTATTTGTTTTGAGTCTTGAGCCGTGATTGTTAAGTCAGTAGGACGTTGGGTCGGCCGAAGGCTGTTGTGATATAATGAGTTGAGTCGTGTACATGTGCGTGTGTTGTAATAGAGGAGTGTAGTACCTTTTAGGTCGGCAACGACCTAGATGAGTCGTAAGTCGGTCTGATGAGTATGTTGTGAGTATGCTATTGTGATAAGTCGGTGCCGACTTAGTTAAGTCGTAAGTCGTATGCGACTTAAGGTCTGGGTCGAAACTTCTATAAATAGGGAGTGAGTTGTAACATTTAGTTTGGTTGATTTTTGAATAAAATTCTTGTTGATTGTTGTGTGCTTTCATCTTAAATTGGTAGTTGAGTGTAATCTCCTATCTCCACTTTCGGTTATTCGAGTGCGCTCGAATCAACGATTGTTGAAGCCAATTCGCGGAATCAAGTGCGCTTGATCAACGCTTGAAGAATTGAAGATCTTCTCTCACGGTATCGTGCGCGATCAACGTGTCGAAGATAGCTAGAATTCGGTATCTTTGTGATCAACGAATTTAGGCTTTTCAGTATCTTCAATCCACCAATTTGCTACTTTCATCGATCCATATCGTTTTGTCAATTATCCGCTGCGTCACTAACTAATGCATGTTCCAAGAAGAAAAAAAGAATTTCATCGGTTAAGTAGATTAAAAGTGGAAAAATAAAAGAAAGATCTTATTAAGGTCATAAAGGTAGACTACATAAGATATAATATGATCATTCGAGAACATAACTTAACATTTAGGGGGCATTGTCTGCATATGATGGACAAAATTCACGTAAACCCTTGACCAAAAGAAGTAACTTCACAAATGACAATCTTAAAATAAAATTATACGCTCTATTAAGTGATGACGTAATCACCATTTAGGAAGGTGGATAAAATAAACGTAAGTAGATTAGAAGAATCATAACATTATATTTTTAAGCCATGTGTTATTTTTTGATGTCATGATTTTAAAGAACTAACAAGTTGAAGCATATGCAAATAAATCTTTTTAAGCGTCTTTTCACATTGATTCTAAAATAAAAATAAATATTGGTTAGAGGAATTGATCTTATGGCATTTAACTTGAGTAGTTTTCCAAGTACTCGGGCTTTGGTTTGGTATGTTCCCCATACTTTCGATCATGATTATAACCTAAGATCAAAAAGGAATATCACTTAGTTGCATATGAGGCTGAGCTACGAAATAGACTGTACTCTAGCAACAATGCAACACAAACCATGTAAATGGACTTAGAGAGTAAACATACTGGTTATAATATATTAAATAAAAATTTATAAGTTTCTTACATGGAATAGTTGACCTTAAATATTCTACATAAGTAGAACCATATATACAAAGAACGACTGAATAATATTCAAGTTCTGTTTCTGTACTGGTTCAAGCTTTAGTAAAAATGAAAAAATAACAAATAAAAAAGTGGAACATTATCTTTCTTGGTCGGATTTAAATCAAATTTCACTTTCCAATCATGACTGGTTTACTGATCTCAACAAGTTACAACTCTTTTCCACATTTCCAATTGTAAAAGTAGAAGTAACTTACAGTATAGTATACGGTGCTTCCAACTTAGATTTATTTTGCAGAATATCAAGCATGGTCTTATAAGTTTTCCACGGTATCTTAAATCATGGAGTCACAAGTTCCCATCTAACCTATCATTTCCTTCCACTCTACTCTCGGATGAAGAATTCTAGTCCAAAAGGACATCAATTTTTCATATGTTGAGACTGGATCAGGAAGTATCAATCAGAAAAGCAATCGACAGAGGTGTTTTGAAGACGAGTGAAAGCGAACGAGATAAATTGTTTAAGTAGTGTTTGGTTTGTTGTTTTTAATTTTGAGTTTTCGTTCATATAAAAGTGCACATGACGTATGTATATTGTTGAACGACCAATTTAGAAAACGAAGTTAACATACGAAATAGAAAACAACTTTTTTTTTAATTTTCTATGTTTTGAAAAACAACACAAGCAAGTGAAACAACCATTCTTCCGTCGTCTCTTTCTATATCCTCTTCGTTCTCTCATCCGTCTTTCTTTCATTCTCACGGCAGTCTCTTCATTCTTCTCATATTTGAGATGCATACCGAAAACCGAAAACACAATATTCGTTTTAAAACCAAATACTACCTTAAAATCTGAAGGAATTTCTAGATGGAGAATTTTTTTTGGGAATTTTGTAGTAGCAACCGAGAGGGTTTGAGAGTTGAGAGGTTTTAATTGATTGGTATTATAAACCAACAAACATAACATTTCTCCTCGAAAGTAAATTCAATATGGTGCTAAAAACATCCCAAAACATGCTTCCTAATACCATATTAAATTTTAATCATGTTTAATAAATAAACATGCAGCTTAATACCTTCTCTTTGTTTCACTGAATGCTTTTAGCAACTCAGTAAAATTATATATTCACTCTTGTAACTTTTTTTAATAAAAAGAGTGATACTTTGTATAAAGGGACATATCTCTAATCACTTGAGCAAAAGCTCCTTAACATGATAATTTTCTAATTTAGTTTTAATTGTGAAGATTAATTTTACAATATAATTAATAGGAGTATAACTGAAGAAATATTATAATCCCTCGAAACACCTCAATTTGATATTTAACTTCAAATTATATTAAATCGGCTTTTACTGGTTTTATTACTGATGAGAACCAACAAGGAAACGGCTTGCAAGAAGGATTATGAGAACACCTGAAATATAAAGTCACCAAAAATAAGTCAAAACCGATAAAATAATCTTCAAAATAAAACTTTGACGATCGGTTTGATTAATTTTCTAGAACATTAAACCCACAGGGTATACAAAAATGTAGTAAAAAAAACTACTGAAAAAATTTCAGGAAGACAAACTAAAACTTATTTAATTAACAATTTTGTGCAAAGATTTATTCATGTTGTATTATTTCTAACACCAGATTAAATTATTATTTTTCGTTTACTATGATAATACTATGAAATTTTTATTGGTCATGGTTTACTCATTCTGATCTTAAAACTTTAGAAATTTTGGAATTTAAATAATTGTAACACCCAGCAATCTTAACGATAATTAATTTTAAAATGATTAATTAATAAATAACAACGCCGAAAAATAGAATTTTTATAAAGGCCAGAAATTGGCAACGAAACGTGCATCACTGAGTTCCTGCCAATTTTCTGATTAATTTTTATATATTAAGCTTTTCGATCGATATTCAAACGAAAAAAGTTATTGACGTTTGAAAGTTTAGAATTGGAAATAATTATATAAATTAATAAAACAAATAATAATTAACTAATGTTAATTACAAACAGTTAAACTTAACGGACACTTAACGCTAACTTAGTTTTTAAGAAAACGTTAACGGGAAATAAATATTAACGATGGTTAAATAAGTAATTAAATAACAAAAGTCGAACAACGCCAAATTAACAGGTACACGGTCGACCTAGGATGCACCATGGTCAAGCAGGAGCAGTCGAACGTGAAGGGCATGCGGTCGATCGTGGCCAGTGTTAAAAAGACAGTAATTATGCCAAAACGGCCCGGGTCTAAAACAGTTTATATTGATTTGAACCCTATAAATACCGACCTAGACCCTCAACTTCCAAACTCATATTTTTTAATGGACGCGGAAGCTCTACCATTTTCTCCTCCACAAATTTCTAACTTCTTAAATTAGTTCTAGTTATACACATATGCGCATTTGGAGAATTGTAGAAGATGACAGAGAAAAGAAATAAAGTCAAATCAAAACGTCAAAGCCGAGGTAAACCGCAAATTCGGATCTTAAATACAAATCTCTTTTCTAATCTAGATTTCTAATAGATCTGCATATGCTTGCGGTATATATTCAAATAGGAAGAAAAGGGAGTTAAAATGGAATAACAAGGATTAGATACGGAGATTTGAAATCCAAAAAAGGTAAGCGAGAATATTATATACTTCTGTATAATATTAAATTATATTGTTGTAGATCAATTCTTATATGTGTGACAACCCATATTTTGAAAGGTTTAGATCGACAATAATCCACGTATGTCAAACTTAAACAATCCGGAACGTAGATAATCAACGGGGTTAATTAAGAAAAAGAATAAAAAGAAGAAGAAAACAAACATAGAATCTCATAGCGGAAAAGATAAAATATAATGATCCAATAACAGTTCATGAAGCTGTTTACTATACATTTGATTATAATCTATATACATTTATTTGAGTTATATATACATCAGGCATAAAAATCAATACAGCAATATACCATGATGCAGAGGATAATAATAATAGCAATATATCAAATCTTCGTTTTCGTCCTCCAAAGAATAATCTTCAATATGCTGAAAACCTCAGGACTGATTCGAGCGTAATGAAAAGACAAAACATTCGAATCAGAACTAAAATACTCTTATGTGGGCTAAATTAATATCACAAAATATGTGTGCAATAATTTAAAGATGTTACGGGATTTTCCATCTCCTAAGGATCCATTAAACTATTTATATATATAATAGTATACACAATAATAGATAATGTCTATCAGTAAAATAAATATCAAAATAGCGTTAAGACTTTACATTGATCCACCTTAACACATTTGTACTGTTCTAAACCAAAATTGTAATAGGCTCGTAGAGGGATAAATATGACAAGGCACGTGAAGATGTTTCAGAATATGAAGAGGTTGTATTGGTGGAGTGGTATGAAGTATGATATCTCCATCTATGTTAGTAGACGTGCCGGCTGACCGCCAGAAGATCGCCCGATTGCTGCAACCCCTTAAGATTCCCATTTGGAAGTGGGATCAAGTTTCTATGGACTTTATTGATGGATTATTGTCGATTTGAATGGTTCGAAATAGCGGGTCATTACAATATATTTTAGAAATTCAGCTCCTGACTTTCACTATTCCCAATTGTTTCAATGTATTGCTAGTTCATCCTTCATTTTCGTTTTATCTGCCTCTTCTCTTTCGTTCTATTCATAACTTAATAAGAAAATATAAAGTTCATATTGGTTTTGAGAAAACCCTGCTCGTGCTCGTCATTCTTTACTACCGAACTTTTCCCTTCCAACCTTCAGCCCGCCTTGTCACAGCCGCGACCACCCATCACTCCCCCTCCGCCTTCCCACCGAACGCCAGCCATACTCCTCCCCTCGCAACTAATCTCCACCCAGCACCAACAAGTATCCGAACCCCCTCAGCAGCTCCACCTTTCACCCTCAGCCTCGCAACCCATCCCTATCTACTCGAGAAGCCACTATCCACCCTTTATGCCATCCCCGACCCTCTGCACGCAGGCATCATAACTTACCCCTCACAGAAGGCACGCTTCGCAAACCCAAGCAGCCCGCCCCTTCCTTCACCCCTCTGACCAACCTTGCTTCCACAGCCCACACCGAACAAAGCACCCTCCGCCGCCTCGTCTCCCATCAACCATCAGCCCGCCTTACGCCATCCCTTCGGCCTTGCTTCCCACGAGTGACCGCATCACCCCTAGCTAACCATAGCTTTGCCACCTTCCCGTCGCCGAACAACACCCTTGCTTCCTCCGGCCTTCGAACGCCCAGCAGCCGAACCCCGAGCACAACCCTCTGCCCTCTTCCGTGCAGTGCTTGCCTTCCCCTCCTCTAATTAAAAAAAACAGAGAAATGCATATTGTATATTTGATTCATCAATTTCAAGTTCCTTGCTTGTCCTTTGTGCTTGCTGTCCAGAGAATTTCAGTAGCGATTGTCGCGTTTTTCGTTTTTCGTGTGCTTACCGGTGTCTGTTTGTTTATTCCCGTAGTTTCTCTGACCTCGAAAGGTGAGCGATCACTCACGATTGACATTCATATGTTTAGTAAATTTATTTCACATGAAATGATAATTGAAATATGTTGTTAAATTTGAATTGATTAATGATTTGATAGTTAAATATGATATGTTAATATTTAAAAAAATTGTTTACCTATGTTAATTGACATATGACACCATAACATGTTGTATATATTTAAATTATTAATGATGAAATATGCTTGTCAGTGATATGTTATGTTATTTTATTATTATTTAATTGTTCTCACACTGTAAGTTCCATGTTAGTTAGGAAAATCACTATGGGTTGAAATGATACATACCCGAATGATCTTATAGATTACGAAAAATCATTATGGATTGAAATGATAAACCGAAGCGATTTCACTGATTTTGAATTTTGGAATTGTGGGTTGAAATGATATATACCCATAAATTTTAAACTACTACGGATTGAAATGATAAATATCTGTATCACTTGAACACAGGATAAAATTATATACGAACACCATCGGTCTATTTTTAAATGATTTTCAAAATTCTTAAAAAAATATGTGCCTAATAAATATTGATTTTAAAAATATAATATAAAGATATTTATTTTAATATGTGTGTAAAAAAAATTAGATTTTTAAAATCATATGTTTTGAAAATTTTAAAATTATAAGTTCAGTTTTGAAAATGTAAATCATAAGATTTTACTTGTAACTTTAAAATAAGATTTAATATAAAATAAAGTATGATAAAATAAAATTTATTTAGTAAATATAAAGAAAAATAAATTTAATTATTATATATAACATGTTTTAATATTTATTTAAAATTTGTATTAATATTTTTAAAATAGATTTTGTAATAACTTTAGTAAATAAAAGTTGCGAAGATAAATTAAAGTTGATTTGTAATTTCATTTGTTTAGGAATTGAATTTAAATAAAAATTGATTTGAAACTTATTGATTTAAGATTTTATTAGATATGAATTTATACTTGATTTTGGTTAAAGGTGGTTAGGTGAATATTTTAAAAATTAAATATATTTGAAGATAGATATTTAATTATTGATTTTTAAATTTGTAATTTGAGATTTATTTAAATGTTTATAAAAGTAGTTTTATAAAATGACCAAGGTGTAAAATAAGCGTTTGGTTGTTAAAGAGACTGGGATCAGATATTGTCATACTCTCTACCAATACCGAAAACCACTTTAACATGCGGTGGAGAATCCAAAACGAAGTACGATGGTTTGGCGAATGTTTATGTAATGATGTATGAACGCAGCTCTGATCCCCTCAGGTCAGCTTGATATGACTAAAATAGAAGTTATACCCAGGCCAAGTGAGGTCGCATCTCCGATCGAGCATGGTTCTTCGAAACCATATCTATTATTTGATTGGGTTCACCTTTGATTATGGGAGTGTGTCTCGAGGTTGGCAATAGTAGCGCTGTTATACGTTACCACCAGTCCGGTTCTGCAAAACGGTAGTATCCTACAATGGACATTGCCTCACATGCCTTGTCGTACGCATTATCGAGCCCATTAAAACTTTGGTTTGTATCATACTTATGGAGTGCTCCCTGAGTATCATACCGGTTTGGTGGAGCTTACAGTATCTATATAGACTACGATATTTATATAAAATGTGTTGAGGGGAATAAATGTGTAACTCCTTAACGCTATTTTAATATTTTACTTTAATGTAGACATTATCTATGTAGCGCATTGTATTATGTATGTAGATAGTTCCATGGATCCTTAAAAGATGGGAATTCGAAACATCCTTTAAGTTATATTGTATTTCACTTGGACATTTCATTTGAGTTGATTTACTTGCATAAGAATGTTAATCATGACTCTAGTGTTTTATTGTATGCTCGGGTCAGACTGAGTGTCATAGCATTTGAGACTCGCCTTTGGATCTTAGAGCTTTTCTTGGAGATCTATCTTTATCTATCTATCTTTATCTTTTCAGCTTTTCGATTATTTCTGTTATTTTCAGTTATTTATGTTCAGACTTGTCATTTGCTTATGTATTAGAGATTTCTTTGTATTTGATATTTTCGTTGTATTTTCTTTAGACTCTAATGTTTCTGTAGTAGCTTCATGAACTATTATTTTATCTATTCCGCTGCGTATTGTTGTATTACTGTGTCTGTGACTCTGTGATTGATTTATTTACTGTATATACTAAGTTTTTTGAAATATAAAATAACAATCTATTGTTTTGAGCAATTTAAGTCTAATATGTGTGGATTATTCTCGCTTAGGGTGCGAGAGGTCTCGAGTTCAATTCTCGGAGTGCCCCTTTTTTAATAAATCGCTTAGCTTTTAAATGAAAGAACATTAATACCACCCTTACCAACCTCTAAACTTGTTTTCACTTTTGAACAGTTGGTTCCTAGTGTTAAATTTCCATTATATATAGACATCTCTATATTAAAAAATCCACATTAAATTAATACATATACTTTTACTTATTAATCAGTGTTACTTTACCAGATTTTAGAAATATGTAAAATTTGATCATACTTGATTGCAAGCAATTAGTACGCAAGTCTAATATAGAGCGGAGTAAAAGGGATCTTATCCTTGGGGCTTTTGAAGGAATTTGTATGTCAAACTTGAACTCGTCGTCGATAAACACCACTTTCAGGCCTCCATATGTGAAACTGAAGAAATAGAGCACAGATCTGATGAGGAAGCAACGAAATTCCAAGTAGAATCACCGGATCTTCCATTCTAGGGTTGTACAACATTGTCCTTTTTAAGTATTTTATCTTTAAAGTGTAGTTTATTACGAACCACTTGTGTACTACCAATTAACACGTAAAAATACGACAGTTATCTACTAATGAGTCTAATTCAGGTTAAAAAATAAGATATATAAACACCTTAAAACTAAAAGATGAGCAAACAAATGAATCAAAGACGATTTACAGTACATATCACAGAAAAGAAATTCTGGGTATAGGATGAATGGTGTAATTATGGTTTTACAATGGTCAGAAATTTAACAATGAGAACGCTACCCTGTTTATTTTTCAGTTTCATTGCCAAAATTTATGTGCTCAAATTTGCACGTGATACCAATACGTAAAATCCCTATGTATGTTTATCGCAAATCCAATAGTTCTTACCATATATATTTTTCTATATTACCGGAATTTAAATAATCAATGTTAAATACATATTCAAGTCACACAAAACATTCATTTTATTATTTTTGAATAATAGAATGAAAAGTACAATTTATCCAAATTCATATGAGAAACATATAGTGTAAGCATTAGGTTGCAAATCCAATGGTTCTTACCATATATGTTTTTCTACGTCACCAAAATGTAAATAATCAATGCCAATACATTCTCAAATCACACAAAACATTCATGTTAATATTTTGGAGTAATAAAATAGAATAAAAAGGTATAATTTATCCAAATGTAAATGAGGAACATATAAGCATTAGGTTGCGGGAGACTAAAAACTTATTGTGCATATCAAATTCGAACTATTTCACAGTTTCTATCAGAATGACTATTTAGAAAAATAATTTAACAAATATGTAGATTAAAATGAACCATTTCAATCTATTAGGTTGCGGGAGACTAAAAGCTTATTGTGCATATCAAATTCGAACTATTTCACAGTTTCTATCAGAATGACTATTTAGAAAAATAATTTAACAAATATGTAGATTAAAATGAACCATTGTGGACCCATTGTTTTTGCTACAAAATGAAAATCGACAGTGAAAATTAATAATTTGATGCCCTGTCACAAAAAGTAAAATACACTACAATAAAAATCAATCAATAATAATATCAAAAAACTAAATAGGAACATTAAATACCTTTCATAATGGATTAGTGGGGTAAAAATTTAAGGTTGATCTGCGGATGGCTTCGGTAATGGCAACGTTGGTATAAGGGGCGCTATCGATTGAAAGGATGCAGTGCTGTCAAATTGGTGTTGGTTAGGAAAGATGAGTTCAGGGTTAGAGTTTAGAAATGGTTATTTTGGGAAACAAGTCGAAATAAATATAAGACAATATATATTTTTGGGAGAATGGATATTTTCAAGTGGAAAATGAGTTGAGACTTGTTTGGAGAGGTGGAATCGGAGTTGTAGAGGAAGACGAGTTTTGAAGAGATTCTCATGGGGAAATTATATTGTGTATCCGAATAAAATTGTCTTTAGAGAGTTTTATTTGGCTCTATTGCATTAGACAAGCCTCCCCAACGGTCAGTTTGGCTAATGAAACAACACAACATTAGAAAAACCAACTGTTTGGTTGTAAATTTAAAAAAAAGGTTATAAATTTTCATGAATTTCAAATAATATGTTTAATAAGATTATTTACAACTTCCGCAAATAGAAATTAAAAATATTAAAGAAAATTGACTGCAAAAATCGATTAGTGATTGAGTGTTGAAAATGATATGCATATGTGAAAAAATTATACACACACAAAAGCACACAAACTAAAGGAAAATCCATGCATACACATTCGTAAATTGGTAAGTTTTTTAGTTGAACGAGTTATGTAGGAAAGAATGTACTTTAGTTGCATAGTTCGTTACAAAACTATAGTTTTGTTTCCATATTTTATTGAATATAACGATGAATAAATGCTAATCCGATTTTAAAATCAAGAATTTATAAACGTTGCCTTATTAGTAGGATAGAAAGCAGACAACCTTTACTAATTTTAGAGCACATATGGCACACGAAAATAATTGCACCATAATTTTCTTAATCCAATGAATGGTTCTAGTAATTACAAATAAGTCATGATTTGATTCATTAAATAGAAGAGAGAAGAAATTACCGTTACATGTTTGTTAAACTATCTATTTATTGAAATGAATATGAACCTTTCAATCGCCATGTGTATAAGATGTAAGAAACACCTAAAATCAACATAATAAAAAGGTTTAATGAAGTTGGGAGCCGAAGATAAAAATAAATGAAAGTAATGGATTAATCTCAAAAAATATTAAGAAGGAGCATCAGCAATAGTAAATATCTAACATTAGTAAGTTGGATGAAAGCAGTTCACAAAGCAAGCATAGTTAAGAAGATAATCTGCTCCCTCCATGCTAAGTCAAGTAATACAAATGCAGCAAAATTCATCACAATTGTAGAGGTACCTTACACTCAGAAGCTACAACCTGTAGACGATCTCCGGATCATTGTGTTCCACTCAATCTGAAATACCTACTGTTTGTTCTAGCCAAAGTTACAGTCTCACTTACTCCTATGCTATCATCATTTATTCGGAAGCGTTGCAGGAAGAATCTGTTCCCATGCATCAATCCTCCAAGCTACATATGAAGGGTAGTTACCTACATTATCCAATCTTTCACCTGGTAAAATAAATAATAGTAACACCTATGATTGTTCAATCTAACAACCATTATCTTTACCTTGTTTTGGAAAATATATAAACACCGCCTTATTAAAGATCAACCAACTTATATGATTAAAAGCATCCTTTGAATGCAAACAGGTGACCCGCAAGTGGCGATGCAATATATATCAACCATTGACACTACACCAAAAAAGATTTTTGGTAGCGTTGAAAAAACGCTACCATAACTTATGATAGCGTTTTAGAGAACGCTGCTATACGACATGCAACTAAAAGTCTAAAAAAATTTGTTGCGTTGTAGTAAACGCTACCTAAAATCTCTTTTAAATGCAACTATAGGTATTTTCTGTAGGATTTAAAAACGCTACCAAAAGTCACTTTTAAATGCAGCTATAGGTTTTTTCTGTAGGGTTAAAAAAACGCTACCATAAGTCTTCATTTTTTGGTTGTATTTTTTGTTTATATGCTTTTTTTGATTTTCAGTAGCGTTTTTAAAATGCAACTGTATAATTTTTATATTAGTTTACATTTGTTTCTGTAGCATTTCTGAAATGCTACTAAAAGTTATTGATTGTTTGGTAGCATATTTTAAATGTTACTATTTACGGTTGATGGTTTATACCATTTCCAGCAATCGCTTATATACTATTCTTATTAAAACGAACGATCAATCGCATAATTTTCATATATTCAAACAAATAATTAAATCACATAATTAGCATATACAAACAATCATTCATATGATCATCATATTCAAATAATTGCAGAAACGTGCTAATCTTAAAATCAAATATAATATCCATAATCAATTCGATAGTAGTTTTTCAACAAAATAAGTCACATACTACAAGCATTCACAGACAAGTTTCCACAAATGGTACTAACAAAATACGACAACATATATAGCAATTAAATTCATGTTCGTTGCTTGATTACCAATAGTTCTTTGTTGTCCACAGTCGCATCATAGGATCTGATAAGATATTCTGGATTTCCAAAACCTGCATTTACTTCGCCTGCACATTCATTTAGAAACATAGTTATATATTAATGTAAAAAGTCTACAAGGACAAAGACAATACACAATGAGGATACTTTCAGCTCTTTAGGGCTGATATCACCTCTGTTTGCCTTGTTGATTTGTTTTGCACACCTTTCTAATTCACAATCACACATGAGATGTGTTTTCTGCAATCGTCTAAATAAAAGGTTGATCATCTTCACTATATTTCATTACTAAGCAAGGAACGATTTATATGAACATATAAATTCCTTTTTTATATAGGCATTAAACTCAACCATTATAATAGAGGAAGAGACTTACAAAGGCTAAAGTGGTTCTGATAAATAAACAAACAAGGGACAAAGAACATATGACATTTACATGTACAAAGACTTAGATGATTCAAAACTTGATGACATTTAATATTTGTTAGGAATTAGTATGTTAGACAACATATTAGCCAGAGATAGTCCTAAAACATCCTTGTTCACATCATTCCCTATTCAGATCATTAAAACTATAAATTATTAACTAACAAACTAATTTGAGCAAAATCCAACACAATTACTTTTTGACTAATGTATAAGTTATGTTCCTCTTACCAGGAAGTTGAAGTATTCATCAACATATCAAACTAATATGATTGATTGGAAGTACCTTTCCAAAAACTTGAGGCCATCAAACTCGGGCATTTCACAATCCTTTGGCTGCCACCTAAACTACTCATATGAATTATCCATGCTCTGAAAACCTTAATCATAACTTTCCATGTATTAAAGTAGGATATTAAATGGAGGAAAAACAAACCTTGAAGCACAGACTTATTTGCAACTGGCATTCTATCTTGAATCAAATTATCAGGTAAAAGGTTTGGAATTTTCCACGGATGTTCAAATTGAGGGTTCTCTTTCTGCTTATAGGAAGAGATATCCAAATTTTGTCGTTTCACATTATTAGGGTTGAAAGCATGAAAATCCTGCAACAAGAAATCCAAAATTTAAATTATCGAACTACATAACAATTAGACATATAATGCCAATCCAATTTGAAAAGCGAATGTTTAGAAATAAGCATATCACCATACTAAGATAATGCAAAAACACCTAGCTTATCTAATATGTTATTACTGATATACCACTAGTCTATGTTCCAGTATTTTCTCATGGTTGTTAACATGCTAACAAAGTCTCACTACTGCACAAACATAGTTTGATGGGTGGAAAAATAATTCGTGCAATTATTAATGCATAAATTATTAATTTATTTTTCTACAACAAATTCTTATAGCCAAATTAATGTTAAAACATGACCCACCTCAATTAGACAACTAAAATCAATGAGAAAGGAATCCACTGTAGTCAAATTATTTAGTTCGTTGGATTTAATTTATCATTTATACATACATGATAAGAATT
This sequence comes from Allium cepa, assembly GCA_030765085.1. Taxonomy (NCBI): domain Eukaryota; kingdom Viridiplantae; phylum Streptophyta; class Magnoliopsida; order Asparagales; family Amaryllidaceae; genus Allium; species Allium cepa. Next base: position 162,977,915 of record CM060945.1, on the reverse strand, counting down.
ATCCCAAGTACTTTTAGATCAAGAGAAAGTCAACTGACCTTATCTTTTGTGCCATTCTTTTTCCATTTTTTTTACCAGCATGAAATATGGATATCTTCTAGATACATGCAATGAAGTCAAAAAAATTTCTTCATAAACTATAATTCTGGAACAAAAATAAATTAATTTATAATTTAGAAAATATTCTGAACATGCAGCGAAAATGAAAGACAGAGTTATGAATCAATAGGTTGTAACAAATGAGATCTGTTTGATAAACTGTCGTACTGAATGAAGATGCATCAGAAAATAGAGTCCATATATCATTATGAATATACTTGTTTTCAGTTCTATTACTGTCTACAGTTTCGGAACGAAATTTTTATCACTATGAAATGGCAAATATGATTTTAGGCTACTTCTGTTAAATCTTTATATGATATTTTAACTTTAATAATAATTAAAAAGTAACAGAAATTCAACCCACTTCTGCTAGTATAATTTGCATTCCAAAGGAAATTTTGTTAATATCTTTCCTCGTACAACTTAAATCTTAAAAAAATGATTTTTTTTATAACGCAGCATATAAAGTATAAAAAATGGAAGGAAACAAATATTTTTAAGATAAACCTGAGTGCAAACCTTAGAGGAGATGTACGCTTATAAACACCTACAAATCATGTTATGCTTATATAAGCATATAAAATGCATGCTCATAGCAATTTTATTGACAAACAAACTATAATCTTTCATGTAGTCATACAACGAACTCATTCTTATTTACAAAGCTAACAGTTTGTAGCATAAAGGGATTTTTTTAATCAAAATACAATATTATATACTATAGCCATCCAAAATTTTGGTTGAATATGTGTAGCGTAGTTAAGCTGGATTAAAAGTGACCTGATATACACTCGGTACTCAATGTAGATAAAATTATCAAAGTTATAAGTATATTATCAATATAGAGAAAACTCTATTATCGGCAACATCATCCTTTCATAAATCATCAATCAGAAACTAGCTTTTGACAGAATAATGTAAGATAAACCGAGACTGTGAACATTCTTTGAAGATAAACCGAGAAACTAGCTTCTTTCCAAAATGATCATTCTAAATATTTTCGCTAGCTACAGTTGGTAAATGCTTGTGAGAAACTAAGGATCCAACAACTGATATAATCAGGCATTGATGTAATTATGGAAGCATAAGATAAAAGCTAGAAGCAAGGTGAAGGGAACTTACCATAAAGCTATAGTTGTTTTTTTCCATTTCATCAGAAAATATGAAAGGCTTTCTTTGTTGATTATATCCAATTAACATACTTTGTTGCATCGTTGCACACTCTGACCGTAACTGAGGTTTCATATATAATCAATGTTTGTCCACAGCTGACTTGACCATTGTAGTTCGATGGTGGGCCACCAAATCCACGGCATGCTTTAAAAGGTGTTCCAAATCCTGGCCAAAATAAATTGTCAGGAACTCAAATGGAAAAACAAACCTACACCAAGCGACCAATTTTCCAATTCATAAATTTTAACATACAGTGCCTGAAATAATTGGAAAATAATGCTTACATTGCTATTTCTTGGTCTTACAAAGACATGGCACAATGCATCTTGCATATTAGGTGTCAGCATTGCAACAGTTCCATCAAGTATTTCTTCCTTTTCCTTAACAATTTTTTCTACCCAAATTGGTGGTTGCTCGTAAGATTTATTTAGAATTATAAGAAGTTCATCCACAACAACATTATATGCAACCAGATAGTCATAAGCAGTAAAATCTCTTTCACTGCAACTATCTATCTCATCTCTATAAAGAAAATTATGGGATACTTGCGTATTAGTGCTTATTCAATTAATTTTCTTTGGATAGCAAAGGTGAATTTTAATAACGTTTTTGGCCTAAAAGATAAAAGCAAAGGTCTACCAATCCTCATTTTTAATTTAAACAGTTTTAAAAATGGTATTTTACAATATGATTCTGTTGAAAGTTGTATGTAGTATGCTAGTACAATAGAAAACTAGTATAGACAAAGACCTACTTAATTGTGAATTTCTCACTAAATTTTTGGACATGGTTACAATTGCATTTCCAACTAATTATAGCAATCATACACCCATTCTAATCAAGTTTTCTAAACAAGTTCAACATCGAAAAGGAAAGCCATTCGATTATGTAAAAAACTGGTATTGACATAAATGATGTTTAAACTATGTAGTGGATGAACTTAAATAAACAACATGAGAGGATGCAACTCATAGGTTTGAATGCAAAAGCATGGAAGAAGAATAAAAACAAGTCAGATTTTGTTTAAAAGCTTGAAGAAGGATTTAAATTGGAATTCATGCAAACTAAAGAAAATCCAGAAAATGATACTTATATGACAACATGCTTCAACTTAATATGCAGCTCATGGAGCAAAATTCAAGATACCATGACTACAATTGGGTGGTATAAATTTTTCTATGCAATGAAGTAAATGAGTAAACACAAAAACATAACCCAAGCAATACTAAAAACCAACGAGGAATATCTAATAAGAAGACAACTAAAGAGGTCATCTCTTAATATTCCAATATATTTAATGGGGGGAAACATATAATTTTCCAACAATGCACACAAGAATGAAAGTTAATGATGTGGGAAAAAAATTCTTATTTGTTGAAGTATTATTGGAGGAGAGAAAATCTACTTTGCTTTAAATTAATGATTCCAAAATCCTAAGCCCCGATGGATCCTTTACCATATTCTTTAGAATACATTGGGACCTAATTAGTAAGGAGCTCTACAATGTCATATCTGAAAATTTCCAAATTGGAAAAACAGTTATATAATCTACCATCAAAAAATGAAAATGAGTTATAAATAGATTATAACACTGGGTTATTAAAGCTTATTGAAACAATTGTATACTCTACCATCGGTTACTAGATGCAGGTTTGTCAAATGCTAAAAAACATTATTTCCCATATTGAATGCATTTAGGAAATTTCTTAAGACAAGGAAGAAAACACCTTGTGAATTGGTATACTAAAGCCGAACATGAAGGAGGTATGGGGCTCAGAAATCTAAATGATGCTGCTAACTTTCATGGTTTATAAATCACTTGGAATTACTTAAATCAAAAAAGCATATGGACAAAGTGGATGCAGCAAATATACTATAAAAAGTAGAATTTTTGGATAATTCAAGAAGACAACAGTGCATCATTTACGTGAAAGTTACTGCTTAAAACAAGATGTTTATGTTATGGCATAGTCGAAAAGAAAATTGCCAATGGAAAAAACAATAGTTTATGGTTCGACCACTAGCTTAATGGAAACACATTGATCAATACAGTTAGATGGTTATCAATGAGCTATTTTGTACGTTCGGAAAAGGAAGTGTCTGCACTCATCTCAGACTCCAATGATGCCTCAACAACCATGATATTCCTCATAATATTGGAACCTAGATTGGAAAAATTATCATTTACAATAATATAGAAAGTGATTTTTTATGGTAGAAACCCCATACAAAGGACAGTTTGGTTTTAGCCCGATTGGGACTGCACTCAAATTAGTGAACAAACTTAAGGCCAATCTCTTCATATATGGAATTCTATAAATGCTCCAAAAATGGAAAAGTGTTTCTATCTTGCATTGTAGCATTGAAAAAATTTAATACGCTAGATAGAATAAAAAATTCGTGCAATGCTTAAGCACAAATTGTTCTTTATGCGCTAGGAAGTAGAAAATTAATTTTCAAGTGTGAATATTCGAAATAGATTTGGGAAAATATCAAACAAAATAAAAGCTCACGCACAATAACATCAAGACGTCAGAAGATCTCATGATCTGTCTCTCAAATTTGCAAATCAACAAAACTTTATATCATAACATAATGGATGCAGCTATCAGTATGGCATTTATGCGTCGAACAAAATCAAAGACTATTTCATAACATACCAGCTCCAGTAACTGTCATGCATGACCTACTTATTCGAGACTATAAAATAATAGCCATTAAGCGAACTCAGTATCGGAAGCATGCAGTAAGAATGAAGAGATGCGCAAAAACTTTCAATTTATCTAACTCTACTAGTTGACAGTCCAATTGATCCCTCCTCCTTCAAAGCTGATTTGAGCATGTATTCATATTTGAGCTTCCAGGAAAGGATTCATGCATATTGTACTACATATCATTTGACCTAACTAGTAAGACATGGATTAGATAGGTTGATGGCCAATTCATTGATAACCTTATTAAAATGAACATGTGTTATAACATAGATTATAACAAAGCTATTCGTATCATTAGTGGAAAATCAATGCTATGTTATAATCATCAAATGATAACATTAGTCGTACCTTGAGTAAAACTGCCATAATCATATCTCTTAAAACCTTTTGAATTAAATACATGACATCTTTCACCAGTGCATATGCACCCAAGAGCAAACTGACAATATGTGTTACAATATTAAAAATATCAACACTGCTAGTAGCTTGAGTGGAAAAAAAACAAAGTCTGATTTCATTTTTATTTATTACTAATATAAAGCTAACATAAAACTAGTAATAGGTACTTGGAGAATTGGAACTTAATCACTATTAAATCTGCACACTAAGGTTTTTCCACTTTATAGTTAGAAAATAACTACATTTCCATACCTGAAGTAAATTATAAATTGTTGAATTATGATTCTATGAGAAGATTTTGATATTAATCAATTATATAACACTAGTTTGATCCAATTGTCAATATATTAGCCAGTTTAGTTGGAATGTTTTCTTCCAAATAAAGGCAAAAAAATAACTTTAAAAGTTTCTTCTTTTTGGGTACGGAAACGTCGTTTTGATTTTGGTTTTAAATGAACAAGGCCCTAACTTATTGCTCGTACAAAAATGCAAATTAGGTGATGGTATTACTATGTGCAATGATATTAACCGTCGTAGGCACGGTTATAAGCGGAGATTTCAAAACCATGAGCACAGAAGAAAAGAACGTCAAACATGGATAGCTTTTGTACATAATCATTCTGTTCTGGTCGGTTGTCACATTTCAGCTGGGAGTTCTAGTGGCAACAGTCGTCCTTTTTCTGGCCTTGGCCATAGTTGCTGGAGTTGTGAATGCAGTCGGAGTGCCAGTTACTAGTATTTCTGCGGTTATATTTTTGCATATTCCAATTATATTTTTGCATGATCCAATGAGTGGTTTTAAAATCCTTACACGTGTAACTGAAGGGTCTAATTTGGTAATTCAATCTTGGACAGTGATTGAGCCTCTATCAACTAGGTTATGACATAATTATGTAATTTTCTCAACAGTCGTACATATATAGAATATATATATATATATGTCCTCTTTTCTCGATGAGAAAAAAGGGTTTTTATTACTTTGATATTGATTATGTAAAGGTTGCTGGGAACTCCAACAAATATCTCATCTTATCATTTATCTGAAAAAATGCACCGAAAATCATATATCGAATATACCAAAAAATATCATTCACGATGTTAACAAAATCTTTTTTAGTTTTGAGTGAATGCAATTAGCTAAGGTTGGTTTATATCTATGGCAATATTAAATCAGAAAAAAAATTCAACATAAAACTCATTTATACCAATAAAAATGACAATTTATGGTATACAACTACTTGCCCTGATGAAATGCGCTGCGAATCTATTGCTCAAACCACAAACAAGGCTACAAGCAAATGCAACAGATTTATACAAAAACTGGTTCATGCAAAATTTAGCTACAATGTTCAAAATGCATATTACCCAAAATGCTAATACTAGGTTTACTTAGTTGGTGACCAGTAAGATGGAAACTACAGTATAAAATGAGAAAAGAATACCATTTATCACCATATCCAAATGCAACTGCAAGATTCCTCTAACTCCTAAGCACGAAGGCTAGGTAACTTTAAAAAATTACCCATTTTTTCATTTTGATTTTTGAATAAACTAAATGCAATTTATGTGATGAATTCAAACAACAACACACAAAAGCTATTTCGTAGGCTCGTTCTAAAATACAAACACAAAATAAAGTTCATTTTCAGATTACCTTTATTAACTTTATTGAGCTGAAGGTGTGAAGCAGAGGGTGGAGATTGAAATCATCACTTGAGCGCAAGGTTTCTGAGGCAAATTATGGTAGAACTGCATGAGCTAAGCAACGATTGAAGCAAATTTAGGGTTTACTGTGGCTGGAGGGAAAGAAGTTTAATAAAATTGCTTAAGCGGCGATGAAATAAAAAGTAATTTGAGCGGGCAGAGAAAATATTACCCAAATCTTAGTGTGTATTGTTGGCGGGATAGTAAAGAAGCGATACTTTATTTAAGGCAAATTTTTATAAATGAGTAATGCTTGCACTTAACATTGAAACGCTACCAATAACTGCAACCAATAGCAAGTTTTGTTGTAGTGTGAATCTCCCCCGGAATTCAACTCTCGTCCAACGATTAGCCTCCCTTCCTCTCCCTCTCCCACGGAGACGCACGCATATATATATATATATATATATATATATATATATATATATAAGTGTGTGTGTGTGTGTCTATATATATGTATATGTGTATATATATATGTGTGTGTGTGTATATATATATACGTAAAGCTAGTTTACGTTTTAATATTAATTCAGTTTATAGTACTATTTGTATGGCCTTAGCGCCCTCGTTAATGCAAGAAAGAAAAAACTGATAAGCTACACACAGACGCACGCACAAACACACATAATAATTAGAAAGCCAGTGTACGGTTTACATTTTGATATTAACATTAGGGCATTTGGTCTAGTGGAATGATTCTTGCTTAGGGTGCAAGAGGTCCTGAGTTCAATTCTTGAAATGCTCCCTTCTTTTTAATAAACCACTTAGCTTTTAAATGAAAGAACATTAGTTCCACCCTTACCAACCTCTAAACTGGTTTTCATTTTTGAACACTATTTTGCTAATGTTAATTTTCCATTATATATAGACATCTCTATATTAAAAAATCCACATTAAATTAATACATATAATTTGACTTATTAGTCAGTGTTACTTTACCAGATTTTAGAAATATGTAAAATTTGATCATACTTAATTGCATGCAATTATTATGCAAGTCTAGTAAAGAGTGGAGTAAAAGGGATCTTATCCTTGGAGCTTTTGAAGGAATTTGTATGTCAAACATGAACTCGCCGCCGATAAACACCACTTTCAGGCCTCCATATGTGAAATTGAAGAAATAGAGAACAGATCTGATGAGGAAGCAACGAAATTCCAAGTAGAACCAACGGATCTGCCATTCTAGGGTTCTACAACATTGTCCTTTTTAAGTATTTTATCTTTAAAGTGTAGTTTATTAGGAATCGCTTAGTTATTGATGCGTATTAATTCATGAGGCATGAATACATACCCCACCGCCCTATAGCAGCAAATTTTGTTTTCTAGTAGTATGTTTTAAGTGTTTTTCCTATTTGGGGGTGGTGTTTCATTTGCATTCAAACTTTTATTTTTGTGTGATTAATAAAGTACCGTATTTCTACAAATAACACTGTACAGAATAAATCACATAGAGTATGGACATGCCAAGTGATCAAAATATAATGGAGTATGAAGCGTACCTCATGATAACATAGTTATAGAAGGGATTGATCTTTGATTCCTCTTCAAACCTAACCGTGGAGGTTTCTACAGAAAAAATAAATATTATTCTAAGATTCAAATGTTTAACTGACTGATGCAGGCATCACATGACGCACATACGTTATTCTGAAAATCATACAATTTAGCAGGTTGCTTAAATTATAAAAGGTTTTCAGAAGTTAAAAAACATCTTAATACTTTTTCATTGTGTACTATCAATTAACACGTAAACATACGACAGTTATCTACTAATGAGTCCAATTCAGGTTAAAAAATAAGATATATATATATATATATATATATATATATATAAACACCTTAGAACTAAAAGATGAGCAAACAAATGAACCTTACAGATTCAAATCTAAGACGATTTACAGTACATATCACAGAAAAGAAATTCTGGGTATAGGATGAATGGTGTAATTATGGTTTTACAATGGTCAGAAATTTAACAATAAGAATGCTACCCTGTTTATTTTTCAGTTTCATTATCAAAACTCGTGTGCTCAAATTTGCACGTGATACCAATACATAAAATCCCCGTGTATGTTTATTGCAAATCCAATGGTTCTTACCATATATCCTTTTCTACATTACCAGAATTCAAATGATCAATGTTAAATATGTAATCAAGTCACACAAAACATTCATTTTAGTATTTTGGAGTGATAGAATGAAAAGTACAATTTATCCAAATTCATATGAGAAACATATAGTGTAAGCATTAGGTTGCAAATCCAATGGTTCTTACCATATATGTTTTTCTACATCACTAAAATGTAAATAATCAATGCCAATACATTCTCAAATCACACAAAACATTCATTTTAATATTTTGGAGTAATAAAATAGAACGAAAAAGTATAATTTATCGAAATTCAAATGAGGAACATATAAGTATTAGGTTGTGCGAGACTAATAACTTATTGTGCATATCAAATTCGAACTATTTCGCAGTTTCTATCAGAATGACTGTTTAGAAAATTATTTTAACAAAATATGTAGATTAAAATGAACCATTGTGGACCCATTGTTTTTGCTATAAAATGAAAATCGACAGCGAAAATTAATAATTTGACGCCCTGTCACAAAAAGTAAAATATCTACAATCAAAATCAATCAATAATAATATCAAAAAACTAAATAGGAACATTAAATACGTTTTATAATGGATTAGTGGAGTTAAAATTCAGGGTTGATCTGCCGATGGCTTTGGCGATGACGATGCCGGTACAAGCAGCGTTAGTGATTGAAAGGATGCAGTGCTGTCAGATTGGTGTTGGTTAGGAAAGATGAGTTAAGGTTTAGAGTTTAGATATGGTTATTTTGGGAAACGAGTTAAAATAAATAGAAGAAAATAGATATTTTAGGGAGAATATATATTTTCCTGTTGAAAATGAGTTGAGACTTGTTCGGAGAGGTAGAATCGAAGTTGTAGAGGATGACGAGTTTTGAAGAGATTCTCATGGGGAAATTATATTGTGTATCAGAATAAAATGGTCTTTAGAGAGTTTTATTGGGCTCTATTGCATTAGGCAAGCATCCCTAATGGTTAGTTTGGCTAATTTTGATAAGCTACGCACACAGATGCGTGCGAAAACACATATAATTTTAGAAAAAAAAACTGATAAGCTACGAACACATATGCATGCGCAAACACACATATAATTTTAGAAAGCCAATGTACGGTTTACATTTTGATATTAATTCAGTTTATAGTACTATTTGTAGGGCCTTGGCACCCTCGTCAACGCAAGAAAGAAATACTGATAAGCTAAACTTAGAGAATGTAACTGGTGAAGTCTGGAATTAAAAGAATATTAACCAAAATATAAATCTATGTAGTCTTTTGGCAAGGCGAAGTCTAAGTTCCTAAGATGTAATTTTTTTCCCTCTTCTTCTGTAGTAATCAATTATGGAGACTACAATCTGAGAACAAAATAATACACTATGATTTAAAGAATTATCATTAGCACATTCTGCAAACATATAGCATGAAACCCAATGTAATTTGGCATCTGGTGCATTTTTATTGTATGCAAACCAAAATTATTAAATTGAATAATAACATATCCAGTGCAAGCATATATCACAATAATTCAGTATAAAAAATGATATTATGAAGATGCTTATATTGTTATTATTGTGAATGTGCTTTGTTTATTTAAAATTGACAATTTAACAGATACTCTGAAAATTAAAAAACAAACAATAAATCAGTCCAAAAACATATATGACTAAATGAGATTGATCAAAAATGAAAATCTTGCTTCTAGATTCTCTCGGTGTTATTATTGTTTTTCATTTTCTTATTTAACATTTAGCATACATATTCTTTATAAATGTCCAATGTTATCTATAGTCATTTGCTCAAATATTCATGCAGAATTATAAAGGGCGGCGTCAGTATTCCAATGAGAAGCATAGTCCCTTCCACTAACTATTAATACTAAGAAAAACTTGTTGATATGTGACAAAAGTGCATCGTACATATAAAATAGTAGTATAGGATAGCATACATTGTCATTTTTACATTATGTTACCACATTTTTCTTATAATATGACTGAATACTTAAAACTCTATATGTAAGGTTTAAAATGCAGCACTAATACAAATGTGAATTCTCAAGAAAAGCTTACCATCTCCCTGCTATTAGGAGCAAACTCAACGAAAATAGTCATCCTTAAAATACACTATTTCTTGATTTCATGTTCTGAATGTGAAATTCTATGCTTGTGGTCGTAAGGAACCATTTAAAGTGCAGCCAACAAAAGATACAATGCCAGCAATTGCAAATTCTTCTATGTCAAGTTCTAATAATAACTTTTCTACAAAGTAAAGCGCTTAAGCTAGGCATATGCCTGGTAAAGGTGACTGTCCACGACCCAAAATATCTCGATAATCTTAGTATAATACGGTGTAATCATAGAGCCAGACTATTGCTACTTTAAGTTGTTCTACTAAAGTTTCCAAGTAAAGTAGCTATTAGATCAGGCCCGTCTCTTTGATCTTTCTATTTGTCTAACTTGGCAAGATGGTTTTTTATGATCTCGCATACTCTTCCAAATTCATTTTGTACCACTTTCAAAATTGGAAAGCTCGATGTGCAATCATTTATTCAGTAGACATTTTTCTTTATTCTAACTTTATTAGAATTTGGTTATAACACAAATAATAGTGAAAGGGAATGTATGCAAACTAAAATTATTGAAACTAAATGAATTGGAAAAAAAACCTTGATCTGAAGAATTATCAACCAAGCAGACTATCAAATTTAAAGAGAAAAAAAATTGACCAATCATAAGCGAAGTTATAATTTATTTTCATACGCACCTATCTTGATAAAATAAATGTTTTGAAAGCCATTTTGCTATTTTGAACAGCTTTGAGCTACATATTGCAGAAATAGTTGCTTAAAAGAAACAAATGTGGTTGATTTGTTCGATGATTTATAGATAAAATTAGTAATAAAATTAAGTTTGCAAAGACATAGCTATATACTGTTATATTTAAAATTCTTCCATAAATTATAATGCACTGACCATGTTAATTACTTACATGCAGTAATAAGAACAATGTCTATAAAATGTCAAACTTAATTTATTTTTGACTACCAATATATTTTACCTTAAAATTAGTGATGCTCTGGAAGTTTTTGGTCAAATAAAATTTGAATATATGTTAACATGTGATTGTTTTTCATTTTAAAAATTGTGATAATTAATATATCCAAACTCGGCAATGCGTTCTTAGAGTGATGAAGTATTGTGAAGATCCAAATAACAACCAATAGGTACCATAACTAACTAATGCTTGTTCCAAGAAATTACATGGAGTGATTAATAACTTTTTCTTTTGCATCTGTTAAGTCAATTAAAAGCGAAAAATTAAAAGAATTATCTTATTAAGGTCATCAAGGTAGACTACATGCAATATAATATGATAATTTAAGAGCATAACTTGCATTTAGGGTGCGTTGTCTGCATATTATGGGCAAAATTAATATAAACCGTTAACCAAAAGATCTAATTGCACAAAGGACAATCTTCAAACAAAATTATGTTGTATGTTAAGTGATAACATAATCACCATTTTAGGAAGGTGGATAAATTAAAAAAAAAAGTAAGTAGATAAGAAGAATCAAAGAATTATATACAGCTGAGTCTATAATATAACTTGGGTTGTTCTTGTATTTAGGTTTCCAAGCCTACATTATTTTGGATGCCATGATTATAAAGAACTAACAAGCTGAGACATATGCAAATAATCCTTTTAAGTGTCTTTTCATGTTGATTCTAAAATAAAAACAAATATTGGTTAGAGGAATTGATCTTATGGGAACTACACCGGAAGAACACAACATTACCCATTTGGGTAGTAATGTTTCACTGAATATTCAATTATTATGCAACACATATGTGCAATGTTTTCTTTCATATTTCATTTAACTTAAGGATTTCTCCAAGAACTCAGGCTTGGGTTGAAATATCATTTAGTTCCATATGAGACTGAGGTATGAAACAGACTGTACTTTCAGCAACAATGCAACACAAATCATATAAATGGATTTATAGAGGAAATAATAGTGGTCATAATATTCTATATACAAAATTATAAGTTTCTTACATAGGACAGTTAACCTTTAAATATCCCACATAATTAGAACCAAAATATACAAAGAAAGACTGAATAATATTCGAGATCTATTTCTGTACTAGTTCAAGCTTTTAGTAAAAATAAAATAAAAGGTGGAACATTATCTTTCTCTAAACAAAGAGTTACAACTAAATTCTTGGTCGAATTTCAATCTCAAGTTTCACTTTCCAACCATGACTGGTTTACTGATCCCAACAAGTTATAATTCCTTTTCACGTGTCCAATTGTAAAAGTAGAAGAAACTTACAGCATACGTGCTTCAAGCTTAGAGTTATTGTGTAGAATATCAAGCATGGTCTTGTAAGTTTTTACGGTATCTTAAACCATGGAGTCACGAGTTCCCTATCTAACCTATCATTTCCTTCCACTCCACTGTTAAATGAAGAATTCTAGTTCAAAAGGATACTAATTTTTCTTGTGTTGGGACTGGCTTGGGAAGTATCGATCGGAAAAGCAATCGGCAGGGGTGATTTGAAGATGAGCGAAAGCGAACATGATCAAATTTAAAATACGGGAACTTTTTGGGAAAGGAGAAATTTGGGGGGAGGAATTTCTGAGAATTTGGTAATAGCAATTAGAAGGGTTTTAGCCTTTTAGGAGAGTTTGAAGGGAGTGCAGATGCTCACCCATCGAGAAACAATTCTCGCCGGCTGTCGCAGTGGAATTAAAATATGACATTAAAACGCACGAGGCAGAAATATGCTTCCAAACTTTATTCGAACTCTGATTTTGCTCTATTGTTTGGATACAACTTTGAGACATCATAATTTTCTCATATCTTGTTCAAATTGCGTAATTCCTTTTTCAGCTTAAAGTATAGTTATTGAAATTTATGCATGTCAAATTTCAGGTCATTCCGATCTCTGTAACCTATAAAAACATGCTATCAAACTTTGAATCAGAGCATCTTTTGCTCCAGCCACTTACGGTATAATCTGGCTGTGAGTTCAACTTTGTGATATTATATCTATTCCGTTTCTTGTCCGATTGTATCCATTCTTTTTTTATTTAAAGTGGAGTTGTTGAACTCTATGCCTGTAAAATTTCAAGCTTTTAGACCTTTGTAACTAGTTGACAACTTGCCTGCAACTTTGAATAAGAGCATGTTTTGCTCCAGCTGTTTACGGTAAAATATGGTTGTGAGTCCAACTTTGTTAGCTCTCTCATTTCTTATCCGATTATATCCGTTCCTTTTTCGATTTAAAGTAGTGTTGTTGAACTCTATGCCAGCATAATTACAAAGCTTTAGACCTCTGTAATTAGTTGAAAATTTGCCTGAAAGTTTGAATCGGAGCGCGTATTGCTCCCGCTGAAAATTCCTGAATTGTTTTACATGGATTTCTTTCGATGTTGTCTTTAATCGGCTTGATCCTAAGATGGAAAGCCAATATTACCACTTATCCGTATTTCACATTGGTGAGTTTTTAGAAGATTTTCGTATGATGATTTTATGAATAATTTCATTGAATTTTTGTTTATTTTTTGTTATTTTTTTGCACTTGCTTTCTAAACCGTTTTCGGAAGATTTTTCTAAATATTTTATAATATTAATAATTATTTTAAAACTATTAAAATTATATATTCTCCATAATAAGATAATTTCAAAGATTTGTTTTCCAAACCAATTTCGAAAATTGTTTTCAAAAGCAGTTTTCTCAAACAAATTGTTTTCTATATAAAAATACCCGTTTTTGCACTACTCGAGCGTATGAGAAGGGGAATTAAATGGTTTATTAAAAACACGCGGTATGGGACATGTGCGTTTAATTTATCGGTTAATTCCTGACTTGTCCGTCTGAATGTTTTGACCTTCGGGTCGTATTTGCCGATGAGATGAGTCAAATATTTTTACTTCTTTCTAGTGTAGCATTGACTAGCGGTTAGGAAACCGTTAAGTGAGAACGTGTGGTATAGTACGCTCTATTACCACTTTTTGGGTTCCTCTCTGAAAGTTTGTGACACATTCACAAGTGATTGCCAATACTTAGACTGTTGGGTCGCTTATGTGTCCTATGTGCATATATACAGTTGTTGGACCGTCCATGGACTGTTGGGTCCTATAGAGACTGTTGGGTCTCTTATGCACAAGTACTTGGCAGACTGTTGGGTCATATATTGGATGTGCTAACTATTTATAGCTGTTGGGCTTTTATTGGACAGTTGGGTCCTATACGCATTTAGCTATTGGGCTTTTATTGGACTGTTGGGTCCTATTTCTTATATTGATGTTTTCTTGATTTTCTTGTGACGATTTCTAGAATTTTGATGATTTAAAAATGTTTTCACCATAGTCTCCTTTGTTGAGTTATCTACTTAGCCTGAGTGTTATAGTATTGACTATATGGTGGTTACATTCGGAGTTTTGAACTTTAGTTGAGTTCTATTTATATTGTGATTCATATTGCCATTCTTTGGCCTTTTTGAGATTTGTATACGCCGATGAGATGAGGCGTATATTTGTGAATAATTGATTTGTTGTTGCTTAACTTAGCTATTATATAGCTAATGAATAAAGCCGATGATATGAGGCATTTGTTATACTTAGTAATGTTTATTGATGGGTCTATCTCTTTCGAGGACATACACTTAGAATTACCTCATTGAAGTAGTGACATGCTCTTATCATGGTTTCTTCTCATTTGAGAGGATTCTCTACCCTTTACCTTATGATTCATATTATCATTTATTTTACTAAACTGATGTTTTAGCCAGATTAACCCATGTATTTTATACTCGGGTCAGACCGAGTTGTTTCAGGTAAGATAGCTTTTGGACTTACCTTCGCTTTGGTGCTCCCGCTTGGATATCTATTTATCATCTTTTGTTGTTGTAGCCTTTTGTTTGACTTTGATATGTATATTTTTGACTCGTTGTGTATAGTGTGGTCTTCAAACCACTTATGATGTATCATTTTGTATCGTACTGTAATGTACCGATGTATATGTGTGTGTGTATTTCTGTTTATTATTCTGTGATGTGTTTACATTTAGTTGTCATATTTTGTTCAGATAGATCCATTAGGCACTTGTAGTTTTGTAATAAACACTTACCGAACATGTCGATCCACTTGGGATTGGAAAAAAAATGGAGCACCAAATCGACGTATTTAATGGATGTTTAAGACAAAGCTATGGATGGTCGCTCCGAAACAGCCCTATTCTTCGCATTAGCAGACAATATTATCCAGTAATACTCTTTGTTAATGTGGGTTTCGAGGTGAGGCGTCATAGCTTGGTATTAGAGCTAAGTTCAGAACAAAATATGATAAACACAGAACAGAACATATATTACGGTACGTGGAAGTATAATATAAGTGTTACAAATTCCCCAATCATCGTGTCCTTAACCTATTCGTGTCCTTTGTGATAGATATAAGTTGGAAATATGTCTAGGAATATATTTTATTCCATAGTATTCCATAGTTGAATTATTGATATTTTATCCTAAGAATAATCCTTATCGTGATTATTTATTCTATTTCTCTTCGATACGGGTGCTTCATACACATTCGTATCGAAGGAGCTTGTTGATACCGTTGGATGTTTCTTATCTTCTTATTTCTTTGAGGATTGCAAATCCTAATGAGGGGATCCGCAATACTTGGCATGATGTATGAAATTTTTGAGATTGTTCCTGGTAGTTTTTCTTTCCGTGCGAATTTGCACGCTATTTACTATCTCGAGTTTGGAATGATTTTGGGAAGCTAATCCTATGTTCTGTATGGATCATATATTTTAGGCATCCTAATTCAGCCCCAATTTGTTGCCTCTTATTCTTCGGAATATTGATGATAATTCCAAAGTATCTTTAATCGTTCTTGAGTTTCAAGGTGGTGATGACATATCTCGAATTCATGTTGTTTGTGCTTTTGTAGATATATGTGAGTGTGTTTTGAGCTTGCTACCCAATCGGGCAATCGAGCTTTGTGTTGGCCTCATTTTTGGTTTTAGCCTTTCAGTTATCCTCCTATGAGGATGTCTACTAAGGAAATGAGGTGATTAATTAAATTTAATTGATATTGTCGTTCTTTCTTCTTTCGAGATATCCTCTTAGGATACTCATTTGTTTATATACCTTGTGATATTACTTTACGCGAAATAATGATACGGTGTTAGTGTTATTTCTTCTCATTCGAGAAGATATCTTACCCTTATCCTTATACCTCATTAATCTCTTGTTGATCTATTGAGTGATGTTAGGGTCTTTTCTCAGCTCGATCTTGCACCGATTTTCATCAGCTACGAGTTTCGGAGGATATCGTCCCTCTTATTGCTGTAACGACCCACCTTTTTGGACGGTTTAAATCGACAATAAACCACACATGTCTAGTTAAAACCATTCAAAAGGGAGGATTGTTAATGGGTAAATAAGAAAACAGAGAAAGAAAAAACAAAATAGAATCTCGCAGCGGAATGATAAAATATAATAATTAAATAACAGTTCATGAAGGTGTTTACAAACATTTGATTATATTAATACAATACAGAATCAGAGTTACATAAAATAGAAATAAATACATAAATGCAGCGGATCAACATGATGTGGTGGAATAAATATCATAAATAGGAATAATATACTTTCTCTTCGTCTTCGTCCTCCAGAAAATAGTTTTAATATACTAAAAAGCTCAGACGGACCCGAGTGTAATGAAAAGACAAAACACTCAAGTCAGAACTGAAAGATCCTATCTAAGTCAGATCAAAATAAAAAAATAGAACAATTAGTGCAATAGTTTCATAGATGTTATAGGATTTTCATCCCCTATCAAGTGTACAACATGACTATAATATTTTAAAGGGTTTGAAATAATTTCGAAATATCAATCTCAACCATCTAACTAAAATAAATCCAAAGTTTAACTTAACCTTTACATAAATTAATTCCAATCCATAATCCAATTTCAAGCATATATATATATTTATAAACCAGTATCATAATAATATTTTAAAATTTTCAAATCAATGAAAACCGCCCGGGTCTGTCATTTCAATCCATAACGATTTTCCTCTAATCTATAAGATCGTTCGGGTATGTATCATTTCAACCTGTAGTGAACTTGTAGTACTATAACGATATAAAATACAACATCCATTCATTCAATATCAAAATCAAGCATCTATCACAATCATCATCCAAATTAATCAATAAACATCAATAGATAAATTGAAATCAATAACTGGTATTTAACTGGCAATTTAAATTCGATAATGAATTAAATAACGATTTAATTTAAATAAATTCAAACTAACCGAGATGATGATTTAAAATATACCAAGCATTCATAAATAAATTTCCAATCACATCATAAATCTAATTTAACAAACATAAGAAGTTTTAGAAGTTGTGAGTGGGTCAAAACACTCACCTTTGAATTTAAATTGAATTTAAATCCAATTTAAACCCACCTTCGAAATGATGAATTCAACTATGACTGAATAATTTAAATAATTTATAATTATTATAAATTAATTAAATTAATAAATATTTATGAAATATTAATTATAAAATTTGAATATGATTTGAGAAATAAATAATGTTATATACACTTATAACATTTATAAATTTATCGATTGATATACAATATCGACAAGCGAATAAATTAGATTTACTTGCATAATATTTTGGCTTGGGCTTAAATGGGTTTAAGTCCCATCATTAAGGCTGCAAAATTTCGGTTTTTGAAAGGTCTAAGGGTGGCTAAGACATAAGGAATTGACTTGTAGATAATGGGTTGAGATAAAGTGAGAATGAGTAAAAAGGTTTTCCTCGTCTCTCTAACTTATGATGAAATTGTGTAAAGGAGAGGAGATTAGAAATTCCTCAAGCTAAATAGAAAAAATGGTGGTTCTAACAACCTCTCATTTCCACCATTTTTTCTGTTTAGATTGAGTGTTAGGAAATGAGGAGTAGAATGAATGAAGAGTAGAGAAGTTAGGGCATTTGGTAGACGAGTTGGGTTATCTTGTTGGGTTAGTAGGCTTTGAACTCCAAATATATCGATGTTTATACTCAAACAAGTTGTAAATGTGGTTTTGAACTCAATGGAAGTGGTTTTGAGTCCAAATTCGACCATTTACAAAAAGTCACATTTTAAATTCAACTAACGATGCTAATATTTAAATATATAATCGTAAAATATGCGGGTCGTTACAGTTATCGTCGTCGATTTTATTGTCATCGTCGGTTTTAGAGTCGTCGAGATTCGAGATCGACATGCAAACTTAAGATGAGCATCTCATTCGATTTTATTGTCATTGTTGATTTTACTGTCGCCACATTCGATTTTACAATTTTTCCAGGAAGGAAGATGCGGTTCTGTAAATTAAAGGCTGAAGTGAAAGCCCTAGAGAAGAAGGTGCAGTTTTGTAATTAAGGATTGAAGTGAAAACATGCTAATTAAAATAGATATTGGGCTGGCTTTGAAATGAAACTAAACATCATTTAATTTTACTTAATTAGGACAGAATTTAATGACATAAATTGGGCTAGACTAATTTATTTGATTTAATTTAGTATAATTCTAATTTTAAATTAATTTTTTCAGTTAAGTATAAAAATATTAGGTTGGACTATATCTTATATTTAATTTATTGTTACATTTTCATTAACAAACCATTGAAAACTGAAAGCATGACTGAAAGCGAAACTAAAATCGAAACTTCCGAAAACATCCAATATTAAGAAAATTTCAAATAAACGAAACCGAGACCGAGCTTTCGAACCTTGGTTTGGAGTGATAAGTGTGAAGTGGAATTTAATGAGTTGAAGCAAAAGCTTACCTCTGCTCATGTTCTCACCGTTCCGAACGGGGGTGAAGGATTATCTGTTTGTACTGAAGCTTGTCGAGAAGGTTTGGGTGTTGTCTTGATGTGGGATGGAAAGGTCATTGCTTAAAAAATATGTGTTTAATACATATTGATTTTTAAATATAATATAAAGATTTTTATTTTAATATGTGTGTAAAAAAATTATATTTTTAAAATTATATGGTTTGGAAATTTTAAAATTATAAGTTAAGTTTTGAAAATGTAAGTTATAAGATGTTACTTATAACTTTATTATTTTTAAAATATATAAAATAAACTTTAATATAAAATAAAATTTAATAAAATAAAATTTATTTAGTAAAATATAAAGAAAAATTTAATTTAATTATTATATACAATATGTTTAAATATTTATTTAAAATTTGTATTGATATTTTGAAAATAGATTTTGCAATAACTTTAATAAATAAAAGTTAGAAAGATAAATTAAAATTGATTTGGAATTTAATTTGTTTAAAAATTGAACAAATAAAAATTGACTTGAAACTTGTTGATTTGAGATTTTATTGAATATGAATTTATACTTGATTTTGATTAAATGTGATTAAATGAATATTTTAAAAATTAAATATATTTGAAGTTAGATATTTAATTATTGATTTTAAACCTGTAATTTGCGATTATTTAATGTTTATAAAAGTAATTTTATAAAATGATCATGGTGTGAAATAAGCGTTTAGTTATTAAAGAGACCGGGATTGGATATTGTCACTCTCTGCCAATACCGAAAACCACTTTAACAACTGTGCACATGGCGGTGAATCCAGAAGGAAGTACGATGGTTTGGCGAACGTTTCTATATACAAAATTATAAGTTTCGTACATAGGACAGTTAACCTTTAAATATCCCACATAAGTAGAGCCAAAATATACAAAGAAAGACTGAATAATATTCAAGATCTATTTCTGTACTAGTTCAGGCTTTTAGTAAAAATAAAATAAAAGGTGGAACATTATCTTTCTCTAAACAAAGAGTTACAGCTAAATTCTTAGTCGAATTTCAATCTCAAGTTTCACTTTCCAACCATGACTGGTTTACTGATCCCAATAAGTTATAATTCCTTTTCACGTGTCCAATTGTAAAAATAGAAGTAACTTACAGCATACATGCTTCCAGCTTAGAGTTATTGTGTAGAATATCAAGCATGGTCTTGTAAGTTTTTATGGTATCTTAAACCATGGAGTCACGGGTTCCCTATCTAACCTATCATTTTCTTCCACTCCACTATTAAATGAAGAATTCTAGTTCAAAAGGATACTAATTTTTCTTACGTTGGGACTGGCTTGCGAAGTATCGACCGAAAAAGCAATATGCAGGGGGGATTTGAAGATGAGTGAAAGCGAACATGATCAAATTTAAAATATGGAGGAACATTTTGGGAGAGGAGAAATTTGAGGGGAGGCATTTCTGAGAATTTGGTAATAGCAATTAGAATGGTTTTAGCCTTTTAGGAAAGTTTGAAGGGGGTGCAGAAGCTCATCGAGGAACACTTCTCATTGAGGAACAATTCTTGCCCGCTGTCTGAGTAAAATTAAAATAGGACATTAAAACGCAGAAGGTAGAAATATGCTTCCATCCTTTATTCCAACTGTGTTTTTGCTCTATTGTTTGGATACAATTTTGAGACATCATAATTTTCTCATATCTTGTTCAAATTGCGCAATTCTTTTTTCAGCTAAAGTATAGTTATTGAACTTATGCATGTCAACTTTCAGGTCATTACGATCTTTGTAGCCTATAAAAACATGCTGTCAAACTTTGAATTAGAGCATGTTTTTCTCCAGCCATTTACGGAATAATCTGGCTGTGAGTACAACTTTGTGCTATTATATCTATTCCGTTTGTTATCCGATTGTGATTACAACTTTGTGAGTACAACTGTTGGGTCATATTTCTTATATTGATGTTTTCTTGATTTTCTTGTGACGATTTCTAGAATTTTGATGATTTATAAATGTTTTCACCATAGTCTCCTTTGTTGAGTTATCTACTTAGCCCGAGTGTTATAGTATTCACTATATGGTGGTCACATTCAGAGTTTTAAACTCTTGGTTGAGTTCTATTTATATTGTGATTCATATTGTCATTCTTTGGCCTTTTTGAAATTTGTATACGCCGATGAGATTAGGCGTATATTTGTGAATAATTGATTTGTTGTTGCTTAACTTAGATATTATATACCTAATGAATAAAGCCGATAATATGAGGAATTTTTCGTACTTAGTAGTATTTCTTGATGGGTCTATCTCTTTCGAGGACATATACTTAGAATTACCTCATTGAAGTAGTGACATGCTCTTATCATGATTTCTTCTCATTCAAGAGGATTCTCTACCCTTTACCTAATGATTCATATTATCATTTATTTTACTAAACTGATGTTTTAGCCAAACTGGCCCATGTATTTTATACTCGGGTCAGACCGAGTTGTTTCAGGTTAGATAGATTTTGGACTTAACTTCGCTTTGGTGCTCCCGTGTGGATATCTATTTATCATCTTTTGTTGTTGTTGCCTTTTGTTTGACTTTGATATGTATATTTTTGACTCGTTGTGTATAGTGTGGTCTTCAAACCACTTATGATGTATCATTTTGTATCGTACTGTAATGTACCGGTGTATATTTATGTGTGTGTGTGTATTTCTGTTTATTATTCTGTGATGTATTGTACATTTAGTTGTCATATTTTGTTCTGATAGATCCATTAGGCACCTGTAGTTTTGTATTAAACACTTATTGCATATGTCGATCCACTTGGGATGGACAAAAAAATGGAGCACCAAATCGATGTATTTAATGGTTGTTTAAGACAAAGCTATGGATGATCGCTCCGAAATAGCCATATACTTCGCATTAGCAGACAGTATTATCCAGTAATACTCTTTGTTAATGTGGGTTTCGAGGTGAGGCGTCATAGCTTGGTATTAGAGCTAAGTTCCAAACAAAATATGATAAACACAGAACAAAACATATATTACGGTACGTGGAAGTATAATATAAGTGTTACAAATTCCCCAATCATCGTGTCCTTAACCTATTCGTGTCCTTTGTGATAGATATAAGTTGGAAATATGTTTAGGAATATATTTTATTCTGTAGTATTCCATGATTGAATTATTGATATTTCATCCTAAGAATAATCCTTATCGTGATTATTTATTCTAGTTCTCTACGATACGGGTGCTTGATGCACATTCGTATCGAAAGAGCTTGTTAATACCGTTGGATGTTTCTTATCTTCTTATTTCTTTGAGGATTGCAAATCCTAATAAGGGGATCCACAATACTTGGAATGATGTATGAAAATTTTGAGATTGTTCCTGATAGTTTTTCTTTCCGTGCGAATTTGCACGCTATTTACTGTCTTGAGTTTGGAATGATTTTGGGAAGTCAATCCTATGTTCTGTATGGATCATATATTTTAGGCATCCCAATTCAGCTGTTTTGTTGCCTCTTGTTCTTAGGAATATTGATGATAATTCCAAAGTATCTTTATTCGTTCTAGAGTTTCGAGGTTGTGATGACATATCTCGAATTCCCGTTGTTTGTGCTTTTGTAGATATATGTGAGTCCGTTTTGAGCTTGCTACCCAATCGGGCAATCGAGCTTTGTGTTGGCCTCATTTATGGTTTTAACCTTTCGGTTATCCTCCTATGAGGATGTCTAATGAAATGAGGTAATTAATTAAATTTAATTTATTTTGCCGTTCTTGCTTCTTTCAAGATATCCTCTTAGGATACTCATTTGTTTATATACCTTGTGATATTACTTTACTCGAAATATTGATATGGTGTTAGTGTTATTTCTTCCCGCCCGAGTAGATATCTTATCCTTATCCTTATATCTCATTAATCTCTTGTTGATCTATTTAGTGATGTTAGGGTCTTTTCTCAGCTCGATCTTGCACCGATTTTCATCAACTACGAGTTGCGGAGGACATCGTCCCTCTTACTGCTGTAACGACACACCTTTTTGGACGGTTTAAATCGACAATAAACCACACATGTCTAGTTCAAACCATTCAAAAGGGAGGATTGTCGATGGGATAAATAAGAAAATAGAGAAAAAAAACAAAACAGAATCTTGTAGCGGAACTATAAAATGTAATAATTAAATAACAGTTCATGAAGCTGTTTACAAACATTTAATTATATTAATACAATACAGAATCAGAGTTACATAAAACAGAAATAAATACGTAAATGCAGCGGAACAACATGATGCGGTGGAATAAATATCATAAATAGTAATAATATACTTTCTCTTCGTCTTCGTCCTCTAGAAAATAGTTTTAATATACTGAAAAACTCAGACGGACCCGAGCGTAATGAAAAGTCAAAACAAACACTCGAGCCAGAACTAAAAGATTTTATGTAAGTCAAATCAAAATAAATAAAATAGAACAATTAGCGCAATAGTTTCATAGATGTTATAGGATTTTCATCGCCTATCAAGTGTACAACGTGACTATAATAATTTAAAGGGTGTCAAATAATTTCGAAATATCAATCTCAACCATCTAACTAAAACAAATCCGAAGTTTAACTTAGCCTTTACATAAATTAATTCCAATCCATAATCCAATTTCAAGCATATTTGTGTGTATATATATATATATCATCAGTATCACAATAATATTTTCAAATTTTCAAATCAATGAAAACCGTTCGGGTCTATCATTTCACTCCATAACGATTTTCCTCTAATATATAAGATCGTTTAGGTATGTATCATTTCAACGCATAGTGAACTTGTAGTACTATAACGGTATAAAATACAACATCCATTCATTCAATATCAACAATCGATCATCTATCACAATCATCATCCAGATCAATCAATAAATATCAATAGATAAATTGAAATCAATAGCAGGTATTTAACCGGCAATTTAAATTCGATAATGAATTAAATAATGATTTAATTTAAATAAATTCAAATTAACCTAGATGATGATTTAAAATATACCAAGCATTCATAAATAAATTTCGAATGACATCATAAATCTATTTTAACAAATATAAGAAGTTTTAGAAGTTGTGAGTGTGTTAAAACGCTCACCTTTGAATTTAAATTGAATTTATATCCAAACCCACCGTTGAAATAAAATGTATTTTCTTCCAATTATATACTTGATATAATCTGATTATATTAATTAATTAATTTGATTAAAAGTATATTTAATAGAAAAATCTATAAATCATATACTTTGTGATAGTAGTTACAAAGTGTTGTAACCTTGAATAATTTATCACAACGAAACAAATATGCCAATTTAAATTATCCTAGTCAAGATATATCGATGTATCAGTTGAGACTGGAGTACGTAACGCTCTCCAAATGTTGGGCAGTGTATTACTCATGACCGTGGGAGGCAACTAAGGCTTACGTATTAGTAATTATTGGATTACCATGGAATGACTCACTCGATAGTTTTCTATTGGTTAATATAACTAAGGTCAAACAGAAAATATCGACTCGACTTATTTACATAGTTCTCTCGACTTGAGAATACCGTGGATCTTCAATATGAAAGCTTGGCTATGATTATAGCCAAATCATAGCATGGCGTCCATCGAGTGGCTATAGTTGGGACGAGTGGAAGTATTAAAGTGAAGCACTATTCAACAGAGATTCATCTCCTCAGTTATATGTGGTTAGTGTCACAGTCAACTCAAGTCAACTCAAAGTTAAAGTCTCTAGTTAGAGCATTTCGGTTAATAATAATTGTTATCATTGAACCAAAGACTGTATTTATACTATAAAGTTGAATGTGGATGAGGCTGGAATTTTGACCATTACCAAATTCTATAAGTCCAAAGTGATATCGTTTTAACGAAGAGAATTGGTGTAAACAAATGTCACAACCGGGTAAACCTTATTAAACCAAGATTGGATTTTGCCGAAAATGAGTAAGTGATAAATTTGGCCATAATGTCACATCACCTGCTAAGTGACATGTAAACATTAACATAAGAATAGTTCGATGTTGATCGCTAACCAAATTTACACCCAAGAGTTACATAGTCGAAATGATGATCATTTATGACCGAACAATTTAAATAATTTATAATTATTATAAATTAATTAAATTAATCAATATTTATGAAATATTGATTATAAAATTTGAATATGATTTGAGAAATAAATAATGTTATATATACTTATAACAGTTATAAATATATCGATTGATATACAATGTCGATAAGCGAATAAATTAGATTTACTTGCATAGTATTTGGCTTGGGCTTAGATGGGTTTTAAGGCCCATCATTAAGGCTGCAAAATTTCGGTTTTGGGAAGGTCTAAGGGTGGCTAAAACATAAGGAATTGGCTTGTAGATAATGGGTTGACATAAATTGAGAATGGATAAAAAGGTTTTCCTCGTCTCTCTAACAAAACCCTACATGCATACACATATACATATACATATATATGTGTGTGTGTGTATCTCTAAAATCAATTACTAAGCTTTTTTAGCTTCCATTACCTTCTACATTGCTGGTTAAAACGTAGCTCTCAATCCACTCCAAAATTCTCAAATATATTTCAAATTAAAATGATATTATTCGATAGTTAGAAGTTTGTGATTCCGAACATGCAATCTGACGAATCAAGAACATAAAAGGAAGGAAAGTCATTGCTTCAACATGGATTCAAAGTCATCATTAAATTAGTAATTTGAATTCATATTACAGTAATTAAGTTATATCCATGATCTTATAATAAGCAATTTCATATCCGTTTGAATATACTGCTACTATATGTTTAGTTTGTTAGAACCTCAATTGTTGGATTTTAATGACAACAACAACACAATTATGCCAAAGAATCTCTAAGCTAATTTACAGGTACATGAGCATCAAAAAGAGATAAGCAAATACATTCAAAAAGAAGATACACAATACAAAAAAGGTTGAAAGTATGCATATGGAGATATAAGAAGAAATATACACGATAGAGACAAGATGAAGGTGACAAACTAAGTATTATTAGTCATATATTGTCGTGTCTAGAGTTTACAAATGTTAAAATCTTCTCCAAATGGTATACACACATGTACATTCATATTTTAAATGAAAAATCAAGTTTTCAAAAATTGCATGAAGCGGGACTCGAACCCAGATCTCTAGTTTAGAAGGCAAGTATTCTAACAAAATGAGCTATGATACTTTTTGTTACAGGCTAAATTCAGACGTCTGAAATACTTCATTCAGATGTCTGAATGTTGAAACAAGAATATTGTTCCACAATATTCAGACGTCTGAATAAGGCCAAAAATAGCATATTTCCTTGCTGTTTGCATATTAATCCAATTCAGAAGTCTGAATTTTTTTATTCAGACGTCTGAATATTTCTAACTGCTATTTTCTTGAAAAGACACTTCTCTTCATCAAGAGAAACATTTTAAAAAATCAACAGTTGCATCCGTTCTTTTTAATATAACTTTTCATTTATAGATGCAACTCTTTATATACTATAAATAGATTACAGAATTCAACAAACAATTAACCGAAACTGAATTCACTTTTAGCTTTCTTGAACTCTCATCTATTCTCAAGCTTTCAAATTGCATTCAAATTGCTTAGGTACTTTGATCATTAATCTCTTTATCTTCCACAATTCTCAAAGCACATCATATTTTATATCATAAAGGAGAAGATTATAGAAAGATTGTACTTAATTGACTTATCAGTATTATTTAAGAACACACTACAGTCAGATACATTTGTTATTTGTAAACAAGTCATGTTTAGTTGCTCAGGCAGTTGAAGTCCTATTCGGTTGCTTAGGCAGGTGAAGTCTTGTTCGGTTGCTCAGTGTAAACCTGTTCTTCTGGGTTAAGTGAGGGTTGTTATAGTTGCAATTGCAGAAGGAGTCTGGGACTGGACGTAGAACGAGAAGTTCGAACCAGTATAAAAATTCCTGGTGTGCTTGTTTTATTTTACTTATTCACTTTACTATAGTAACTTAGTTTATTTCCGCACTTGTTTAATATAATTTCATATAACACGATCTGCACTGTAATTTTCATTTGGTATCAGAGCCTGGTATTCTAGAGATTGTAACAACATCCTAGAATAAATGGCTACAAAGAGATCTAGTCAAGACAATAAGAAGAGGAAGAGCAATAAAGAAAAATCAAAGGAGCAAACAAACAAATGCTTCATAGCAAAAGATAATGAGGTTAGTGGTCTAACTTTTGATGATATGATAGAAATAAATTCAGAACTTCTAGACAATTTAAAAAATCTCAAAAGAAAATATAAGAAAGCTTTGGAAAATCAGAAGAAAGCAGAATTCGAAAGAGATATGCTTAAAGATAAGAAGAGAATATTAGAAGAAGAACTTGAGAAAATTCAAGATTCAGACAATTCTCAACTCGCTCTACTAAGTCAAGAAACAGAAACTCAAAATGAAAAGAGTAATGCTCTAGCTTCTAAGAATCATGAGTTAAAAACAAAAATTAAAATTGTTGAGTTAGATAACGCTAGTCTCAAACTAAGCTTGATGACATTACTAAAAAAATTCCAATTTTAATAAAGGGATAGAAAATTTATCCAGGATTATTGAAAATTCTCGACCTGCTTCAAGTAAGAACGGATTAGGTTATGTTAAGAATTCAAAAGCTCACAATAACAAAAGTGGTTTAGGATATAATGAAACTGATCGTAGAAATAGCATTAGATATGATTTCATGTATAGTAAAAATGATAGTGCTAGTACTGAATTTCGAGTAAAGTCTAAATCCAATTTTTATAGAAATTCAATTACTGGTATGACCAATAATCTTTATAATTTCTCTAGAAGTATAAAATCATTGAATGGAAATATGAATAAAAATTATCTAAGTATTTGGGTTCGTATTAATTGGAAAAATAGAGAAAAATACGTTAATGATTATTTTGATATGGTAGTCAATAATGAAAATTATATTTATAAAGGTTCAACCACACCCAAATGGGTATGGTTTCCTAAGACCTAACCGCTCCGTACCCTAACATAGTAAGTAGGTATCAAAATAATAATTATTTATTGTAGGTACTCGGAGAAACAAAAGGAAAAGGATAGTTTTTGAAATTTTAAAGAATGTTCCATACGTTTAATAGAATTACGTGCTCACAATGAAATATGGACTTCAGCAAATATGGTAAAATCTATTTTGTTTTTCCTTCATAATCAGTAATGAGTTTATCTCTTTTTTTTACAAAATATTTTATATAATTTATTATATTCCCTTATTATTATTTTGATAATGTCAAAGGGAGAGAAGTTCATATGCATATCAATTGAGGGGGATATTAAACTTAGGGGGAGATGTTATACTTAGGGGAAGCATTAAACATATTAATATTATTTTTTATAGAATGAATATTTTTTAAAATTGAATAGTTGTCATCATCAAAAAGGAGAAGAATGTTAGAACCTCAATTGTTGGATTTTAATGACAACAACTATACAATTATGCCAAAAAATCTCTAAGCAAATTTGCAGGTACATGAGCATCAAAAAGAGATAAGCAAATACATTCATAATGAAGATACACAATACAAAAAAGGATGAAAGTGTACTTATGGAGATACAAGAAGAAATATACACGATAGAGACAGGACGAAGGTGACAAACAAAGTATTATTAGTCATATAGCGTCGCGTCTAGAGTTTACCAATGTTAAAATCTTCTCCAAATGGTATACACACATATACATTCATATTTTAAATGAAAAATCAAGTTTTCAAAAATTGCATGAAGCGGGACTCGAACCCGGGTCTCTAGTTTAAAAGGCAAGTGCTCTAACCAAATGAGTTATGATACTTTTTGTTACAAGATAAACTCGGACGTCTAAAATACTTCATTCAGACATCTGATTGCTGAAACAAGAATATTGTTCCAAATATTCAGACGTATGAATGAAAATATTCAGATGTCTGAATAAGGCCAAAAATAGCATATTTCCTTGCTGTTTGCGCACCGATCCAATTCAGAAGACTGGATTTTTTTTATTTAGATGTCTGAATATTTCTAACTGCTATTTTCTTGAAAAGACACTTCTCTTCACCAAGAGAAACATTTTAAAAAATCAACAGTTGCATCCGTTCTTTTTAATATAACTTTTCATTTATAGATGCAACTCTTTATATGCTATAAATAGATTACAGAATTCAACAAACAATTATCCGAAACTGAATTTACTTTTAGCATTCTCGAACTCTCATCTATTCTCAAGCTTTCAAATTGCATTCAAATTGCTTAGATACTTTGATCATTAATCTCTTTATCATCCACAATTCTCAAAGCACATCACACTATATATCATAAAGGAGAAGATTATAGGAAGATTGTACTTAATTGACTTATAGTGTTATTTAAGAACACACTACAGCCAGATACATTTGTAATTTGTAAAGAAGTCCTGTTTAGTTGCTCAGGCAGTTAAAGTCCTAATCGGTTGCTTAGGCGGGTGAAGTCTTCTTCGGTTGCTCAGGTAGTGCAAACATGTTCCTCCGGGTTAAGTGAGGGTTGTTGTAGTTGAAATTCCAGAAGCAGTATGGGACTGGACGTAGAACGGAAAGTTCGAACCAGTATAAAAATTCCTGGTGTGCTTGTTTTATTTTACTTATTCACTTTACTATAGTAACTTAGTTTATTTCCGCAATTGTTTAATATATGTTCATATAGCACGATCCGCACTGTAATTTTCATAGTTAAGTGAGATTTTGTAAGTAGATGTGGTTCTCACAAACCAGTTCGGTTATGTGCATAATTTGTTTATTATACTATTTGATTTTTGTATGAACAAATGTTGTTTACTGTACAAAATAAATTTGTGTCAATAATAATTGTTTTATATATATATTTATTAATAAATTCATATGTATATATATTAGTATATATTTCTCTCTCATAATAGCATATATGCATATATAAGATATATATATATATATACATATTTCACAAAATTTAGTACACTTATTTATATATAATATGAATTTAAAATTTTGAAAATTAATTATCATACATATATTCATATTTTTAAATTGATATTTATTGAATTTTTGAATTGTTTATTATATATAAAATAAATATTACATTAAAAATTCATTTTTTTTTAAAATATTATATCATTTCAGAAACATATAGAAAAAATTTAGGAATTTTTCAGTAAAGTTTATTATATTTGATAATTAATATTATTTCCAAAAAAACTGTTTATGATTTATTAAAAATAATAATTTAATTGAAAATTTCTTTAAAAATTATCGTAACCTTTCATTCATGATCCAAGAATTTCTGAAATTTTAAAATTTGAATTTTTAATAATATATTATTTTATATTAAATAATTATTGTCGAAATCAATGTATTTTTTTAAAATAATATTTCAACTTTGAAAAGTCTCCAGATTTTTCCTAAGCTTTATTTTATGATCCTAGATTTTCAAAAACTGTAAAATTTAAATTTTCATCAATAGATTATTTTATGTTAATTAATTATGGATGAAAAAAATTATTTATCCATAATATATACAAATTAAAATACTAAAATTCTTATGTTTCAAAAACTAAGTTAATTTTGAATTATAAATAATTTTTAATAGTTGTTCTCTCTCTTTCTATGTATTTATTTATCTATAAATAAATGTTTTATGTTCATATATTATATATAATATACTTATACATACATGTATGTGTGTTTATTTTATAACACATATACATAAACATATTTGGACAACATACATGATATACAAAATGAGCTAATATGTCTATTGCGATGTAAATCACAACATCTACATATGCGCATATTATACCTTTCACGGATTATTATGTTACATATGCATTAACACATATATGTAAATGATGCATTTATGTATAAACTAAATCAAATAAAATTAATTTCATATCTTAATATATTTGAATTTACATGAAATAAATGATTTTATTTAAATGAAATTTGGAAATGTTCTAATTCAGTTAGACTTCATAAGCCCAATAAAAGATTTAATAGGATAAAAAATTGAAATTCACTCATAACTTCCGCTACGGGCTAGTCCAGTTCCAACAATGGTATCAAAGACTAATAGACTATGCGGTCTAAATTAGTCATATTAGGGAGAACTAATTAAGCTTGCCCACTTAGTACAGCGTCTAGAAATGTAATGCCTAGGATTGGAATTTGGTAATCAAGTACCATGTCATATCTGGTTACGGGCCTGGACCGAAAGGTGAAGTGAGCCCAAAGGTTGCTTTTAATACAAAAGGACCAACTTAATTTGCGTCTTGGGCTTATTTTCAAAACCGTTTTGAAAATTAATGTTAACGATTTTAACTTTAGTAATTAAATTTAAAATAAAACATATTTATTACAAAAATTATAATAATACATAAGTTTTCAAAATGTTTGAAAGGATAATGATATTTTCAAAATGTTTGAAAGTATTTATATAATAATTTTCAAAATTTAAATTTATTAATAAAATTTATTAATTAAATATGTTAATTAATTAATGCATACATGCATGTATTACATATGTTGATATATGTTATGTTATTTTAAAATATTTAAGATAACATAAGTATACGGGTATGTATACAAGATAAATTTTGAAGTTAACAAATTCTAATAACAATTGTTTAATTGAATAAATTAATTAAAGGTTAATTAATTAAATAAAATACAAATATATATGATATATGTGTTGTAGCATCCTGCCTTTTCGAACAATTTAAGTCGACAATAAGCCACACATGTCAAACTCAAATCATTCAAAACGACGGGTTGTTATTAAAATTTTCGGGGTAAAATAAAATCATATCACAAAATTCACAGATCACAGACACAGAGAATTAAATATTCAGCAAATAAATAAGCTAGAATAACCAGAGTTTCAAATCGGGTGCAGAACAGAGTTTTAAACAAGTACAACAGATATCCAGGTACATAAAGATCTCTAATACAAAACCAGATGATATAGGTTCAGAACGAAACAGAAACTAAGAAAAAGAACTTCAGGTAGAGCTCCATCACCTTGTCTTCAAGAATAATTCCTCCAAGCTGTAAACTCAGGCTGACCCGAGTGAAAATAAAACAAACACCCGAGTCAGGACCAACATTCTCATCTAACTGAATAACTCGAGTGAAACATCTACTGAAATGTACAAATAACTTAAAGAATGTTGGGATCGTCACCCTTTAAGGATCCGTTAAACCAGTAACATACGCTATATACCATAATGTCTAATCAGTAAAGTATAATCATATAGAAAATAGCGTTAAGGGGATGGTGAACCTTAACGCGGTCGGATTTTTAAAAATCAAAATCGTAATGGGCTCGCTATAAGGAGATGACACGGCACGCGAGGCAATGCCAGGTTGGATACACCGTTTGCACTCCCAGACCGGTGGTGACGGCAAGCCAGCAGCTTCCGCCCACCTCGAACAATACCCCAATCAAAAGTGGCGCCACCAAATCGATTCACACTAGTAATAGAATGGTTTCCGAAGAAGCATGCTCGATAAAAGGGTGCGACCCTTTGTGTAGCCCGGTATAGCTCCTGTTTTAGTCATTTACGCCAACTCATGGGAGTTGGGTCCACGTAATATACCACGAGAACGTCGCCACCATTCTACTTCATTCTGGAATCTCTACCGCGTACACAGTTGTTAAAGTGGTTTTCGGTATTGGCCGGCAATAAGACAATATCCGATCCCGGTCTCTTTAACAACCAATCGTTATATTTTTCACACCGTGGTTGGTTTTATAAAAATCGTTTTACAATTTCAATCATTTACAAATATATATATATATATATATATATATATATATATAACTCCGATTCCTCGGGTTTGAATTGTACGGTTATGGTTTATCAAATTTCCATTTTTAAATCTTCCAAAATTTTCATGTATCTATATATATATAAATTTTAAGAAAATAATTATTTAAAACATTTTAGAGTAAAAGCTTTTGAAAAATAAAATATAATTTATAAAATAATGATTAAGTAGGTTTCAAAATTTGTCACTTATAAAGTTTAAAACTTACCATTATATTAAGTCCCAACAATATTTAGAAGTTTCGGTTTCAAATACTTATCGACCATATGAAATTCCAATATCAAATTTTTCTCAACCACGGTGTCCGTATATAAGTTTCTAACCTATAGTCAAGTGATACGGATGTGTATCATTTCAATCCGCGAAAATTTTTACTTACGGGTATATCATTTCAACCCGCGAATCCCAACAAGGTTTGAACCATTCGGGCTTATCCTTTCGACCCGAAGGAGATTTCTAACTAACAAGGACTTTGAATATTCGGAAATTAAACATATCATAGAATAAATCAGAAGCTATCAACTAACAGTACATGAAGTAATACTACATGAATGATACTACATGAAATGATTTTACATGGCATGGCATAAATTATTTAATGACAATGATGCATTTAACATTCAATTCTACATGCATGCTTACAATACGGAAACAATTCAGTCATTATTTTATCAAAATAAATCCACTTATAAATCGAATGACAGTCGTGAGTGATTACTCACCTTTGTCGGACAGAGATGTTTGATAGCAGAAGTGGTGGAGAGCACATACCAGACGGTGCACAAAACTACTACGTTATTGGGTTCCGACTGCGACAACATAAATAAAATCATAAGCTAATTTTTACGTCGCTATGTATTTCCGTTATAAATAAATTTTAAATATTTGTTTGTCATTACAATGTCAGCTTACGTATATACGGACTACGTGTATGCAATTTAAATATTCCAGGTTTACAGTTATCTCTTTCTTTCTTTTTCCTCTTTTTTTTCTTCTATTTTTTTTTAAAAAAAAATATAAACACGGTACCAAATAACTTTGTATGACACCCGAAAACTTGTTAACTCTACCCATAGCAAAGTAAAATTCACAAACCAGGCCTATGTGAGTCTTTAACCCAACACCAGAATAGATTAAACAACAAAGTGAAATTTTTATACAAAGTGAACTTGTATACACGCCGGGAAAATTTGAGCTCAACACAAAAGTGAAAATGATTATAAGGATTCGTAACTTGGAAGAACAGGAAGAAAACATAAAACTTACTGTATCAACTAATTTCCCATTTCATATTCATTTGTATCCTATATACAACAGGCGTGTAACATACAAGTATGCAAAGCCAAGCTATCATCTTCAACCTTTTTTTTTATAAGCGTACGTTACTAGGTAGGAGGCAAGACAAAAGAGAAATAAACTCACTGTATCAAAATTTTACACTTCATACTCACTGTATCCAAACCAACACACCCTTTTACATCCAGTTGAACTTGCAAATATACATATGCCACGTTCGTTATCATGCAGGGCCAAGCTCTCGTATCACTTTTGTTTTTTTTTTGTTTGCAAACCTGATAGCATATAAACGAAAATAACAAATAAAAAAAACGAAGAAGAAGCTCACCGTACGGCTGAGGGGGTATTGGTTGAGGTAGCGGCGGTGCAAGCGGCGTCAGGGAAGCTGGTCGGCGGCGGGGCTGCCGTGGCGGCGTCGGAAGTATGGGTGGCCGAGTGTTGGCTGTTGAGGGGAGGACGTGGCTGTGGGAGAGGGGGTGTTGCGGTGGGTTGGAAATTTTGGGTGTGGCGGCGGGAGCACGGCGGCGGCTGACACAGAGGGAGGGGCGCGTGGGGTGTGCGGCGGCTTGGATGCAGGGGCGAAGGCGATTTTTGTTTAGAGAGAAAAAAAAGGACAAGAAGAAGAATCGGCTGTTGCTCTCTGAAGGGGTGAGGGAAGTGATGAAGCCTCATATATTTATATTAGTATGATTTACGTGAATGGTTCCAGTAAGGAAATTAAAAGTTTGAGGTAACCGATTGAATTTTTTTAACGTACCATAAAATTTTTTGTGACGTACCATAAATTTTGTAACGTACTTATTAATTTCTAGATTACAACTGTTCAACCCGCTCAGAAAATTTAAAAATTTGAATTCTAATCCATTAATTTCAGTTTATAACGGCAACTAATAAATTTATATACGGACCCAATATACACACAAAACAGCGCGTAACTTCCACCTCGGACCTCCAAATTCAGCAAATAAGGTATCGATGTGCTCGTCTTGTCAGCACGAGTTTAATGGTAAAAAGAAAAGTCATATTTGTTCTTTCAATCAAATATTCATTCTACGAAATTTGCGGTCGGCGATACTGCTAATTTGATCGCAAAATTATATTTTTTTTTAAATTCCTCTTAAATATTTCAATGAGAAGAAAAAAAATATAATGACATTCCAAAATTCCAAAATTTAAGCAATTAAATTGTCAAAATCCGCACCCGCTAATCTAATAGGTTATTTTATTTAAAATCTCTTTTATCCCAAACGAACCTAAATATTCACCACAAATCCTTACGTAATTTTTTTTTTAAATTTCAAATTTGTCGCCAATTTTCGTCGGAATCCAATTTATTTGCAGTCAATTTTCTCGGGTCGTTACACTCTCCCCCACTCAAAACTTTTCGTCCACGAAAAGAACGAAACCAAATGGGAAGTGTATCAAAGGAAGAATCGGATAAAAATAGAGAAGATTAGAATAACGTACCTATTCAAATAGTTCGGGTTTTGAAGCATGGATATTGTCCTCGGTTTCCCAAGTGCAGTCACGATCATCGTCGCTCCATTGGATTTTAACAAGATTAACAGACTTTCTCCTGAGTTGCTTCGTATCCCTGTCAACAATACGAAGTGGCTTCCTCTCTACGGTTAGATTGGGTTCAACATCGAGATTCTCTAGCAAGGTAGGTTGGACATGAAGCGATGGGTCATGAAGATATCTGCGGAGATGAGATACGTGAAACACGTTGTGAACCTTAGCGAGTTTCTCTGGTAAATCCAAATGGTAGGCTAAAGAACCAACTCTTTCAATGATACAGAAAGGGCCTATAAACCTGGGAGCTAGCTTCCCTTTCCGACCGAATCGGATGACGCTCCTAAGCGGTGAAATTTTGAGAAACACCTGATCTCCTACGGCAAACTCCAACTTCCTTCTTCTCCTATACGCGTATTTCTTCTACCTATCTTGGGCAATTCTCATTTTCGTTCGAATATCATCGACCCTTTTGGAAGCTTCATGGATCAAATCGGGCCCAAGAACCAATCGATCTCCCGATCCAATCCAACATGATGGGGATTTGCACGGTCGTCCGTATAGAGCGGCAAAAGGGGATGTTTTGATGCTAGCCTATATTCAAGGATAGAAAATTACCGAATTATATTTTCAAATAAACTGAAATTCGAATTAGATCATACTTGATAACTATTATTGTAAGTGAACTCAACGAGATGGAGATGGTCTTCCCAAGAACCACCATAGTCAAGAATGCAGGCACGAAGAAGGTCTTCTAGAATCTGATTCACCCTCTCTGTTTGCCCATCGGTCTGAGGGTGATAGGTTGTGCTCAGATTTAGTCGTGTTCCTAGAGCTTCTTGGAATGCCTTCCCAAATTTGCTAGTAAAGATTGGATCTCGATCACACACAATACTGACTGGAACTCCATGTAGTCTGACGATTTCCCTCATATAAATCTCGGCTAGGCTCGAAGCGGTACGATTCGACTTGACCGGAATGAAGTGAGCAGATTTAGTCAATTGATCCACTATAACCCAAATGCTCTCATTTCCCTTTCTCGTCCGAGGTAGTCCATCGATAAAGTCCATCGAAACTTGCTCCCATTTCCAGTTGGGTATCTCAAGAGGTTGCAATAATCCAGCGGTTTTCTGATGATCAGCCTTAACCTGTTGAAACGTGGCGCATCTACTAATGAAAGAACAAATATCATGCTTCATACCATTCGACCAGTATAGCCTCTTCATATTGTGGTACATCTTCGAAATTCCAGGATGGATGGAGAGTCTCGATTGATGGTTCTCCGTGAGTACCTCTTGTCTTAAATTGTCGACATCTGGAACACAAATCCTATTTTTAATTCTTAAAATACTATATTTGTCGATTTGTGCATCCATTTCGCTTTGATTATCACTCTTCCTCTTTCGAACATTCGCCTTCATTTTTACCAACATCGGGTCTTCGTTCTGCTTAGCCGCTATGCGATCCATAAGAGATGGAGTAACCATAATCACACAAAGTATCGACTTCTTCCTACTCAGAGCGTCGGCAACAACATTTGCTTTCCCGGGAGTATAGTTGATGTCTAGGTCATAGGCTGCTAAGAATTCGAGCCATCTCACTTGTCTCTGATTCAAATCTTTCTGGTTAAAAATATGCTTCAGCGATTTATGGTCCGTAAAGAGTTCGAACCTAGTTCCCAAAAGATGATGTCTCCACAAATTCAAGGCAAATACTATCGCCAGTAATTCCAAATCATGGGCGACATAATTCACTTCGTGGGTCTTCAACTGTCGGCTAGCATAGGCGATCACCCTTCCCTCCTACATCAACACAGCTCCCAATCCTTCTCGGCTAGCATCAGTAAATACCGTAAATCCCTCACTCCCATTTGGGACGGTAAGAACTGGGGCAGATGTTAACTTGTCCTTTAATTCCTTGAATGCGGCCTTACACTTATCACTCCAGACAAATCTAACATTCTTACGAGTCAGAGCCGTAAGCGGAGCATCAATCTTAGCGAAATTCTCTATGAATCTCCGATAGTAACCAACTAAGCCTAAGAAACTTCGAATGTCGGTAGGAGTCTTAGGGTCCTTCCAATCATTGATAGCGGTAACCTTAAGCGGATCAACGGAAACTCCATTTTCTGAAACATTGTGTCCAAGAAATCGGACTTCGTCCCTCCAAAAATGGCACTTAGCGAATTTAGCCTTCAGTTGATGTTTCCTAAGTGTTTCAAGGACATAAGTTAAGTGTGTCTCATGTTCCTGTTCGGATTTTGAGAAGACGAGAATATCGTCCACGAAAACCAGCACAAATTTATTTAGGACATCTCGGAAGACACGATTCATGAGATCAACGAAGTAAGCGGGTGCATTTGTTAGTCGAAAAGGCATGACCAACCATTCATAAAATCCATTCTCTGCCCGGAAAGCTGTCTTGGGAATGCTCTCTTCAGCTATGCGGAGTTGGTGAAAACCGGTAGCAAGACCAAGTTGGGAGAATACTTTAGCTCCATAGAGTTGATCGAACATATCATTAATGCGTGGCATAGGGTATCTGTTTTTGAGAGTAAGCTTGTTCAGTTCCCTATAATCTACACACATCCTCAAGGAACCATCAGACTTAGTGACAAATACTACTGCTGCTCCCCATTCAGAATAGCTTGGCCTGATCAAGCCCTTTGAAAATAAGTCTTCGATTTGGCATTTTAACTCGGCCCTTTCTTTCGGGGCCATCCTTCGTGGAGGAAGGACTACAGGTCGGGCTCCATAAATTAGGTCGATACGGAACTCTATTTCCCGTGGAGGAGAAAGAGAAGTAACTTCGCCAAATACATCGGGAAAATTCTTAACAACAGGAGTGGAATTAAGTTCATTAGGATGAGCATCAAGCGAAAAGATGAAACTGCCTACAAAATCTTGAGGCATTTGACCTTCAATTATTAAGGGATCACCCTCCTCATCAACTAAGGAAACGATCCGCTCCTTACAAGAGATATGTGCACCGTATTTACTCAGCCAGTCGCCTCCGAGTAAAATGTCGAATGCATCGAACCCAAGGACATAAAAATCACCAATGAAGAGATGTAAGCCATATATGAGTTTTACTCCTTTACAAACCATTTTAAGATTGGCGGGACCGCCAATGGGATTTGATACGCAACGTGACTCAGATGAATATTCGGGTTTTAATAGGTGCTTTAGTTTATCGCATAAATTAGTGGAAATGAAGCTATGGGAAGCTCCGGTATCAAATAAAACACGAACAGGATGAGAATAAAGAGTGAAGGTGCAACGGAGTGTACCTTGAGCATCCTCAGTTGTCGGGTCGGAAGAAGTCATAGCGAAAACTCCAGAAGTCTTTCCTTTTTGCTGAGTGGGACAATTGTTTTTGAAGTGACCTGGTTGCAAGCAAATGTGGCAAAGGTTGTTTCTGGTTGCTTGGGGTGGAGGAGGAATAGCGGCTCCGATCGGAAAAGGATAACTACTTGAGTAATGGCCCTTTTTGTTACATTTGAAGCATGTGATGTGGGAGATGTCAATAGCTTGCTTCTGGGGAGTAAAACCAATGCCTTGAGAAAGTTGCCACTTCTTCTTCTGTTGCTGGAACTTAGCCTTCTTCTTCATTGGACTAGCAGTGGTTTTAAGCGAACTCTGAGTAGAGGCAGCTTGCTTACCCTTACAAGTTGGGTTCTCAATTCGGGTGACCATGTCTACCAAGCTAGTGAAAGTCCCATGCACATTCTGTATCAATCGGTCATAGTACTCAGGATGTGACGCCCCACCTCTATACCCACGCTAGCCAAGAACATTACGGTGAATGCTGTCGACTAGCATGGAGAATAAGGCTGTTGAGGAGCGACCATCCGTGTAATTTCTTTTCGCGAGCACCGATATGTCAGATAATATAACATGCATTCTATTTCAAAAGGCAATCCGACATACCAACACAAACTCAAAGCTAATACACGGTGGCTATATAAATCTTTCGGGAACAAATATAGAAATAAACATAACACAAATCAGTCACAGACAATTCATATCACAAAGGCGGAATAAGATATGAATATTACACTAGGAAGTGTACATCAGAGTAGTGGTCTAAAAAGATCCACAATATCACAAAAGAATA
The DNA here is from genome assembly GCA_030765085.1 of Allium cepa. Classification (NCBI taxonomy): domain Eukaryota; kingdom Viridiplantae; phylum Streptophyta; class Magnoliopsida; order Asparagales; family Amaryllidaceae; genus Allium; species Allium cepa. Next base: position 162,938,056 of record CM060945.1, on the reverse strand, counting down.
GTTACACGAACTACACAAAAGAATAAGTATACATTAAGGAGTCTATATCTCAAATGTATACAACAAAATAACTACTAATCTAAGTAGTTAACCCAAAAGTCAAGGAGTTAATCCCGGATGAGAAGTCAAGCAGAAGCACCTGTAACATCTCGGTCTGACCCGAGTATTATTTAATAAGAAAATAATAAACGGATCAGTCTAACTATAAATATCAGATGAAACGATATAGAATAAGAGATGTGACTAAACACATAATAATCACAATGCCAAGCTGTGATATATATATAAATATATACTTAGTTGATAATCATCAAGAGATTAATCAATGTCACCAGATCTACACAAGAATCAAAGAAACGTCATACTTCTTATTTCGTTCACCATACTATAAATATTGACGATAATATAAATGTCAATCACAAAAGTCAATGACGCACAAATTCCAGAAGACTACACAAGAAATCCAGAAATCACTAAAGTCAATGACACACAAATTCACCAATGCACAAATATTGATAAAACTTATCAATGGAAATCACGAAAATTGGTGAAACACAAATTCTAGGAATCTACACAAGAAATCCAGAAATCACAAAGGGGGGAAGGCCTATCACATGAACGGAAGCATGAAAACTCACCAACAGCTGTAACACATGAACGAGAAGCTATCTCATGGTAGCTAACCATAAATTTGACACACGAATGGTCCGAAGACCTGACACACGAATGGCCCGAAGACCGTGGGTTGCTACCCCATAAATTTGACACATGAACGGGGTTTAGTCTCCCACGCAGACAAAGAGACATCGCACATTGCTAGTCTAAATCACAAAAATGATCGTCATGGTCATCGAGAAGTGTCAATTACACTAAGCTAGTAAATATATGAGTTTAGCTTCATGTCCCATAACCACTTGCTTAACTTAAATATTTACGAACAAACTGTAAATCTCCACTAGAAAATTATCACAAGAGGTTCAATCGAACAAGTCCAAGAATTAACCGACAAAGTAAACGCAAGCGTTTCATACCACTTGTTTTACTAAGCCGTTTAATTAGATTTCTCATACGAGTGAGGTAAAGGTTTGTATATACTAATAGATTGGAAAACGGTTTTATAAACGAATTTGGTGTTAAAATAGTATTGAAATCGTTTGAGGAAAGAGTTTTGATATTTACTACTAGTATAGAAAACCTTTATATTTTTAAAGTGACAGATCACGAAGAAGATTGTAAGAACAATCAATCACAAAAATTCACATACGAAGACGTGAATAAAATCCAACGAAATCGATAAAGGATCCATCGAAATGGATATTCAAAAATCCCTAAAAAGAGTCATCAAAGTCATAATAGATGATAACAACAAATAGGATTATCACAAATCGATTTAAATTGGAATTTCAATCCAAAAAGGCAAATTGGACTCAAACAGCAGGTTCAGTCGACTGAGCAGAGATTTTCAGTCGACTGACCCTGTACATGGAAATTTTTCAGGTTCAGGAAACTTTCTGTTTCCAGTTTCAGTCGACTGTGCAGAGTTTTTCAGTCGACTGAATCATGCCTGGAAACTCTTGGGTTTCAGGTTCAGTCGACTGAACAGAGTTTTTCAATCGACTGAATCATGCCTGGGCTGTTTTTCAGCCTTATTCAAATGAAGAGCAAACTCTTCCAAAATGCAATCGGACGAACATTGGCTCTAAGGGTTTATGCCAATCGGCAACCCGGCCCTATATGCTCCTCGATGCATCACTAAAAGCATGTTCAAACATCCATAAAAGGATTTTACACAAATTTGGTTTAAAAACCCAAAAATTGGAATATTCACAAAACCAATCCAAATCAAGAGCAAATACACATGAAGAAGTGTTAGGAATTCATACCCAACAACCAAAGATAATTATAGTCATAGATGTGAGATAAAAATCTCACCTTTGAACTAAATTTATGAAGATGAAGCTTGAAAGCAATGGCAAGAACAAGCACTCTTCAATCTCAACACTAGAAGCTTGAATCTAAGCTAAAAAGAAGAACATTTCCTAAGTTAGGTTTAGGAAATTTCTGAAATTCAAAGAGAGAATGAGTTGGAGAAGAAGAAGAGGAAGCTTACCAATGGGTTCTCATGAACTTTGGAGCAAGGAGATGGATTTGCAAAGCAAGCTAGGGCTTAGGAATTTCTATCTCCCATTCTCTTCCTCCATTTTTGCTTGAGCTTGAGTGTTAGGAAAATAGAAGAGAAGTGAATGAAGAGGAGAGTGTTGGAACTGAGTTAAGTGGCTAATTGGCTCAGTCCAACCAAAGCCCTAAGCGGGAAAAAGTAGCAAAAATCAACTTTCTCCAAACATATCGAAGCTTATACTCAAAAAGGTCGCAAACGGCATTTTAAACTCAATGGGAGTGGTCTCGAGTCCTAATTCTACCGTACGCAAAAAGTAGCTTTTCGGAATAAAATCCGACTAACGATAAAATATTTAAATAAAATATTTAAATATAAAATCGATAAATATGTGGGTTGTTACACAGGACGTGCACCATTGACAAACTTCTCATTCTTCTTATGCGGGGTGTCTATCAAACTGGGGCCATACTTAGACAACTCATTAAATTTCCTTTCGTATTCTGCGAAAGTCATGTTGCCTTGTTCCAGGTCCATGAAAGCTCAATATAGACTCGATTTTCCCGCCTCTGGCACCCATTTGGTGATAAAGGCGTCCCTAAAGCAAACTCAGGATTTAAGCTAGATTCAAGATAGATGTGAAAAAAAAATGGAAAAGGATAAAGATCAGAATTTATATATCACCTAAACTGCTCCCAAGTGATATCAGCCTCTACAACCTGGGCAGTAACGGATCTCCACCAATCTCGAACAGCTTCTTGCAACTGCCAAGCCACTAATTGACGCTTCTGGGCATCATTAATCTCGAGCCCGGTAAATATCATTTCTACATTTTCCAACCATTGTTGGGCCTCGATAATACCCTCAGAACCTGTGAACTTGGTTCCTCCTAGCTGGGTATACTCCTTGCACAAAGTGGTAAATTTGACTGGGGCAACTACTGGGACCGGTACAACTGCAGGAACAGGTTGAGCGTTTTCTCTTCCCCTAGTGCCTCTTCTGTTAGCCATCTGGGGAGTTCAAGAATAGGGTTTAGAACAAAGATGAAGATGATATCAAAGATTTTTGAATTTTTTTTTAGCAAGTAAGATGAATTGTGAGCGAAAGAAACTTTTGTGATGTGATTTTACTCATTCTAGGGTATTGCTACCCTATCTCTAATGAGCTTTTTACCCCATAAACCATCAGCTCTGATACCACATGTAGCATCCTGCCTTTTCGAACAATTTAAGTCGACAATAAGCCACACATGTCAAACTCAAATCATTTAAAACGACGGGTTGTTATTAAAATTTTCGGGGTAAAATAAAATCATATCACAAAATTCACAGATCACAGACATAGAGAATTAAATATTCAGCAAATAAATAAGCTAGAATAACCAGAGTTTCAAATCGGGTGCAGAACAGAGTTTTAAACAAGTACAACAGATATCCAGGTACATAAAGATCTCTAATACAAAACCAGATGATATAGGTTCAGAACGAAACAGAAACTAAGAAAAAGAACTTCAGGTAGAGCTCCATCACCTTGTCTTCAAGAATAATTCCTCCAAGCTGTAAACTTAGGCTGACCCGAGTGAAAATAAAACAAACAACCAAGTCAGGACTAACAGTCTCGTCTAACTGAATAACTCGAGTGAAACATCTACTGAAATGTACAAATAACTTAAATAATGTTGGGATCGTCACCCTTTAAGGATCCGTTAAACCAGTAACATATGCTATATAACATAATGTCTAATCAGTAAAGTATAATCATATAGAAAATAGCGTTAAGGGAATGGTGAACCTTAATACGGTCGGATCTTTAAAAATCAAAATCGTAATGGGCTCGCTATAAGGAGATGACATGGCACGCGAGGCAATGCCAGGGTGGATACACCGTTTGCATTCCCGGACCGGTGGTGACGGCAAGCCAGCAGCTTCCGCCCACCTCGAACAATACCCCAATCAAAAGTGGCGCCACCAAATCGAATCACATAAGTAATAGAATGGTTTCCGAAGAAGCATGCTTGATAAAAGGCTGTGACCCTTTGTGTAGCCCGGTATAGCTCCTGTTTTAGTCATTTATGCCAACTTATGGGAGTTGGTTCCACGTAATATACCACGAGAACGTTGCCACCATCCTACTTCATTCTGGAATCTCCACCGCGTACACAGTTGTTAAAGTGGTTTTCGGTATTGGTCGGCAATAAGACAATATCCGATCCCGGTCCCTTTAACAACCAATCATTATATTTTTCACACCGTGGTTGGTTTTATAAAAATCGATTTACAATTTCAATCATTTACAAATATATATATATAACTCCGATTCCTCGGGTTTGAATTGTACGGTTATGGTTTATCAAATTTCCATTTTTAAATCTTCCAAAATTTTCATGTATCTATATATATATAAAGTTTAAGAAAATAAATATTTAAAACATTTTAGAGTAAAAGCTTTTGAAAAATAAAATATAATTTATAAAATAATGATTAAGTTGGTTTCAAAATTTGTCACTTATAAAGTTTAAAACTTACCATCATATTAAGTCCCAACAATATTTAGAAGCTTCGGTTTCAAATACTTATCGACCACATAAAATTCCAAAATCAAATTTTTCTCAACCACAGTGTCCGTATATAAGTTTCTAACCTATAGTCAAGTGATACGGATGTGTATCATTTCAATCCGCGAAATTTTTTACTTACGGGTATATCATTTCAACCCGCGAATCCCAACAAGGTTTGAATCATTCGAGTTTATCCTTTCAACCCGAAGGAGATTTCTAACTAACAAGGACTTTGAATATTCGGAAATTAAACATATCATAGAATAAATCAGATGCTATCAACTAACAGTACATGAAGTAATACTACATGAATGATACTACATGAAATGATTCTACATGGCATGGCATAAATTATTTAATGACAATGATGCATTTAACATTCAATTCTACATGCATGCTTACAATAACGGAAACAGTTCAGTCATTATTTTATCAAAACAAATCCACTTATAAATCGAATGACAGTCGTGAGTGATTACTCACCTTTGTCGGACAGAGATGTTTGATAGCAGAAGTGGTGGAGAGCACAGACCAGACGGTGCACAAAACTACTACGTTATTGGGTTCCGACTGCGACAACATAAATAAAATCATAAGCTAATTTTTACGTCGCTATGTATGTCCGTTAGAAATAAATTTTAAATATTTGTTTGTCATTACAATGTCAGCTTACGTATATACGGACTACGTGTATACAATTTAAATATTCCAGGTTTACGGTTATCTCTTTCTTTCTTTTTCCTCTTTTTTTTCTTCTATTTTTTTTTAAAAAAAAATATAAACATGGTACCAAATAACTTTGTATGACACCCGAAAACTTGTTAACTCTACCATAGCAAAGTAAAATGCACAAACCAGGCCTATGTGAGTCTTTAACCCAACACCAGAATAGATTAAACAACAAAGTGAAATTTTTATACAAAGTGAACTTGTATACACGCCGGGAAAATTTGAGCTCAACAAAAAAGTGAAAATGATTATAAGGATTCGTAACTTGGAAGAAACAGGAGAAAACATAAAACTTACTGTATCAACTAATTTCCCATTTCATATTCATTTGTATCCTATATACTACAGGCGTGTAACATACAAGTATGCAAAGCCAAGCTATCATCTTCAACCTTTTTTTTATAAGCGTACGTTACTAGGTAGGAGGCAAGACAAAAGAGAAATAAACTCACTGTATCAAAATTTTACACTTCATACTCACTCTATCCAAACCAACACACCCTTTTATATCCAGTTGAACTTGCAAATATACATATGCCACGTTCGTTGTCATGCAGGGCCAAGCTCTCGTATCACTTTTGTTTTTGTTTTTTTTTTTTGCAAACCTGATAGCATATAAACGAAAAGAACAAACAAAAAAAAAAGAAGAAGAAGCTCACCGCATGGCTGAGGGGGTATTGGTTGAGGTAGCGGCGGTGCAAGCGGCGTCAGGGAAGCTGGTCGGCGGCAGGGCTGCCGTGGCGGCGTCGGAAGTATGGGTGGCCGAGTGTTGGCTGTGGAGGGGAGGACGTGGCTGTGGGAGAGGGAGTGTTGCGGTGGGTTGGAAATTTTGGGTGCGGCGGTGGGAGCTTGGCGGCTGCTGACACAGAGGGAGGGGCGCATGGGTGTGCGGCGGCTTGGATGCAGGGGCGAAGGCGATTTTTGTTTAGAGAGAAAAAAAAAGGACAAGAAGAAGAATCAGCTGTTGCTCTCTGAAGGGTGAGGGAAGTGATGAAGCCACATATATTTATATTAGTTTGATTTACGTGAATGGTTCCAGTAAGGAAACTAAAAGTTTGAGGTAACCGATTGAATTTTTTTAACGTACCATAAAATTTTTTATAACGTACCATAAATTTTGTAACGTACTTATTAATTTCTAGATTACAACTGTTCAACTCGCTCAGAAAATTTAAAAATTTGAATTCTAATCCATTAATTTCAGTTTATAATGGCAACTAATAAATTTATATACGGACCCAATATACACACAAAACAGCGCGTAACTTCCACCTTGGACCTCCAAATTCAGCAAATAAGGTATCGATGTGCTCGTCTTGTCAGCACGAGTTTAATGGTAAAAAGAAACGTCATGTTTGTTCTTTCAATCAAATATTCATTCTATGAAATTTGCGGCCGGCGATACTGCTAATTTGACCGCAATTTTTTTTTTTAAATTCCTCTTAAATATTTCAATGAGAAGAAAAAAAATATAATGACATTCCAAAATTTAAAAATTTAAGCAAATAAATTGTCAAAATTCGCACCCGCTAATCTAATAGGTTATTTTATTTAAAAGCTCTTTTATCCCAAACGAACCTAAATATTCACCACAAATCCTTACGTAAATTTTTTTTTTTAATTTCAAATTTGTCGCCAATTTTCGTCGAAATCCAATTTATTTGCAGTCAATTTTCTCGGGTCGTTACATGTGTGTTACACTTTAAAGTTTATAGTATACACTATAAATGTTATAGCAGATATGTCCAATATAAAAGTTATATTGAAATATTAATTTAAAATTAATTAAAGAGTTAATTGATTTAAATTAATTAGCTAAGATTTAATTAATGATATATTATACGTTAAACTATCATATAAGTAATATGAAATATATAATTTATATAACAATAAAACTTATATGTTATGTGTATAAACTTAATGTGGAACATTAAATAAACCAATAAATTTGAGAAATAAATACACATGTAAATGTACATATACCGTGATTTCAGATGTGTCTGACATTTGAATCGCTGGGGTATTTCATAAGAAATATATTATTCTACAAATCGATATCACTTAATATATATATTGAAGATTATGAATCTTCAATATAATGTTGTCTTTTACCATATATATATTAACACATTACTTGCACACTCCTTAGTTGTTGAGCAAACTCAAGCTAGGGATGTTATGCGTAGTATTATTAGTACATTTAACAGATGAGGTAAGATAACTATATGTATTTGTTGAGAAAACTCAAGGTACATATTATACTTAGGCTATCATGATATGATAGGTATGAGTGAATAATCTCTTTCGATTTGTTGAGAAAACTCAAGGTTGAAATGAGATTAGAACAAGGAAAAATGGATTAGGAGTTGTATGTGATACAACGGATAAGGAGTTATCCATCGTTTGTGGGGCTATGATTTATTGAGAAAACTCAAGGTCAGAACACGAAAACAAAAAGTCCTAACACCCACTAGTAAAGTTGTAAGACTTCTATGTTTCATCTTAGGGTTCGGAGAAATATAGAAGACTACTGGGAACCTTATTAGGAAAATTAAATAGTAGAATTTAACATTTATAATATTGTAAGAAAATATGTTATATAATGTTATAATTATCTACAATGATAAATTTTGCATTTAATATGATTGATAAAATGTTAGTCGATTAACATATATAAACAAACTGAATTGAAAGTTGACAAATAGAAATATAATATATACATTCTAATAATTTTAATTGCATGTTATATAATGTTTCTATACCCAAGCAAGTGCCCAATTTCAATTACTTAATACATTCGTAAGTTGGTCACTTATATGTTTATTTGGTTTAGACCGTGTATTGCATTTTGTGAGTTTTTGAACTCTAAATGCAATTAAAAGCTATAGATATTTGATCCATATACTTTTACATATAAATATTATATGGTCAACAATCATAGTTTGTGGAATACAATATTTCGATGAAGTTAGTTCATTCGAAGTAAGCCAATAAACAGTATGTTAAGATCATGTATTCAACTTGAATGATTTCAAAAGGATCATATTGTGTTACTGTAACACAACGCCATAAACTACGAGATACATCTAAGAACTTGATCGTTGAAATGTTATCTTGATCGGTTTATATAAAGTGCAACATATTTGATGTCTTAAATGTTAAGAATAATCGAATGCGCTTTCGTAAAAGGTTTATTATGATATTGTAGTAAGAATATCTTTTGAATAGTTTGACCATTTGAAAGAAAAACAAATGTATAAGAATAGATGTAATTTAATGTAAAGTTGGAATGAAGAGAAAGAATAGTCACTTCTGCTTCATAGAGAAACATTGGAAATAAGAATTGTAATAAAACTGATACTTAATATTGGAATATGAATTATGATTTTTATTTCGAAATGTATTTTCATATAAAAAATTATTTTCTATAAAATTTATTTCTTTGAGTTCAAGATATTTGATCAAAAATTTATCCTATGTAAACTAGTTGCAGCACATAAAATAAGTAAACAATATTAACAATATTAAGTGAAAGACGGACCTCTAAATTTGGTATGGAGGAAATAGTCGAGCATGCAAGGTAGCACCTAATGATTGCATCAAATTACGAAAATTGTTTCTGTAAAATGTACTGAATATTATTTGTGAAATAATGTTTATTTTTGGTATTGATTGAAAAATAGATATAACTATATTTCAATATGAGTATTATGAATATTCATTATGAAATAGAACTATATTATGGAATTTGTTTTCACAGTAAAAGTGATGCAACAAAAATACATATGTATCTAATATTATTTACAGTTGTTTTGAAATTATAGACTAAGCCGTAGTTTTGAGAAATAATTTTACTATATGATTATGAATCATATCATACAGGTTAATTATATATCAAACAATTAATGGTTATGTACCCATTCAGTGGGAGCATCATAAGAGTTGATAAACTCTTTGAATTAATACATATTGATGTATGAAATCACAAGTCTATCAATACCTCCACATACTTTGCTATATTCATCGATGATTTATTACCAACATGAACATGTGTATTAGATACACATGTAGTAAGTTTATGATAAAATCATAGAATATAAAAGAAAAGTGAATAAAATAACATGCAATAGAATAAAATGATTTGATTTGGTGAATAAGCGAGTATATTGGAAAGAGTTCCAAATGTACCAAAAAACAAATATAGATTCAATTTCAAAATCACCCCTCTATGTGATACATAATGATACATCGATAAGGAGTAATCACACATTGTTGGACAATTTACGATTAATTGTAAGTGAAGTTGAGTTAGTTTCTTTATATAAGATCATGTACTAAGATTAGTACATAAGGTCGATATTATTTCATCTAAACAACAGTTTACAAAATCATACAATATAATGGTTTATAAGAAATCCCAACATATACTAGGCCAAGGTGTTGGCAGGTTGTGCGAGTCGAAAGATTGCACATAATAATTGTTCATGAGAGATCATATATGAATCGCCAAAAGGTTTTTTGGAAAGATCTGTTATCAAATGACATATTTATGTTTTGAATATAATTTTTGTAAACTAAAATCAGTTTTAAGCGTTTACGAATTCCTATTCTATTTGCACTAAGAAACAATTGCTGTTTCAAGATATATCAACTTCTTGTGAAGGAATTTCTTTGGGAAATTTTTGGTAGTTAATTAGAATTGGATCTGATCCATAGATAGAACTTGTAACGACCCAGAATTTCTATTAATTAAAATTTGAATATTTAGTTGATTTTAAATATTAATAAGTGAAATATATAAGTCGAATAAATTTTATTTCGAATAATTGGATTTAGTTGAATAATTAAATCGATAATTTAATAGTTGGAAATACAGAAATAATTGAAATTGGGTTAAATATGATTGAAAATGATTTGTAAAATTTTATTTTATCATATTGGAGTTAGAATGATGTTATAGAACTTTCAAAATTGAATTAAAAGTTTATTTGTGAAAATTGAATATTTTAATATTTAAATCGACTGAAAAATTAGTCATTTTTCGAACAGTCTCAGAATTGGACGAAACTAGTTCCATTGGATCCGTAATAGTTTGTTATTTTTGGATTTCAATTTTCGTGTCAATCGGAGTTATTGTTTGATCGTGGCAGCTCGAAACGCATCGAAATTGTTTTAATATTAATTTGGCGACCGTAATGTGATATTATTGTAAGGTTTCAAATTTCATGTCAATCGGATTTACCGTTTGTCCGGGGCAAGCTAAAACGCCTAGAAATTTGATTTACCGATTTAATTTTAGATTGAACGTTTATTGCCATAACTCGCACAGATAATCAAATTAGCTCCCGAAACACGTTCCATTGTGTTCGAAACGCGGGGTAAACCTTAGAAACGCCAACCGGCACACTTCATTTGGAGTTCGAAAATTCGGGGATGAATAATGTTCGCGTATTTTTCTATATGAGCACCTAAATATTCTCATTTGCAACATAAAATCAAAACCCTAGGTCAAACTGAAGCCAGCCGCCTCCAATAACATTCAATGGCCGAAAATTGTTTACCTTCTCCCCTCAAAATCTCTTGATCCGTGAAGAATTTGCAGAAACTCTCAACTAGAGACTTGAAGAGCACGAAGAGATCTCGATATCCAACGGCTATGATCGCGAATGGTGCTACGGATTGGTGGCAAAGGGAGCTCGAACGGCCGACCGTTGCTCACGAATTCCCATGCAAATAGGGGGCCGAGTTCATCAATATTGTGGCCGAAGGAAGCTCTTGTCACGAGCTTTCTAATGGAGTAACCTGGTCGACTTGGAAGATGTCGTGGTGGCCGAAGTCTTTAACCCTAGGCACGGCTAAGATGGGTTCAAGTCGCGTGTAATTACTTGTAGAAGATAGCGTGGGGAAGATTGGGGACGTGCAGCCTGGATTTTCTTGGCTTGAGATGCACGGTCCTGATTAGTTGAGTAAAGGAAAAAATAGTTAATTATGTTGTAAATTATAATTATAAATTCGTGTAACTTCTAAAATTCATATCTTTTCATACGAGGTCGAAAACGCGCGAAACTTTTTGCGTTGGAATCGTATGGACGAGCACTACGCTATGGAATTGGATTGGAGTCGTTTGGAGTTAGTGAGAATTTCGGGTAAAATTAAACGCACGTTTAATTTTATTCGAAATAAATCGCTAAAACGAAATTGAAATCAAGGTGAGAACTTCTCACTCAATCGAATCGGTTTCAATTTAAATTTTAAATAGTTATATTTAAAATTCTCGAATGTATGTTTGAACGATGATTGTTACCTATTGATTGTTAAAATAGACATTATGCGCCGTTAGTAAGCGGATGTTATTTATTAAAAACATATACCGCGAATAATTCATAAACAGTGAAATTGGTATTATTTATGTACTTGGAATTGATTTCCCACAGTATATAGCGGATGAGACCCTATTGCGCCGTCTATTAAGAGGAGAATATTATAAATCCTATATACCGCGATAATTTCGTACTGGAACGGGATTGGTATTGTGCTAACATCTTTGGATGCAGGAAAACAGGTTGGAGGGATCCAACTGGATTCCTCAACAGTATTTATTTGATTTCAGATATTTTGATATTTGATTGATTATCATATCGATATATGATGTCGTTGTTGTCGTGATTGACTATTTGGTGTGTAGCATCATTGGACCAATTTTGGAATTTTAAAATAATTTTTAAAGTGATTTTGGAAAGTATACGTTATAAAAATATTTTTGGAATTGATCCATTTTAAATAAATAAACGTTTTAATTTTAAGGTTATAAAAATTATGATTTTTGAGAAATATAGTTAAAAGATGATTTTTGAAAATATGGGGTTAATGATTTTATAAAATAGCTTAAATTGGGATTTCTGAATTTATTATAAAAAGTTTAAAAATAGGATTTATAAAATTTGATTATTTTATAAATCAAAATGATGAAATTATAAAGGAGTTTAAAGACGTTTAAAATAATAATATGAATTGATTTATATAAAAGATTTATAAAACTGATATTTATAAATTAAAAATATTTGAATTATAAAACGAGTTTTTATAAGTGTTAGACTGAAGTGTAAATGAATTTCATAAATGAATGAAATTTATAGAATTATAAACGGTGAAGTTATAAATGGAATTTTATAAACAGTAGGTATTATAAAATTTGTAAAGTTATTGAAGGAATAGATTTGGGTAAATAAATGAATCTTAAAATAAATTATAAGCATTTAACTTATAATATGAACTTTTAGTATATCATTGAGATACGAAATTGAATAGATTAATAAAGGAGATTTATAAAAGGAAGTTGTTATAAAATAAATAGAAATGGAATTTATAAACATTGTTTTATAAATCCGCAAATGACTTATTTTGATAAGTAAATTGTTATAACTTATTTATGGAGTTATATTCACGTTTTAGACAGTGAATAATCCTTTAAAATAAAAAGTGTAGAAATGATGAAATTGGTTAACGTAGTATATTCACGTTTTTGAATAGTGAATAATATGTTAAAGAAAATGTTTTGGATGTGATGTTTTAAATAGAATTAAAACGATCTAACGATGTTTTCAAAATGTGTTAAGATTCGAAACCATAGATTTCAACATTCATTGTTGAAATAGACGTTTTCGAGAAATAGAAGGAAATGGTGGACTATAACACTGTTGTTATAGTAAATGATTTCTGAAAGGAAATGTTTTGTATAGTATTGGGATTTAAGTATTTATTTTAATTTCGAATCCCTGTACTAGTGATTTTGGGTTGTTGTAACGATGTTTTATGTAACATTCATTTTGGCCCAAATAAATATGTTTAAGAGAATGATTTCCTTAAAGAATGAAATATATACTTAATTTTGATTTAAGTATATTGAATATTTTCCAAGTGTAGAAAATAAAAGAGATTTATGAATTTCTTATTAAATAAGAATGGAAATGTTTTCCAATGTGAAATGAAACGTTTTGAGAATTTATCTTTTTGAAGATAAACTGAAAATGAATAATTGAAATCGCATATTCATAAATATTTTGGAATGTAAATTCACTATGGAATTTTTATAAAAAGGGGAATTTTTTTAAAAATAAACGTTGATTTATTTTTGAAGAGTGGGAATAAATTTACGGATTTGGAACGTAAATATAAAGTAAATCGTTAAGGATTTATTTAATCGTGTTAAATGAACCATGTTGAAATGAAAATATTTCCGCGTAGGGAAAATTATTGAAATTGTTTTCAAAAGTGGTAAATGTGAAAGTGATTTGAAATTTGTTTTCAAATGGTTGAAGTGTGAAAAATTAAATATCTTGTAAAGATATTTTTTTTGGAAAATAAATAATTTGGAAAATTATTTGGAATATGTTGATGTTGTTCATATCCATTGATAGTTCAATAACCAACTGTCAATATTTACCTTCGAATGGGTATTTGTTGTGATTTGCTTGAATTTGAATGCCACACTTATTTTTAAATAAGCGCTCACTATTCGGGTTAGCCGGGAAAGGACCTTGGGGTCGTATAACCCATTCTGAATATGTGATACGTCGTTATGAATCACATTTGAAGATCGGTGTTGAAGACCGGATATTTTTGAAAGCGAAAGGACAACTCGTCGAATGTCTTTGCATCGACTGGTCCCTGGTATAGAGACTCCATGTGTGATGGGAAGTCCGAACGTGATTAGTGAATATCCGGATTGCAAGGACTTCTTTGTAAGTGCCTTCGGTTCTGTTCGAGCCCGGAACAGACTTGTATGGATAGTATGTCTGACATTACAAATTGAGATATAAATCTGATTTCTTTCAAATATATTTCTGTTGGTGGTGGAGAATTTATTCTCTTAGCTCAACACCCTTCTCTGAGATGTACGAGCTCAGAGGTTATGTAGTTGAAGATTATCAGCGATATATTCCCAATTTGGTAATGTGACATGCTGAGTGTTGCTGTGAAATGATCATTGTTTGATCATTTGTGATATGATCATTTGTTTGATCACTTATCTTTGTGATCATTTCTTTGATCATTTGTTGACCCAAAGCATGGCTTTGTACCAAAGCGTGGCTTTGTGGACATGACTTCGTTGAACCTCACACCCCGGAATGGTCGAAACAGGAAAGACGCGGCAAGGTTATTGGGGGTAGCGGCCCTTAGGGTATGTGCATTTCCTTCTGGAAAAGGGTGGTATCATGGTATGGAGCCCAGATACTTACTCATGTTGAAACACTTTATTTATTACGGTGTGATGTTGGTTACGAGCGCTCGGATAAAGGTCCCAAAGGACCAGGGGATGGCATACTCTTATCAGTAGTTACCCAGTTAGGGGTAACCCGGCCTTGTGTTGGCAGAGATCCGGTTAGGTTCTCGGGGACGTCCTTCCAGAGGCGTTCTCATGTGGCAATGGGAAGTTCCTTGGCCTGACCATTTGTTGGAAATCCAAAGAAACAATAAGATCTTGCACGGTTTTAGTTGTAGAACCTATCATTCACTTATGGTGGCGCCCCACTGTTTGGATGGTAGCTATAGTAGGCATACGATAATGGTCGTATGTTGGCTAAGATTTATGTTTTTACTTTCGAAATGATTTTCTCTACACTATGCACTAGTAATAATATCAAATGTTCTTTTAATGCGTATCAACATCTTTGACTATCATAAGGAGAAATCTCCTCCGATTCTGCGTTTGCAATGTGTGTGTGTGCGGGAGGCCTTATGGTAGTCTCATTTTTAAAAGCATTGCCAATTGAATTTAAAAATATTCCTCTATTTTGATTTTAAAGATAAATAAACTATTTTGAGTTCTCACACCAGTCACATGACAGACTAGGAGTTTGTTGTTTTTCCTTCCTAAACTCTAGGTGCCCACCAATTTCCACACGGGCAGTCAAGAGTTAAGGTTCATCGGGATATTCTGGAATTCAGGTGTTGCTGGAGGCAAGCTTGATGGCATGGCGTAATCACTAGTATATAGTATTTCTTTTCCGCTGTTTGTTGTTGTTCACTCTGATAATGTAATGTAATAACTGATATAGTTCTTTGTTTAAAGATTATTCATTTATTTATTATATGTTGTTCCGCTGCGATTGTGAGATTCTGATATTGTTCTGTTGTTTTCTTTCTGTTCTGTTCTATCTTTACCCTCTTCTTCTTTCTTTTTCTTTTTTTCTCTTTTCTTAAAACCCTGAGAATTCGTATTTCCATTCATCTTGAGTTAATCAATGGAGATTAGTGTATATTCAAGGAGTACGGATTTGCTGGATCTCACGGCTGGTATCAGAGCATATGGTTAAGCGAAAACCATGGCTCTGTTGGGTATTACTCATTAGAGATAGTGTCAATAGTACTCTAGAATGAGTTTGAGTGTAATAATAGCTATGAGAGCGTATTTGTTAGTGAATATAAAATTGTTTTATATTGTGATGATTGGTTTGTTGAGTGGCTAATTATATGAAATGAAGTGAAATTAACTAACCTAAATGAACACATAGCATTAGAATGTCTAATAAGTATTCTTTTACATCGAAGAGAAACTATGAGTTTCTTATTAATGTCGAAAATATACATTACTCTTGGTTGTTCAACTAAACCATTAAGATTGTTGACTCTATATGGTATGATGCACATATTTGAAAAAATTTCAAGTACACTATCAAAATATGATTTTGGTGGTTGTAACCAAAGACATATGATCCATCGGCCGAGATTTTGTCTTTATTGGAAAGACTTATATGGTTGGAATTAAATAAGCAATGTTGATAAGAATAATATCGCAAATTTCAATTGTTGAAATTAGCATAATAGATTCGGTATTCAACATGCTTAAGTAAATTAAGATTTACAAAATTAACGCTTGATAAGACTTAGTGTTTGGTGCTTATGTATTGAAATAGAAAGTTCTAAATAATGATTTAGAGTAAGTCGTTTACATATTAATCAAAATTGATTCGAAGTTAGCGGGAGTGATATTGGGTTTGTGAGTCTTTGGATATGATCCAAGAAATGATACGAATATCATTTTATAAGCATCAAGATTGAATAAGTATTTTGATAGAAATATCAAATAGTTTGATTTTCAATCAAAGTGCAGAGGAAGCTTGTGTTCATAAGAAAGAACGTTAAAAGGGACATTGATATTTCTAAACTATAAGTAAACAGCACATTGTTGATTTTAACTATATACTTGTATCAAACTCAACTTTAGTTCTTTTAATACTCAATTTTATTGTAAATGATGTCCTTTACGGTGAGTATAAAAGATATAGGGATTGTACCAAAAAGATAAACAAGAGCATCCTATTAAAAGAAGAACATGTAAGTTGGATTGCTTATGCATTAGAAATAAGAATTATCATACAGGTTATGTTGTTTATGATATTGTGTTTTGTTTATGTATTTGATACTAAGCAAATATAAAATCCAAATTGATATCACTAAATGGTTGTTTGAGGTGTTCTCATGTATTTATGAAATACTATAGAATTATTTATAGAAACAACGAACTCGTTATGATGGAACGTTTGGACACAAACTTTTATATGTGAGATTGAGTATAATATGTCAATGATAAAGTTCAAGTTAAAATCTTTAATTTGAAAATGTTTCAAAATAAAAGTGATGGTGATCGATTCAACGAAATATTGAGAACATTAACTTAAACAGCGCTACAATAAGTCAAAAGACATATTTCGAATCGTTCCACATGATAAAAGCATTTTATCAGTGTTAGAGAGAGTTAATCGACAAAGTATAGTTATTGAACTTTATGCATGTCAAATTTTAGGTCATTCCGATCTCTGTAGCCTATAAAAACATGCTGTCAAACTTTGAATCGGAGCATGTTTTGCTCCAGCCATTTACGGTATAATCTGGCTGTGAGTTCAACTTTGTGATATTATATCTATTCCGTTTCTTATCCGATTGTATCCATTCTTTTTTTATTTAAAGTGGAGTTGATGAAATTTATGCCTGTAAAATTTCAAGCTTTTAGACCTTTGTAACTAGTTACAAACTTGCCTGCAACTTTGAATCAGAGCATGTTTTGCGCCAGCCGTTTACGGTAAAAACTGGCCGTGAGTCCAACTTTGTTATCTCTCTCATTTCTTATCCGATTATATCCGTTCCTTTTTCTATTTAAAGTAGATTTGTTGAACTCTATGCCAACAAAATTACAAGGCTTTAGACCTCTGTAATTAGTTAAAAATTTGCCTGAAATTTTGAATCGGAGCGTGTATTGCCCCTTCTGAAAATTTCTGAATTGTTTTACATGGATATCTTTCGATGTTGTTTTTAATCGGCTTGATCCTAAGATGGAAAGCCAATATTACCACTTATCCGTATTTCGGATGGTGAGTTTTAAGAAGATTTTCAATTGATGATTTTATGAATAATTTCATTGAATTTTTGTTTATTTTTTGTTATTTCTTTGCACTTGCTTTCTAAACCATTTTCGGATGATTTTTCTAAATATTTTATAATATTAATAATTATTTTAAAGCTATTAAAATTGTATATTCTCTATAATAAGATAATTTCTAAGATTTGTTTTCCGAACCAATTTCGAAAATTGTTTTCTCAAACAAATTGTTTTCTATATAAAAATACCCGTTTTTTCACTACTCGAGCGTATGAGAAGGGAAATTAAACGGTTTAGTAAAAACACGCGGTATGGGACATGTGCGTTTAATTTATCGGTTA
Organism: Allium cepa; assembly: GCA_030765085.1. Lineage (NCBI taxonomy): Eukaryota > Viridiplantae > Streptophyta > Magnoliopsida > Asparagales > Amaryllidaceae > Allium > Allium cepa. The sequence goes on along the minus strand of CM060945.1, from coordinate 162,919,934 downwards.
ATTCTTGACTTGTCCGTCTGAATGTTTTGACCTTCGGGTCGTATTTGCCGATGAGATGAGGCCAATATTTTTACTGCTTTCTAGTGTGGCATTGACTAGCGGTTAGGAAACCGTTAAATGAGAACGTGTGGTATAGTATGCTCTATTACCACTTTTCGGGTTCCTCTCTGAAAGTTTGTGACACATTCACAAGTGATTGCCAGTACTTAGACCGTTGGGTCGCTTGTGTGTCCTATGTGCATATATACACTTGTTGGACCGTCCATGGACTGTTGGGTCCTATAGAGACTGTTGGGTCTCTTATGCACAAGTACTTGGCAGACTGTTGGGTCATATATTGGACGTCCTAATTATTTATAGCTGTTGGGCTTTTATTGGACTGTTAGGTCCTATACGCATTTAGCTATTGGGCTTTTATTGGACTGTTGGGTCCTATTTCTTATATTGATGTTTTCTTGATTTTCTTGTGACGATTTCTAGAATTTTGATGATTTAAAAATGTTTTCACCATAGTCTTCTTTGTTGAGTTATCTACTTAGCCTGAGTGTTATAGTATTGACTATATGGTGGTCACATTCGGAGTTTTGAACTCTTAGTTGAGTTCTATTTATATTGTGATTCATATTGCCATTCTTTGGCCTTTTTAAGATTTGTATACGCCGATGAGATAAGGCGTATATTTGTGAATAATTGATTTGTTGTTGCTTAACTTAGCTATTATATAGCTAATGAATAAAGCCGATGATATGAGGCATTTGTTGTACTTAGCAGTGTTTATTGATGGGTTTATCTCTTTCGAGGACATACACTTAGAATTACCTCATTGAAGTAGTGACATGCTCTTATCATGGTTTCTTCTCATTTGAGAGGATTCTCCACCCTTTACCTTATGATTCATATTATCATTTATTTTACTAAACTGATGTTTTAGCCAGACTAACCCATGTATTTTATACTCGGGTCAGACCGAGTTGTTTCAGGTTAGATAGCTTTTGGACTTACCTTCGCTTTGGTGCTCCCGCTTGGATATCTGTTTATCATCTTTTGTTGTTGTAGCCTTTTGTTTGACTTTGATATGTATATTTTTGACTCGTTGTGTATAGTGTGGTCTTCAAACCACTTATGATGTATCATTTTGTATCGTACTGTACCGGTGTATATGTGTGTGTGTGTATTTCTGTTTATTATTCTGTGATGTGTTGTACATTTAGTTGTCATATTTTGTTCAGATAGATCCATTAGGCACCTGTAGTTTTGTAATAAACACTTACTGAACATGTCGATCCACTTGGGATTGAAAAAAATGGAGCACCAAATCGACGTATTTAATGGATGTTTAAGACAAAGCTATGGATGGTCACTCTGAAACAGCCCTATTCTTCGCATTAACAGACAATATTATCCAGTAATACTCTTTGTTAATGTGGGTCTTGAGGTGAGGCGTCATAGCTTGGTATTAGAGCTATATTCAGAGCAAAATATGATAAGCACAGAACATAATATATATTACGGTACGTGGAAGTGTAACACAAGTGTTACAAATTCCCCAATCATCGTGTCCTTAACCTATTCGTGACCTTTGTGATAGATATAAGTTGGAAATATGTCTAGGAATATATTTTATTCTATAGTATTCCATAATTGAAATATTGATATCACATCCTAAGAATAATCCTTATTGTTATTATTTATTCTATTTATCTTCGATACGGGTGCTTGATACAGTGATAACCCTGATTTTCAGGCATTAGATAATTGAATAGTTAACTAATTTGACTTCTGAAAATATTGATTTATAAATAAATAAATGAGATAATCTCCATTATAATTATTTAAAATTGATAAAATTAATTGTTTTCAAAACAATAATAATAATGTGTTATTTTTATATATATAAGTAGATTTTAAGTAAAGTTGTCATTTACAAATTAAAATTGTGTTTGTTTAAAATATATATATATATATATATATATATATTTGAGTTAAATTTAAATTAAATTTTAAATTGAATTTGAATTTGGATTAAATTATTGAAATTAAAAATTATAGACACATATTTGTGGAGAATTGAAAGCATTAATTCGGATTCGGTATATTAAATTTTAAAAAAGATATAATGATTGGTGTATTTATATAATTATTTTTAAGTTTATAATTGCATTTTTTTCCCCTTTATTTTATTTCATTTCCTTTCAAATTTTATTTAAGAAAGTAAAGAAAAAGTTTGAGTATTAAAACAATTGAGACATTTATAAATATAAAACCAAATTAAAATATTATATAAATACATATTAAAACATACTAAAGCAAGGCAATTACAAATGTAACTCATATAGAATACAAGATTTACAAGTGCAAGTCAATAAGCAAAGAAATAGACAAGTGTAGTAATTATAATATACTTTTGAAACAAGTGTAGCTAGTATTAACAAATGGCTAAATACATTTCTCTCAAACTTTATCATCTCCACTTGCATCTTCATTTTTCAAACCTGAAGAGGAAAAAAAAATACAGAAACAAAAGTCTGCTTTAAAATCAAAACCAGAAATATTCAACCTAGAAATTTAAAACCAGGAAGTCATAATCCTGTAAAACAGAGGGGATCAGGGTCTAGCAAGGGTAGACTCGAATCAAAATATAGCAAGCAAACTAACAAATTCGAAGATTCAAATCATCTCAAACCCAAAAAGCAACCCAGATTTAAGAAAAGTGAAATATGCAGACCTGTTCAGGAAAAACACAGGTTAGTAAACAATTAAGTTTTGTTTGAATTGATGCATGTGATGATTTTAGTCAGTAGGTGATGTGATAATTATTTGCATGTGAGAAAAGAAAAAAATTAAACTTTGGCTTGCATGTTATAAATATGTTGAATTACAAGTGGGCATGTCTGTAAAATCCTGGTATGTCTCTGTTTCTTACCAACAGGCTAGATTTTTAACAAAATATTAAGTTCTCTTCATATAATTTCTCATAGGCTGAAGTTTACAAATAAATTTTGTTTGTTTATACATAATCAAGCTTTTAAAAATATTTTTATATGAAATAAGTTTGTAAATTCCCTGGAAAGCAAAAGAAACAGTGGAGAATGTAAGAATGGGTTAAAATAAATCACAATAATTCGTTAATTCAAGTATATAGCCTGAATCTACCTCAAAAATTAGGATTTTTAAACGTATAATCGCAAGTTTTAGTTGAGTTCTTGGATGTGAAATTTGTTGATGATCAGAAAATGAGTTTTAGCTGTTTCTGTTGGTCAAGGGTCCTAGGGTCGGCGGGGTTTCGACTGGAGGTGGAGGAAGGGTCGGCGAGGTCGAGAAAAATAAGGGGAGTGGAAATCGATCGACATGGCGACGGTGGTGGGGGCAACTAGGGTTTAAGGTCCTATTTGAAAAAGAGGTCGCCGCAATGTCTATTGTTGATCAAGCTTCACCTGGGTTTGGGAAATTGTAGTAGGGAGGTTTGCGTAGATGTGGCCATAGTTGTAGCGCCATCGGTGGTTGGCGTGGGTGGTGCGAGGCAGTTTCCTGGCGATGTTGAGTTTTCCAGGTTCAACTGGAATATGCAATTTTGTTTGGGAATGAGTAGTGTGTAATCGAAGGTTGGAATGAGATCTTGAGTTCATTAACGACGTGGGAAAAGGATGGCTAGTGGTCTCAGTGGCGAAGTTGCGCCATGCACGTGCACCATGACGTTGATCGTGCTGGATATTTTGGGTGCGAGGTCAACTCGAAGAGATACTCGGAATCGTATAGGCCTGGCTCGAGTTTTTTTTACTCGTGATCGTGATGGTTAATAACAGTTTGATCTAACTAAGTTTATAAGAAAGAGATGAAGAAACTCGAAGGTGACATCGAGTTAGAACCGGGTTTAACCCGAAGTAGAGAACATGAGGGATTTAACCATATTCTTAAAAGGTTTTTATAAAGCAAAGTTTGAAATTTAAAATGGTTTTTTTTAGAAAAAAAATTGAATGATTAATTCATTAAAGTTAATTACATAGTGAAAATAACTAAAGATTAATCACTTAATGTCATTGATTAAGGAAGGTAATTAATGTAAAATTATTAAATCTGGTTTATTTAATATTACTAGTGGAAGTAATTAAAGACCAATTATTTAATGTAATTAATTTAAGGATCGATTAATTAAGAAGATTTATTAAATAATAATAAATCAATGTAAGTGATTATAGGAAAATAAATTTTGAGTAATTAAAATAGGGTAGGTACAATTAATTTGGATGTGTGAAGAAAAAATTAATTTGTATTATTGATTAAAGGTTAATTACTTAATGTACTTAAGAGTGGTAATTGAGGATTAATTAATCAAGGTTAATCAAGTGAGTAAATATTTAAGCAATAAGTAATTAAGAGGTTAATTACTTAATGTAAAAGAATTATTATGAATAATTACTTAATGAAGTAATTAAAGGAATTAGTTACTCAATGTAATTAATTAAGTTGATGTGGATGATTTTAGTTAAGTAATTAAGTTTAATTAATTAAAGATAATCACTTGATGTTAGGTTAAGTATAATTACTTAAGGTAATTAATGGGGTGTAATTACTTAGTGAAGTAATTAGAGAATAATTACTGGATGTAATTAATTTCTAGAAATTACATAATAGGAAGTAATTAAAGGATAAATTACTGGGTGTAAGAAATTAAGTGATAATTAGTCAGTGAAATTAAAGGATTAATTAATATAATTAATCAAGGATTTGATTTACTTAATAGAGTAATTAAAGGGAGATAATTTCTGATTGTGATAATCAAGGTTGACGAATGAATATAATTAAGTTAAAGCTTAATTATTAAATGAAAATTAAGAATAATTAACTAATGAAAGTAATTAGAGGATCATTAACTAATGTAATTAATGGAAGTGATCAATCTTGCTTATTAATGATTGAATGATGATGAGTGCTTTGAGTTGGTTGATATCTCTGATATGAATTGTTTTGTGACATGATATGTTGGACGGACGATGATAATGTGATTATCAATCAATTATGAATTGCTGTGTAAAAGTGTTAACCAGCAATTAACGTTGAATTGTATTTAATGGGATAACTTGGGTTTAGATGACATTGGATTCGAAGAGACCGGAGTCGGGTATTCGTAAATACCCGAAACCACTTCGATTCTTCATTAATATGTGAAATCAACAGGCTGGTATGGAATGGTTTAAATGAATTTGACCGTTAATCTAAGTTTAGGTAATTAGAATTTTGAGTATGAAATAAGTAATGTCTTTAACAAGTTTGTGAACTTGTATTTGATATGGGTACTCCGGGTTTATATAAGTTGTATACTTTTGTCATTCATGATTAAATGGGTTTACTCACGCTGGTTTCCAGCCTGACCCGGGTGTTACTTTGATGTAATGCTCGGGTCAGACCGAGTATTACAGATTTCCAGGTAAGGACGTTCAGGAGCTCAGGAGGCGAGCTGGATAGGAGGAACGTATGGAGAGTTTCCACTATGACATTGTATATATCTGAGACATGTTAAATTGTATCCGTCCAATGTTGTATAAAATTGTTGTAACTCTGATATATCGATGTAAAATTGATAGATACATTTTTCTTTGGTATAATTATTATTATTGATATTATATTTTATCCGCTGCGAATGTGAGTTTGTGTGTTTCTTTTCTGCTCTTCTTCTATCTCTTTTCTTCTTTTCTCTAACTATCTGGAAATTTCCAAATCGGAATTTCCGGGTCGTTACATTTGGTATCAGAGCAGAAGGTTAAGCGAGAATCTTGGCTCTGGTGGGATTACTCATTAAGGATACGGTAAGTGGTACCCTATAATGAGTTGAGTATATATATATGAGAGAGCGTACTTGTTATTTTCTTATATAAAGATTTTTAAATGATTTCAAAAGTAAATGAATCTTATATAAGAAATAGATAATCTATTATATTAAGGAAATTGATTGTAGTATTAATTAAACTAAAAGTAATAGTAAGAATTAAGTGGTAATAATTACAACCAAATTGAAATTAAATTTAAAGACAAGTTTGAAATGGATTCAAACCGAAATTAAATCTCGAATTCGGGAAAGGTTTCAGGATAAGAATAATTAATTAGTTTATGTAATTAATTAAACTTTATTTAATGGGATTAATTTATGGATAATAATTGGAAATGATAAATTAAGAGGAAGTTACTTAATGAAGTAACTAGAGGTAACTAATTTAAAGGAACAATTACTTAATGAAGGTAATTGAGAAATAAGTTAATTACCGAATGTGAGTAATTGGAATAAATTAATGATGTAATTAATTTAGGGAAATAATAAATAATATTATTTAATGCATTTGAATGAAATGGTCCTATTTCAAACAAGAGTTGTTTGAAAATTTAAAGAAATTTGTTTTGAATTAAAAAAAAACCAAGATGGTCTAAAATTTTAAAGTATTAATTGGAATGTAAAAGAAGTTAATATGTATATATGTGGAGATACATAATATCAAATATGGTTGGAAATAAACTCTAAATGTTGAGTTTTGAATGTGGAATAAGATGTGATACCCGAAGTGCTAAGTTTTTAAACTTAATAAGTGGGAAGATTATTTATGAAAAGTTCAAACTGGGTAAAGTTGACTGGATTAAGTGAATTGAGTTTAACTTGGGAAAAGTTAAATATGTTGGGATGTTCAACCTGATTTGAAAATTTTAAGATGAAATTAAGATTTAACTTAGGAAGTTAAATGGTTGATTGTAATTGAGAGTTTGAGTGATCTCAAATTGGGTTTGGGATCTAGAAATTCAAAATGAATGGATGTTTTAAAATAAATTAGATAATATCATGCTATTGTTGTTAAAAATCTTTAAGTTGTGAATTGGAATTGTTTAAATGAATGAGAGATGGTTTAAATTTGAAATTTGAATTAGTTCAAATTGAATTTGATTTGAAATGATTGAAATTGTGATTGAAGATGTATGAGTATAAGATTTAAAAGGGAAAATTTGAATTGGATTGATTTGAATAATTTGGAATTGTAATTAAAGTTGAATAGTTTTAATTCAAATGGAATTTGAATTGAATTTGGGAGGAAATCAAGAATAATTCAACTTGATTTGGAAATGGAGTTTAAAATTAGAATTAATTCAAACTGGAGTTGAAATAAATTGAAATTGGAACTAGTTCAATTGAAATTTATTTGAATTAGTAGAAATTGAGATCAAGGTTGAATAAAGTTAAATTTGGAAAGAAACTGAGAATTAATTCAACTTGAATTGAGATTGAATCAATTTCAATGGAAATTGAAGTTATTTAAACTGGAAATGGGTCAATTTAAATGGAAGTGGAAATTTAAATTAAATTGATGAGAATGGAGATTAGGAATTGAACAGTTTTGACTCTGGACTATTTTTAATATAACTTATTTTAATATAAACCTATTTTTTTCAAGTTATTCATTATATATACAACCTTTCTTTTAAAAGCCAAACAATCTTATATTTGTTTACAATTATTTTTGAAACTGTTTGAACAATTTTCCAACTGTTTTATAAACTAATTATTATATTTCAACTATTTTACAAAACTAATTACTATCTTACTATTATTTTGCAATTATCTAAAATTTCTATAATTATTTTAACTATTTTCTAACTATTTTACACCTATTTTACAAACTAGTAATTATTTTCCAACTACTTATCTATTTTTAAAATTTTCAAGCTATTTTCTAAATAAACTGGTCGGAGTTCAAACTATTATTGGTTAAATACCCAATCGAGATAAGAATAGAGGTGATAATCCAAATGGATTGAAGCAATTGTGAGTAAGTGAATGAAAATCGAAGTAAATGTGAATAGAAAGAGAATTGATTTGGCTAATAATAAATAAAGATAAATACGTAGGTTGTACGTATGATATTCTATTCGCATAGTAATTTGATCCAGATTCGAGCACAGAATTTCGAGATGGTTATCGGTCCGAGTTGGGATTTTTTACTCGATTTTCGACGGCGAACCTGGATATGGATTGTTGATTGGTTTTGGATATTCTCTATCATAGTTATAGCTATGCAAGGAGAATGACGGTTTCTGATCAAGAAACCAGATCTGTGTCCACACTTAGAAGTCGGGTGGACGATACTAGTTCGGAAATGGAATTATGTGATCGAGTGAGCGATCAGATTGGTATGGCGTACGAATGATATGTGTACATCGTACGGATTTGAATAAAATTAATACTGGGAAATTGTGGATTAGAAATGTGAAATGGTTTTTGAAATGAAAATTTTATTTTGTGAAGTATATGATGAAGTAAAGTGGAAAATTGGATATTTCTATGATTGAAATTTTCTTTATGGAAGTAAGTGATATGGTAAGTGGTTTTGTAAAGAGTAATCAAATTTGAATATTTGATTTTGAGTGAACAAAGTTAAGTATCTTTGTTTTATAAAATGAAACTCCCCTTGTTGAATCTTATGCCAAAAGAAAAAGGTTTTTGGAAATGTTTGAAGTATAAAAGGAGTTTATACAAGTTTGAAATGATCCAAAGTTTTAAAAGATTTTATATATCTTTATATATATATATAAAGGATCATATGAGGATTTTGGAAAAAGGGTTTTGGGAACCTTTGGATTTGGAAAAGGCTTTTGATTTTTGGGTAAAATCAATATGAGAATTTGGAAAGCCTAGTTTGAGAATTATCGGTTTTGGAATAATCGATTTTGAGTAAAGGAGCTTTGTATGATATCATACAAGGTGTATGATTTGAAAGATACTATATATGTATAGTATAAAATGTTTTGATAATGACTCTGGAGAAAAAGGCGCTCCCTTGAAATGAACTTCTCAGGAGTACCACCGGGTGGTGCTGCCTTGAGCCCAAAGGGGAGTTCTAAAGTTGATCCTATGAGGAGTCCGGGCAAAACTAGTTCCTGAGGATTATGAGTATAGTATACCATAGCGAAAGTCGTGTGTGCCGCTGAGAGCCAACAGTTACATGGAATTTTGCTGCGATGACAACGTAACCCAGGATGTGACTGCGATCTATGGTATAACATAGCGAAAGTCGTGTGTGCCGCTGAGAGCCAACAGTCTGCGTTTGATTTTATATCGGCAGACTGCGACCTATGTAGGAGTGGAGAAGTTTCATTTCGACAGCGAAAATCAGTGGCCGCAGAGAGCCTGCAGTTACATGGACTTTTGCTGCGATGGCAACGTAACCCTGGATGTAACTGTGATCTGTTGTGTGGGATCCATGGCATAATCGAGAGGCCGCGGAGAGCCTGCAGTTGCATGGACTTTTGCTGTGACGGCAACGTAACCCTGGTATGTAACTACGACCATGGATGGGGTTGATGATTTCCAGAGCACTCTCACCAAAGATATTTCCTTTATTTCAAACTGTTTTATGTATTTTCAATAAAAAATTAATTTCAAACTATTTTCACGGGATGTTGAAAACGAGTCTGCCAAGCACTTGTAGATTTTCAGTCATACGCCTGATCAACATATGACCGAATTTCTGTGAGAACAAGGATGGACAGGTTGAGACATCGAGTTATAAAAAAATATTTTTATAAAACTATTTTGGCAGTATTACAGATTTTGAAAGTGTTTTAAATTGATCAACGAACATTTTAACTGGTTTTAAAATATTTAATTAATTTTGGCTTCGTTCCTTTTCGAGGACGAAAAGATTCAAAGGGGGAAGGAATGTGATAACCCTGATTTTCAGGCATTAGATAATTGAATAGTTATCTAATTTGACTTCTGAAAATATTGATTTATAAATAAATAAATGAGATAATCTCCATTATAATTATTTAAAATTGATAAAATTAATTGTTTTCAAAACAATAATAATAATGTGTTATTTTTATATATATAAGTAGATTTTAAGTAAAGTTGTCATTTACAAATTAAAATTGTGTTTGTTTAAAATATATATATATATATATATATATATATATATATATATTTGAGTTAAATTTAAATTAAATTTTAAATTGAATTTGAATTTGGATTAAATTATTGAAATTAAAAATTATAGACACATATTTGTGGAGAATTGAAAGCATTAATTCGGATTCGGTATATTAAATTTTAAAAAAGATATAATGATTGGTGTATTTATATAATTATTTTTAAGTTTATAATTGCATTTTTTCCCCTTTATTTTATTTCATTTCCTTTCAAATTTTATTTAAGAAAGTAAAGAAAAAGTTTGAGTATTAAAACAATTGAGACATTTATAAATATAAAACCAAATTAAAATATTATATAAATACATATTAAAACATACTAAAGCAAGGCAATTACAAATGTAACTCATATAGAATACAAGATTTACAAGTGCAAGTCAATAAGCAAAGAAATAGACAAGTGTAGTAATTATAATATACTTTTGAAACAAGTGTAGCTAGTATTAACAAATGGCTAAATACATTTCTCTCAAACTTTATCATCTCCACTTGCATCTTCATTTTTCAAACCTGAAGAGGAAAAAAAAATACAGAAACAAAAGTCTGCTTTAAAATCAAAACCAGAAATATTCAACCTAGAAATTTAAAACCAGGAAGTCATAATCCTGTAAAACAGAGGGGATCAGGGTCTAGCAAGGGTAGACTCGAATCAAAATATAGCAAGCAAACTAACAAGTTCGAAGATTCAAATCATCTCAAACCCAAAAAGCAACCCAGATTTAAGAAAAGTGAAATATGCAGACCTGTTCAGGAAAAACACAGGTTAGTAAACAATTAAGTTTTGTTTGAATTGATGCATGTGATGATTTTAGTCAGTAGGTGATGTGATAATTATTTGCATGTGAGAAAAGAAAAAAATTAAACTTTGGCTTGCATGTTATAAATATGTTGAATTACAAGTGGGCATGTCTGTAAAATCCTGGTATGTCTCTGTTTCTTACCAACAGGCTAGATTTTTAACAAAATATTAAGTTCTCTTCATATAATTTCTCATAGGCTGAAGTTTACAAATAAATTTTGTTTGTTTATACATAATCAAGCTTTTAAAAATATTTTTATATGAAATAAGTTTGTAAATTCCCTGGAAAGCAAAAGAAACAGTGGAGAATGTAAGAATGGGTTAAAATAAATCACAATAATTCGTTAATTCAAGTATATAGCCAGAATCTACCTCAAAAATTAGGATTTTTAAACGTATAATCGCAAGTTTTAGTTGAGTTCTTGGATGTGAAATTTGTTGATGATCAGAAAATGAGTTTTAGCTGTTTCTGTTGGTCAAGGGTCCTAGGGTTGGCGGGGTTTCGACTGGAGGTGGAGGAAGGGTCGGCGAGGTCGAGAAAAATAAGGGGAGTGGAAATCGATCGACATGGCGACGGTGGTGGGGGCAACTAGGGTTTAAGGTCCTATTTGAAAAAGAGGCCGCCGCAATGTCTATTGTTGATCAAGCTTCACCTGGGTTTGGGAAATTGTAGTAGGGAGGTTTGCGTAGATGTGGCCATAGTTGTAGCGCCATCGGTGGTTGGCGTGGGTGGTGCGAGGCAGTTTCCTGGCGATGTTGAGTTTTCCAGGTTCAAATGGAATATGTAATTTTGTTTGGGAATGAGTAGTGTGTAATCGAAGGTTGGAATGAGATCTTGAGTTCATCAACGACGTGGGAAAAGGATGGCCAGTGGTCTCAGTGGCGAAGTTGCGTTGTGCACGTGCACCATGACGTTGATCGTGCTGGATATTTTGTGTGCGAGGTCAACTCGAAGAGATACTCGGAATAGTATAGGCCTGGCTCGAGGTTTTTTTACTCGTGATCATGATGGTTAATAACAGTTTGATCTAACTAAATTTATAAGAAAGAGATGAAGAAACTCGAAGGTGACTTCGAGTTAGAACCGGGTTTAACCCGAAGCAGAGAACATGAGGGATTTAAGCATGTTCTTAAAAGATTTTTATAAAACAAAGTTTGAAATTTAAAATGTTTTTTTTAGAAAAAAAAATTGAATGATTAATTCATTAAAAGTTAATTACATAGTGAAAATAACTAAATATTAATCACTTAATGTCATTGATTAAGGAAGGTAATTAATGTAAAATTATTAAATGTGGTTTATTTAATATTACTAGTGGAAGTAATTAAAGACCAATTATTTAATGTAATTAATTTATGGATCGATTAATTAAGAAGATTTATTAAATAATGATAAATCAATGTAAGTGATTATAGGAAAATAAATTTTGAGTAATTAAAATAGGGTATGTACAATTAATTTTGATGGGTGAAGAAAAAATTAATTTGTATTATTAATTAAAGGTTAATTACTTAATGTACTTAAAATGGTAATTGAGGATTAATTAATCAAGGTTAATCAAGTGAGTAAATAATTAAGCTATAAGTAATTAAGAGGTTAATTACTTAATGTAAAAGAATTATTATGAATAATTATTAATGAAGTAATTAAAGGAATTAATTACTCAATGTAATTAATTAAGTTGACGTGGATGATTTTAGTTAAGTAATTAAGTTTAATTAATTAAAGATAATCACTTGATGTTAGGTTAAGTATAATTACTTAAGGTAATTAATGGGGTGTAATTACTTAGTGAAGTAATTAGAGAATAATTACTGGATGTAATTAATTTCTAGAAATTACATTATAGGAAGTAATTAAAGGATAAATTACTGGGTTTAAGAAATTAAGTGATAATTAGTCAGTGAAATTAAAGGATTAATTAATATAATTAATCAAGGATTTGATTTACTTAATAGAGTAATTAAAGGGAGATAATTTCTGATTGTGATAATCAAGGTTGATGAATAAATATAATTAAGTTAAAGGTTAATTATTAAATGAAATTTAAGAATAATTAACTAATGAAAGTAATTAGAGGATCATTAATTAATGTAATTAATGGAAGTGATCAATCTTGCTTATTAATGATTGAATGATGACGAGTGCTTAGAGTTGGTTGATATCTCTGATATGAATTGTTTTGTGACATGATATGTTGGATGGACCATGATAATGTGATTATCAATCAATTATGAATTGCTTTGTAAAAGTGTTATCCGACAATTAACGTTGAATTGTATTTAATGGGATAACTTGGGTTTAGATGACATTGGACACGAAGAGACCGGAGTCGGGTATTAGTAAATACCCGAAACCACTTCGATTCTTCATTAATATGTGAAATCAACAGGCTGGTATGGAATGGTCTAAATGAATTTGACCGTTAATCTAAGTTTAGGTACTCGGAATTTTGAGTATGAAATAAGTAATGTCTTTAACAAGTTTGTGAACTTGTATTTGATACGGGTGCCCCGGGTTTATATAAGTTGTATACTTTTGTCATTCATGGTTAAATGGGTTTACTCACACTGGTTTCCAGCCTGACCTGGGTGTTACTTTGATGTAATGCTCGGGTCAGACCGAGTATTACAGATTTCCAGGTAAGGACGTTCTGGAGCTTAGGAGGCGAGCTGGATAGCAGGAACGTATGGAGAGTTTCCACTATGGCATTGTATATATCTGAGACATGTTAAATTGTATCTGTCCAATGTTGTATAAAATTGTTGTAACTCTGATATATCGATGTAAAATTGATAGATACAGTTTTCTTTGGTATAATTATTATTATTGATATTATATTTTATCCGCTGCGAATGTGAGTTTGTGTGTTTCTTTTCTGTTCTTCTTCTATCTCTTTTCTTCTTCTCTCTAACTATCTGGAAATTTCCGAATCGGAATTTCCGGGTCGTTACAGATACACATTCGTATCGAAGGAGCTTGTTGATACCGTTGGATGTTTCTTATTTTCTTGTTTCTTTGAGGATTGCAAATCCTAATGAGGGGATCCGCAATACTTGGCATGATGTATGAAATTTTTGAGATTGTTCCTGGTAGTTTTTCTTTCCGTGCGAATTTGCACGCTATTTACTATCTTGAGTTTGGAATGATTTTGGGAAGCCAATCCTATGTTCTGTATGGATCATATATTTTAGGCATCCTAATTCAGCTGATTTGTTGCCTCTTGTTCTTAAGAATATTGATGATAATTCCAAAGTATCTTTATTCGTTCTTGAGTTTCGAGATGGTGATCACATATCTCGAATTCATGTAGTTTGTGCTTTTGTAGATATATGTGAGTGCGTTTTGAGCTTGCTACCCAATCGGGCAATCGAGCTTTATGTTGGCCTCATTTATGGTTTTAGCCTTTCAGTTATCCTCCTACGAGGATGTCTACTAAGGAAATGAGGAGATTAATTAAATTTAATTGATATTGTCATTCTTGCTTCTTTCGAGATATCCTCTTAGGATACTCATTTCTTTGTATACCTTTTGATATTACTTTACTCGGAATAATGATATGGTGTTAGTGTTATTTCTTCTAATTCGAGAAGATATCTTACCCTTATCCTTATATCTCATTAATCTCTTGTTGATCTATTGAGTGATGTTAGGGTCCTTTCTCAGCTCGATCTTGCACCGATTTCATCAGCTACTATAACCGTGAGTAATTTATCACAATGAAACAAATAAATCATTTTAAATGTTCCTAGTCAAGATGCATCAAGACTGGATATCAATGTATCCTTTGAGACTGGAGTACGTAACGCTCTCCAAATGTTGGGCAATGCATTACTCATGACTGCGGAAGGCAACTAGGGGTTACGAATTAGTAGTTATTGGATAACTATGGAACGACTCACTCGATAGTTTTCTGTTGATTAATATAACTAAGGCCAAATAGAAAATATCGACTCAACTAATTTACATAGTTCTCTCGATTTGAGAATACCGTGGATCTTCAATATGAAAGCTTGGCTTTGATTATAGCCAAATCATAGCATGGCGTCCATCGAGTGACTATCGTTGGAACGAGTGGAAGTATTAAAAGCGAAGCACTATTCAACAGAGGATTCATCTCCTCATTTATATGCGGTTAGTATCACAGTCAACTCAAAGTCAAAGTCTCTGGTTAGAGCATTTCGGTTAATAATAATTTTTATTATTGAACCAAGGACTTTGTATTTATACTATAAAGTTGAATGTGGATGAGGCTGGAATTTTGACCATTACCAAATTCTATAAGTGTAAAGTGATATAGTTTTGACGAAGAGAATTGGTGTAAACAAATGTCATAACCGGGTAACGCTTATTAAACCAAAATTGGATTTTACCGAAAATGAGTAAGTGATATATTTGGCCATAATGTCGCATCACCTGCTAAGTGATGTGTAAACGTTAACATTAGAATAGTTCGATGTTAATCGCTGACCAAATTTACACCCAAGAGTTACACAGTCAAAATGATGAATTCATTTATGACCGAACAATTTAAATAATTTATAATTATTATAAATTAATTAAATTAATCAATATTTATGAAATATTAATTAGAAAATTTGAATATGATTTGAGAAATAAATAATGTTATATATACACTTATAACAGTTATAAATATATCGATTGATATACAATATCGACAAGCGAATAAATTAGATTTACTTGCATAATATTTTGGCTTGGGCTTAGATGGGTTTAAGACCCATCATTAAGGCTACAAAATTTCGGCTTTGGAAAGGTCTAAGGGCGGCTAAAACATATGGAATTGGCTTGTAGATAATGGGTTGAGATAAAGTGAGAATGAGTTAAAAGATTTTCCTCGTCTCTCTAACCTATGATGAAATGGTGAAAAGGAGAGGAGATCAGAAATTCCTCAGGCTAAAGAGAAAAAATGGTGGTTCTAATAAGCTCTCCTTTCCACCATTTTATCTGTTTAGCTTGAGTGTTAGGAAATGAGGAGTAGAATGAATGAATAGTAGAGGAGTTAGGGCATTTGGTAGACGAGTTGGGTTATCTTGTTGGGTTAGTAGGCTTTGAACTCCAAACATATCGATGTTTATACTCAAACAAGTTGTAAACATGGTTTTGAACTCAATCGAACTGGTTTCGAGTCCGGATTCGACCATTTACAAAAAGTCATATTTTAAATTCAACTAACGATGCTATATTTAAATAAAATATTTAAATATATAATTGTAAAATATGCGGGTCGTTACAATTGTCGTCGTCGATTTTACTGTCACAATCGGTTTTAGAGTCGTCGGGATTCGAGATCGACATGCAAACTCAAGATGAGCACCTCATTCGATTTTACTGTCTTTGTTGATTTTACTGTCGCCACATTGGATTTTACAATTTTTCCAGAAAGGAAGATGTGGTTTTGTAAATTAAAGGCTAAAGTGAAAGCCCTAGAGAGGAAGGTGCAGTTTTGTAATTAAGAGGTGAAGTGAAAACATGCTAATTAAAATAGATATTGGACTGGCTTTGAAATGAAACTAAACATCATTTAATTATATTTAATTAGGACGGAATTTAATGACATAAATTGGGCTAGACTAATGTAACGCTCGGCCCCTATACCCATGCCAACCAAGAGCAATACTAAGTATTACTGTCGGAAAGCACGGAGAATGGGACTCGATAGGGCTAAATGTTGTACTCATTCCCTTGAACTAACACTGGCACGAGAAAAAAAATTTTGATTTTTTTTTCTACTTACCATTCGTGCGCAGTGTTG
The DNA here is from genome assembly GCA_030765085.1 of Allium cepa. Taxonomy (NCBI): domain Eukaryota; kingdom Viridiplantae; phylum Streptophyta; class Magnoliopsida; order Asparagales; family Amaryllidaceae; genus Allium; species Allium cepa. The sequence continues at coordinate 162,903,395 of CM060945.1, read as the reverse complement.
GTTCAAAGCAATGGTACAAAATAAAAATTATCCAGGTTACATAGTATTGAATATAATAGAATGTACAGTTCAGCACAACAACAGCATAATGCATAATACATATCATAATGTCCACGATACATAGTCCATAGTACATATCACTTCCAAAATACATAATAACATACATACCATAATACATATTAACTACTCCTAAGTCCAAGTTGAAAAGTCCAAAACCCCAAAACGTGGAAAATAATATGAGTGCTGCTACAGTCCACGCAACCTAACCTGCAACCATAATCCTCAGACTGACCCGAGGATTATAAAACAAATCACACGGGTCAGACTATTTCTAGTGTGAGTGAAGTAAGGTCTATGAACAATAATTGTCTCAATCAACAAAAGGAAAAGACAGTGCCGCATGTATAAACCAACATGAGGCATATAAGTGTGTGAGAACCAACATGCAAATTTGGTTTCATAAACAATTCCTTTAATCAAACAATGGTTTTAGGACAAGCTAATCGTATGTAATCCAATACGATACCAACCCAATTATCATTTGTAACACAAAGAATAAGTTCGTACACACATTCTCCAAAGATACTGGGTTTTCAAAATCAACTTTAATACTTCCCAAAAATCATAAAGTAAAGAAAATTGCATTATGGGAATTATGGGATAAATATAACATGACTCATAAAATATACCAAATAAATAGACGCTAGTATTGTAAAATCACAGTGGTAGAGCTCAAGCGCGCGCGGAGACATCAACCCCGTAACCTACTCATAACGCCATAATACACATGGCGATCAACTCATGATAACCAAGATGGTCCAAGGCAAAGGCCGTATGCTACCCCGTTCACGGATCTACACGTGGGACCCCCACGCCTCCATCCTTCATAGTCCGTGACCCGCCGATCGGAAATCCCGATCAAAAATAAGATTAGCCCTATGTAGCTGACCTTTGACCTTTGGTGGTAAAAGGGCATGTGATATACCACCGATTCAGGTAGCGATCCTGAATCAGGTCGGCCAAGGTGGAGTTTTGGCCCGTTGGTACAACAGAGTCCAATCTATCCCGACCCAAAAATCAAAGTGTTTATAATTTTAAAACACTTCTTAAAAATAAAAGTCAACGATGACAACCGCCTTCCAAAAAAATTCCATTAATAAAACCAATATAATATTCAAAAACAAATAAAATTTAGCAAATAATTGTGTGTATAAAAGAAAATAATTACATCTCCGTTTCGCATTAACACATAAGTACCCCATAATACTTATGTATTAAGGAGAAACGCAAAAACCTCATTTATTGGATTAAAATTATTAAAAATTCGTTAAGTTAGAGAAATTTTTTTTGATAACAATTAATTTAATTAAAAAGGCAAGCTTAGTACTCAAAAACGTAATCAAAATCCTAAAATGTTCTCTATACATATTGTTACTATTATTATTATTATTATCTATTTATTTTTTTATTTTTTTCGAATACATATTTATCGATAATACAATACTTTTTTTAACCAAATAAATTTAATTCAACCATTTAAATTAATTTTAATAAAATAATTTTTTTTTTCAATTTTTTTTTTAAACCACCTTTGGTGCAGCCCCAATTTGGGCTGTTACTGTGCAGCCTGCCTGGGCTGCATCTGCAGCCTGCCTGGGCTGCATCTGCAGCCCAAGCCTGGCTGCACAGTGCAGCCCCGGGCTGCACGGCCCGGCTGCACGGTGCAGCCCGCCCGGGCTGCACCAGGGCAGCCCACCCGGGCTGCCACTGTGCAGCCCGCATGGGCTGCACGGGTGCAGCCCCTGGGCCGGGCCGCCCCGGGCCGCCCGGGTGCAGCCCACGGGATGCACGAGGTGCAGCCCCGGGCTGCACCGCCCTCGGCCGGCCCCGGGCCGCACCCGGCGGCCCGCCCTGGCCGCACCAGGGGGCCCACCAGGGCTGCACCCGGGCGGCCCTGTGCAGCCCTGGGCTGCACACCTGTGCAGCCCCTGGCTGCACAGTTGCAGCCCATCTGGGCTGCACCTCTGTGCAGCCCCAGGCTGCACATGTGCAGTCCATTCTGGGCTGCTTTTGTGCAGGCAGCCCCGCCTGGGCTGCTCCTGCAGCCTTGCCCAGTGCAGTTCCTAAAGCAGTGTTTTTTTTTCTCTTTTCGAATAGAAGGCTGCTGTAATTCATTGTAGCAATTAAGCAAACACAAGGCATGCATTCAAATTATATGCATTGGTTCTCATTACTTCTTCAACCTAATATTTCAATCAATAAACATGATTTATGGAATGAGCAAACAACCATTATATTCAGAAATTTCACACCATATTTGCATGCATACATGAAAATAAAATAAGACTATAATTTCACTCACCTAAAGCTTCAAATTGCAATCTTCAAGCTCTAATCAGCTAGCCTTTGATTGCCGAAACTTCTCCTTTCAATTGCTAACAAATGAAAGAAAACCCTAAATACCTATTTGTGAAAATAAGAAGAAAGAGATGTAATAGAACAGATTTAGGGATACTTACTCTTGTAATTGGCAATCTTTTCTTTTTAGCCTTTAATTGCAACCTGAGATTTGTGTTTGATTGAGGGGATTAGAAATTTGGTTTTAGGTTTTCCTCTTTCTCTGTTTTTTTTTCTTTCTGCTTTCTGTTCTGTGTACTTACAGTAAAGGGAGGGTTGAGGAGATGGGTATTTTTATTATAAAGCCCCTACTCTAGAATCTTCTCTCAACTAGCCCTTTATTTTATTATTTCTTCTTTCTTTTTCTTTTTCTTTTACATAAAGTGTAATCATTTTATTTTGTTTTTGTTCTAGATTTTTCTTTTCCTCAACATTATTTTATTCAATTCTAGAACTTTCCAACATGGCATCATACAAAAAAAAGATATTATTATTTATTATTTATTACTATTATTATTTTACCCTTTTCTTCTTTTTCCCTTTTTTCCTTTTATATCTAATTGTAAATCAACATAAAAAAAATTCTTATGTAAACTTTTCATACATAAAACGCGTTTTATCTTATGTAATTAGTTACCATTCTTTCATAAGAAAAAAAAACTTATCATTCTCAATGTTTAATTTTTCGAATAGTTTAGGTTAATAAAATGGTTCATTTATTAAAATAAATTACATTATCTCAAGAAGGAACAATTTATAACTCCAAATAAAAGCAAACGAATTTGTTACCATTTATTTTCCTCTCAACGCTATTAATATTAAATTCCCATTTTTTTCATTTATCTATTATTTTATTTTCTCCATAAATATTTAATTATTTATTATTATTAACTAATTAATTATCCATTTATTAAGTTGATTCCCAATTTAGTATCCCTAAAAGTCGGGTTGTTACAGACTTCCCCCCTTACAAAAATTGCGTCCTCGCAATTTCTACGTAAGGGCGATATCTGTAACTTGATTAGTTGATTTAAATTCTAAAAGAATAAGACATACCTTACTCGAGCGCCAAACAATTCAGGATAATGCCTCTGCATCGACTCTTGTGTTTCTCAGGTGCAATCCTTTGGATTGCTCGACCATTGCACCTTGACTAGTGGAACCACCTTACTACGCAACTTCTTCGTCTCAGAGGCAATGATACGGATAGGCTCTCGAGTATATGTCATATTAGGAGCGATCCCAAGCTGCTGCAACTGCTTAGGCTCTATCACCTCCTCAGAATCCCTCAAACACTTTCTCAAGTGTGACACATGAAAGACATTGTGCACACTTGATAAGTGTTCAGGTAAAGAAACTCTATAGGCAAGCTTCCCAATCCGCTCCATAATAGGATAAGGCCCAATAAATCTGGAAGCAAGCTTACCAGTCTTGCTGAACCTCATTACTCCCTTTAAAGGAGTAACCTTCACGAACACATGATCGCCGACGCTAAACTCCAAGTCCTTTCTCCTTTTATATGCATAGGACTTTTGTCTATCTTGTGCTTCCTTCATCTTCCTTCTAATTATCTCTACCTTTTCTGAAGCTTCACGTATAGTGTCGGGACCAAGAACTAACTTATCTCCAGTCTCAAGCCAGTATGCAGGAGATCTACATGGTCTTCCATACAGTGCTTTGAAAGAAGCCATGCCTATACTAGACTGAAAGCTGTTATTATATGAAAACTCTACCAAGTACAGGTGGTCCTCCCAAGACCCTCCAAAGTACATAATACAGGATCGCAACAAATCCTCCAATATCTTGTTGACTCGCTCTGTTTGTCCATCGGACTGAGGATGATAGGCTGAGCTAATATTCAACTTCGTCCCTAAAGCTGCTTGTAAGCTCCTCCAAAATCCACTAGTAAATAATCGATCTCTGTCACAAACTATAGCACTAGGTACACCATGGAGACGAATAACTTCCTTCACATACAGCTTCGCCAAATAAGATGCAGTCCTCTTTGCCTTGACAGGGATAAAATGGGTAGATTTTGTCAAACGATCCACTACTACCCATATGCTATCATGCCCTTGCTTCGATCGAGGCAAGTCATCAATGAAATCCATTGATACCTAAATAAAGTATTAATGGAACACTAATTGGATCACAAATAAGGGTTTATATAAGTGAACCGTTATAAAATCAAAATTCACTTATACCTGATCCCATTTCCATAATGGAATCTCCAAGGGCTGAAGAAGACCGCTAGGCTTTTGATGCTCGCATTTCACCAGTTGGCAAGTAATGCAATTCTTAACATATTCACCTATATCACGCTTCATTTCTTCCCAGTAATATAGGCGCTTCACGTCCATGTACATCTTGCTACCACCTGGATGAATAGTGTATCGTGAACAATGGCAGTTCTTCATCACCTCTTGTCTAAGCCCTGCAACATTAGGTACAAAGATTCTACCCTTCTTCCTCAAACAACCATGAGCATCCATCTCAAAACCTTTCAGGTCACCAGCTTCCCCTTCATTCTTCAACCGATGAATACGATCTAGAGTAACAGAATCTTCCTTTTGAGCAAGAGAAATCCTGTCCATAAGACTTGGTCTCAAAACCAAGCTAGCTAACATCCTCCCTTAGCTATGAGTAGGCATACTGTAACAGATCCCACTAGAAGCTAACACCTCCAAGTCACGCCATTCAGCCACCATCATCGATACAACTGCCTGGTGTTTACGGCTGAGGGCATCCGCAACACGATTTCCTTTCCCAGGAGTATACTGAATATCAAAATCATAGGCTGCCAAAAACTCCAACCACCTTTGTTGGCGCATGTTCAGTTCCTTCTGGGAAAATAGGTATTTCAAGGACTTATGGTCCGTATAGAGAACAAACCGCTCTGCCATAAGATAGTGTCGCCATAACTTCAAAGCAAAAACCACCACTGCTAGCTCCAAATCATGAACAGCATACCGAACCTCATTGGGCCTCAATTGCCTAGATGCATAAGCCACAACTCGCCCTTTTTGCATAAGTACTGCTCCCAGGCCAGAGCCACAAGCATCCGTATAGACCACAAGATCCTGATTACCCTCTAGAATCACCAAAACTGGGGCGTTAGTGACCATCTCCTTCAACTTTGTGAAAGCTTCTTCACACTTATCTGTCCATTCATACTTAACTCCTTTCCTCGTCAGCCTCGTCAAAGGAGTCACAATCTTGGAGAAATCTTTAATGAAACGCCGGTAGTAACCGGCTAGTCCCAGAAGCTCCGTATCTCGGTAACAGATTCAGGTCTCTTCCAATTCTGTATGGCCTCTATCTTAGAAGGATCCACTGCTAGACCGGCTTCGGAGACTATATGGCCCAAAAACTTAACCTCCTTCTGCCAAAAGTGGCACTTGGAGAACTTAGCTTTTAGCTTATGTTCCCTTAAGGTTTCCAAAACCACCTTCAAATGCCCTTCATGCTCTTGCTCAGACTTAGAATACACTAGGATGTCATCAATAAAGACCAGGACAAATTGGTCAGGATAGCTTCTGAATATTCTGTTCATCAGGTCTACAAAGTATGCAGGAGCATTCGTAAGCCCAAACGGCATCACCAGCCACTCGTATGAACCATAACGAGTGCGGAAAGCTGTAAGGGGAATACTATCTTCCGCTACTCTCAACTGATGGAATCCGGTGGCTAAGTCCAGCTGGGAAAATACCTTGGCTCCACTCAACTGATCAAAAAGATCATCAATACGAGGTAATGGATACTTATTCTTTATGGTCAGCTCATTAGGCTTCTTGTAGTCAATGCATAAACGAAGAGAGCCATCAGCCTTCTTTACAAACACAGCAGCAGCTCCCCTAGGAGAGCTACTAGATCGGATAAACTGCTTCCCTTCTAATTCAGTCAACTGCTTACGAAGTTCCTCCATCTCGACTCGAGGCATACGAGTAGGTGGTCGACTGACTGGTTGGGCTCCATGGATTAGATCTATGCGGAACTCCACGGCTCTCTTTGGTGGTAAGCCTGTAACAGGCTCAAATATATCACCAAAATCTCTTACAATTGGTACTCTGGCTATCTCATCTTCCTCTCTTGACTCCATGGAAAACAAAGAAACATAAGGACTAGAGCTTGGTACATCCAGAGTCATATTAGCAAGCCCTTTATAGGATGGATGCTTCAAAGTAACGGCTCTGTCTGAGAAGGAAAGCTGTGCATCATAACGATCCAACCAGTCCATCCCCAAGATAATATCAAAGACAAGGCACTCAAATACATGCAAATCACAGAGAAAAGAGAGCCCGCAAAAGGAAAGCTCAAGGCCTTTGCACAACATTCCAAGTGTTGCGGACCCACCAATGGGATTCGCAACCCTTAGAGATGTCACGAGGTAAACCACTTCCAAATCATGTCTATCAACTAATTCCTTAGATATGAAAGAATGGGAGGCAGCGGTGTCAAAGAGTATACAAATAAAAGTATCTCTAAAAGGAATCGTACCTTCCATGACCGCCACCTACTTTCCCTTCCTTTGGCTCGGGCCTGGATCTCCTTCCATCACATTCAGCTTAGCTGCTTGCTTCTTCTTCATAAGCTGTGGACAGTTGTACTTCAAATGACCAGTCTGGTGACACTCATAGCACTGCCTCTGGGGGCAATTATTAGCAAAATGCCCCATTACTCCACACTTATAGCACTTCACTGCACTTTTATCTTGCTTCTGGGAGCCTGAAGCTTGACCTTTCTTTTGCTTCTTCTGAGGATTCTGCTTCTTCTTAGGGAAGAATGGTGCTTTCCTCTTAGGCATAAAGCTCTGTCGGTTCGGTGGTGCATCATCATCTCTTTCCCTATAAAAGTCTTCATACCTCATGGCCAAATCAACTATCTCATCAAAAGTGGAGCGAAGCTGAGTCAAAAGCTGTTCCTCCAACTTCCTACGTAGACCATCCACAAATTTCTGGTTCTTTTTGAAGGGAGTGTTGACCAAATCGGGACCGTACTTGGAGAGGGAGTTGAAGGTATTGACATACTCCTGAACTGTCATATCTCTCTGCTTCAGCTCAATAAATCTACGAGCAAGGATGGCCTTCTCCGCCTCAGGAATGAACCTTAACTCGAATCGTTCCCTAAATCTCTCCCATGTAAGCTCCTCCTCGCCTATCTCAGCACTAACCACATCGAACCAGTCAGATGCACCATCTTGGAGGAAGCTGGAAGCAATTTGGACCTTCTGACGGTCTGTCACACCCATGTGCCCAAAGACTCGTTCACAAGTCTTCAACCAAGCCCGAACTCCAACCACACCTTCATTACCAAGAAAAGGCTTCCCTCCAAGGCTCACAAAATCCTTACACATACGAGCGAAATCAACTCTAGGAGAAACATTAGGAGCGGGCGCAGCCTGTGGCATGTTCCGCATCAACTCTAACCACTGCTCCATGGTCAAACGGGGAGCTCTTCCAGCCATCTTTCTCACTACTTTGCATAGTGAGAAATGCTGTTAAGCTGGAACCAAAATAATTCTCATACTAAAAAGATCAAAGATTTGGGGTTTTGGTTTAGGCATGTATGACTATTATTATATTATGGAAGTGATACTTATGGTATATAGATATGTACAATGTTTCTACTGCTTTGTGATAACTTATATTCTAAATATATTCTATACTATTGTTAACCTGGGCTCTGATACCAAAAATGTAAAGCCCGGCCCCTATACCCATGCCAACCAAGAGCAATACTAAGTATTACTGTCGAAAAGCACAGAGAATGGGACTCGATAGGGCTTAATGTTGTACTCATTCCCTTGAACTAACACTGGCACGAGAAATTTTTTTTGATTTTTTTTTTCTACTTACCATTCGTGCGCAGTGTTGGTTCAAAGCAATGGTACAAAATAAAAATTTTCCAGCTTACATAGTATTGAATATAATAGAATGTACAGTTCAGCACAACAACAGCATAATGCATAATACATATCATAATGTCCACGATACATAGTCCATAGTACATATCACTTCCAAAATACATAATAATATACATACCATAATGCATATTAACTACTCCTAAGTCCAAGCTGAAAAGTCCAAAACCCTAAAACGTTGAAAATAATATGAGTGCTGCTACAGTCCACGCAACCTAACCTGCAACCATAATCCTCAGACTGACCCGAGGATTATAAAACAAATCACACGGGTCAGACTATTTCTAGTGTGAGTGAAGTAAGGTCTATGAACAATAATTGTCTCAATCAACAAAAGGAAAAGAAAGTGCCGCATGTATAAACCAACATGAGGCATATAAGTGTGTGAGAAACAACATGCAAATTTGATTTCATAAACAATTCCTTTAATCAAACAATGATTTTATGCCAAACCAATCGTATGTAATCCAATACGATACCAACCCAATTATCATTTGTAACACAAAGAATAAGTTCATACACACATTCTCCAAAGATACTGGGTTTTCAAAATCAACTTTAATACATTCCAAAAATCATAAAGTAAAGAAAATTGCATTATGGGAATTATGGGATAAATATAACATGACTCATAAAATATACCAAATAAACAGACGCTAGTATTGTAAAATCACAGTGGTGGAGCTCAAGCGCGCGCGGAGACATCAACCCCGTAACCTACTCATAACGCCATAATACACCTGGCGATCAACTCAAGATAACTAAGACGGTCTAACGCAAAGGCCGTATGCTACCCGTTCAAGGATCTACACGTGGGACCCCCACGCCTCCATCCTTCATAGTCCGTGACCCCCCGATCAAAAATAAGATTAGCCCTATGTAGCAGACCGTTGACCTTTGGTGGTAAAAGGGCATGTGATATACCACCGATTCAGGTAGCGATTCCGAATCAGGTCGTCCAAGGTGGAGTTTTGGCCCATTGGTACAACATAGTCCAATCTATCCCGACCCAAAAATCAAAGTGTTTATAATTTTAAGACACTTCTTAAAAATAAAAGTCAACGATGACAATCGCCTTCCAAAAAAATTTCATTAATAAACCCAGTATAATATTCAAAAACAAATAAAATTTATCAAATAATTGTGTGTATAAAAGAAAATAATTACATCTCCGTTTTGCATTAACACACAAGTACCCCATAATACTTATGTATTAAGGCGAAACGCAAAAACCTCATTTATTGGATTAAAATTATTAAAAATTCGTTAAGTTAGAGAAAAAAATTTGATAACAATTAATTTAATTAAAAAGGCAAGCTTAGTACTCAAAAACATAATCAAAATCCTAAAATGTTCTATTTACATATTGTTACTATTATTATTATCTATTTATTTATTTATTTTTTTCGAATACATATTTATCGATAATACAATACTTTTTTTTTAACCAAATAAATTTAATTCAATCATTCAAATTAATCTTAATAAAATTAATTTTTTTTTTCAATTTTTTTTTTTTTTTAAAACCACCTTTGGTGTAGGCCCAATTTGGGCTGTTACTGTGCAGCCTGCCTGGGCTGCATCTGCAGCCCAAGCCTGGCAGCACAGTGCAGCCCCAGGCTGCACGGCCCGGCTGCACCAGGGCAGCCCGCCTGGGCTGCCCCTGTGCAGCCCCTGGGCTGCACCGCCCCGGGCCGCCCGGGTGCAGCCCGCATGGGCTGCACGAGGTGCAGCCCGCATGGGCTGCAGGGGTGCAGCCCCGGGCTGCAGGGGTGCAGCCCCGGGCTGCAACGCCCCGGGCCGGCCCCGGGCCAGCCCCGGCGGCCCGCCCGGGCCGCGCCAGGGGGCCCGCCCGGGGTGCACCCGGGCGGCCCTGTGGATCCCTGGGCTGCACACCTGTGCAGCCCCTGGCTGCACAGTTGCAGCCCATTTGGGCTGCACCTCTGTGCAGCCCCAGGCTGCACCTGTGCAGTCCATTCTGGGCTGCTTTTGTGCAGGCAGCCCCGCCTGGGCTGCACTTGCAGCCTTGCCCGGTGCAGTTTCTAAAGCAGTGTTTTTTTTCTCTTTTCGAATAGATGGCTGTTGTAATTCATTGTAGCAATTAAGCAAACACAAGGCATGCATTCAAATTATATGCATTGGTTCTCATTCCTTCTTCAACCTAATATTTCAATCAATAAACATGATTTATGGAATAAGCAAACAACCATTATATTCAAAAATTTCAGACCATATTTGCATGCATACTTGAAAATAAAACAAGACTATAATTTCACTCACCTAGAGCTTCAAATTGCAATCTTCAAGCTCTAATCAGCTAGCCTTTGATTGCTGAAACTTCTCCTTTCAATTGCTAACAAATGAAAGAAAACCCTAAATACATATTTGTGAAAATAAGAAGAAAGAGATGAAATAGAACTGATTTAGGGATACTTACTCTTGTAATTGGCAATCTTTTCTTTTTAGCCTTTAATTGCAACCTGAGATTTGTGTTTGATTGAGGGGATTAGAAATTAGGTTTTAGGTTTTCCTCTTTCTCTGTTTTTTTTTCTTTCTGCTTTCTGTTCTGTGTACGTACAGTAAAGGGAGGGTTGAGGAGATGGGTATTTTTATTATAAAGCCCCTACTCTAGAATCTTCTCTCAACTAGCCCTTTATTTTATTATTTCTTTTTTTTTTACATAAAGTGTAATCATTTTATTTTGTTTTTGTTCTAGATTTTTCATTTCCTCAACATTATTTTATTCAATTCTAGAACTTTCCTACATGGCATCATACAAAAAAAAGATATTATTATTTATTATTTATTACTATTATTATTTTACCCTTTTCTTCTTTTTCTCTTTTTTCCTTTTATATCTAATTGTAAATCAACATAAAAAAATTTCTTATGTAAACTTTTCATACATAAAACGCGTTTTATCTTATGTAATTAGTTACCATTCTTTCATAAGAAAAAAAAACTTATCATTTTCAATGTTTAATTTTTCGAATAGTTTAGGTTAATAAAATGGTTCATTTATTAAAATAAATTACATTATCTCAAGAAGGAACAATTTATAACTCCAAATAAAAGCAAACGAATTTGTTACAATTTATTTTCCTCTCAACGCTATTAATATTAAATTCCCATTTTTTTTCATTTATCTATTATTTTATTTTCTCCATAAATATTTAATTATTTATTATTATTAACTAATTAATTATCCATTTATTAAGTTGATTTCCAATTTAGTATCCCTAAAAGTAGGGTTGTTACAACTAATTTATTTAATTTAATTTTGTATAATTCTACTTTTAAATTAATTTTTTCAGTTAATTATAAAAATACTAGGTTGGACTATATCTTATATTTTATTTATTGTTACATTTTCATTAACAAACCATTGAAAACTGAAAGCATGACGGAAAGCGAAACTAAGACCGAAACTTCCGAAATCATCTGATACTAAGAAAATTTCAAATAAACGAAACCGAGACCGAGAGCTTTCGAACCTTGGTTTGGAGTGATAAGTGTGAAGTGGCGTTTAATGAATTGAAGCAAAAGCTTACCTCTGCTCCTGTTCTCACCGTTCCGAGCGGGAGTGAAGGATTATCTGTTTATACTAAAGCTTGTCGAGAAGGTTTGGGTGTTGTCTTGATGCGGGATGGAAAGGTCATTGCTTAAAAAATATGTGTTTAATAAATATTGATTTTTAAATATAATATAAAGATTTTTATTTTAATATGTGTGTAAAAAATTAGATTTTTAAAATTATATGGTTTGGAATTTTTAAAATTATAAGTTAAGTTTTGAAAATGTAAATTATAAGATGTTACTGTGCACGTGGTGGAGAATCCAAAACGAAGTACGATGGTTTGGCGAACGTTTCTGTATGATGTATGAACGCCGCCCTGACCCTCTATAGTCAGCTTGTTATGACTAAAACAAAAGCTATACCTGGACCAAGTGAGGTCGCACCTGCGATCGAGCATGCTTCTTTGAAACCATATCTATTACTTTGTGATTTGATTGGGTGCAACTTTGATTATGGGAATGTGTCTCTAGGTGGACGATAGTAGCTGTTATGCGTTGCCACCAGCCTAGTTCTACATACGGTAGTATCCTACAATGGACAATGTCTCATGTGCATTGTCATATGTCATATCGAGTCCATTACGACTTTGGTTTGTATCATACCTATGGAGTGCTCCCTGAGTATCCCACTGGTTTGGTGGAGCTTACAGTGTATATATATAGACTACGATATATATAAAATGTGTTAAGGGGGATATGTGTAACGCCTTAACGCTATTTTAATATTTTACTTTAATGTAGACATTATCTATGTAGCGTATTGTATTATATATGTAGATAGTTCCACGATCCTTAAAGGATGAGAACCTCAAACATCCTTTAAGTTATATTGTATTTCACTTGGACATTTCACTTGAGTTGATTTACTTGCATAAGAATGTTAATCCTGACACGAGTGTCTTGCTATATGCTCCGGTCACCTTTGGAGCTTGGAGTTTGCTTGTAGATCTAGCTTTATTTATTCAGTTTTTCGGATATTTCTATTATTTCTAGTTATTTATGCTCGGACTTGTCATTTGCTTATGTATTAGAGACTTCTTTGCATTTGGAATTTCTGTTGTATTTGCTTTAGACTGATACTTCTATAGTAGATTCATGAAATACTATTTATCTATTCTGCTGCATATTGTTGTATTACTCTGTGTCCGTATTCTGTGATTAATTTATTTGCCGTATATACTAAGTTTTGCCAAATATAAAATAACAATTTGTTGTTTTGGACAATTTAAGTCTCATATGTGTGGATAATTTTCGATCTAAATTGTTCAAAATTGCGAGTCGTTACATATTTCTTCCGCCGTGAGTTTTAGAAAATGTAAATTTTGTAGGGGCTTTGCGAATTGTGTTATATATTCTACCTCCAAACTTCCTTTTTCTATGAGGACTTCAATGTTCGTCTTATGCGTGAATCGAGATGTCTATGTTGTTAGATTATTACATAACATTACTTTAATTCCATTATCATTAACATTGGGGCATTTGGTCTAGTGGTATGATTGTCGCTTAGGGTGCGAGAGGTCCCGAGTTCAATTCTCGGAATGCCCCCTTCTTTTTAACAAATCACTTAGCTTTTAAATGAAAGAACATTAGTTCCACCCTTACAACCTCTAAACTGGTTTTCATTTTTGAACAGCATGTCCTAATATTAATTTTCCATTATATATAGACATCTCTATGTTAAAAAATCCACATTAAATTAATATATATAATTTGACTTATTAATCCGTATTACTTTACCAGATTTTAGAAATATGTAAAATTTGATCATACTTGATTGCATGCAATTATTACGCAAGTCTAGTAAAGAGTGGAGTAAAAGGGATCTTATCCTTGGAGCTTTTGAAGGAATTTGTATGTCAAACATGAACTCGCCGCTGATAAACACCACTTTCAGGCCTCTATATGTGAAATTGAAGAAATAGAGCATAGATCTGATGAGGAAGCAACGAAATTCCAAGTAGAACCAATGGATCTGCCATTCTAGGTTTCTACAACATTGTCCTTTTTAAGTATTTTATCTTTAAAGTGTAGTTTATTAGGAACCGCTTAGTTATTGATGCGTATTAATTCATGAAGCATGAATACATACCCCACCGGCCTATAGGAGCAAATTTTGTTTTCTAGTAGTATGTTTTTAAGTGTTTTTCCTATTTTAGGGTGGTGTTTCATTTGCGTTAAAACTTTTATTTTTGTGTAAATAATAAAGTACCATATTTCTACAAATAACGCTGTACAAAATAAATCACATAGAGTACGGACATGCCAAGTGATCAAAATATAATGGAATATGAAGCGTACCCCATGATAACATAGTTATAGAAGGGATTGATCTTTGATTCCTCTTCAAACCCAACAGTTGAGGTTTCTACAGAAAAAATAAATACTATTCTAAGATTCAAATGTTTAACTGACTGATGTAGGCATCACATGAAGCACAGACTCTATTCGGAAAATATACAATTTAGCAGGTTGCTTAAATTATAAAAGGTTTTCAGAAGTTGAAAAAACGTCTTAATACTTTTTCATTGTGTACTATCAATTAACACGTAAACATACGACAGTTATTGTCACGACCCGTCTTCCACTACCCAGGAAGACGCATCATGAATTAAGAAAGAAAGGGATAGAAAGAGAAAAGAAAGAAGAGAAAGAAGAAACAACACTAGAATCTCAACAGCGGAACGAATAAATTATATTAATAACATAAGTATTTACATAATATACAATACCAATCAGAGATACACAACATACACATCACATATACTAGACAGTTATAAACACATGTCTAGTATTTACAACTCAGTACAACCACAACACAGAGAAACCACAGCGGAACTATATATCTACAACGCAGAAGCCTCCTGCTCCATTACTCCTCCATTATTCGTCAAAGCAAACCTGAATCCCTTGGCTACATGTAAAAAATTTGAGTACCCAAGAGTTTAAGAAACAAAGATAAACTCCGGGTCAGACATGGGTCTGGTGTGAGTAACAGGTTAAGGTTGCTTAACTTTAAAACCATTTGAAAAGAAAGGTATCACGTAAGACTTCCCACACATAAACATGAAAAAGTTTTTACCTTACGCTAACCAAAACATTTGATAGGAAATCCAGTGATATTATAATAGTGTCTAGGGTTTTCAAGTAAATGAGAAATAGCCGAAATTGTTACATCTATTAAATTCCAGCTACTATCCACAAAAGTGGGTAATACAATCAAAACCGTTGGCACTTATTGGATTTTGGATTCCATACAATGGCAGGGCTACTAGGGTGCCGCCCATCACAGTACGTGGCCTAGATCACCGTACCGAGGATTACTCCCAATCCCCTGCAACACAAGGCCGGAACCATTCCTTACTGAACAGTTCCAAACAAGACAACCCCGTAGTTGTTTGCAACCAACTGCCCACACAGCCGAATATAAAGGGACCTCTAGACAGGGATCAATCTCGCTCTCTAGTGGGAGCTACCCACGAAGCCTTGCAGGACCTCCCCTGTTTTAGCCATTCCCGATTGATGAGGCTTGAGGCTACGATTACCTTTATAGGATACAACACTTAGAATGCTCATCGTCCACCTGACGATGTTCTGAAAGCATTCAATCCATACAAGTTCGTTCCGGGTTCGAACGAAACCGAAGGCATTATCTCGTTACACTCATTTTGGAATCACCCTCAGAGTTAACGACAATAACCCTTGCACTCTAATTCTCCATCTCGAATCTATAAGCACTATTTCGTCAACTCATTACGAAATCACCCACAGAGTTATACTGACGTATAGCCCTTACACCTCGAGTCTTCATAAAGCTCCACTTGGATTCACGACCTAACGTTATTTGGAATCGATGTGGTTTTCAGATATCCAAACATGGAAACCCGATCCCGGTCTCATCGAAAACCAAAGCGTGTCTTTTAGGTCCAAGTTGTTTTAAAAGTTTTAAAACAATTTAATTCAATATTATCTATAAACACACAGATAGATAATTTACAACATCATAATAGATAATCTATATTATTATAACATCAGGTAATCTATATTATCAACTCAAACAGATAAATCATATTATCAACTCAATGCAACCATAACATCCAAATCACACAACATCATATATCTCATATCTGAGATTTCAACCATTCAGGGTAATAAATATCAATCATCATTCATAAGCAAAGACTTATCAAATCATCATCCTATAATTAATTTAAAATGAATTAAATTAATTACTTCTTTCTTAAATTAATTTAAAATGAATTAAATTAATTACTTATCCATATAAATCTTGCTTACACATCCATTAATTAATTATAAATCAATCAATCAATTACTCTTAACAATTTACCCAAATTAATCATCTTAATTAATCCTTTAATTACATTCAAGTAATTAACCTCTAATTAATTATCAATTAATTAATCCAAACCAAACCAAACCTCGTAATTAACTTGTAATTACTTCATCAATTTATTAATCATTAATTAATTAACTAATACCTTCATTGATTAATTGTTCTTAATTAATCAATCCTTAATCACACATTAATTATCTAGATTAATGATCTCAAATTATTTTAAATTACTCCATTAAATTAATTATCAATTATCTCTATTGATTAATCATACTTGATTAACTTATTTATCAAAACCTAAATTAATTACTTACTTAAGTAATTATTCAACATACCAACTACATATTAATTACACAAAGTAATTAATTTCCAAATCTCCTCCATTAAATTACATCTAGTAATTTATTTCCTTAATTACTTCACTAAGTAATTTTCCATTCTTAATTGCATTAGTAATTACTTCTCAAATGAATCAATGATTAAATTAAATTAATTAAACTTAATTAATTAATTTAATTAATCAAAAATAACTTAATTAATTACAATTAGTAATTGATTTTATTAATTACTTTCACAAAGTAATTTACTTAAACAATTCAAAGGATTTTCTTAAATTAATTAATCCAATTAATTATTAAAATTAATTACATTAATTAATAATATTAAGTTAATGACCAATAAAATTCTTTAATTACTTCTCCAAAGTAATTAACTGAATTAATAAATATTAATTCTTAATTTATTTAAAAACTCATTAATTAATTTCTAATTTTAAAATTAATCAAATTATAATTAAACTTAATTAATTATTAATTACTTGATTATTTCAATTCATTGATTAAATAAATCAAATCTTATTTAAATTAATTTCTAAATCATACTTTAATCACATTCAGTTAACTTACTTAAACTTTTAATTAATTAAATAACCATCAATTATTTAATTAATATCCTAATTATTAATTAATTAATTAAATTAATTAAAATCTTAATTACCTTGATCAGATAATTAAATTTTCAAAACAATGAAATCATTTATCTCATTAATGATTTAAATTATCATTATTAAAGTCATTTAAAACAAATTTCTTTTAAATTTCCTAAATTCCATAAATATTTGAAATCAAACTTAAACAAGATTTTAAATATTTTAAAAACTCTTAAATTTTCATCTTAAAGGATCACTTATCTTTAAAGTATTTTTTTATTTAAAAGAATAGTTTTATCTTTAGCCCAAATTCAATTTAAATAAATTTAAAATACCTTAAATATTTCAAATAATTATTGAAACATATAAATTCAAATCTTATTTTTATTACCACTCAAAACTTAACCATACTTTCAGATTTAAATACAAAGATTAAAATTTAAAACCCTCTTAAAATTTCATTTTCAGATTTTATAAAATACTCAAACTAAATATATCATTTGAATTATTCAACCTATTTTCTTTTGAAACTTTCATATTCAAATTTAAATTTGAATCCAGGATTTCAATTTCAGATTTAACTTAGAATTTAAATCTTGCTTTTAAAAAACCTACTTTCAGATTTTACTTAATATAAAAACTGTGCAGGTTAAATTATTTATCTAAATACTTTATTCTATTCTGCAAATTTATTAAAATCTGGAATTCAAATTTATTTGAATTCATAGTTTAAATATTACTTTAAATTTATCTTTAAACTTACTTTACTATTTTAAATTTGGTTTTGAAATACAAAAACCTGAAACTGTTCAGGCTATAGGAACAAAACTGCAAATTTTGTTATTCAAACCTGAAATTCAAAATCTGCTTGAATTCATGTTTTAATCTTGCTTTAGTTTAGATTTAAACTTGCTTCAAATATAACTTTAAACCTGCTTTGCTTATTTTTTAATTTATTTTAAAATTTTAAAAACCTAAAACTATTTCAAGTTACAGGAAACAAAAACACTGCAACATAAGAGAACTACCCGAGTAAAAACTGTTTTTACATCGAGTCATTTTTGCCCTAACTTCGAGTCATATCTTCAAGCTACCCGAGTTTCCCCTACAACTTACAGGAAACTAAAAACCTTTTCAAAATGACTCTGTGCACATGCACATCACAATGGCCAACTTCCCGAACATCAGTGATGATCATCCACCTCCATAAACCCCCTCTTAAATCCAACCTGATCACCAAACATCAGAAACCTTCCACTGCCAAAAATTCAAGTCCAGACTCTATTTATAAAACCTGGAAATACAGTGCATTCCAAAACCCCATCCTGTCAACGGTGAATTCACATTCCTCCTTTCATTGCTGCAGTTGAAACTCCAACCACTACTTAGTCAGGGACCCATCTATCCGTCCACAAAACAGCTCGACACTCGAACAACCCTAGAGGTAGTGATGATCAGATACTTACTGTGTTAAAAACCTAGGGCTACAGAACAATTCTTCACACTTCTAGCCAAATCATGAATTAATTCACCGTACAACCAATTTTCCAAGATGCCCCGATCATGCATCTTCCTCCATACAAATACACGACCTTCAAATCAACTTTAATCACCAGAGATGATTCAAAATTCCATTTTTGGGTCAAAACAGTAATGTACATTACTACCCAATCTAGAAATTCTGTTTTAAATTTTAAAAATTAAGATTTTAAATAAGTTTTCAGATTCTATACATAAATCAGTGAATCAATGTGTATGAATGTTGATATTAATGAATCTTGCACTGTTCTTGATGTGTTTCAGTAAGATTTTCAACTTATTTTAAGTTAAATAAGTTTTAAAGCTTACTGTATACTAAACAAACAATATTAGTTTATATTCTAAATTCTAACAGATCCTAAACCAAAGAATAGGGCTATGTGTGAAATCTGGATCCTAGAGAAAAGAACAGAGGTATATATTTTTTTTTCCTATTTATAGTCATGCACACATTCATACAAATATTCAAAGATATTTCACATTCAAATATATAAACTTGCTTATCTATAGGTATCATACTTATCACTGGAAAAATCTTGCAATCATGTAACTTAAGTAATTTATTAAAAATGTTACTCACCAGCAACTAGGGAGAACAGAGCACAATATTTCTTGAAAAATTTGCAATTGAATAGCTTTAAACTGAAACTTTATGTTGCTTCTGATCATCTACTTCATGCATGCAGGTCTGATAAAGATGCAGACTTCATTTGCTTTGTTCAAGACTTGCAGAGATGAAAATGCAATGAGCTTTAGATTGGAAAGAAGGGAATGCAGACTCCTTTATGCTTTTGAAATACAGATTTTGGTTTTGAGAGGAAGTTTGAGTTTCAGATTTTTGAAGTGTGATGTTTTCTTCTTTGTTTTCAACTAGCTCTCGGTTTGAAAAGAGAATGAGGGGAAAGTGAAAGCGGTTTAAGGGCTGAAATAAATTCTAAATCAAAATAAAAGAAAAAGATAAAAACAAATGACACTTGTCACATTGTTTTATTCATATATTAACACATGTAGTTTAAATACTTAAAAAGTTAACACTTGTCTTTTTACTTACTTTAGTTATTTTTCCCTTTAAATTTGAATGTAAGATAAAGCCTTTAAACTTAATTTATTTATATTTATATAAATATACATGTGAATTTCTTATTTAAAGAAAATATAAATATAACAAATTATAAAGTAAAACTTATACAAAAATTTTAAAGAATCAATTAATTTGAATTTACAAAATAAAACTTCAAATCAATTAACCCCTTGAAATCAAAATTAAAATCTATTTATTAAAATGAAGATTCTATTTTCCTTATTTTAATCCTTCTTTATATTTAAGAAAAATAGAATATTTATTAATAGGGTTTCAAATAACAATTTACAATTTTATAGGATTTATAAAGAAATTATAAATCACTTTTATATTTAAATGAATTTAAATCATAGGCTATTTGTATTTTAAACTTATATAAAATATACTCAATTCATATTTAATCGAATAATATTTTAAAAAGAAATAAAAATCAATTTTTATTTAAGATTAAACTAAGACTAATTTGAAACAATTTAACATTTATTATAAATATTCACAAATCATAAAGTTATTAATTAAAATAGATTTTTAAAAGCTAAATATTAATTTAAAACATAATTTACTAATTACTAGATATTTTATTAGAATTTAAAAACAAAACTTCATTTATTTATTTTCATGTAAGTTAAATTTCAAACAAAGGTAAACTATAATATATATATAAATATATATATATACACATTATAATTTAAACATTTATTTTAGCATTTGAAAGACAAATTCACAAATTAAATATTATTTATATTTGATTATTAAACCAAAACATATTTTATTAATCAATATTGTCAATATCAATTTAATTTTATATAAAGATTATTAAATTGATATTGTCTAAAATTCCAGGATATCACATTCCTTCCCCCTTAAAAGAATTTCGTCCCCGAAATTTAAAACAAAGGTAATTTAATAACCTATTTAAGATTTTAAATTTTAAAACCAAGCATATCAAACATATGCTAACGTCCATAGCAATCAATTCATCCAATCAAACAAAATTAACTATCCAGACAAAATTCTGGATAGAGTTTCCTCGAGTTTCCCAAGTAAACATCGGGATACTCGCTCTATAAAACCCAAACAATCAGCACTACTAGGCTACAGAACTCCTACTCATCTATATCTATAACTGAACAAGACATCAGACTATAGACAAGTCTGACTCAACAACCAAAATCTCCCAGAACAGTTGATTCCAAAACCACAAATAGATATACACGTACTCCCTCAGAGATACGTGAAACACATCGAATTCCAGTTGTCGAAACTGGCAATTCAATTCAGAAAATCAAACACTTATCCAAAATAGAACACGGATGAAATCCAAAACATCTCAGAGCTAGCTTATCCAACCTTACCAAAATTTATAGCTCTTTAAAAATTGAGAACTTATCCAAAATCAGATCTTTGACTGCCTACCTCTTACCTGATCAGCTTAATCCTTGCTGATGTCTCAAGAAACAAACTAGACCAAACCCAATCCACCAGAATGATCTTCCACGATCAATCCAGATCAAAAACAACACCTTTCACAACTATCAGAAGAAAACAACTTCTCCTATCCAGAAAAGAAAAACAAATGCACTCCCAAACTGCTTCCGCTGCACAACTCTGATCTGGGGTAGAAAAGAATGCTGATGAAGAACACAAGCACATCTGGACAACAAAACCAAGAAGTTCTTTGATAACCCAGAGAAAACTCAGAAGTTCCTCAAATCCTGAGTTGCTTCAACAAACTCCATCTTAAGAAACCAATCTTCAACTAGTTGAACCACCGGAACCACTGAATCTCTAGATGAAGACAAATTCTGACTTCCAGGAAACATCCAGAAAAATCTCGAACAATCCAAAAGAATACCCAACTATCGCATGTCGCTTTTGCGATCAACTCAAACTGGTTCCAAAGAAAAATGTTCTCTCTTTACCAATCAGAACAGCTTATGCTGGTCTAGTCAACCCATCGAAGAAATGGATTCTACTCCACTGCTTCTGAACTCCATTTTCAGGAAACTGCTAAGTCAGACAACTCTGCTGACACCCAGAACACTCCGAGCTGCACCGTTGACACCAATGCCAAAGAATTCTCAATCCAAAGCTCTTCGAAAACTCGGACTTCAAACCACACAAAAACATTTGCTGACCCAGCCACAACACCGAAGCAGACCTACTTCCTTAAAATTGTTCCAAAGAAATTATCTTCGAAAACATTCAGAGTCACTGCATCTCATCACGCAGCTTCTATTCCTGAGATATCAAGATATCATCACTCGCTTCTATTCAGCCAACAGATCCAAACTTTACTCATCCAACTTCAAAGATGAACTCCGAACCTTAACAGGTTACCTTCAGAGATCAATGAAGTCCTTGCACCACTTCAAAACTTACTCGAGACGGTATTAGGTCTACAGTCTCGACAGATACACTTCCAACCTCAAACATTCAAACTCCAATCAATCGGTAGTTGTCTTATACACACCACTACCTCTATCTACCTTTATAACTTATATTGGAAAACCTTAACAGGTAACCCAACAGATAGGTAGCAATAAATAAATATATAAATATATACAAAAATTACAAATACGCTCTCTCAAGATAGACACCACTCCAGAGCCTAGGTATTCACTCAACCTAATGCTCTGATACCACCTGTCACAACCCGTCTTCCACTACCCAGGAAGATGCATCATGAATTATGAAAGAAAGGGATAGAAAGAGAAAAGAAAGAAGAGAAAGAAGAAACAACACTAGAATCTCAACAGCAGAACGAATAAATTATATTAATAACATAAGTATTTACATAATATACAATACCAATCAGAGATACACAACATACACATCACATATACTAGACAGTTATAAACACCTGTCTAGTATTTACAACTCAGTACAACCACAACACAGAGAAACCACAGCGGAACTATATATCTACAACGCAGAAGCCTCCTGCTCCATTTCTCCTCCATTATTCGTCAAAGCAAACCTGAATCCCTTGGCTACTCGTAAAAAATTTGAGTACCCAAGAGTTTAAGAAACAAAGATAAACTCCGGGTCAGACATGGGTCTGGTGTGAGTAACAGGTTAAGGTTTCTTAACTTTAAAACCATTTGAAAAGAAAGGTATCACGTAAGACTTCCCACACATAAACATGAAAAAGTTTTTACCTTACGCTAACCAAAACATTTGATAGGAAATCCGGTGATATTATAATAGTGTCTAGGGTTTTAAAGTAAATAAGAAATAACCGAAATTGTTACATCTATTAAATTCCAGCTACTAGCCACAAAAGTGGGTAATACAATCAAAAACATTGGCACTTATTGGATTTTTGATTCCATACAATGGCAGGGCTACTGGGGTACCGCCCGTCACAGTACGTGGCCTAGATCACTGTACCGAGGATTACTCCCAATCCCCTGCAACACAAGGCCAGAAACATTCCTTACTGAACAGTTCCAAACAAGACAACCCCTCTGTTGTTTGCAACCAACTGCCCACACAGCCGAATATAAAGGGACCTCTAGACAGGGATCAGTCTCGCTCTCCAGTGGGAGCTACCCACGAAGCCTTGCTGCACCTCCCCTGGTTTAGCCATTCTCGGTTGATGAGTCTTGAGGCTACGATTACCTTTATAGGATATAACACTTAGAATGCTCATCGTCCACCTGACGATGTTCTGAAAGCATTCGATCCATACAAGTTCGTTCCGGGTTCAAACGAAACCGAAGGCATTATCTCGTTACACTCATTTTGGATTTACCCTCAGAGTTAACGACAATAACCCTTGCACTCTAATTCTCCATCTCGAATCTATAAGCACTATTCCGTCAACTCATTACGGAATCACCCACAGAGTTATACTGACGTATAGCCCTTACACCTCGAGTCTTCACAAAGCTCCATTTGGATTCATGACCTAACGTTATTTGGAATCAATGTGGTTTTCGGATATCCAAATATGGAAACCCGATCTCGGTCTCATCGAAAACCAAAGCGTGTCTTTTAGGTCCAAGTTGTTTTAAAAGTTTTAAAACAATTTAATTCAATATTATCTGTAAACACACAGATAGATAATTTACAACATCATAATAGATAATCAATATTATTATAACATCAGCTAATCTATATTATCAACTCAAACAGAAAATTCATATTATCAACTCAATGGAACCATAACATCCAAATCACACAACATCATATATCTCATATCTGAGATTTCAACCATTCAGGGTAATAAATATCAATCATCATTCATAAGCAAAGACTTATCAAATCATCATCCTATAATTAATTTAAAATGAATTAAATTAATTACTTCTTTCTTAAATTAATTTAAAATGAATTAAATTAATTACTTATCCATATAAATCATGCTTACACATCCATTAATTAATTATAAATCAATCAATCAATTACTCTTAACAATTTACCAAATTAATCATCTTAATTAATCCTTTAATTACATTCAAGTAATTAACCTCTAATTAATTATCAATTAATTAATCCAAACCAAACCCTGTAATTAACTTGTAATTACTTCATCAATTTATTAATCATTAATTAATTAACTAATACCTTCATTGATTAATTATTCTTAATTAATCAATCCTTAATCACATCATTAATTATCTAGATTAATGATCTCAAATTATTTTAAATTACTCCATTAAATTAATTATCAATTATCGCTATTGATTAATCATACTTGATTAACTTATTTATCAAAACCCAAATTAATTACTTACTTAAGTAATTATTCAACATACCAACTACATATTAATTACACAAAGTAATTAATTTCCAAATCTCCTCCATTAAATTACATCTAGTAATTTATTTCCTTAATTACTTCACTAAGTAATTTTCCATTCTTAATTGCATTAGTAATTACTTCTCAAATCAGTCAATGATTAAATTAAATTAATTAAACTTAATTAATTAATTTAATTAATCAAAAATAACTTAATTAATTACAATTAGTAATTAATTTTCTTAATTACTTTCACAAAGTAATTTACTTAAACAATTCAAAGGATTTTCTTAAATTAATTAATCCAATTAATTATTAAAATTAATTACATTAATTAATAATATAAGTTAATGAACAATAATAAATTCTTTAATTACTTCTCCAAAGTAATTAACTGAATTAATAAATATTAATTCTTAATTTATTTAAAAACTCATTAATTAATTTCTAATTTTAAAATTAATCAAATGATAATTAAACTTAATTAATTATTAATTACTTGATTAATTCAATTCATTAATTAAATAAATCAAATCTTATTTAAATTAATTTCTAAATCATACTTTAATCACATTCAGTTAACTTACTTAAACTTTTAATTAATTAAATAACCATCAATTATTTAATTAATATCCTAATTATTAATTAATTAATTAAATTAATTAAAATCTTAATTACCTTGATCAGATAATTAAGTTCTCAAAACAATGAAATCATTTATCTCATTAATGATTTAAATTATCATTATTAAAGTCATTTAAAACAAATTTCTTTTAAATTTCCTAAATTCCATAAATATTTGAAATCAAACTTAAACAAGATTTTAAATATTTTAAAAACTCATAAATTTTCATCTTAAAGGATCACTTATCTTTAAAGTATTTTTTTATTTAAAATAATAGTTTTATCTTTAGCCCAAATTCAATTTAAATAATTTTAAAATACCTTAAATATTTCAAATAATTATTGAAACATATAAATTCAAATCTTATTTTTATTACCACTCAAAACTTAACCATGCTTTCAGATTTAAATACAAAGATTAAAATTTAAAACCCTGTTAAAATTTCATTTTCAGATTTTATAAAATACTCAAACTAAATATATCATTTGAATTATTTGACCTATTTTCTTTTGAAACTTTCAGATTCAAATTTAAATTTGAATCCAGGATTTCAATTTCAGATTTAACTTAGAATTTAAATCTTGCTTTTAAAAAACCTACTTTCAGATTTTACTCAATATAAAAACTGTGTAGGTTAAATTATTTATCTAAATACTTTATTCTATTCTACAAATTTATTAAAATCTGGAATTCAAATTTATTTGAATTCATAGTTTAAATCTTACTTTAAGTTTATCTTTAAACTTGCTTTGCTATTTTAAATTTGGTTTTGAAATACAAAAACCTGAAACTATTCAGGCTATAGGAACAAAACTGCAAATTTTGTTATTCAAACCTGAAATTCAAAATCTGCTTGAATTCATGTTTTAATCTTGCTTTAGTTTAGATTTAAACTTTCTTCAAATATAAGTTTAAACCTGCTTTGCTTATTTTTTAATTTAGTTTAAATTTTGAAAACCTGAAACTGTTTCAAGTTACAGGAAACAAAAACACTGCAACAAAAGAGAACTACCCAAGTAAAAACTGTTTTTACTTCGAGTCATTTTTGCCCTAACTTCGAGTCATATCTTCAAGCTACCCGAGTTTCCCCTACAACTTACAAGAAACTAAAAACCTTTTCAAAATGACTCTGTGCACATGCACATCACTATGGCCAACTTCCCGATCATCAGTGATGATCAACCACCTCCATAAACCCCCTCTTGAATCCAACCTGATCACCAAACATCAGAAACCTTCCACTGCCAAAAATTCAAGTCCAGACTCTATTTATAAAACCTGGAAACACAGTGCATTCCAAAACCCCATCCTGTCAACGGTGAATTCACCTTCCTCTGATCATTGTTGCAGTTGAAACTCCAACCACTACTCCGTCAGGGACCCATCTATCCTTCCACAAAACAGCTCGACACTCGAACAACCCTAAAGGTAGTGATGATCAGATACTTACTGTGTTAAAAACCTAGGGCTACAGAACAATTCTTCACACTTCTAGCCAAATCATGAATTAATTCACCATACAACCAATTTTCCAAGATACCCCGATCATCCATCTTCCTCCATACAAATACACGACCTTCAAATCAACTTTAATCACCAAAGATGATTCAAAATTCCATTTTTGGGTCAAAACAGTAATGTACATTCCTACCCAATCTAGAAATTCTATTTTAAATTTTAAAAATCAAGATTTTAAATAAGTTTTCAGATTCTATACGTAAATCAGTGAATCAATGTGTATGAATGTTGATATTAATGAAGCTTGCACTGTTCTTGATGTGTTTCAGTAAGATTTTCAACTTATTTTAACTTAAATAAGTTTTAAAGCTTACTGTATACTAAACAAACAATATTAGTTTATATTCTAAATTCTAACAGATCCTAAACCAAAGAATAGGGCTATGTGTGAAATCTGGATCCTAGAGAAAAGAACAGAGGTATATTTTTTTTTCCTATTTACAGTCGTGCACACATTTATACAAATATTCAAAGATATTTCACATTCAAATATATAAACTTGCTTATCTATAGGTATCATACTTATCACTGGAAAAATCTTGCAACCATGTAACTTAAGTAATTTATTAAAAATGTTACTCACCAGAAACTCAGGAGAACAGAGCACAATATTTCTTGAAAAATTTGCAATTGAATAGCTTTAAACTGAAACTTTATGTTGCTTCTGATCATCTACTTCATGCATGCAGGTTTGATAAAGATGCAGACTTCATTTGATTTGTTCAAGATTTGCAGAGATGAAAATGCAATGAGCTTTAGATTGGAAAGAAGGGAATGCAGACTCCTTTATGCTTTTGAAATACAGATTTTGGTTTTGAGAGGAAGTTTGAGTTTCAGATTTTTGAAGTGTGATGTTTTCTTCTTTGTTTTCAACTAGCTCTCGGTTTGAAGAGAGAATGAGGGGAAAGTGAAAGTGGTTTAAGGGCTGAAATAAATTTTAAATCAAAATAAAAGAAAAGGATAAAAACAAATGACACTTGCCACATTGTTTTATTCATATATTAACACATGTAGTTTAAATACTTAAAAGTTAACACTTTTCGTTTTACTTACTTTAGTTATTTTTCCCTTTAAATTTAAATGTAAGATAAAGCCTTTAAACTTAATTTATTTATATTTATATAAATATACATATGAATTTCTTATTTAAAGAAAATATAAATATAACAAATTATAAAGTAAAACTTATACAAAATTTTTAAAGAATCAATTAATTTGAATTTACAAAATAAAATTTCAAATCAATTAAAATCTATTTATTAAAATGAAGATTCTATTTTCCTAATTTTAATCCTTCTTAATATTTAAGAAAAATTGAATATTTATTAATAGGGTTTCAAATAACGATTTACAATTTTATAGGATTTATAAAGAAATTATAAATCACTTTTATATTTAAATGAATTTAAATCATAGGCTATTTGTATTTTAAACTTATATAAAATATACTCAATTCATATTTAATCTAATAATATTTTAAAAAGAAATAAAAATCAATTTTTATTTAAGATTAAACTAAGACTAATTTGAAACAATTTAACATTTATTATAAATATTCACAAATCATAAAGTTATTAATTAAAATAGATTTTTAAAAGCTAAATATTAATTTAAAAAATAATTTACTAATTACTAGATATTTTTTTAGAATTTAAAAACAAAACTTCATTTATTTATTTTCATGTAAGTTAAATTTCAAACAAAGATAAACTATAATATATATACGAATATATATATATATATATACGTTATAATTTAAACATTTATTTTAGCTTTTAAAAGAAAAATTCACAAATTAAATATTATTTATATTTGATTATTAAACCAAAACATATTTTATTAATCAATATTGTTAATATCAATTTAATTTTATATAAAGATTATTAAATTGATATTGTCTAAAATTCCAGGATATCACAGTTATCTACTAATGAGTCCAATTCAGGTTAAAAAATAAGATATATATAAACACCTTAGAACTAAAAGATGAGCAAACAAATGAACCTTACAGATTCAAATCTAAGACGATTTACAGTACATATCACAGAAAAGAAATTCTGGGTATGGGATGAATGGTGTAATTATGGTTTTACAATGGTCAGAAATTTAACAGTAAGAACGCTACCTTGTTTATTTTTCAGTTTCATTGTCAAAACTCATGTGCTCACATTTGCACGTGATACCAATACATAAAATCCCCATGCATGTTTATTGCAAATCCAATGGTTCTTACCATATATCCTTTTCTACATTACCAGAATTCAAATGATCAATGTTAAATACGTAATCAAGTCACACAAAACATTCATTTTAGTATTTTGGAGTAATAGAATGAAAAGTACAATTTATCCAAATTCATATGAGAAATATATAGTGTAAGCATTAGGTTGCAAATCCAATGGTTCTTAACATATATGTTTTTCTACCTCACCAAAATGTAAATAATCAATGCCAATACATTCTCAAATCACACAAAACATTCATTTTAATATTTTGGAGTAATAAAATAGAATGAAAAAGTATAATTTATCCAAATTCAAATGAGGAACATATGAGCATTAGGTTGTGGGAGACTAATAACTTATTGTGCATATCAAATTCGAACTATTTCGCAGTTTCTATCAGAATGACTAATTAGATTAATATTTTAACAAGATATGTAGATTAAAATGAACCATTGTGGACCCATTGTTTTTGCTACAAAATGAAAATCGACAGTGAAAATTAATAATTCGATGCCCTGTCACAAAAAGTTAAATGTACTACAATCAAAATCAATCAATAATAATATCAAAAAACTAAATAGGAACATTAAATACCTTTTATAATGGTTTAGTGGAGTAAAAATTTAGGGTTGATCTGCAGATGGCTTTGGTGATGGCAATGCTGGTACAAGCGGCGTTAGTGATTGAAAGGATGCAGTGCTGTCAGATTGGTGTTGGTTAGGAAAGATGAGTTAAGGTTTAGAGTTTAGACATGGTTATTTTGGGAAACGAGTTAAAATAAATAGAAGAAAATAAATATTTTAGGAAGAATAGATATTTTCCAGTGGAAAATGAGTTTAGACTTGTTTGGAGAGGTAGAATCGAAGTTATAGAGGATGACGAGTTTTGAAGAGATTCTCATAGGGAAATTGTATTGTGTATCCGAATAAAATGGCCTTTAGAGAGTTTTATTTGGCTCTATTGCATTAGGCAAGACTCCTTAATAGTATGGCTAATTTTGATAAGCTACGCATGTAGATAAGCTATGCACACAAATGCGTGCGCAAACACATATATATAATTTTAGAAAAAAACTGATAAGCTACGCACACAGATGCGTGCGCAAACACACATATATAATTTTAGAAAAAAAAATGATAAGCTACGCACACAAATGCATGCGCAAACACACATATATAATTTTAGAAAGCCAGTTTATGGTTTACATTTTGATATTAATTCAGTTTATAGTACTATTTGTAGGGCCTTGGCACCCTCATCAACGTAAGAAAAAAAAACTGATAAGCTAAACTTAGAGAATGAAACTGGTGAAGTCTGGAATAAAAAGAATATTAACCAAAATGCAAATCTATGTAATCTTTATAGCTCAGATTCGAATTCAAGTTAAGAAGCAAACAAGAACACCAGAGATTCAAAGCATTTCTTCTGCAATGCAAATCTGAATTTCCAGTTTCTGAAGATCTGCAGAATTTTTTTTCCAGATTTCAAAATTATGGAATCTTTGCTTTCAAACAAGAACCAGGTGAGTAAACTCTAACTTATTTAACTAAAATCTGGATGCATGACTAGAAGCTTGTTGAAAAATATGTTTTCATGTTGTTGTACTGAGTATATTTGTCTATAATCTGCTTGCATGTGAAAGAAATATCAAAGTGTATCTTTGCTCTAAAAAAAATGCAGAGTACAAATTGGAGAATGAAAATTCATTTTCTTTTGGTTTAATCTTTGTTAGACTATGATTCTTAAACAAAATATGTTTGTTTAAGTTTAAACTAAAATTTGAAAATATTTTTAAGTTTCAAAAATAAAAACATTTTCTAGAAAAGATAAAAGTACAGAGGAACATTGATTTATATTAAAACTCAAATGCCTTGATTTGTAAACTTGTCTATATAATATGAATTCTCTATTAAAAACATGATTTTTAAAACTAGAAATTCGAATTTTAGTTGAGTTATGGTGATGCATTTCTGGGTTGATCAAAAATGGGAGTTTGGTCGAAATCTGGTGATTGGATGGATTCGAGGGGTCGAGGCTTGGATCGGAGCTGTAATGGTGAACGACGAAGTTGAGACAAATGGTGGAGGAGTTTGTTCACCGTGGAGTCGAAGATTGGTGATTTTTTTGAACCCTAATTCGGTCTGTGTTCATAGAAATTGTCGTAGTGAATTTGTAAATGCATCGAGCTTGGCCTAATTTAAGAAGGTTATACCGGAGACATGAACGAAGTCGTAGGAAGTGGCGTAGCTTTTATGGTGGTCAGGATGGCCATGATGAGATGATTTTTTGGCGAAGTTAAGAGTTCAGGTTCGACTGTGAAACTCGATTTCGTTTCGAGCTTTGCGATTTGGGTTTGAGGCTCGAAAATGGATGAGTGGTTGATCGCCGACATGTAGAGCAAGTCACCGTAGGTATCGACGCCGTTGATGGCTTGTGCACGTGCACAGTGGCGTTGGTCATGCCTGAGTTGTTGAGTTCGTGTGCGATTCGAGATGTTGCTCGGGTGGGATTAGTTGAAGCTCGAGTTTGTACTCGAGTTAGTGAAGTGTTCCTTTTCTAGTTTGTGTAAAGTTTAAAACTAAACTAACATAAAAGATGAAGATGAATTATCTCGAGTCAATACTCGAGACAGTTACGGGTTAAACCCGAAGATTAAGTTGTTGTTTAAAAAGTTTTTCAAACTAGTTTTAAAATTTAAAACTTAAATTGTTTTAAACTACTACATGATAAATGAATTACACCATTTGATTTAAGAAAGTTTATACTTTGTTAACTTAAATTGAAGTGTTTATGCTTTCTAAATAATAATAATAATAATAATAATAATAATAATAGTAATAGTAATAATATATTTAAGTTGAAATGTTTTAATATTTTTAAGTAATTAGTGAATTTTTATATTTAAAGGTTAGATAAGTTTTATAATTAAAGATTACTTTATTTAATAAAGTAATTAAAGTTAAATTAATTAATAATTTTAGATTGATTAATTTATAAAGGTCTAATTAATTAATTATGGATTAATTTATTGATAATTAAGAATTAATTTAATTAAATAATTAAGGATTTATTTAATTATAATAAATAGATGATTAGTTAAATAATTAAAGATTAATTAATAAATGATTAGTAATTAATTAATTAAGTAATTAGTGATTAATTAATTAATGATTAAGAATTAATTAATTAAATAATTAGGGTTAATTAAATAAGTAATTAAATATTAATTAATTTATAATAAATAGTTAATTAATTAATGATTAAGAATTAATTAATTAAATGATTAAGGTTAATTAATTATAATTAATTAAGTATAAGATAAATTAATTTATAATTTGTAATCAATTAAGCAATTAATTAAGATTAATTAATTTTTAATTAAGAATTGATTAGTAATTAATTAAGGAATGATTAATTCTTAATCAAGTTTTATTAATAAATAATTAGAGTTATTAATTAATAGTTAAAGGATAATTAATTAATTAATTAATTAAAGATTAACTAATTGATAATGAGATTAATTAAGAAGTGATTAATTAATAAATGGTTGTGATTAATTAATTAATGATTGGTTAAGCAAGGTAAAATGATTAATTCTTAAGTAATTAATTTAATTTGAATTAATTAAATTAACTATAATATGAATTAAAGATATGCTTGCTTATGGATGATTGTTTTGAATTGAATGTCTAGATTTGGTCGATATCTGTTGGATGATAATCTGAGATATTCTGTGACGAGATATTGTATATATCTGTGATAGATGTTTGTTATTATCTGTGGATAATGCTGTGTGAATTCTATACTTAAAATTGAATTGAATTGTTTAAACCTTTAAACAACTTGACCTTTAAGACACGTTTGGATTTCGATGAGACCGGGATCAAGAATCAAGTTTGATTATCCGAAAACCACATCGATCCAAGTTAAATGTTAGGTCATGACATCTCAAAGTGAAGATCGGGATGGAGTTTCAAAGTGCAAGGGTTATTGTCGTTAACTCTGAGGGTGATTCCAAAAATGAGTGTAACGAAATAATGCCTTCGGTTTCTTTCTAACCCGGAATGACCTTGTACGTATTGAATGCTTTCAGCACATCATCAGGTGGACGATGAGCCTTCTAAGAGATGTGTTCTATGAAGGTAATCGTAGCCTCAGGCCTCATCAATCGAGAATGGCTAAAACAGGGATGGTGCAGTAAGGCGAAGTGGGTCATGCCCAAGTGGGACGAGATTTACCCCTGTCTAGAAGTCCCTTATTATTTCGGCTGTGTGGGAAGTTGTTGGCCACAACTGCAGGGTTGTCTTTTCGAGACTGTCCAGTAAGGGATGGTTCCGACCTTATGTTACAGGATATTTAGAGTGGATCCTCGGTACGGTGATCTAGGCCCCGTACTGTGAAGGGCGGTACCGCAGTAGCCTTGCCATTTATGGAAACCCATTTTCCCTACGTGACTCTACGGTTTTGATTGTATTACCATCTTTTGTGGCTAGTAGCTGGAATTTAATCATGTCACAATTTTGGCTATTTTCTATTTACTTGAAGTCCCTAGACCCTATTATAATATCACTGGATTTCCTATAAAATGTTTTGGTTAGCGTAAGGTAAAAAATTACCCATGTTTATGTGTAGGAAGTCTTACGTAATACCTTTTCTTTTTCAAATGATTTTAAAGTTAAACAACTTTAACCCGTTTACTCACACCAGTCCCATGTCTAACCTGGAGTTTATTTTGTTTTTCATAAACTCTTGGGTACTCAAATTTTTATGAGTAGCCAAGTGATCAGGTTGGGATTGTCAAATGTTTTGGAAGCTGGAGATTGAATCCAGACGTACCTATCTATCTTATCCGCCATGTAGTGACATTTTGATGTTGTATTTTGGGTTGTATGGTTTGGTAGACTCTTGCAAATGTCTAATGTAATGAAGTCATATTATTTTGTGTACTCTGATATGTAAAACTATGTAATGGATATGTGTAATATTATATTTTGTTCCGTTTCCGCTGTGAGATTCTGATGTTGTTGTTCTTTTCTTTCTATCTTTTCTATTTCTATCTCTTTCTTTTCTTATTGATGATACGTCTTTCTGTGGATTGAAAGACGGGTCGTCACAATTGGTATCAGAGCGTAGGTTGAGAAACACCTAGGCTCTGGAGTAGTATCTATCTTGAGAGTGCGAATTTGTAATTTTCTTATATAACTATATCTTTACCTGAATTGGTTGGGTTACCTGTCTAGGTAGCCAAAATGAGTTCAAGAGGCAGAAGGGGAAGGGTTGTAGGAAGCACATCGACTAATGATAGAAGAGGTCACACTGATAATGAGGCTGTTAATCCAGCACCGCCTCCATTCAGTTTTGCTTCCTTATGAAAGGACTTCATCAACCTTGGAGGAGAACCATTTAAAGGGTCACAGACTATAATTGATGTCCAAGCATGACTACGCTCTTGTGAGAGAATCTTTAAGAGCATGAAATTATCGGATGAGGAGAAGAGGTTAATGACTTCATGGCAATTACAAGGAGGTGCTGCAGCCTGGTGGGATGCAGTGACAGCAAATATCTCTGTTGAAGATATGTCTTGGGAAAAATTTAAAGAGTTGTTTGAGGAGAAATTCATGCCAACTGCAGGGAAAACTCGTCTGTATCAGGATTTCTGAATTTAAAGCAAGGGAACATGACTATAGCGGAGTACGAGACCAAATTCAATGAGTTATCTTGCTATGGTCCAGGGCTTATAGACACTTCCCTTAAAAAGAACGAGATGTTTGTACAAGGATTGAGGCCAGAATTTCATGAAAAGATGACAGTGCACTTGAAAGGATATTTTGTGGAGTTAATTGATACAGCATTAAGATATGAGGATTTGATGAATAAGAGATCAGTGGCACCAGTAGCAGCATCGGGATGGAATTTTTCTAACCCAAATAAGAGGAAATTCAATCCCAATTGGAAGAAGCAAAACAAGAAGAAGCCTGGAAGAAACAATGGACCTCGCAAGTGCTATAATTGTCTGCAAGTTGGGCATTTGGCAAATCAGTGTCCTCAAGGAAGAAAGCAGTAGTAGCCGCATCATAGTGGACCAGGTTTAGCTTTGGTTCAGAAATCTCTATGCTTCAACTGCCACCAACCAGGTCATATGATCAAGGATTGCCCGCTCTTCATAAAGCCCAGCAGAATAAGGTATTTGCTTTGGAGGGTGCACCATCAACTTCATCTAATGGCAAGGGAGTATTGGAAGGTACATTACTTTTAAATGGCAAGTATATTAAAGTTTTGTTCGAT
The DNA here is from genome assembly GCA_030765085.1 of Allium cepa. Lineage (NCBI taxonomy): Eukaryota > Viridiplantae > Streptophyta > Magnoliopsida > Asparagales > Amaryllidaceae > Allium > Allium cepa. The sequence continues at coordinate 162,868,203 of CM060945.1, read as the reverse complement.
TCTGGTGCTTCTTTGAGTTTTATTTCTCTGGAATCTGTAGAAAAGTTCTTTCTTACCCCTAGTACTGTAGACAATCCCATCTTTGTATCTAATCCTATAGGGGGTAACCAAATTAGATATGATCTGTAAGGATTTGAGGATTTCCTACCTATCCTATAGTTTTTCTTGAGACCCTTATGTGTTGGATTTTAAGGGGTTTGACCTTATATTGGGGATGGATTGGCCTGATAAGTATAAGGCTTCCTGAATTGTGATGAAAGAACAGTTTCGTTGGAAACTGATCTGGGTAGAATTCCTAGAGTAATGTGTGATAACTCTGGAATTCACTTGAGTAGTCTTTTACATGGAGTTGAGACTTCTCAAGAGGAGGTTGAAGATATCGAAGTGGACCAAGATTTCTCAGATATATTCGAGGAAGTCAAGTGTTAACCTCCGCACCGAGAGATAGAGTTTCGCATAGATTTGGTTCTAGGAGGAGTACCAGTGATTCAGCCTAGTAGGTGGATGGCACCTAGGGAGAGGGAGGAGCTAATAAAGCAAACTCAAGATCTATTGGAGAAGGGATTGATTAGGCCCAGTTATCTTTGTTGGGGTTCTGCTGCGGTGTTTGTCACCAAGTCAGATGGGTCGCTAAGGTTCTGCGTTGACTATCAAGAGTTGAACAAAGTGACCATTCGAAATAAGTATCATCTACCTCGTATTGATGATCTCTTTGACCAGCTGCATGGAGCTTCAGTCTTTTCTCAGTTGGATTTAGCATCAGGTTTCCATTAGTTAAGGGTAGCCGAGGACAGTATTCCCTTAACTACATTTAGGGGACCTAATTGTTTCTACGAGTGGTTGGTTATGCCTTTCGGGTTAACCAACGCTCCTGCCTACTTTGTCGACCTGATGAACCGAATCTTTCGTGATGTATTGAATAAGTTCATTTTGGTGTTCATCGATGATATCTTGGTCTACTCTAAGTCAGAAGAAGAGCACAAGCAGCACTTGAGAATAGTATTGGAAACTCTGAGAAGGCATGTTCTAAAGGCGAAGTTCTCTAAGTGCCATTTTTGGAAATCAGAAGTAAAATTGTTGGGGCACATTGTTTCTGGTGAAGGAATCTCTGTAGATCCAGCAAAGGTTGAGACTCTTCTGGAATGGAAGCAGCCTCGGACACGGATTGAAGTTCGCAGTTTTCTAGGATTGGCTGGTTACTACAGAAAGTTTATTAAGGACTATTCCAAGATCCTTCGCACCTAACTAAGCTGACAAGGAAGGGAGCTAAATCTAAGTGGACACCCGAATGTGAGGAGGCTTTCCAAAATCTGAAGACAAAGTTGACAAGTGCTCCTGTGTTGGCTATTCCGGATGGGAAGAGAAAGTTTGAGGTTTATATGGATGCCTGTATAGTTGGACTGGATGTAGTTCTGATGCAAAATAGTAGGGTAATTGCGTATTCGAGTCGGCAATTGAAGCCACACGAAAGGAACTACGCTACGCACGATCTTTAGTTGTTGGCCATTATTTTTGCTTTAAAAATCTGGAGACACTATCTTTTAGCAGAGAAGTTCGAGTTATTCACAGATCACAAACCGTTGAAATATCTTTTCTCTCAAAAGGGTCTTAATCTGAGGCAGCAGCGATGGGTCGAGTTTTTGGCATCGTACGATTTGGATATTCTGTATACCCCGGGAAAGGCGAACGTTGTGGCAGATGCTCTTAGCAGGAATGCAATTCTATCCCTTTTGGAAGTGGTTCCATCTCTTATGCAAAGGATTTCGAGCAAGCAAGAATCTGATAGTAGATTAAGAGGAATCATCAGGAGAGTTAAGAAGGATCAGTGTTCCAGCTTTTAGATTGATGACCAAGGGACACTGAGGATCAACAGAAGGATCTGTGTTCCAAATTTTAAGGAATTGAAGCAAGAGGTCTTATCTGAAAGTCATCACTTCAGATTAAATATCCATCCAGGAATCTCAAAGATGTATAAAGATATGAGAAGGATTTTCTGATGGCCGGGCATGAAGAAAGATATTGCTAGATTCGTTAATAGTTGTACTATCCGCCAACAAGTTAAAGAAGACCAGCTGAAGTCAGCCGGTTTATTGCAACCTTTGGAAATCCCTATGTGGAAGTGGGAGATGATTTCGATGGATTTCATCGACGGATTGCCTAGAACCAAGAAGGGAAACGAAGGAATATGGGTGATTGTGGATCGTCTAACTAAAAGCGCCCATTTTATACCAGTTAAGGCAACCCGTACTGTAGCTTCTCTGGCAGAGATTTTCTTGAGAGAGATAGTCAGATTGCATGGTGTTCCAGTAACTATTGTAAGTGATCGAGATCCTATCTTCACTGGCAAGTTCTGGGAGGTTTTGCAATCAGCTATGGGAACAGGTTTGAGGTTGAATACAGGATATCATCCCCAGACAGATAGGCAGACAGAGAGGCTTAATCGAATACTAGAAGATATGATGATGGCCTGTGTATTGGATTTTGGTGGATCATGGGAAGACCATTTACATCTAGTAGAATTCTCTTGTAATAATAGTTACGAGTCAAGTATTAAGATGGCTCCTTATGAAGCTCTGTATGGAAGACCGTGTAGATCCCCAACCTGTTGGATAGAGTTGAAAGACCGTCTTGTGCTTGGACCAGATCCGATCTATGAAGCATCTGCTAAAGTTGAGCTTATCAAGACAAGGATGAGAGCTGATCTGGATCGTCAAAAGAAATATGCAGATAAAAGACGAAGACAATTGGAGTTCGAGATTGGTCATTTTGTCTTTGTCAAACTTTCCCCTATTAAAGGAGCAGTAAGATTTGGGAAGACAGGGAAAATCGCCCCGAGATATATTGGTCCATTCCGAGTGCTCAAGAGGATTGGTGCCGTAGCTTACAAGATTGAATTGCCAGTCCGGATGGCTGGAATTCATACTGTTTTTCACGTATCTCATCTAAGGAAATACGTGCACGATCCATCTCTTATTGTGGAGCCAGCTGTGCAGGAAGACTTAGAGGTTGAGCCGGATTTATCAGTTGTCAGATATCCTGTTCAGATTGTTGATCAAGACGAGAGGCAACTCAGGAGCAAGATAGTGAAGCTTGTTAAAGTCCAGTGGAGTGAGGATCCCAGAGATTGTACCTAGGAGAGTCCGGATAGTTTTAGGAAGGCTTACCCGAATATGTGTCTGGATAGCTAGTGATGTTTGTATTGGATGTATTGTTGTTTGGATGTTTTGTTTGTTGGTTGCTAGTGTATGGATGATATGTATGCTTGAATTGTTGAAATGAAATGAAAGATTTGGATTCTCTTTTGTTTAAATTTAGGGGACGAAATTCTTTTAAGGGGGGAGGGGTGTTATATCCCAGAATTTCAAACCTAGTTTAAATGTGGTAATCTCTTTAGTAAGTTAATTAAATTTGTTAAAATAGTTATTTTAAACAATAATAATAAATGGGTTGTATTTATATATTGATTTTAAAATAGAATTATTATAAACAAATGGAAATGGATTTGTTAAAATTATATACATATCAAATTTGATTTTTAAATTGAATTTGAAATTTAATTTGGATATTTAAATTGAAATTCAAAATATAGTTATTTATATCTTAAATCATACTTTGATTTTAAAGTATATTTTTACGATTTTATTATGAATATAAAATTTGTTTTATATGAATTTCTTTTAATAAGAATTGATTTATATAAATTAAAAATGTATTTAAAAATTAGAAAATTAATTATAAAAATATTCAAAAATCTATTTTTGCATGAGAATTACATGTGTTAATTTGTAAATCCCTCTTATAACATGTGTTAAGAAAATAAACATGTTTGGTGACAAGTGTCACATTTATATATTATTCTCTTTAATTTTAATAAAACAAAAATTTAATCTATAAAAGTTTACTTCATCTTCTTCATTTAAATTTTCTCATCTCATTTTATAAAAAAACAAGAAATAAATCACAACTTCATTCACAAATCTGAAATTTCACCAGTCTCCACACTTTCAACCAAAAATTAAAGCAAAAACTCAAACTCATTTCAAAGTTTCCAAATCTACAAACAAAAATACAAAAACCTGTAAAATCAAATTCCAGTAAAAAGCAGTTCAAAGCTCTCTCCACAGTTTCAAATCTAAAGCTCAGATTCGAATTCAAGTTAAGAAGCAAACAAGAACACCTGAGATTCAAAGCATTTCTTCTGCAATGCAAATCTGAATTTCCAGTTCGTGAAGATCTGCAGAAAAATCTTTCCAGATTTAAAATTTTTGGAATCTCTGCTTTTAAAACAAGAACCAGGTGAGTAAACTCTTACTTGTTTAACTAAAACCTGGATGCTTGACAAGAAGCTTGTTGAAAAGTATGTTTGCATGTTGTTGTACTAAGTGTATTCGTCTATAATCTGCTTGCATGTGAAAGAAATATCAAAGTGTATCTCTGTTTTTAAAAAAAACGCAAAGTACAAAATAGAGAAAGAAATTTCATTTTCTTTTGGTTTAATCTTTGTTAGACAATGATTCTTAAACAAAATATGTTTGTTTAAGTTTAAACTAAAATTTTAAAATATTTTTAAGTTTTAAAAATAAAAACATTTTCTGCAAAAGATAAAAGTACAGAGGAACATTGATTTATCTTAAAACTCAAATGCCTTGATTTGTAAACTTATCTATATAATATGAATCCACTATTCAAAACTTGATTTTTAAAACTAAAAATTCGACTTTTAGTTGAGTTATGGTGATGCATTTCTGGGTTGATCAAAAATGGGAGTTTGGTCGAAATCTGGTTTGGATGGATTCGAGGGCTCGAGGCTTGGGTCGGAGCTGTAATGGTGAACGAAGAAGTTGAGAAAAATGGTGGAGGAGGAGTTTGTTCACCGTGGCGTCGAGGATTGGTGATTTTGTTTCCAAACCCTAGTTCGGTCTGGGTTCATAGAAGTTTTCGCGGTGAATTTGTAAATGCATCGAGCTTGGCCAACTTTAAGGAGGTTATACCGGAGACATGAACGAAGTCGTAGGCAGTGGCGCAGCATTTATGGTGGTCAGGATGGCCGTGATGAGATGATTTTCTGGCAAAGTTAAGAGTTCAGGTTCGACTGTGAAACTCGATTTCGTTTCGAGCTTTGCGATTTGGGTTTGAGGGTCGGAAATGGATGAGTGGTTGATCGCCAACGTGTGGAGCAAGTCGCCATAGGTATCGACGCCGTTGATGGCTTGTGCACATGCACAGTGGCGTTGGTTGTGCCTGAGTTATTGAGTTCGTGTGCGATTCGAGATGTTGCTCGAGTGGGATTAGTTGAAGCTCGAGTTTGTACTCGAGTTAGTGAAGTGTTCCTTTTCCATTTTGTGTAAAGTTTAAAACTAAACTAAAAAAAAGATGAAGATGGATTATCTCAAGTAAGTATTCGAGACAGTTACGGGTTAAACCCGAAGATTAAGTTGTTGTTTAAAAAGTCTTTCAAACTAGTTTTAAAATTTAAAACTTAAATTGTATTAAACTACTACATGATAAATGAATTAAACTATTCAAGTTTTGAAAGTTTATAATTTGTTAACTTAAATTGAAGTGTTTATGCTTTCTAAAATAATAATAATAATAATAATATAATAATTAAGTTGAAATGTTTTAATATTTTTAAGTAATTAATGAATTTTTTTATTTAAAGGTTAGATAAGTTTTATAATTAAAGATTACTTTATTTAATAAAGTAATTAAAGTTAAATTAATTAATAATTTTAGATTGATTAATTTATAAAGGTCTAATTAATTAATTAATTATGGATTAATTAATTGATAATTAAGAATTAATTTAATTAAATAATTAAGGATTTATTTAATTATAATTAATAGATAATTGATTAAATAATTAAAGATTAATTAATTAACGATTAGTAATTAATTAATTAAGTGATCAGTGATTAATTAATTAATAATTAAGAATTAATTAATTAATTAATTAGAGTTAATTAATTAAGTAATTAAACATTAATTAATTTATAATAAGTAGTTAATTAATTAATGATTAATAATAATTAATTAAATGATTAAGGTTAATTAGTTATAAATAACTAAGTAATTAAGATAAATTAATTTATAATTTGTAATCAATTAAGCAATTAATTAAGATTAATTAATTGTTAATTAAGGATTGATTAGTAATTAATTAAGGAATGATTAATCTTTAATCAAGTTTTATTAATAAATAATTAGAGTTATTAATTAATAGTTAAAGGATAATTAATTAATTAATTAAATATTAATTAATTGATAATGAGATTAATTAAGAAGTGATTAATTAATAAATGATTGTGATTAATTAATTAATGATTGGTTAAGCAAGGTAAAGTGATTATTTCTTAAGTAATTAATTTTATTGGAATTAATTAAATTAACTATAATATGAATTAGAGATATGCTTGCTTATGGATGATTGTTTTGAATTGAATGTCTGGATTTGGTCTATATCTATTGGATGATAATCTGAGATATTCTATGATGAGATATTGTATATATCTGTGATAGATGTTTGTTATTATCTGTGGATAATGATGTGTGAATTCAATGCTTAAAATTGAATTGAATTGTTTAAACCTTTAAACAACTTGAGCTTTAAGACACGTTTGGATTTCGATGAGACCGGGATCGGGAATCAAGTTTGATTATCCGAAAACCACATCGATCCAAGTTAAACGTTAGGTCGTGACATCTCAAAGTGAAGATCAAGATGGAGTTTCAAAGTGCAAGGGTTATTGTCGTTAACTCTGAGGGTGATTCCAAAAATGAGTGTAACGAAATAATGCCTTCGGTTTCGTTCGATCCTGGAATGAACTTGTATGGATTGAATGCTTTCAGCACATCGTCAGGTGGATGATGAGCATTCTAAGAGATGTGTTCTATGAAGGTAATCGTAGCGTCATCAATTGGGAATGGCTAAAACAGGGGAGGTGCAGCAAGGCTAAGTGGGTCATGCCCAAGTAGGACGAGATTTACCCATGTCTAGAAGTCCCTTATTATTTTGGCTGTGCGGGCAGTTGTCGGCCACAACTGCGGGGTTGTCTTGTTCGGGACTGTCCAGTAAGGGATGGTTCCGACCTTGTGTTGCAGGAGATTTAGGGTGGATCCTCAGTATGGTGATCTAGGCCCCATACTGTGATGGGCGGTACCCTAGTAGCCCTGCCATTGATGGAAACCCATTTTCCCTACGTGACTCTACGATTTTGATTGTATTACCCACTTTTGTGGCTAGTAGCTGGAATTTAATCATGTAACAATTTCGGCTATTTTTTATTTACTTGAAAACCCTAGACCCTATCATAATATCAATAGATTTCTTATAAAATGTTTTGGTTAGCGTAAGGTAAAAACTTACCCATGTTTATGTGTGGGAAGTCTTACGTGATACCTTTTGTTTTTCAAATGATTTTAAAGTTAAACAACTTTAACTTGTTTACTCACACCAGACCCATGTCTAACCCGGAGTTTATTTTGTTTTTCATAAACTCTTGGGTACTCAAATTTTTATGAGTAGCCAAGTGATCAGGTTGGGATTGTCAAACGTTTTGGAAGCTGGAGCTGGAGTCCATACGTACCTATCTATCTTATCCGCCATGTAGTGACATTTTGATGTTGTATTTTGAGTTGTATGGTTTGGCAGACTCTTATAAATGTCTAATGTAATGAAGTCGTATTATTTTATGTACTCTGATATGTAAAACTATGTAATGGACATGTGTAATATTATATTTTGTTCTGTTTCCGCTGTGAGATTCTGATGTTGTTGTTCTTTTCTTTCTATCTTTTCTATTTCTATCGCTTTCTTTTCTTATTGATGATACGTCTTTCTATGGATTGAAAGACGGGTCGTCACAATATGCCTGGTAAAGGTGACTGTCCAGGACCCAAAATATCTCGATAATCTTAGCATAATATAGTGTAATCATCAATGGCTTTGGGTTCTTCTTTACCATATTCATTAAATTATGATTATCATCCATAGAGCGGAATGTTTCCTAATGAAGAACCGTTAATAAAAATTTGATCAAGGGTGGACAAAGTAACAAAAAAAAAACAATGGTAAACGAAAAAAATAGTTAGTGATAAAGAAAAAAAGAGTGATGACAATCCACAAACTCATCATGGAGCCAGACTATTGCTACTTTAAGTTGTTCTACTAAAGTTTCCAAGTAAAGTAGCTATTAGATCAGGCCCATCTCTTTGATCTTTCTATTTGTCTAACTTGGCAAGATGGTTTTTTATGATCTCACATACTCTTCGAAATTCATTTTCTACCACTTTCAAAATTGGAAAGATCGATGTGCAGTCATTTATTCAGTAGACATTTTGCTTTATTCTAACTTTATTAGAATTTGGTTATAACACAAATAATAGTGAAAGGGAATGTGTGAAAACTAAAATTATTGAAACTAAATGAATTGAAAAAAAACCTTGATCTGAAGAATTATCAACTAAGCAGACTATCAAATATGAAGAGAGAAAAAATTGACCAATCATAAGCGAAGTTATAATTTATTTTCATACGCACCTATCTTGATAAAATAAATGTTTTGAAAGCCATTTTGCTATTTTGAATAGCTGTGAGCTACATATTGCAGAAATAGTTGCTTAAACGAAATACATGTGGTTGATTTGTTCTATGATTTATAGATAAAATTAGTAATAAAATTAAGTTTGCAAAGACATAGCTATATACTGTTATATTTAAAATTCGTCCATAACTTATAATGCACTGATAATGTTGATTACTTACATGCAGTAATGAGAACAATGTCTATAAAATGTCAAACTTAATTTATTTTTGAATACCAATATATTTTACCTTAAAATTAGTGATGCTCTGGAAGTTTTTGGTTAAATAAAATTTGAATATACGTTAACATGTGATTGTTTTTTATTTTAAAAATTGTGGTAATTAATATATCCAAACTCGGCAATGCGTTCTTTGAGGGATGAAGTATTGTGAAGATCCAAATAACAAGCAATAGGTACTATAACTAACTAATGCTTGTTCCAAGAAATTACATGGAGTGATTAATAACTTTTTCTTTTGCATTTGTTAAGTCAATTAAAAGTGAAAAATTAAAAGAATGATCTTATTAAGGTCATCAAGGTAGACTACATGCAATATAATATGATAATTTAAGAGCATAACTTGCATTTAGGGTGCGTTGTCTGCATATTATGGGCAAAATTAATATAAACCCTTGACCAAAAGATCTAATTTCACAAAGGACAATCTTCAAACAAAATTATGAAGTATGTTAAGTGATAACATAATCACCATTTTAGGAAGGTGGATAAATAATAAAAAAAGTAAGTAGATTAGAAGAATCAAAACATTATATACAGGTGAGTCTGTAATATATCATTTAGGTTGTTCTTGTATTTAGGTTTCCAAGCCATGCATTATTTTGGATGCCATGATTATAAAGAACTAACAAGCTGAGACATATGCAAATAATCCTTTTAAGTGCCTTTTCACGTTGATTCTAAAATAAACACAAATATTGGTTAGAGGAATTGATCTTATGGGAAGTACATCGGAAGAACACAACATTACCCATTTGTCTAAAGGCCCGCAAATCCGTACCCCTTTAAAGCTGGTAAAATCGCACAACAATTCAGCCAAAGAGGAACAAACGTACGAATCTTTAGGGTTTGAAGAAGAAGAGGTAGAAGAAGAAACAGAAACAATAACAGAATCTCACATATCGCAGCGGAACAAATATAATAGATAAATAAATATCTTTGAACAGAATTACTAAATCAGTTATTACATTACATCACATTACATTATCAGAGTTTACAACAACAAACAACAGAAAGAAATACTACATATATAAGTGATACGCCTCGCCATCCAGCTCCAACTCTTGATTTCCGTAGCAACTTCTTGACTTCGCCATCGAATAACTACTAACCTGACTCTAGGCTGCCCGTGTGGAAAATTATGGGCACCCAGAGTTTAGAAAGGGAACAATAAACTCCAGGTCAGTCATAGGACTGGTGTGAGATCTTAAAAATAGTTATTTTCACAAAGGATATAAAACAAAATCCGCTATGCTTTTGGAAAATGAAACTACCATAAGGCCTCCCGCCACACACATAATGCAAAAGCAGAATTGGAGGAGATTTCTCCTTATGATAGTCAAACTTGCTTAATACGTAAAATATTTTCAATATTATCATTAGTGCATAGTGCATAAAACATTTCGAAAGTATAATATTAATCTTAGCCAGCATAGACATTTCGTACTATGCCTACTATAACTACCATCTAAACAGTGGTGACCACCATAAGTAAATGGCAGGTTAAACAACTAAAACCGTACTGGGTTCATATTGGGAATTGGATTTTCAACAAATGGTCAGGCTAAGGAACTTCGTACTGTCACATGGGTACGCCTCTGGAGGGACGTCCCGAGAACTTAACCAAATCTCTACCAACACAAGGTCGGGTTACCTCTGTAATTAGGTAACTACTACACGAGTTTTCCATCCCCCGGTCCTTTGGGACCTTTATCCGAGGATCCTCTACACCAACAACGACAAAGAAAATTATTTGCAGTAACCACAAAGGCTAAATATCAGGGCTCCGTACCTGACACCACCCTTTTCCAGAAGGAAATGACATACCCTAAAGGGCGCGACCCACATAACCTTGCCGTATCTTTCCTGTTTTGACCATTTCCGGGGTGTGAGGTCCGATGAGGTCTTGTCCACAAAGCTACACTTTTCACAAAGTCATGCTTTGATCAACAAATGATCAGCAGCACTTCGTATGCCACGTTACCAAATTAGGAATGTATCACTAGTCACCATCAACTACATAACATCTAAGCTGGTACGTCTCAGAGAAGGGTGTTATGCTAAGAGAATAAATTCTCGCCACAACAGAAATGTATTTGATAGAAACCAGCTTTACAACTCAAAGTGTAACGTCAGACACACATCCATACAAGTCCGTTCCGGGATCGAACGGAACCGAAGGCACTTCAAAGAAGCCCTTGCAAATCCGGATATTAACAAATCACGTCTGGAGTCCCCATTACAAAGGGTAAAAGAATCTCTATACCATAGCAACCCGATGTAGAGACATTCGACAGGTAATCCTTTCATTTTCGAAAATACCCGATCTTCAACACCGTCTTCAAATGCAATCCCATTTCGTCGTATCATTATTCGAAATGGGTTTTATGACACAAAGTCCTCTCCCGGCTAATTCGAATAACGAGCGCTTATTTTTAAAAATAAGCGTTCATTCAGATTTCAAACAAATCACAACAATTTCCACTTTGATCTTTTAAATAAAAGATCCATCACAAATACAAAGGTTCGATGTGGTTTTCGGATATCCACTTGGAATCAGACCCCCGGCCACATCGAAATTCAAACTCCATTTAAAAAAGGCCAATGTTGATAGTCGGTTATTTAACTATCAACAAATATTTACAACAAACACCAATATTTAAATAATTTTCCCAATTATTTATTTTCAAAATATCTTTGCAAGATATATTTCACACTCAACCATTTGAAAAAAAAATTCAAGTTATTTTCAACATTTCAATACTTTGAAAACAAATTTCAAATCACTTTTCCTTACGCGGAATACATTTCCAAATATTTATTGATTTTCACTGAAAATCTGCCGAGATCAAATGTTTTAAAATAATTTAAATTACTTATCCAAACTTTATACTTGGATATTCAGAATAAAAACTATTTTAAAACACTTTATCTAAACATTAGTTGTGAGGATATTATTTTAAAATCTCATATAAAATTCATGTCCAAACTAACTTTACAATAAATTAATAGATAGGCTATAATTATTTTGAATACCCATTTTCTAAATCAAATATCAATTAAATCTTTAAGTGATTACTTCTATAATTAATTAAATAAATTTTCTACTTTAAAGATTTTCAAATAACTTAAGAAAATAGTTTTTCTTCGAAATATTCTTCCAAACCAATTTCTAGAACTTTTAATTTATACTTCAAAAGTTGCTCTAAAAATATACTCGGCTTTCCAGGAAAGAATTCTCTTTCCATTTATATCAATTAATAAATCTTCTCGATTTATTTTAATTTACATTCCAAATCTGTGAATTCCTTTCACACTTTTCAAAATAACCAAATGTTTATTTTTAAAACAAATTTCCCTTTACCTTTATAAATTCCCATTGTGAATTTAAACTTCAAAATATCCATTGATATAAGATTTTCAAATCGATTTCTAAATATTCATTTTTAGCACCGAATTAAATTCTGAATTGATTTCCAAATTTATTTACAAATACCAAATCAATTTCCAAAATTTTTTTCTTAATTTATTTCAACACCAAATTTATTTTCTCTTGAAACAAATTCCTCCTTCTAAATTTATTCAATTTTCTAAAATTAATTTACTAAAAATTTCTACTAAATTTCAAAAATCCAATTTTATTTATTCTTGATATCCTACGATAGCAAAAATATATTTGGCTAAATTATAGCCTTCAAGGATTTCAATTACAAATAATCACACACAGATTATAAATAATCAACACACGAAATAAGAAACAAATTCAATATTTGAGGAATCCAGTTGGATCCCTTCAACCAGTTTTCCCCGCATCTACAGACGTTAACACAACAATTAAATACCAATTCCACTTCGAGGTGGAATATTGTGGTATATGGGATTTATAAAATATCATCCGCAATTATGCGGCGCAATAGGGTCTCGTCCGCTATATAATGCAGGAAATCAACAACTCCAATATATATACTATATACTACTATATATATAATATCATTCGGTGAATAATTATTATAAATCAATCATTCAAGCACACAGTCAACCGATTTAAATTTAACTATTCAAAATTTAAATCTGAATAATATTGATTGAGTGAGAAGATCTCACCTTTGATTTGCAATCCATTTCAATTCCGACTTGATTTCTCCATTTTAGACCTTGAATAAAAATTTATGATTTATTGATATTCGAAATAATCAAATAACAAATTTTCATTTGGGAATTTCAATTATTCAATGATTTTATCTTAAATCAATTTCTTTTAATAAATTTTATTTGACTAACAATTAAAATTAAAAACTGAATTTCCTTTTTAAAGATCTTTTAGTCACCAAGATAATTAATAAGCTAGTTAAACATTTTTTCTTCCAAATTCATTATTTAAAATAACTAGTAATCTAAAATAGGTATATATATAATAATTTCTTTTTAGCTTTATCTATATAAATAAATTCTCTACTTATATATAAAAATCTGCATTTTTAACTTACTGTACACATAAATATCTACTGAATAAAATCAACCTGTAAATTGAAAAGTAGTTATTATATAAACCTTACTGTACATTTAAATCTTATCTATCTGTATAATTTCTATTTAAACCCTATACTTTACTTACATCTACATGTTTATATGTAAAATTAAAAATAACTGGGAAAAGGAAGATTCGAACCTTACTGCTCGTTGAACACTGAAATCGACTTCGCCCTAGAAAGCCTTTGCCCAAATTGATATCGCCAAACCCTAACCACACTTGCGACGCCCAAGCACCACCACGGCCTCGAGCTCGTCTTCGCGTCGAACTTTCCTCGAGATCCCACAAACTTGGACCACTTTCCACCGCGCAACCACTCGCGTGCTCGACTTGAAGATGCAGAGAAAGGTTTCGCGACCTCCCCAAAGCCAATTTCCATTCGACGACATGCCATCACGAATCCCCCCAAACACACGCGCATGCAAGCGCGACTTCATTCCATCGCCTCTAGACGAAGAATACGACGCAGCCATCGACGAACTTCCCTATGTGCTTCAATCACTCGCGCGCGAGTACGAGTTCAATCCCCTACCCCATGCCATTCGTCGCGATACCATTGGCATCGCCACTCCAGCGCGAACAGAGCTCGCGAACGATTTTTTTTCGAATCTGACGAATCGATTTATGAAAGAGGAAGCTAGGGATTTGAGATGAGGAGTCAGCTCGGCTATAGATATTGAAGAGGGGAAGAGTGTAGAGGAAGGTAGGGTTCGATTTTTTTATAATTTTTTTATATTCAAAATATCTCGTATAACCTAACTCGAAATCCCAAAATCCTACCGAGGCGTGCCGCTAGGCGTTTATAATGTTATACGTCTATTCCGAATGCAATGGAAAAGGTTTCGAGTCCTAATTCGATCGTATAGAAAAGATAGCCTTTTGAACCAGTTATTAAATTAAATTTTGATTTAATTTTCAGCGCGTTTAAATATCGTACGCTCACACAGCAACCCCAATCACTACGAAATTCGAAATCCAATAATAAAACAATATCACGGATCCAACGGAACTGGTTTTGTCAAAATCCGAGACTGGTTCTCGGAAGGCTATTTTAAAATATCGACTTAAACAATAAAATTTCAATACTGAACAAAACATCTCCAAATTCAATTCTGAAGCTTCCATTATCTTCAGTATCATCAATATAAAGTTTCTAAGACTTGAAAATATTTTTTTTGTTTAGCTTAAATTGAGGATTCAAATTTTTACCCAACTTCAATAAATTAAATTCAAAAATTTAATCGCCAAATTCATAGTTATATTTGAAATTCAAGCTAAACCATCATTCAAATATTTAAAATCGATTAAATATTTTCATATTCAATTGTCAAAAATTCAGGGTTGTCACATTCCTTCCACCTTAAAAGAATTTCGTCCCGAAATTACTAGTTAGGAAGAATGATCCTCAACCCATTTAATATCTTCCTGGCACGAAATAGTCTTATCATCTTACCAAAACAAATCTATTTATTTAAGACCTATCATTAATTCAACTAACTTCCCAACTTCAATTATAAGTTTCATACAACATTGCTTTCTTTACCAATTTAAATTTAAATTTAAATTTCCAAAATTTTCTCAAAATTTTCTAACTCCCTAAATTTTCGAAAAATTTCGTCAGCGTCTCCTTTGTGCGGCTAGCTCGGTACGACTAGAAAATGGCTCCACAGGCCCTCAAATTCCAAAAGAAAACAAAACGCCAAGTGGCCAGACGAGAAAATCATCAAATTTCATATAGAAATTTAAACACGTTCTTATTGTCGAGCAATTCAATTTTATCTTTGAAATCAAAATCCCAATTCCATTCCCTGTACACACCTGCATATTCTGATATCCATAATATCCAATTACCACATTCAAATATCATTTTATACATTTCCTTACTGGAGTTTCATATCTACTTTTATTCAAATTTGTTTTTCCATTACCATATGAATTCAATTTATCTCCAATTCTGAATATTGAATTTTATCTTTCAATTATAACTGATTCATATCATTATTTTAAATTAGTTCCATTCACTAATTTACTTTAATTTCCAATTTGATATCGTTTGCCGCTAACAAAAAAAATTCCCAAAAATTTTCTAACTCCCAAAATTTTTAGAAAATTTTGGCAGTGTCCCCTTTATATGGAGGAGTGATTCGATGAGATATATATATATATATATATATATATATATATATATATATATATATATATATATATATATCGACCCACCCGGTCGAAAAAACAAAAACAGTTCATATTTCCTATTTGTATTGCGTAGGCGTACCTTATTTAGCACTTTTAAGTAAGCGACTTATATTTAGCATTTTAGCGTGACCAAATCCATCCAAACAGCCTCCTTGTACCTGTACTTACTCAATTTAACACATAAGTGACATATATAGGAAATCTATTTACATTTCACTCATTTTCAATAGTAAACACACAGTTTTCACAAGCAAAATATTCAAAATTATTTCCATTAGCAATTTATATGGTTTCGATACAATTTTAGTTGCTTACAACTAAATCACACATCATTTGCATTCAATTTCAATGGTTTACAACGCACTTCCTTTCATTCAATTCATTTTTAACCGAAACGAACTCTTATCCATTTCAATTGATTCAAAAATCAATTATATTGGCTTTCATTAACTCATAGAATTTTACGCAATCTCATTTGCGTCAAATGACAACCATTTCTATGCAGATTCGACGATATTCACTAAATAGAATATCCAATCTAGTTTATAACTAATTTAAATTGATACAAACTTAATTTACTATTTATTCCATTTCATTTCCAATTGATTCCGTTCAATTTATTTTGCATTCCATATTCACATTCATTTTTAATTTTAAACAAACCCATAATATTCCAATTGATTAAAAATTCAATTTTATTCACCTCTGTTAATATATTTACTTTCGTTTACAATTATTGAATTTCGATTCATTTCAAATCGTATTCAATTTCGTCATTCCTTTAATTAGTCTTACTTACTAATTTTATTTCAATATTTCACTTTGTTTAATACAAACCAAATTCAATTACAATTCCAGTTCTACTTACTTACAAATTCGAAATGAATTTCAACATTCAATTTCACTTTCATTTACTTGCAATTGTGAATTTATTAATAGCTTCAGAAATTTATTTCCATAATTCAAACTCTATTCCAATTCATTTGTCTTAACCCCAAATTTATTTCCAACTTAATAAATTTTATTTAAGAAATCATTATACTTAGTCTCCTTAGACTTTTCTTTAAATTCACTTCATTTAATTGATTCACTTATACTTATTTTAATTTAACTCCATCCTTTAGGTTAAATTCATTCTATCAATGTCAAATTGTATAAGTTATCAACTTAACGATATTCCATAAATATTTTATATAACATTCCAGAGTCTTTTCAACCTTTCAAAACCACTATTGAAAACAATTCAAATTATCCTTTGAATTTCAAAACCAAACCCAAATTTTCCAAACAACTTTATTTTAAAATAATTCGATAGCAATTCCTCTTTTGAAAACTCGAAAATGAACATCAATGATGTTGTAGTTATCACCGAAGTTATTTTCCAGTGACCGAAATGAGTTTTAGTGCTTTTCATCCCTTCAAAAATCTATTTCCAATCCCAAAAGGAATTTAATTTCCAAACTTAAATCCTTCATTTGATTTTCGTTTATCAAATCCATTCCATCGACTAATCTAATTAAATTAGTTTTATTCACTTATCCATTTTAATTTTCAAATTTCCATTCTCAATTTATCTTGAATTCATTTTATCGATAACAAGGAAATTTTCAATTTATTTCTACTTACTTGAATTTATGTGCAAATTCAACCATTTTTATTTAACTCACAGTTCAAGTTTAATTTAACTAATTCAACTTTCCTATTTCATGAATTAATTAATTATCATATTAGTTTACTTAAGTTCAATCCACTTTATTTTTTCAAAGTTTGGATTTTTATATTCTTAGCTTTTGGTTTTGATTTCAATCCCTCATACAACGATAATAATAATTTAATATTATCGCTTCCTAACAACCAAGCAACCATATATTATAATAATTCACAGAAAATCATTTCTTTTATATACAAAAATATTTTTGGGTAAAATTATTTCATTTACCCTATTTTAAAACAATACTGTGTAGGTTTATCCTATTTAAGAGTTTAGAAACCCCTATCGATACAGTTTGCCAAACTGCACCGACCAGAATCTATAACAATCAACCAATAAGTTAACACAATACAAAACAATTTTATATTCACCAACAAATAGCGCTCATATCAATTATTACACTCACATTCATTTTAGAGTATTTCTGACTCTATCTCTAATGAGTAATACCCAACAGAGCCAAGGTTATCGCTTAATCAAAGGCTCTGATACCAAATGTAAAGTCCCGCAAATCCGTACCCCTTTAAAGCTGGCAAAATCCCACCACAATTCAGCCAAAGAGGAACAAACTTACGAATCTTTAGGGTTTAAAGAAGAAGAGGTAGAAGAAGAAACATAAACAATAACAGAATCTCACATATCGCAGCGGAACAAATATAATAGATGAATAAATATCTTTAAACAAAATTACTATATCAGTTATTACATTACATCACATTACATTATCAGAGTTTACAACAACAAACACCAGAAAGAAATATTACATATATAAGTGATACGCCTCGCCATCCAGCTCCAACTCCTGATTTCCATAGCAACTTCTTGACTTCGCCTCCGAATAACTGCTAACCTGACTCTAGGCTGCCCGTGTGGAAAATTATAGGCACCCAGAGTTTAGAAAGGGAACAATGAACTCCAGGTCAGTCATGGGACTGGTGTGAGATCTTAAAAATAGTTATTTCACAAAGAAAATAAAAAGAAATCCGCTATGCTTTCGGAAAATGAAACTACCATAAGGCCTCCCTCCACACACACAATGAAAACGAAGAATTGGAGGAGATTTCTTCTTATGATAGTCAAACATGCTTAATACGTAAAATCTTTTCGATATTATCACTAGTGCATAGTGCAGAAAACATTTCGAAAGTATAATATTAATGTTAGCCAGCATAGACATTTTGTACTATGCCTACTATAGCTACCATCTAAACAGTGGTGACCACCATAAGTAAATGGCAGGTTATGCAACTAAAACTGTACTGGGTTCGTATTAGGAATTGGATTTCCAACAAATGGTCAGGCTAAGGAACTTCCTACTGCCACATGGGTACGCCTCTGGAGGGACGTCCCGAGAACTTAACCAGCTCTCTGCCAACGCAAGGACGGGTTATCTCTGTAACTATGTAACTACTACATGAGTATAACATCCCCCGGTCCTTTGGGACCTTTATCCGAGGATCCTCTACACCAACAACCACAAAGAAAAGTATTTGCAGTAAGCACAAAGGTTAAATATCAGGGCTCTATACCTGACACCACCCTTTTCCAGAAGGAAATGACATACCCTAAAGGGCGCGACCCTCATAACCTTGCCGTATCTTTCCTGTTTCCACCATTTCCGGGGTGTGAGGTCCCGTGAGGTCTCGTCCACAAAGCTACACTTTTCACAAAGTCATGCTTTGATCAACAAATGATCAGCAGCACTTCATATGCCACGTTACCAAATTGGGAATGTGTCACTAGTCACCATCAACTAGATAACCTCTGAGCTCGTACGTCTCAGAGAAGGGTGTTAAGCTAAGAGAATAAATTCTCCGCCACTAACAGAAATGTATTTGATAGAAATCAGCTTTACATCTCAAAGTGTAACGTCAGACACACATCCACACAAGTCCGTTCCGGGATCGAACGAAACCGAAGGCACTTCAAAGAAGCCCTTGCAAATCCTGATATTCACAAATCACGTCCGGAATCCCCATCACAAAGGGTGATAGAATCTCTATACCGTAGCAACCCGATGTAGAGACATTCGACAGGTAATCCTTTCATTTTCGAAAATACCTGGTCTTCAACACTGTCTTCAAATGCAATCCCATTTCGTCGTATCATTATTCGGAATGGATTTTATGACACAAAGTCCTCTCCCGGCTAATCCGAATAACGAGCGCTTAATTTTAAAAATAAGTGTTCATTCAGATTTCAAACAAATCACAACAATTTCCACTTTGATCTTTTAATTAAAAGATCCATCACAATCACAAAGGTTCAATGTGGTTTTCGGATATCCACTTGAAATCCGACCCCCGGTCGCATCGAAATTCAAATGACATTTAAAAAAGCCAATATTGATAGTCGGTTATTTAACTATCAATAAATATTCACAACAAACACCAAGATTTAAATTATTTTCCCAATTATTTATTTTCAAAATATCTTTGCAAGATATATTTCACACTTCAACCATTTGAAAACAAATTTCAAATTTTTTTACACATTTCAATACTTTGAAAACAAATTTCAAATCACTTTTCCTTACGCGGAATACGTTTCCAAATATTTATTGATTTCCGCTAAAAATCTGCCGAGATCAAATGTTTTAAAATAATTTAAATTACTTATCCAAACTTATATACTTGGAATATTCAGAATAAAAACTATTTTAAAACACTTTATCTAAACATTAGTTGTGAGGATATTATATTAAAATCTCATATAAAATTCAAGTCCAAACTAACTGTACAATAAAATTAGTAGATAGGGTATAATTATTTTGAATACTCATTTTTTAAATCAAATATCAATTAAATCTTTAAGTGATTACTTCTATAATTAATTAAATAAATTTTCTACTTTAAAGATTTTCAAATAACTTAAGAAAATAATCTTTCTTCGAAATATTCTTCCAAACCAATTTCTAGAACTTTTAATTTATACTTCAAAAGTTGCTCTAAAAATGTACTCGGCTTCCCAGGAAAGAATTCTCTTTCCATTTATATCAATTAATAAATCTTCTTGATTTATTTTGATTTACATTCCAAATCCGTGAATTCCTTTCACACTTTTAAAAATGACCAAATATTTATTTTTAAAACAAATTTCCCTTTACCTTTATAAATTCCCATTGTGTATTTGAACTTCTAAATATCCATTGATATACGATTTTCAAATCGATTTCTAAATATTCATTTTTAGCACCGAATTAAATTCTGAATTGATTTCCAAATTTATTTACAAATGCCAAATCAATTTCCAAAATTGTTTTCTTAATTTATTTCAACGCCAAATTTATTTTCTCTTGAAACAAATTCCTCCTTTTAAATTTATTCAATTTTCTAAAATTAATTTACTATAAATTTCCACTAAATTTCAAAAATCCAATTTTATTTATTCCTGATATCCTACGATACCAAAAATATATTCGGCTAAATTATAGCCTTTAAGGATTTCAATTACAAATAATCACACACAGATTATAAATAATCAACACACAAAATATGAAACAAATTCAATATTTGAGGAATCCAGTTGGATCCCTCCAACCTGTTTTCCCTGCGTCCACAAATGTTAACACAACAATTACACGGGTCAGACCGAGTGGTTTCAAGTAATTCATATTGTATTGTACTAAACATGTATCAGTGTATATGTATATATATGATGTTGATTACTGTTCTATGACGTGCTTTACATTTAGTTATTGTATTTTGTTCTGATAGATCCATTATCCACCTATAGTTTTGGATTAAGTATTTACTGTGCATGTCGATCCATTATGATAGAAAACAAAAATAATATTGCATTTATCGACGAATTCAGTAGATGTTTAAGACAAAGTTATAGATGGTCGCCCTTAACTGGCCCGATTCTCCGCTTTAGTAGACGGAATTACTCGTTAATTCTGCTTACTAAGGTGGGTCTCGGGGTGGGGCGTTACAGAAATACCAATTCCACTTCGAGGTGGAATATTACGGTATATGGGATTTATAAAATATCATTCACTATTATGTGGCGCAATAGGGTCTCATCTGCTATATAATGCGGGAAATCAACAACTCCAATATTTATACTATATACTACTATGTATATAATATCATACAGTGAATAATTATTATAAATCGATCATTCACGCACACAGTCAACCAATTTAAATTTAACTATTCAAAATTTAAATCGGAATAATATTGACTGAGTTAGAAGATCTCACCTTTGATTTGCAATCCATTTCAATTACGACTTGATTTCTCCATTTTAGACCATGAATAAAAATTTATATGATTTATTAATATTCGAAATAATCAAATAACAAATTTTCGTTTGGGACTTCCAATTATTCAATGATTTTATTTTAAACCAGTTTCTTTTAATAAATTGTATTTGGCTAACAATTAAATTTAAAAACTGAATTTCCTTTTTAAAGATCTTTTAGTCACCAAGATAATTCATAAGCTAGTTAAACATTTTTTCTTCCAAATTCATTATTTAAAATAACTAGTAATCTAAAATAGGTATATATATAATAATTTCTTTTTAGTTTTGTCTATATAAATACATTTTCTACTTATATATAAAAATATGCATTTATAACTTATTGTACACATAAATATCTACTGAATAAAATCGACTTGTAAATTGAAAAGCAGTTATTATATAAACCTTATTGTACATTTAAATCTTATCTATCTGTATAATTTCTGTTTAAACCCTGTACTTTACATACATCTACATGTTTATATGTAAAATTAAAAATAACTGGGAAAAGGAAGATTCGAACCTCACTGCTCGTCGAACACTGAAATCGACTTCGCCCTAGAAAGCCATTGCCCAAATCGATATCGTCAAACCCTAACCACACTTGCGATGCCCAAGCACCACCACGGCCTTGAGCTCATCTTCGCGTCCAACTTGCCTCGAGATCCCATGAACTTGACCACTTTCCATCGCACAACCACTCGCGTGCTCGACTTGAAGATGTAAAGAAAGGATTCGTGACCTCCCTAAAGCCAATCGCCATTCGACGACATGCCATCGCGAATCCCCCCCAGACGCACGCGAGCGCGACTTCATCCCGCCGCCTCCAGATGAAGAACACAACGCAACCATCGACGAACTTCCCTACGCGCTTCAATCACGTGCGCGCACGCACGAGTTCAATCCCCAACCCCACGCCATTCGTCGCGCTACCATCGGCATCGCCGCTCCAGCGCGCGCCTAGAACAGTCGCGAACGATTTTTTTTTTCGAATATGATGTATTGATTTATGAAAGAGGAAGCTAGGGATTTGAGATAAGGAGTCCGCTTGGCTATAGATATTGAAGAGGGGAAGCGTGTGGAGGAAGGTAGGGTTCAATTTTTTTTTTTTTTTTATACTCCAAATATCTCGTATAACCTAACTCGAAATCCCGAACTCCTATCGAGGCATGCCTATTCCAAACGCAATTGAAAAGGTTTCAATGTGGTATACGCCTATGCCAAACGCAATTGAAAAGGTAGGGTTCAATGTGGTATACGCCTATTCGAAACGCAATTGAAAAGGTTTCGAGTCCTAATTCGATCGTATGGAAAAGATAGCTTTTTGAACCAGTTATTTCGATATAATTTTCAGCGCGTTTAAATATCATACGCTCACACAGCAACCCCAATCACTACGAAATTTGAAATCCGATAATAAAACAATATCACGGATCAAACAGAACTGGTTTTGTCGAAATCCGAGACTGCGCCTCGGAAGGCTATTTTAAAATATCGACTCAAACAATAAAATATCAATACTGAACAAAACATCTCCAAATTCAATTCTGAAGCTTCTATTATCTTCAGTATCATCAATATAAGTTTTCTAAGCCTTGAAAATATTTTTTTTTTATTTAGCTTACACTAAGGATTCAAATTTTTATTTGAAGATGAGTGAAAGCGAACATGATCAAATTTAAAATACGGAGGAACTTTTTGGGAGAGGAGAAATTTGGGGGGAGGAATTTATGAGAATTTGGTAATAGCAATTAGAATGGTTTTAGCCTTTTAGGAGAGTTTGAAGGGGGTGCAGAAGCTCATCGAGGAACAATTCTCATCGAGGAACAATTCTCGCCCGTTGTTTGAGTAAAATTAAAATACGACATTAAAATGCAGGAGGTAGAAATATGTTTCCAGCCTTTATTCCAACTGTGTTTTTTCTCTATTGTTTGGATACAACTTTGAGACATCATAATTTTCTCATATCTTCTTCAAATTGCATAATTCTTTTTTCAGCTAAAGCATAGTTATTGAACTTATGGATCATATATTTTAGGCATCCTAATTCAGCTGATTTGTTGCCTCTTGTTCTTCGGAATATTGATGATAATTCCAAAGTATCTTTATTCGTTCTTGAGTTTCGAGGTGGTGATCACATATCTTGAATTCATGCAGTTTGTGCTTTTATAGATATACGTGAGTGCGTTTTGAGCTTGCTACCTAATCGAGCAATCGAGCTTTGTGTTGGCCTCATTTATGGTTTTAGCCATTCAGTTATCCTCCTACGAGGATGTCTACTAAGGAAATGAGGTGATTAATTAAATTTAATTGATATTGTCGTTCTTGCTTCTTTCGAGATATCCTCTTAGGATACTCATTTGTTTTATATACCATGTGATATTACTTTACTCGAAATAATGATATAGTGTCAGTGTTATTTCTTCTCATTCGAGAAAATATCTTACCCTTATCCTTATATCTCATTAATCCCTTATTGAATTATTGAGTTATGTTAGGGTCTTTTCTCAGCTCGATCTTGCACCGATTTTCATCAGCTATGAATTGCGTAGGATATCGTCCCTCTTACTGCTGTAACGACCCACCTTTTTGGATGGTTTAAATCGACAATAAACCACACATGTCTAGTTCAAACCATTCAAAAGGGAGGATTGTTAATGGGGTAAATAAGAAAACAGAGAAATAAAAAAACAAAAAAAAATCTCGCAGCAAAATGATAAAATATAATAATTAAATAATAGTTCTTGAAGCTGTTTGCAAACATTTGATTATATTAATACAATACAGAATCAGAATTATATAAAACAAAAATAAATACATAAATGCAGCGGAACAACATGCTGCGGTGGAATAAATATCATAAATAGGAATAATATACTTTCTCTTCGTCTTCATCCTTTAGAAAATAGTTTTAGCACACTGAAAAGCTCAAACGGACCCGAGCATAATGAAAAGACAAAACACTCGAGTCAGAACTAAAAGAACTTATGAAAGTCAGATCAAAATAAATAAAATAGAACAATTAGTGCAATAGTTTCATAGGTGTTACAGTACTTTCATCTCCTATCATGTGTACAACGTGACTATAATATTTTAAAGGGTTTAAATAATTTTGAAATATCAATCTCAACCATCTAACTAAAACAAATCCGAAGTTTAACTTAACCTTTACATTAATTAATTCCAATCCATTATCCAATTTCAAGCATTTGTGTGTGTGTGTGTGTGTGTATCAACCAGTATCATAATAATATTTTCAAATTTTCAAATCAACGAAAACCGCTCGGGTCTATCATTTCAATCCATAACGATTTTCCTCTAATCTATAAGATCGTTCTGGTATGTATCATTTCAACCCATTATGAACTTGTAGTGCTATAACGATATAAAATACAGCATCCATTCATTCAATACCAAAATCAATCATCTATCACAATCATCATCCAAATCAATCAATAAACATCAATAGATAAATTGAAATCAATAACAGGTATTTAATTGGCAATTTAAATTAGATAATGAATTAAATAAAGATTTAATATAAATAGATTCAAATTAACCGAGATGATGATTTAAAATATACCAAGCATTAATAAATAAATCTCCAATCACATCATAAATCTAATTTAACAAACATAAAAAGTTTTAGAAGTTGTGAGCGGGTTAAAACACTCACCTTTGAATTTAAATTGAATTTAAATCCAATTTAAACCCACCTTCGAAATAAAATGTATTTTCTTCCTATTATATACTTGATATAATCTGATTATATTAATTAATTAATTTTGTTAAAAGTATATTTAATAGAAAAATCCATAAATGGTATACTTTGTGATAGTAGTTACAAAGTATTGTAACCGTGAATAATTTATTACAACGAAACAAATATATCATTTTAAATGTTCCTAGTCAAGATGCTCCTAGTCAAGATGCATCGAGACTGGATATCGATGTATCCATTGAGACTGGAGTACGTAATGCTCTTCAAATGTTGGGCAGTGCATTACTCATGAATGCGGAAGGTAACTAGGGGTTATGTATTAGTAGTTATTGGATAACTGTGGAACGACTCACTCGATAGTTTTCTGTTGGTTAATATAACTAAGGTCAAATAGAAAATATCGACTCGACCGATTTACATAGTTCTCTCGATTTGAGAATACCGTGGATCTTCAATATGAAATCTTGGCTTTGATTATAGCCAAATCGTAGCATGGCGTCCATCGAGTGACTATAGTTGGAACGAGTGGAAGTATTAAAAGTGTAGCACTATTCAACAGAGGATTCATCTCCTCAGTTATTGCGGTTAGTATCACAGTCAACTCAAAGTCAAAGTCTCTGGTTAAAGCATTTCGGTCAATAATAAATGTTATTATTGAACCAAGGATTTTTTGTAGCTCTTCCTGGTAATTGTTCCATATATCATAGGCTAGCTTTTCTATCTTAAGAACTAATTCTTGTCCTCCTAGTTTGCATAATTCGTCAAGGATTGGTTCTGGTCGTAATTTGAGATGATTTGAAAGTTGTTCGTGGGTTAGGGTTTTAGGTCATTTTGGAATTTGGTTGAGGAGTTCTTCTTCTAGGAATTGATTTCTTTGGATGTAATGTTGTAATTGGGCTTGACTTCATTAATATAGGTTTTGTAAATCATTTAATTGCGAGGCCTGGGAATTTATAAGTTCTATTGGGGATTGAGGAGTTGATGAAGCCGCATGAGAATATGATTGCTGACAATCGGGGTCAATGTAATAATTAGGACCAAAGCAGTTTCTTGCTTCGTCCAGAGCTTGTTGCAGATTGTAAAAACCTTTGAAAATTAGATTTTGAAAATTTTGTATAGCCATCTGCACTTATCTATAATGTTTAAATATTTCTATAAAATTTCCTCTAAAAACTATATGGCAAAAGAAATTTTTAGAAACAGGCTTTTATTGAATTTTTAAAAAGTAATATGCAAAACAGTTTCCAAGTCGTTGTTTATTTCTTCGTTCACTTTCAACCGTTTTCAAATTCCAAAGATGGTCGAGTAAGCATTGCTGGGATAAATCATTTATTCTGACAAGGGGTCTAAATTTTCCGGGATCATTATTCTTAAACTGAATAAGAGAAGTCTAACCAAAAGGTCATGCATGGAGTATTAACTTCCATCATTTGATTATCACTCATTTTTACTAGAGGTGGAGTTTGTGAACTGGATTTTGTTGGTGGCATTGCAGGTGTTTTCACCACTGTTTTGATTATTGGGGCTTTTGCCTCCACATTCATTTTGATATTGCTGTTATCTAAAGACTTTCCTGTTTCTTTATTCATATAATATCTTTCCTGCATAAAACAAACTTTGTTAAACACATGAGGTAATTTTCGTGATAAAATATCGGCTAACTGACTATTTTTTCCTCTAATGTGTTCAAAGTTTATTTTATAACCATTACCTTATATAAGATTTTGCAAATTAAGCCACCTAGTTCTATTTACTTTTTTATAATTTTCGTTTGAAATAAATTTAACAATTGCTTCACAATCTGTTCGGACTGTGAATTCTTTGTTTAGATATATCTTGTACTTATCTAAGGCATTAATTAATGCTTGGATTTCGAAATCCAGAGATGTCCAATTAGTTACTTTGTTAAAGTTGCTACTTGCGTAAGCTGCAATTTTTTTGCTGACTTGTCACTGTATTTAAATGGTTTACATTTTAGGATTGCTGCCCATCCTTCTTTGCGTCCATCACATTCAATAATGATATAATCTGTTTCTAGTGGAAGTTCTAATGGATTAATTTTCTTAACTTCTTCTTTAATTCTTTAAACTAGTGTAATATCTTCCGTATTAAATAGTGTTTCTCCATTTTTCGAAATTTTACCATATAGGGGTCCTACTAGTTTTGCTAAATTAGGAATAAATTTTCTGGCGTAATTTATTAATCCTAGAAAAGCCTGGATTTTCTTTTTACTATCTAATTTATTTGGGAATTCTATAATCCTTTGGGAAATAAATGGCTGAAGTTTAATTTTTCCATTACCAATTTCTAAACCTAAAAACGAAATTTTCTGTTTAAAAAGTTCCAACTTTTTCTTGATATTACTAGACCATTGTTTTCAACTTCTTTAAATACTGTTTTTAAATGTCTTTTATGTTCTTTAAATTTTTTACTTGCAACTAAAATGTCATCTATATAGACTAAACAGAAATCATATTTTTTAAATATATTATCCATAAATCTTTGGAAATTGCAGGTGCTATTTTTAATCCAAAGCTTAATACGTTCCGTTCAAAATATCCGTTGGAGCACATAAATGCTGTCCAAGGTTTAAAACTTTCTTCTAATTTTAACTGGTTGTATCCTGATTTTAGATCAAACTTGCTAAAAATTCCCTTATTTTGTATTAAGTTAATCAATGTATCTTTATTTGGTATATTACTTCTGTATTATTATTTAATCTTTTATAATTGCAGACGATTCTTGGTTTTCCTCTTTTCTGTTCTAGTGATTTCGAACTAAAAAGTTGTTGATCTATGTCTGCTGTCAGATCTCCTGATTAAGTTTTGTCTTAGCATTTCTTCAATCTGTATTTTGAATTCCTTTATATCAGCTGATGTATAGTCAATGTTTGTTGTTTTAATGGTTATTTCTAGGTTTATGATTTTTATTTTACAAGTGTAGTTAACTTTTTTTTTGCAACATCCTCACTGAATAGTCTTAGTTTTTCTAACTGTGAAATAATCTGATAAGGAATAAATTTGGTTTCCTTTTCTTTCTCTAGTTCTCTAATTGTTTCGAATGCTAGCATGGATAACGTATTTTTATGTTCTTTGGTAGGTGAAGTATGTTGTTTTTCTATTTCTGGTTTGAAAAAATTTAGTTCGGCATGTCCACCACGCTTTCGAGCTAACTCTGATTAATAATTGTGTTAGTTTGTAGGTAATGTGTAGTTGTGTTTACTGAGAGCAATACTATTTCTGGAAATTGAGATACTACCTCGATAATTAAGTATAAAATTTAAACCAAAAAGAAATTCTTTACTTTTAATCTCCTTTGGAGTAATAGTACATTGCCCTAATTCGTATTTGCAACTGTAATTACCGGCAAAGTCTCTAAATTGAATCATTGATTCGTTTGGTAATTTACGTATTAATGTCATTATACTTTGATTAGCTGTTTTTGAAGTGATAACCTTATTTAGAGGTTTATGATATTGTAAAGGTATCAATGAATGCGCAATTAATCTTTTAGTGCTGCCTGTATCTATTATTGCTTTTGTATCGATAAACTTGTTATTGTCGAACAAGACACGGTAGTTTACTGTAAGTAGGGATGTATTGGATTTATTAATATTGACTAAAAATTTTGTATTTTCTTGTATACTATTATTCAAATTATCTATATGTTCCATTTCGGTTGATTTGGATGAACTTCCTGGTTCATTTTGATTGTAGTCTTTATATTTATCTTTCAAGAAACTAATATCATTTTGTAAAGTATTAAGTTCTAGTTGTAATAGTTTTATTTGTGCATCGTGTTTATATACCATTTCTTGTAATATTGTTTTTTCACTTATTTTATTTTACTTTAATGAAAGTTCTAAATTAAACTATCTTTTGGCACATAAAAACATATTTCTATAAAACGTCTATCACAGCTTCGTGAAAGAATTCCCCAAAATCAAGTGGTGGGTCTCGTATCAGAGATACTTTGAAATCCGAATCCTCTCTGACTCCCGATACCGCTTCCATCAAAACCATTGATGGATCCGGCCGAGCCACCGAGGCAACCGCTGCATTGAACCGAGTTAAGAAAGCTCTGAGCAATTCAACCGTCCTTTTCTTTATTGATGTTAGCGTCATCACGTTCTTCGGCCTCTTGATATGAACCTGAAATTGCTTCAAAAACCTATCCACCAACTATGTCCACGTCCTAATTGACCCTTCTTCCAGCTGTTTGAACCACATCGCAGCTATATCCGTTAAGTATAGAGTGAAACATTGGGCCATAACTTTCTCTGATTCCCCTAGTACTGTAATATCCCGAAATTTGGACAATTTAAATTTAATAATCTGAGTTTAAATTTAAATTGAATTGATGATTTTTGTTCATAAATTTGATTTGATTTAATAATTTTCTTTATTTAAATATTTAATTTGTGAAATTATTTTTAATAAACTGATAAGTTGTTTTCTATTTAATAATGTATATGTATTTATATATATTTTAAATAGGCAAGTTGTTTTTAAATAAATTAGTATAGCATAAATTTTAATGTTTTAAAAGTAGAAATTGTGATTTATTTTTGGATTTAAGATTTTCAAAAATATTGAATAAAATACTATATGATTTTAAATATGTAAGATAAATATTTTATTGGTTTAAAATTCATTTTAACTTAAGTTTGTATATTGAAATAAGTTATAAAATGTTGTGTTATTCTTTTTAAAATATTTTTTTATAAAATGTGATTTGTTAATTTAATTTGAAATTTAAAATACAATTTAAAATATGAACATGTATTCATTAAGTAACAAACTCTTTTATAAATTTTTTTAATTGTTTAAAAGTTTCTTTTTCAAATGATAAATTTGTATGTTGTTTTATTTAAACACTTTGCTTTTTTTTTTAGAAATTAATTTTATACATAACTACATATTAAAGAAACTAATTAATTAGGTTTAATTTTTCTTAACACTTAATTAAATAACAAAAACATTTGAAGGACATGTGTAAAATGTTTAAACAAAGATGCTTACAAGTGTTAACATTTCATACAAGTGTCATGTTTCAATTTTTATTTTTTTCTTTAATTTTAATTAAATCATAAAACTAGTTATATAAACTTGCATATTCTCTTTTTCCTTTCTTTTCTCATTCTTTCCTTTCATAAACAAAGAGAATTTTCAGATAAAAATGAGAACACCCCACTCTAAAAACAAATCTGCAAGTTCATCTCCTCAAAATACAAAATCAAATTCATAGCAATCTGTTCATCAAATCATGCAGCCTGTTCATCATTCAAAGACCTGAAATTTCAATTTTAAATCAAGTATAAATCCTGCATTTTTGTTCTTCAATCTGAAAAAAACAAATAGGGCCTGCATGCATCAAAATATAGCCTGCATTTTTTTTTCAAAATAGCCTGGGGAATATGCATCTGCAACCATTAAACTAGAAGACTCTGCATTTCAATTTTAAGCAAGGGCCTGCATCTTCTTGGAAGCAGGAGCATGCATTTCTTCAATCTGGAAATAAATGCAAACCAAGTAAAACTGCAATTTCAATTTGCATCTGCATCCATCTATTCTTTAGAATCTGAGCTCTGCCTGCATTTTAATTCAAGTGAGTAACTTAATTTTTTTTTTAATTTAAGTATAAAAAAATGGTTGCTTGATTTATTCATGGGAATAGGAGTCTTATCTATGTTGTTATATACATTGCTGAGTAGATCTTTGTGTATGGATGAATACGTTGTTTGATTCATCTAAGAACTGACAGTTTACTGTTAAGCAAGTGATAAAATTTCTTTCTTTCTTATGATCTGGTTGAGGTTATGGCTTGAAATTGAATGAAAATTGTTTATTTTATGATGAAGTAAACTTAAAATTTTATACAAGATAAATCAATATTAGTATTTCCTGGAAACATAAATAACAAAGTAAAATTTGTATAAGCGAAAATTTAAGCATTTCAATTCAATACTTCAGGGTTATAAATCAGATCATAAAACAAAATTATGATTTTTAAAAGTAGGATTTTAATTTTTAGTGTTAATTCCAGAATGCAGTTCATATTTTACGGTATTTACATTTTGGGTTCTAAGTGTTAATTCATGGGTTCGAATGGGTTGGAATTTCTCCTGGAGGTGGAGAGGAGATCACTGAGTATAGGAAAATTCTTAGATTTGGATTGTATTGCAGTGTGGTGATGATAGTTGTGATTTGTAGTATAGAACCCTAGTTTTACTGAGTTGGGTAAGATCGAACTTTTCGGCCATTACAGTTGATCGAGTTCAACTGTGCTTTGGACATTGGAAGATAGTGGGTAGTCGAAGGCTTCTCCGGAGTTTTAGGGGTAGCGGTGGCCGGAGGCGCGTGAATGAGGTGATGACAGGTTGGGATGTTGAGGTGCTGTGTTGTTCCAGGTTGGGGTTATAGCAACTGTAGTATCTCGTGTTTGTCTCGGGGTAAATGGGGTTAGAACTCGGAGCAAGGAAGTTATTTACCCGAAGTAAAAATAGGGTTGTCGAGTTAATAATTGTTTCAGGTTTTTCAATATAAAACAGAACCTGTTTTCCCAGTTTAAAAAAATTTAAATAAAGTTTTTTGATGCAAACTCAAATTTAAATCTAAGATCTCAAAATTGAATTTAAATTTGAATTCAATTAGTTTAAACCTTAGGTTTGAAATAATTTAAATTTTGGAAATTTTGTTTGGACTTAAGCAAAATCAGAAACCTGTTTTGCAGTTTTGAAAATTAAAAGCAAATTTTAAACATAAACTAAAATCTCAACTTAGGATTTAAAACCTGAATTTAAATATGAATTAAAATAAGTTTGAATTCTGGTCTTTAGGAATAATTTAAATTTTTAAAAATTTAAGTTTGTTTTTTTAAATGAAAACAGAAACTGTTTCTGTTTTTATTTAAATTTAAAAGTAAGTTTGAAATTGTAAGATTAAGTTCAAAATTGGAATTTTTAAAACCAGAACTTTTATATGTAATCAACAGTTACAATATTCGATTTTGAAACATTTTTGAATTCAAAAATGTAAGATGTTAGACTAAACAGAAAACTGTTTTTCTGTTTTAATTTAAAAGCAAATTTTATAAATGCAACTGAAATTTTAAAACAAGTTTAAATCTGGAAAACTGAAGTATGGAACTTAGTAAATAAATCTAAGTTTGAATTTAATTTGAAAACTGGAAATTTAAATTTAGACTTTAAACTTTTTAAAGTATAAAAGAACATTGATTTGAATTTAAAACTATAAGTTTTAAATTTATGAAATAAGGTTTAAAATAAGGTTAAATTCAGTTTTAAACCTGGAATTTGATTTTTATGACAGCTTTTAAAATTTAATAAGTTTTTAAATTTAAATCTGTTTTAACCATTTTTTAGAAAAGGTTAAATAACTTGAATTTAAAAATTGAGATGAAAGAGTAAGTAAAGTTTTAAATTTTTAAGTTTGAATCTAGAATGAAAATTTGAATTGTGTTTCAGTTTGAAATTAAAAAAGAAATTCTTAAATTGAATTTTGTTTGAAACGAATTGTTCAAAAATACTTTGTATAAAGAAGTATGTTTCTTAATTTAGAACTTAAGAAATTGGTTTCATTTAAATTATTAAATTAATTTAAATGGAATATTAATTAATTAATTAATTAATAATGTGACGCCCCACCTCTATACCCACGCTAGCCAAGAACATTACGGTGAATGCTGTCAACTAGCACGGAGAATAAGGCTATTGAGGAGCGACCATCCGTGTAATTGCTTTGTGCGAGCATCGATATGTTAGATAGTATAGCATGCAATTCTTTTCAAGTGGAAATCCGACATGCCGAAACAAACTCAAAGCTACTACACAGTGGCTATAATATCTTCGGAAACAAATATAGAAGTAAACATAACATAAATCAGTCACAGACAATTCATATCACAAAGGCGGAAGTAGATATGAATATAACACATGAAAGTGTTCATCAGAGTAGTGGTCAAACAAGATCCACAATATCAAAAAGAATAGATACAAGTGCTAGAGAAAAGAGTAAGTACACATCATAGAGTTTGTATCTCAAATGTATACAACAAAAACTACTAATCTAAGTAGTTAGCCAAAAGATCATATGATAACCCCAGAAGAGAAGTCAAGCAGAAGCACCTGTAACATCTCAGTCTGACCCGAGTATTATTTATAAGAAGAAAATAATAAACGGATCAGTCTAGCTATAAATATCATAAGAAATGATATAGAATAAGAGATATGACTAAACATATAATAATCACAATGCCAAGCTGTGATAAATAAGTAATTGAAAAATCAACAAGAGATTAATCAATATCGCAAAGATCTCCTCAAAGATAAAAAGGAATGTCATACTCCTAATTTCATTCACCAAGCCACAATAAATGACATATATATCAATGTCAATCGTAAAAGTTGGTGAAACATAAATTCCAGAAATCATCAAATAGAAATCCAGAAATCACAATAAAAGGATGGCCAAGACATTGATGTAGTGCGAACGGTGCATCCAATGAATCATAAAGCAAAGGCATGGATGTAGTGCAAACGGTACATCCAATGAATCAAAAGCAAAGACATCGATGTAGTACAAACGGTACATCCAATGAATCAAAAGCAAAGACATCGATGTAGTACAAACGGTACATCCAATGAATCAAAAGCAAAGACATCGATGTAGTACAAACGGTACATCCAATGAATCAAAAGCAAAGACATCGATGTAGTACAAACGGTACATCCAATGAATCAAAAGCAAAGACATTGATGTAGTACAAACGGTACATCCAGTGAATCAAAAGCAAAGACATTGATGTAGTACAAACGGTGCATCCAATGAATCAAAACACGTTAAAAGTACATGGATTGCTAGCCCACAAAGAATTGAGACGAAGCTCAATGAATTGAGAAACAGTCCTCCACGTATACAAAGAGATATCGCACATTGCTAGTCTAAACTATAAAATGATCATCATTGATCATCGAGAAGTGTCAATTACAATAAGCTAGTACATATATGAGTTTAGCATCATGTCCCATAACCACTAGCTTAACTTAAATATTTGCGAACAAATTGTAGATCTCCACTAGAAAATTGTCACAAGAGTTTCAATCGAACAAGTCCAAGAATTAACCGACGAAGTAAACGCAAGCGTTTCATACCACTTGTTTTACTAAGTCGTTTAATTAGATTTCTCATACGAGTGAGGTAAAGGTTTGTATATACTAATAGATTGGAAATCGGTTTTAGAAAACGAGCTTTGTAATAAAATAGTATTGAAATCATTTTAAGAAAGAGTTTTGATATTTACTACTAGTATAGAAAACCTTTATATTTTAAAGTGACAAATCATAGAAGTGATTGTAGAAACAATCAATCATAAAAATTCACATTCGAAGAAGTGAATAAAATCCAAAGAAATCGATAAAGTATCCATCAAAATGGATATTTAAAAATTCCTAAAAAGAGTCATCAAGGTCATAATAATTGATAACAACAAATAGGAAATAACACGAATCGATTAAAGTTGGAAATTCAAACAGTTAGGCGAAGTGGGCAAAAGTGCAACAGGTCGGTCGGCCGGCTACAGAGCTCGGTCGACCGGACCCTGTTCAAAAAAGTCTCGGGAAGCAGGTCGGTCGGCCGAACCCTGTAATTGGTCGACCGAACCTTGAAAAGAGAAGTGCTTATGCACTTGGCAGTAGGTCGGTCGGCCGGCAGCAGAGCTCGGTCGACCGGACCTGATGCCAGCCTCTTCCAAGCCCATCCTAATGAGATCCTAACTCGACCAAATTGCATTCGCTCGAGCAACGGCGCTAAGGGTTTATGCCAATCGACTACCCGGCCCTATAAGCTCCTCGATGCATCACCAAAAACATGTTCAAACATCAAAGTTATGATTTTTAAAGAATTGAAAGCAAAACACTAAAAATTGGAACGTTCACCTAATCAATCAAAACCAAAAGCAAATGCACACGAATAAGCGTTAGGAATTCATACCTAACAATCGAAGAGAATTATAAGCATAGATGTGAGATTAAAAAAATCTCACCTTTGAACCCAAATCAATGAAGAAGAAGCTTGAAAGCAAATGGAAATCAACCACACTTCAATCTCAACACTAGAAGCTTGAATCTAAGCTAAAAAGAGAAACATTTCCCAAAGTTAGGTTTAGGAAATTTCTGAAATCAAAGAGAGAATGAGTTGGAGAAGATGAAGAGAAAGCTTACCAATGGGTTCTCTTGAGTTTGGAGCTAGAAGATGGATTTGCTAATGGAAACTAGGGCTTAGGTTTTCCTAATTCTTTTTCTCTTCCCCCATTTTTGATGAAGCTTGAATGTATTAGAAAATTATGAAGTAATGAAGAGGACAGGGGTTGGGACTGAATACATAAGTGGGGTTATTGGGCTCAGCCCAAACCAAAGCCCTATGTAAAAAGTGGCAAAAATCAACTTTCTCCAAACATATCGAAGCTTATACTCAAAAAGGTCGCAAACGTCATTTTGAACTCAATGGGGGTGGTCTCGAGTCTCAATTCGACTGTTTGCACAAAGTAGCTTTTCGGACCAAAATCCGATGAACAGTGAAATATTTAAATAAAACATTTAAATATATAATCGATAAATATGCGGGTTGTTACAGACTCCCCTCCTTAAAGAAATTGCGTCCTCGCAATAATTAAGAAGGAAATATATAGTAACAACCGTGGAAGCATATTAACACAAAAGAAAATTTGAATCAAGAAGTCCACCATAAAGAGCACGAAGGAGTAAATCCGAAAGTTTTCGTTCGATAAATTCTCAAGATTTCACATGAGCAATCCTTAGGATTTGAGAACCATTGAACTTTTATCAAAAAGAATATCTTTATATCGGAGGCGCTCAACCTCCAAAGCAATGATGCGAATAGAATGTTGCTCAAAAGTCAAATTTGGTGAAACTTCAATCCCTCAATAACACCGGGCTCAAGAATAAAAACCGGAAACATAAAAGCATTTCCATAGCTAAAAGACGTGGAAAACGTCAAGAATAGCAGAAAGTTGAGCCGGTGCAACGGCGTAGTACAAATACGGTACGCCCGAGAAACTAGAAACTCGAATAATTTGGAACACCGACGTAGTACAAAGACGGTACGTCCAATGAACCAAAAAGCCAAGTCATTGATGTAGTGCAAACGGTACATCCAATGAATCAAAAAGCGAAGACATTGATGTAGTACAAACGGTACATCCAATGAATCAAACAGCAAAGTCATTGATGTAGTACAAACGGTACATCCAATGAATCAAAGACACTGATGTAGTACAAACGGTACATCCAATGAATCAAAAGCAAAGACATTGATGTAGTACAAATGGTACATCCAATGAATCAAACACAATAAAAGGACATCGGACGCTAGTCCATAAAAGAAATGAGATGAAACACAATAAAACGAAGTACACCAAAACGCCCGATGAACTTGGTAAAAAGATGATTCCATTCCGACATCATCAAAGAATCAACACCTTATTGCCTACGACAAAACGTATTGGCAACACGATTTCCCCTTCGGGAATAAAAAGAATATCAAGATCATAAGATGCTAGGAACTCGAGTCAACATGCAGTTCCTTAAGAGAACATAAATATTCCAAAGATTTATGATCGAGGTAGAGAACAAATTTCTCATCCAAATATGATGATGCCAAATTCCAAAAGCAAAAACAATAGCCGAGAGCACTAGATCATAAGTGGCATATCTAGTCTCGATAAGCTATAATGATTTAGAAGCACAAGTGATAGCACGTTCTCTTTGGCAAGAGAACGGCATCCAAACCAATACGACTAGTATCGGTACAAATAGCAATGTCTTGGCTCCCCTTCAGGAATCACAAGAACAAGAGTATCGAAAGGAAGAGTTCTTTTAGATAATCTTCTTTCTCGAAAAGCTAAAACTTTCAAAATCACAATTATTTCAATGTAAAAATATTTCCAGAAAAATTTACAATTTACAAGTCAATATATCGTGTCTGATTGTCACATCAAAGCGTTTAGGAAATTCCTATCGATAACGTTGATCAAGCGCATCGACCAAAATTCTTAAAGCACTCAACGGGCAATACAATCACAAAATCATCTTTTATAGGATAAATAAATCTCTTAAAAAGTTTTAAGAATATTCTTTGTTCGTTTCAAAAACAAAATCCAGTTTTACTTATAAATAAATCTTATGAAAAAGATTTGCAAAATTTTAAATTACTATTTTCATCCAAAATCAATAAATACAAGAATGGTCTCATCGAAATATTCATAGAATATTCGATTTATAAAATGGATGAAATAAGCTGGACAAATTGAATGACATAATAAGTCATTCATAAGAATCATAACGAGTGCGGAATGCGGTAAGTGGAATGCTAACTTCCGCAACTCGTAGCAAATGAAAACCGGTGATAAGGTCAAATTGAAAAGACCTTAGCACCACTCAAAAGATTGCTTAGGAGATATTCCTAAGACAAACTCAAAAACACTGGAAAAGTTTCACAAATTATATAGATAAGAGAAATAATACTTTCCTCACCATAAGGGCTTAAAGAATAAAATGATGCCATCAAATTGGAATCAAAATCACAAAGGAAAAACAGAAATCTGCTTAACAGATAGAAAATGTCGAAGATGAAGAGTCCACTCAGAAAATAGGATATAGGCTTCATAATGATTAAGCCAATCCTATCGCAAAAATCAATTCCGGAGCCTAAGCAAAAATATCGGCTCGGAAAGAAAAATCACATAAAATAATTTCGACATCTAAACAAAAGCAAATTGTTGCGGATCCATCCGGATTCATAATCCTCAAAGAAGTCTTCAAGCCCAAAAATGTTTAAAAAGAATCAACACGTTCTTTTGATATAAATTAGTGAGATGGAACCCGTATCAAAAAGAACTCGAAAAGGAAAATCATAAAACAAATGTCATCAAGGATAGAATGGCTACCTTGACAAAGAGAAGAGTTGCTAGGGGCTTGCACAATATTTAGCTTTCTCATGTCCTTGTTCAAAAGTTTGGGACATGCAGATAAAAGATGACCCGGTTTCTTGCAATAGCGACAAGAATGGGGTTTCGGACACATATTCGCATAGTGTTCCTTAGAATTACAATTGTAGCATCCTCCACGATTAGGGATTGGAGTCTTTGCCACAAAAGTAGTTTGCTTCACTCTCTTATTGGGATTAAGGCTCTTGAACTTAATATGCCTCTTCTTGGAAGTCCCAATATCACAAACACTTCCTTTACCAACCTCTCCATGAAGAAGAGTAACATCCACAAGCTGATTGAAAGAAACTTCAAGTTTCAAAGGTAGAACCATTTTGGGGTTCTTACTCAAAGCATAGATAAACTCTTGATTCTTTACAAGATCCAAAAGTTGTTGAGCAGACATGAATACTCCATCCAGGGGAGTAGCACTAGATTGACCGGCGCTGGGACGGCCAGGAATAACCATTTCTCTTCTTTAAGAAAGAAAGAAAGAAGAGGAAAAGGTTATTCTCAAAATAAATTTGAAGCAATTCTTGATAGATAAAACAAGGAATCATAAAGGAAAATAGGATGAATCGGTACGAAGACTCAAATAAAATCCTAAAGCACGACTCCTAAGAAAGACTTAGGACGATGATCCTTATTATAATATTCCATATTGTTCCGAAGTTTGGCTCTGATACCAAGCTGTGACGCCCCACCTCTATACCCACGCTAGCCAAGAACATTACGGTGAATGCTGTCAGCTAGCACGGAGAATAAGGCTATTGAGGAGCGACCATCCGTGTAATTGCTTTGTGCGAGCATCGATATGTCAGATAGTATAGCATGCAATTCTTTTCAAGTGGGCATGCCGACACAAACTCAAAGCTACTACACAGTGGCTATAATGTCTTCGGAAACAAATATAGAAGTAAATATAACATAAATCAGTCACAGACAATTCATATCACAAAGGCGGAAATAGATATGAATATAACACATGAAAGTGTTCATCAGAGTAGTGGTCAAACAAGATCCACAATATCAAAAAGAATAGATACAAGTGCTAGACAAAAGAGTAAGTACACATCATAGAGTTTGTATCTCAAATGTGTACAACAAAAACTACTAATCTAAGTAGTTAGCCAAAAGATCATATGATAACCCCAGAAGAGAAGTCAAGCAGAAGCACCTGTAACATCTCAGTCTGACCCGAATATTATTTATAAGAAGAAAATAATAAACGGATCAGTCTAGCTATAAATATCAGAAGAAATGATATAGAATAAGAGATATGACTAAACATATAATAATCACAATGCCAAGCTGTGATAAATAAG
This sequence comes from Allium cepa, assembly GCA_030765085.1. NCBI lineage: Eukaryota > Viridiplantae > Streptophyta > Magnoliopsida > Asparagales > Amaryllidaceae > Allium > Allium cepa. Next base: position 162,828,625 of record CM060945.1, on the reverse strand, counting down.
TAATTGAAAAATCAACAAGAGATTAATCAATATCGCAAAGATCTTCTCAAAGATAAAAAGGAATGTCATACTCCTAATTTCATTCACTAAGCCACAATAAATGACATATATATCAATGCCAATCGTAAAAGTTGGCGAAACATAAATTCCAGAAATCCAGAAATCACAATAAAAGGATGGCCAAGACATTGATGTAGTGCAAACGGTACATCCAATGAATCATAAAGCAACGGCATTGATGTAGTGCAAACGGTACATCCAATGAATCAAAAGCAAAGACATCGATGTGGTACAAACGGTACATCCAATGAATCAAAAGCAAAGACAACGATGTAGTACAAACGGTACATCCAATGAATCAAAAGCAAAGACATTGATGTAGTACAAACGGTACATCCAATGAATCAAAAGCAAAGACATGGATGTAGTACAAACGGTACATCCACTGAATCAAAAGCAAAGACATCGATGTAGTACAAATGGTACGTCCAATGAATCAAAAGCAAAGACATCGATGTAGTACAAACGGTACATCCAATGAATCAAAAGCACAGACATTGATGTAGTACAAACGGTGCATCCAATGAATCAAAACACGTTAAAAGTACATGAGATGCCAGCCCAGAAAGAATTGAGACGAAGCTCAATGAATTGAGGAACAGTCCTCCACGTATACAAAGAGACATCGAACATTGCTAGTCTAAACTATAAAATGATCATCATTGATCATCAAGAAGTGTCAATTACAATAATGTAGTAAATATATGAGTCTATAGCATCATGTCCCATAACCACTAGCTTAACTTAAATATTTGCGAACAAATTGTAGATCTCCACTAGAAAATTGTCACAAGAGTTTCAATCGAACAAGTCCAAGAATTAACCGACGAAGTAAACGCAAGCGTTTCATACCACTTGTTTTACTAAGTCGTTTAACTAGATTTCTCATACGAGTGAGGTAAAGGTTTGTATATACTAATAGATTGGAAATCGGTTTTAGAAAATGAGCTTTGTAATAAAATAGTATTGAAATCATTTTAAGAAAGAGTTTTGATATTTAATACTAGTATAGAAAACCTTGATATTTTAAAGTGACAAATCATAGAAGTGATTGTAGAAACAATCAATCATAAAAATTCACATTCGAAGAAGTGAATAAAATCCAAAGAAATCGATAAAGGATCCATCGAAATGGATATTCAAAAATCCCTAAAATGAGTCATCAAGGTCATAATAATTGATAACAACAAATAGGAAACAACACGAATCGATTAAAGTTGGAAATTCAAACAGTTAGGCGAAGTGGGCAAAAGTGCAACAGGTCGGTCGGCCGGCTACAGAGCTCGGTCGACCGGACCCTGTTCCAAAAAAGTCTCGGGAAGCAGGTCGGTCGGCCGAACCCTTTACTCGGTCGACCGAACCTTGAAAAGAGAAGTGCTTATGCACTTGGCAGCAGTTCGGTCGGTCGGCAGCAGAGCTCGGTCGACCGGACCTGATGTCAGCCTCTTCCCAGCCCATCCTAATGAGATCCAAACTCGACCAAATTGCATTCGCTCAAGCAACGGCGCTAAGGGTTTATGCCAATCGACTACCCAGCCCTATAAGCTCCTCGATGCATCACCAAAAACATGTTCAAACATCAAAGTTATGATTTTTAAAGAATTGAACGCAAAACACTAAAAATTGGAATGTTCACCTAATCAATCCAAACCAAAAGCAAGTGCACACGAATAAGCGTTAGGAATTCATACCTAACAATCGAAGAGAATTATAAGCATAGATGTGAGATTAAAAAAATCTTACCTTTGAACCCAAATCAATGAAGAAGAAGCTTGAAAGCAAATGGAAATCAACCACACTTCAATCTCAACACTAGAAGCTTGAATCTAAGCTAAAAAGAGAAACATTTCCCAAAGTTAGGTTTAGGAAATTTATGAAATCAAAGAGAGAATGAGTTGGAGAAGATAAAGAGAAAGCTTACCAATGGGTTCTCTTGAGTTTGGAGCTAGAAGATGGATTTGCTAATGGAAACTAGGGCTTAGGTTTTCCTAATTCTTTTTCTCTTCCCCCATTTTTGATGAAGCTTGAATGTATTAGGAAATTATGAAGTAATGAAGAGGAGAGGGGTTGGGACTGAATACATAAGTGGGGTTATTGGGCTCAGCCCAAACCAAAGCCCAAAGTAAAAAGTGGCAAAAATCAACTTTCTCCAAACATATCGAAGCTTATACTCAAAAAGGTCGCAAACGTCATTTTGTACTCAATGGGGGTGGTCTCGAGTCTCAATTCGACTGTTTGCACAAAGTAGCTTTTCGGAACAAAATCCGATGAACGGTGATATATTTAAATAAAATATTTAAATATATAATCGATAAATATGCGGGTTGTTACAAATAATGTGGATGATTAATTAGGTAATTAATAATTTTTAAGTTAATTAATTAAGATTTGAGATTAATTAATTAAGGTTAATTAATCTAAAATTAAGGATGGTTAATTAAATTTTAATTAATGATTAAGATTTATTTAATCAAGTGATTAAAGATAATTTAGATTTTAATTAACACTTAATTAATCAATAATTAGAGATTAATTAAATGATAATTAAATATTAATTAATTAATAATTAATAATGATTAATTATTAGTTAACTCTTAATTGAGTAATTAAGAAATGTTAATGAAGGTCATTAACTTAAGATTATTTAACAATTAATTAATGTGATTAATTTTGATAATTAATTTAATTAATTAATTAATAATAATCAATTGTTTAATTACTTAACGGAAGTAATTAATGAATTAATTACTTAGTGTAATTAATGTGATTAGTTCAGATTAATTAAGTTAAATTAATTTAAACATTTGTTGATTGTTGATAATTACTTTATGGATTTATAATTACTTAAGGAAGTAACTAATTAATAATTACTGAATATAATTAAGGATATTTATTATAGAAGTAATTTAGATTTAAATTTCTTTGAAAATTTATCAAGTGATTAATGAGGATAATTAATTAAGAATAATTATTTGATGGGATGAGTAATTAAAGTAGTTAATTACTGGTGGTTATTAATCATGGGTGATTAATATATATATGTTGTTTAAATTGAAGATTAATTACTTATGTAATTAATTTATATAGAGATTGATTAAATATAAATAGAAATCATTAATTAATTAATGATGTAATTTGGAATTGATTAATTAAGGTATAATTTATAAAGAATAAATGATTAATGTAATTAATTTTAGCTAATTAATTAATTAAGAAATTGCAAATTAATTATTTGCAAAGGGTTTAATATAATTAACTTGTGTAAGTAATATAATGCTAGTTACTTATTGTAATTAGAGATGGTTATTCAATAATGATTAATTGAAACGAATATTGAGATGGTGGTTATTTAATTGATTTGAAATCAATTAAAGATTAAGATAAGAAGAATTATAGTGATGAAGTAATTAATTTAATTCATTTTAAATTAATTAGAGTTTAAGTAATTAATTTAATTCAGTTTAAATTAATTATAAATGGAATGATCATTAGATCATTGCTTATGTTTTGATGATTAATATTGGCTTCCTGGTATGGTTTGTAATCTCAGTTATGAGATGAGTAGTGTATGTGATATGGATGCATTGGTTGCTTTTGGATGATAATATGGATTATCTGATTATGATATGAATTATCTGTTGATAATGATAAGGTTGATTATCTATTGTGTGGTGAATTATCTATCTGTGTATATTTAGATAATGAATTGAATTGTTTTAAGCTCTAAAACAACTTGGCCTTAAAAGACACACTTTGGATTTCGATGAGACCGGGATCGGGTTTCCATATTTGGGATCCGAAAACCACATGATTCCAAATTAACGTTAGGTCGTCAATCCAATGTGGAGCGAGTGAAGACTCGAGGTGTAAGGGCTATACGTCAGTATAACTCTGTGGGTGATTCCGTAATGAGTTTGACGGAATAGTACTTATAGATTCGAGATGAAGATTCAGAGTGCAAGGGTTATTGTCATTAACTCTAAGGGTGATTCCAATATGAGTGTAACGAGATAATGCCTTCGGTTTCGTTCAAACCCGGAACAAACTTGTATGGATTGAATGCTTTCAGAACATCGTCAGGTGGACGATGAACATTCTAAGTGATATGTCCTATATAGGTAATCGTAGCCTCAAGCCTCATCAATCGGGAATGGCTAAAACAGGGGAGGTGCAACAAAGCTTCGTGGGTAGCCCCCACTTGAGAGAAAGATTTATCCCTATCTAGAGGTCCCTTATTTTCGGCTTAGTGGTGCGGTTGCTGATCACAACTGCGGGGTTGTCTTGTTTGGAACTGTTCAGTAAGGAATGGGTCTGGCTTTATGTTGTAGGGGATTGGGAGTAATCCTCGGTATGGTGATCTAGGCCACGTACTGTGACGGGCGGTACCCCAGTAGCCTAGCCATTGATGGAATCCAAAATCCAATAAGTGTCGTACGTATTAGTTATGCCCAACTATGTTGGAATGTGAGATGTAAGCATTTCAGCTATTTTTGTATTTTACTTGAAAACCCTAGACACTATTATAATATCACTGGATTTCCTATCAAATGTTTTGGTTAGCGTAAGGTAAAAACTTTTCCATGTTTATGTGTGGGAAGTCTTACGTGATACCTTTTCTTTTCAAAGGTTTTTCGAAGTTAAGCAACTTTAACCTGTTACTCACACCAGACCCATGTCTGACCCGGAGTTATTTCTGTTTTCTTTAACTCTTGGGTACTCAAATTTTTATGAGTATCCAAGGGAATTCAGGTTAGCTTTGATGAATTATGGAGGAGCAAAGGAGCAGGAGGCTTCTGCGTATAGTTATATAGTTTTCCGCTGTGTTGGTATCTCTGAGTGTTTCTGTATTGTGATTGAGTTGTAATAACTAGACAGGTGTTTATAACTGTCTAGTATGTGTTGTATATGTCTGTGTAACTCTGATATTTGATGTATACTATGTAATACTTTGTTATTAATATAATTTATTCGTTCCGCTGTTTGAGATTCTTGTGTTGTTTCTTCTTTCTCTTCTTCCTTTCTCTTTTCTATCCCTTTCTTTCTTAAGAATGATACGACTTTTTGTGGAGAAAAAGTTGGGTCGTCTCAGCTGGTATCAGAGCGTTAGTTTGAGTGAATACCTAGGCTCTGTAGTGGTGACTATGTTGAGAGAGCGTATTTGTATTTTGTTATATATATATATATATTTGGTTCTACCTATTTGTTGGTTTACCTGTTCAGGTTTTTCCAATATAAGTTATAAAGGTAGATGAGGTAGAAATGTGTGTAACACGACTACCATTGGTTTGAGTTTGAATGAATGAGGTTGGAAGTGTATTTGTCGAGACTGTAGACCTAATACCGTCTCGAGTGAGTTCTGTAGTGATGAAGGACTTCATCGATCTCTGAAGGAAACCTGTAAGGTTCGGAGTTCATCTTTGAAGTGCAGAATTGAGTTAGTATCTGTCGGTTGGGCAGAAGCAAGCAAGTGAGTGATGGTATCTTGGTATTTCAGGAAGTAGTAGCTGCGTGATGAGATGCAGTGACTATGGATATTTCCGAAGATGTTTCTTTGGAACAAGAGTAAGAAGTGAGTCTGCTCTGTGATGTGGCTGAGTTTAGCAGAGTGTTCTGAGTTGGTAAGGAATCTTCTGGCTGAGTAGTTTTTCTGAAGTGGAGTTCAGAAGCAGTAGAGTAGATCCGTTTCTCTGGTAAGTTGGCTAAGCCAGCATAAGCTGTTCTGTTTGGTTGAGAAAGAGCAGTTTTCTTTGGATTTAGGCTGAGTTGATCGCAAAAGTGACTTGCAATAGTATGTTCTTTTAGATTGTTGGAGATTGTCTGGATTTCTTCCAGAAAGTCGAAGTTTGTCTGCATCTGAGGATCGAGTTTTCTTTCCAGAAATGGAACAGGTGGTTCAGTTAGTAGATGGATGGTTTCATGAGATAGAAGTTGGTGAAGCAACTCAGGTTTCGGAGGAACATCTGAGTTTTCTTTTATGGATATATGGAACTATATTTCTGTGCTGGGTTGTCTAGTCCGTGCTTGTGCTCTTCATCAGTATTTTCTTCTGCTTCAGATCAGAGTTGTGCAGCGGAAGCAGTTTGGGGGTGTTTCTGTTTTCTTTTTCCGGATAAGAAGAAGTTTGTTCTGTCTTATGTTGTTGAGAAGCAGGGTTTGTGTTCTTGGTTTTTGAGTGATCTTGAGGAGATCATTGGATTGTTTGATCCGGTCTGTTTCTAGAGGCATCAGCAAGAGTTGAGCTGATCTGGAAGGATGTTGGTAGCCCAGGATCGTCCGAAGAGTTTTTATGGATAAGAAACGGAGAAATTTGGATTCTAGAATCGGAGATTTGATTTGGGATAAGTTTTTCTCTGATCCAAGAAGCTATAAGTTTGGGAAGCTAGCTTCGTAGTGTTTTGGTTTCTTCTGTGTTTTGGTAAGATCAGTGTTTGGTTTTCTATAGTTGTATTGCCAGTTTGGATAACTGGGATTCAGTAAGTTTCACGTATCTCTGAGGGAGTGCGCGTTTGATATTTCTGGTTGTAGGACCAACAGTTTAGGATGGTTTTGGTGGTTGAGTCAGACTCGTTTGTAGTCTGATATTCTGTTTAGAATTGTTGTTAGGAGCTCTATAATTTAATAGTATTGATTGTTTTGGATTTTATAGAGCGAGTATCCCGATATATATATATATATATATATATATATATATATATATATACACACACACACTGGGGAAACTCGTGAAAGTTTTATCCAAAATTCTTTTGGATAGTTAGATTTGTTCTGATTGTGTGAATTGGTTGCTTTGGTTGTTGGCATATGATTAACATATGCTGTGTTTTAAAATAAAATCTGTAAATAGATTATTAAATTACCTTTGTTTTAAATTTCGGGGACGAAATTCTTTTAAGGGGAAGGATTGTAATATCCCGGAATTTTGGACAATTTAAATTGAATAATCTGAGTTTAAATTTAAATCGAATTGATGATTTTTCTTAATAAATTTGATTTGATTTAATAATTTTCTTTATTTAAATATTTAATTTGTAAAATTATTTTTAATAAACTGATAAGTTGTTTTCTATTTAATAATGTATATGTATTTATATATATTTTAAATAGGCAAGTTGTTTTTAAATAAATTAGTATAGCATAATTTTTAATGTTTTAAAAATATAAATTGTGATTTATTTTTGGATTTAAGATTTTCAAAAATATTTAATAAAATACTATATGATTTTAAATATGTAAGATAAATATTTTATTGGTTTAAAATTCATTTTAACTTAAGTTTATATATTGAAAAAAGTTATAAAATGTTGTGTTATTCTTTTTAAAATATTGTTTTATAAAATGTGATTTGTTAATTTAATTTGAAATTTAAAATACAATTTAAAATATGGACATGTATTCATTAAGTTACAAACTCTTTTATAAATTTATTTTAATTGTTTAAAAGTTTCTTTTTCAAATGATAAATTTGTATGTTGTTTTATTTAAACACTTTGCTTTGTTTTTTAGAAATTAATTTTATACATAACTACATATTAAAGAAACTAATTAATTAGGTTTAATTTTTCTTAACACTTAGTTAAATAACAAAAACATTTAAAGGACATGTGTAAAATGTTTAAACAAAGATGCTTACAAGTGTTAACATTTCATACAAGTGTCATGTTTCAATTTGTATTTTTTTCTTTAATTTTAATTAAATCATAAAACTAGTTATATAAACTTGCATATTCTCTTTTTCCTTTCTTTTCTCATTCTTTCCTTTCATAAACAAAGAGAATTTTCAGATAAAAATGAGAACACCCCACTCTTAAAACAAATCTTCAAGTTCATCTCCTCAAAATACAAAATCAAATGCATAGCAATCTGTTCATCAAATCATGCAACCTGTTCATCATTCAAAGACCTGAAATTTCAATTTTAAATCAAGTATAAAACCTGCACTTTTGTTCTTCAATCTGAAAAAAAAAAAATAGGGCCTGCATGCATCAAAATGTAGCCTACATTTTTTTTCAAAATAGCCTAGGGAATATGCATCTGCAACCATTAAACTAGAAGACTCTGCATTTCAATTTTGAGCAAGGGGCTGCATCTTCTTGGAAGCAGGAGCATGCGTTTCTTCAATCTGGAAATAAATGCAAACCAAGTAAAACTGCAATTTCAATTTGCATCTGCATCCATCTATTCTTTAGAATCTGAGCTCTGCCTGCATTTCAATTCAAGTGAGTAACTTAACATTTTTTTTTTAAAATTTAAGTATTAAAAAATGGTTGCTTGATTTATTCATGGGAATAGGAGTCTTATCTATGTTGTTAAATACATTGCTGAGTAGATCTTTGTGTATGGATGAATGCATGTTTGATTCATCTAAGAACTGACTGTTTACTGTTAAGCAAGTGATAAAATTTCTTTCTTTCTTATGATCTGGTTGAGGTTATGGCTTGAAATTGATTGAAAATTGTTTATTTTATGATGAAGTAAACTTAAAAATTTATACAAGATAAATCAATATTAGTATTTCCTGGAAACATAAATAACAGAGTAAAATTTGTATAAGTGAAAATTTTAGCATTTCAATTCAATACTTCAGGGTTATAAATCAGATCATAAAACAAAATTATGATTTTTAAAAGTAGGATTTTAATTTGTAGTGTTAATTCCAGAATGCAGTTCATATTTTACTGTATTTACATTTTGGGTTCTAAGTGTTAATTCATGGGTTCGAATGGGTTGGAATTTATCCTGGAGGTGGAGAGGAGATCACTGAGTATAGGAAAATTCTTAGATTTGGATTGTATTGCAGTGTGGTGATGGTAGTTGTGATTTGTAGTATAGAACCCTAGTTTTACTGAGTTGGGTAAGATCGAACTTTTCGGCCATTACAGTTGATCGAGTTCAACTGTGCTTTGGACATTGGAAGATAGTGGGTAGTCGAAGTCTTCTCCGGAGTTTTAGGGGTAGCGGTGGCCGGAGGCGCGTGAATGAGGTGATGACAAGTTGGGATGTTGAGGTGATGTGTTGTTCCAGTTTGGGGTTGTAGCAACTGTAGTATCTCGTGTTTGTCTCGGGGTAAATGGGGTTAGAACTCGGAGCAAGGAAGTTGTTTACCCGAAGTAAAAATAGGGTTGCTCGAGTTAATAACTGTTTCAGGTTTTTCAATATAAAACAGAACCTGTTTTCCCAGTTTAAAAAAAATTTAAACAAAGTTTTTTGATGCAAACTCAAATTTAAATCTAAGATCTAAAAATTGAATTTAAATTTGAATTCAATTAGTTTAAACCTTAGGTTTGAAACAATTTAAATTTTGGAAATTTGACTTGGACTTAAGCAAAATCAGAAACCTGTTTTGCAAGTTTGAAAATTAAAAGCAAGTTTTAAATATAAACTAAAATCTCAACTTAGGATTTAAAACCTGAATTTAAATATGAATTAAAATAAGTTTGAATTCTGGTTTTTAGGAATAATTTAAATTTTTAAAAATTTAGGTTTGTTTTTTTAAATGAAAACAGAAACTGTTTCTGTTTTTATTTAAATTTAAAAGTAAGTTTGAAATTGTAAGATTAAGTTCAAAATTGGAATTTTTAAAACCAGAACTTTTACATGTAATCAACAGTTACAATATTTGATTTTGAAACATTTTTGAATTCAAAAATGTAAGATGTTAGACTAAACAGAAAACTGTTTTTCTGTTTTAATTTAAAAGCAAATTTTAAAAATGCAACTGAAATTTTAAAACAAGTTTAAATCTGGAAAACTGAAGTATGGAACTTAGTAAATAAATCTAAGTTTGAATTTAATTTGAAAACTGGAAATTTAAATTTAGACTTTAAACTTTTTAAAGTACAAAAGAACATTGATTTGAATTTAAAACTATAAGTTTTAAATTTATGAAATAAGGTTTAAAATAAGGTTAAATTCAGTTTTAAACCCAGAATTTGTTTTTATGACAGCTTTTAAAATTTAATAAGTTTTTAAATTTAAATCTGTTTTAACCATTTTTTAGAAAAGGTTAATGTAAAGGCCCGTAAATCCGAACTCCTTTGAGCTGGCAACTTCCACAACAGTCCAGCCAAAGAGGAACGAACTCCCGAATCTTTAGGGTTTAAGAAAAAGAAAGGGCTAGAAGAAGGGATAAGAAGATAGAAAATAGAGAAATAGAGAGGAAAGAAAATAGAAAATAGAACGAAATAGAAAATAGAACAGAAAGAAAACAGCAGAACAACATCAGAATCTCACAATTCGCAGCGGAACAACATATAATAATAAATGAATAATCTTTAAACAAAGAACTATATCAGTTATTACATTTTATACATTACATTACATTACATTACATCAGAGTGTACAACAACAAACAACATCAACAGCGGAAAAGGAATACTATATACTAGTAATACGCCATGCCATCCAGCTTGCCTCCAGCAACTCCAGAATATCCAGAATATCCTGATAAACCTAACTCTTGACTGCCCGTGTGGAAATTGGTGGGCACCCAGAGTTTAGGAAGGGAAACAATAAACTCCGAGTCAGTCATGAGATTGGTGTGAGAACTCAAAACAGTTTATTTATCTTTAAAATCAAAATAGAGGAATATTTTTAAAGTCAATTCGCAATGCTTTTTAAGAATGAGACTACCATAAGGCCTCCCGCACACACACACATGCAAAAGCAGAATTGGAGGAGATTTCTCCTTATGATAGTCAAAGATGCTTGATACGCACTTAAAATAACATTTGATATTATTATTAGTGCATAGTGTAGGAAAAATTTATTTCGAAAGTAGAATATAAATCTTATCCAACATAGACATTCCGAACTATGCCTACTATAGCTACCATCCAAACTGTGGGGCGCCACCATAAGTGAATGATAGGTTCTACAACTAATACCGTACAAGATCGTATTGTTTCTTTGGATTTCCAACGAATGATTAGGCCAAGGAACTTCCCATTGCCACATGAGAATGCCTCTGGATGGACATCCTCGAGAACCAAACCGGATCTCTACCAACACAAGGCCGGGTTACCCCTAACTGAGTAACAACTGACCGAATATGCCATCCCCCGGTCCTTTGGGACCTTTCAACCAAGCGCTCACAATCAATTCACACAATCATAAAGTGTTTTCAACATGAGTATGTATCTGGGCTCCATACCATGATACCACCCTTTTCCAGAAGGAAATGCACATATCCTAAAGGGTGCTACCCCTCATAACCTTGCCGCATCTTTCCTGTTTTGACCATTCACGGGGTGTGAGGCTCGACGAAGTCACGTCCACAAAAACATACTTTATACAAAAGCCATGCTTTGGGTCAACAAATGATCATAGAAATGATCACCAAGATAAACGATCAAATAAACGATCCTATCACAAATAATCAACACAATGATCATTTACAGCAACACTCAGCATGTCACATTACCAAATTGGGAATATATCGCTGATAACATTCAACTACATAACCTCTGAGCTCATACGTCTCAAAGAAGGGTGTTAAGCTAAAAGAATAAATTCTCTGCCACCAATAGAAATATATTTGAAAGAAATCGGCTTTATATCTCAATTTGTAATGTCAGACATACAATCCATACAAGTCTGTTCCAGGATCGAACAAAACCGAAGGCACTTACAAAGAAGTCCTTGCAATCCGGATATTCACAATCCTGATCGGATTTCCCATCACATATGGAGAACTCAATACCGGAGCAACTCGGTGCAGAGTCAATCGACAGGTCATCCTATCGCTCTCGCAAATACCGGGTCTTCAACACCGATCTTCAATGCTATCCATTACGTCGTATCACTATTCGGAATGGGTAATCCGAATAACGAGCGCAATAATTTAAAAATAAGTGTGCATTCAAATTCAAACAAATCACATCAATTACCCATTCAAAGGGAAATATTGATAGTCGGTTATTGAACTATCAATGGATATGCACACATCACCAGTTTCCAAATAATTTTCCAAATTATTTCTTTTCCAAAATATCTTTACAAGATATATATTTCAATATCTCAAAAATAAATCAATATTTATTTTTAAACAAGTTCTCCTTTTCATTTATAAATTCCATAATGAATTTATATTTCAAAATATTTATGAATAAATGATTTCAATTATTCATTTCAATTTATCTTCAAAAAGATAAATTCTCAAAATATTCACTTCATATTGGAAAACATTTCCATACTTACTTACTAAGTAATTCTCAATCCATTTATTTTCAACACTTTGAAAATATTCAATATACTTAAATCGAAATTAAGTGCATATTTCATTCTTTAAGGAAATCATTCTCTTAAACATATTTATTTGGGCCAAAACGAATGTTACGTAAAACATCGTTACGACAACCCAAAATCACTAGTATAGGGATTCGAAATTAAAATAGATATATAAATCACAATACTATACAAAACATTTCCTTTCGGAAATCATTTACTATAACAACAGTGTTATAGTCCACCATTTCCTTCTATTTCTCGAAAACGTCTATTTCAACAATAAATGTTGAAATCTATGGTTTCGAATCTCAACACATTTTAAAACATCGTTAGATCGTTTTAATTCTATTTAAAATATCACATTCTAAACATTTTCTTTAACATATTATTCACTATTCAAAAACGTGAATATACTATGTTAACAACTTTCATCATTTCAACAATTTACTTATAAAAATAAGTCGTTTGCGAATTTATAAACTAACGTTTATAAATTCCTTTATTAACCTATATTCAATTCATAACTCAATTATAAACCAAAAGTTCACATTATAAGTTAAATGCTTATAAAACGATTATTTTACAAAATCGTTTCTTTGAACTTCATAATTATAAATCTTATAACTTATAAGATTCAATTATTCATCCAAGTATATTCTTTAATAATTTCACAAAATTTATAAATCTTACTATTTATAAATTTCATTTATAACTTCACCATTTATAATTTTATAAATTCCATTCATTTACAAAATTCATTTTCACTTCATTCAAACACTTATAAAAACTCGTTTTATAATGTCAATATTTCAATTTATAAATATCCATTTATAAATCTCTTAATATAAATCAATTTATATTATTCTTTAAAACGTCTTTAATCTCCTTTATTATTTCACCATTTTGATTCATAAAATAATTAAATTTTATAAATCCTATATTTAAACTTTTCACAATAAATTCTAAAATCCCGATTAAACTATTTTATAAAATCATTAGCATCATATTCTCAAAAATCAGTTTTTAACTATATTTCTCAAAAATCATAATTTTTATAACTTTAAAAATTATAACGTTTATTTATTTAAAATGGATCAATTCCAAAATTATTTTATAAAACGTATACTTTTCAAAAATCACTTTAAAAATCATTTTAAAGTTTCAAAATTTGGTCCAATGATGCTACATACCAAATAGTCAATCACGACAACAACGATATCATATATCGTATATGATAATCAACGAATATCAAAATATCCATAATCAAATAAATACTGTTGAGGAATCCAGTTGGATCCCTCCAACCTGTTTTCCTGCATCCACAAACATTAGCACAATACCAATTCCGCTCCAGTACGAAATTATCGCGGTATATAGGATTTAAATATTATCCGCTTAATAGACGGCGCAATAGGGTCTCATCCGCTAAACAAATGCGGGAAATCAATAACTCCAATATATACATATGCCAATATATATATTGCTATTATATATAATACCAATTTCACTGTTTATGAAATATTCGCGGTATATGTTTTTAATAAATAACATCCGCTTACTAACGGCGCATAATGTCTATTTTAACAATCAATAGATAACAATCATCATTCAAACATGCATTCAAATATTTTAAATCTAACTATTTAAAATAAAATCGAAACCGATTCGATTGAGTGAGAAGTTCTCACCTTGATTTCAATTTCGTTTTAGCGATTTATTTCGAATAAAATTAAACGGACGTTTAATTTTACCCAAAATTTTCACTAAATCCAAACGACTCCAATCCAATTTCATCGCGTAGTGCTCGTCCATACGATTCCAACGCAACTAGTTTCGCGCGTTTTCGATCTCGTATGAAAAAGATATGATTTTACAAAGTTTTACACGAATTATATTCATAATATTTACAACATTTTTAATTAATTTTAAACCTAACTAATCACCACCGTTAGATCCTATGCCTCCAGATCCTTGCCGTCCATATGCTTTCTTCCCCAACATGCGTGACTTCTACAGGTTAGCCGAACCCACCACTTGATATTTAGGGTTTAAATTTTCACCATTTATACTCGATGAAACTTCATCACGTCGCCACCACGTCGAAGCTTGTCACGAGCTCTATCTTCGGCCATAAGCATGAGAAGCTCGGCAGCCCCATGAGCCTAGAAATGCGTGCGCAAGCCCTAGGGAACGCGGGCAATTTTCTCACAAATTACAACTCCATTCGCGATCTCCACCGTACACATCGTAGATCTCACTACCCTCTACCACTTTCATGTTGGAAGATTGTTGAATTAATGCTTGGATTTGAAGATTTAGAGGGATGAAGATGGACAATTTTCGGCCTTTGGTCTGTTGACTGGCGGCTAGGGTTTCAAATCCCTTTTTTTTATTTAATTATGAGAGAGGGGGGCTATTTATAGGAAATTCTCAAACACTATTCAATCCGGAAATTCCGAACTCCGATTTACGCGCCGTAACCAGCGTTTCTAGGGTTTACCCTGCGTTTCGGACACAATGGAACAGGTTTCGGAAGCTAATTCGGACATCTGTGCGAGTTATGGCTATAAACGCTCAATTTAAATTAAACCGATTTAAACGATTTTCTAGGCGTTTTAATTTGTATCGGACAAACGGTAAATCCAATTGACACGAAATTTGAAACCTTACAATAATATCACATTACGGATCCGATGAAACTGGTTTCGTCAAAATCCGAGACTTTTTGAAAAATGGCTATTTTAACTCGCCAAATTAATATTAAAAACAATTCGATGCGTTTCGAGCTGCTACGATCAAACGATAACTCTGATTGACACGAAAATTGAAATCCGATAATAACTAACTATTACGGATCCAATGGAACTGGTCTCGTCCAATTCTGAGACTGTTCAAAAATTGACTATTTTCACTAGTCGATTTAAATATTAAAATATTCAATTTTCACAAATAAACTTTTAATTCGATTTTAAAAGTTCCAAACTATCATTCTAACTTCAATATGATAAAATAAAATTTTACAAATCATTTTCAATCATATTTAACTCAATTTTCAATTATTTCCATAATTTAACATATTAAATTATCGATTTAATTATTCAATTAAATCCAATTATTCAAATAAAAAAATTATTTGACTTATAAATTCACTTATTAATATTTAAAATTAATTAAATATTCAAATTTTAAATAATTAAAATTCTGGGTCGTTACAATCTTCCCCCTTAAAAGAATTTCGTCCTCGAAATTATTAAGTAAGAAAAGTTACAAAATCTATTAACTTTCCCAAAAATTCATAATTAAACTTCTTATAATACTTTACTAAGTTTTCAAATCATGCTTAGTTATCTTTTCAAAAACAACTACTATTGTTTAACTTTCAACTCCAAATCAAAGTTAAGGTTTTCAAAATTTTCCAAATTTTCTCAAATTTTTTCTAACGCCTTAAATTTTCGGAAAAATTTGCCATAGTCTCCTTTGCGCGGCTCGATCCGAAAAAAAAATGACAGTATATATATCACAAATATACATCTCATCAAGTAATGAGGCATCCCGAAGGGAAAAAGTGTAAAAGTACGATATTTAATCCGAGATATGTACCTTATATTTTATTAGCGAGCATATACGGCTAATATAGCGCGAAAGCGAGCTCCAGATGCGAAGCAAACGCGATCCGCACCTACTAATCACTCAACAAACAACATGAGAATCATGCATATAGACAATAGTATCAATATACAACATATAGCAACACAATAACTATACGTGTCAACATAGCAAATGAAACAAAAGCAACAAATGCAAACATCAACCAGCTAACATCCAATTAGCATACATAACCAATAAATATTCATTCATATTCTCATTAATATTTAATGAAATGGTTTTCAATTTAATCACATTTGATTCATTAACAGTGGATGTTTACTAACATTCATTTTCAATTAGTTTATATTCACTAATTCATATTCAAGTTGGTTCACTTCCAAATCAAATTCAATTCTATTTAAGATTCACTTAACATCCTAATTGAATTTCAATTACTTTAGCTTCCAATTTCATTAATTCAATTTCATTAACACTTAATGAATTATATACAATCAACTAACTAACAACCATATAACAATCAATGTATATTAATTACAACCAAATTCCTTTGCTTATAATTGGTTTAATTAAATTGATTTTCATTCAATTATTCAACTTTCAAATAACATAAGATTTTAATGAATTAACACTTATATTCATTATTTCATATCAATTATTTAACCTTCAATCCATTCATTCAATTCAATTTCCAATTCATTTTCATTTACAACTCATATTCATAAATATATTCATATAGTTTCACTTCTTATATATATAAGTTTATTTCAATTGTAAATCGCTTTAATTATAATTCAATTCTTATGATTCTTTTTACTTATACAATTATTCTTTAATTTAGATTATTCAAACAACTTAACAATCAACTTATATACACTTTAATAATTTCTGAAAAATTATTTCTTTATATATAAAATATAATCAAGGTAAAATTATTTCATTTACCCAATTTTAAAACAATACTGTGTCGAATTGTTCTATTCAAGTGTTTATAAACCCCTTCGGCATAGTTGTACAGACCGTGCTGACGAAGGTTCATATGCCACTCAATAAATCAATCATCACAATATAAAACAATTTTATATTCACTAACAAATACGCTCTCATAGCTATTATTACACTCAAACTCATTCCAGAGTACTACTGACTCTATCTCTAATGAGTAATACCCAACAGAACCATGGTTGTCGCTTAACCATAAGCTCTGATACCAAATGTAAAGGCCCGTAAATCCGAACTCCTTTGAGCTGGCAACTTCCATAACAGTCCAGCCAAAGAGGAACGAACTCCCGAATCTTTAGGGTTTAAAAAAAAGAAAGGGCTAGAAGAAGGGATAAGAAGATAGAAAATAGAGAAATAGAGAGGAAAGAAAATAGAAAATAGAACGAAATAGAAAATAGAACAGAAAGAAAACAGCAGAACAACATCAGAATCTCACAATTCGCAGCGGAACAACATATAATAATAAATGAATAATCTTTAAACAAAGAACTATATCAGTTATTACATTTTATACATTACATTACATTACATTACATCAGAGTGTACAACAACAAACAACATCAACAGTGGAAAAGGAATAATATATACTAGTAATACGCCATGCCATCCAGCTTGCCTCCAACAACTCCAGAATATCCAGAATATCCTGATAAACCTAACTCTTGACTGCCCGTGTGGAAATTGGTGGGCACCCAGAGTTTAGGAAGGGAAACAATAAACTCCGAGTCAGTCATGAGACTGGTGTGAGAACTCAAAACAGTTTATTTATCTTTAAAATCAAAATAGAGGAATATTTTTAAAGTCAATTCGCAATGCTTTTTAAGAATGAGACTACCATAAGGCCTCCCGCACACACACGCATGCAAACGCAGAATCGGATGAGATTTCTCCTTATGATAGTCAAAGATGCTTGATACGCATTTAAAAGAACATTTGATATTATTATTAGTGCATAGTGTAGGAAAAATTTATTTCGAAAGTAGAATATAAATCTTAGCCAACATAGACATTCCGAACTATGCCTACTATAGCTACCATCCAAACAGTGGGGCGCCACCATAAGTGAATGATAGGTTCTACAACTAATACCGTACAAGATCGTATTGTTTCTTTGGATTTCCAACGAATGATCAGGCCAAGGAACTTCCCATTGCCACATGAGAATGCCTCTGGATGGACATCCCTGAGAACCAAACCGGATCTCTACCAACACAAGGCCGGGTTACCCCTAACTGAGTAACAACAGACCGAATATGCCATCCCCCGGTCCTTTGGGACCTTTCAACCGAGCGCTCGCAATCAATTCACACAATCATAAAGTGTTTTCAACATGAGTAAGTATCTGGGCTCCATACCATGATACCACCCTTTTCCAGAAGGAAATGCACATATCCTAAAGGGCGCTACCCCTCATAACCTTGCCGCATCTTTCCTGTTTTGACCATTCACGGGGTGTGAGGCTCGACGAAGTCACGTCCACAAAAACATACTTTATACAAAAGCCATGCTTTGGGTCAACAAATGATCATACAAATGATCACCAAGATAGACGATCAAATAAACGATCCTATCACAAATAATCAACACAATGATCATTTACAGCAACACTCAGCATGTCACATTACCAAATTGGGAATATATCGTTGATAACATTCAACTACATAACCTCTGAGCTCATACGTCTCAGAGAAGGGTGTTAAGCTAAAAGAATAAATTCTCCGCCACCAACAGAAATATATTTGAAAGAAATCGGCTTTATATCTCAATTTGTAATGTCAGACATACAATCCATACAAGTCTGTTCCGGGATCGAACAAAACCGAAGGCACTTACAAAGAAGTCCTTGCAATCCGGATATTCACAATCCTGACCGGATTTCCCATCACATATGGAGAACTCAATACCGGAGCAACTCGGTGCAGAGTCAATCGACAGGTCATCCTATCGCTCTCGCAAATACCGGGTCTTCAACACCGATCTTCAATGCTATCCATTACGTCGTATCACTATTCGGAATGGGTAATCCGAATAACGAGCGCAATAATTTAAAAATAAGTGTGCATTCAAATTCAAACAAATCACATCTATTACCCATTCAAAGGGAAATATTGATAGTCGGTTATTGAACTATCAATGGATATGCACACATCACCAGTTTCCAAATAATTTTCCAAATTATTTCTTTTCCAAAATATCTTTACAAGATATATATTTCAATATCTCAAAAATAAATCAATATTTATTTTTAACAAGTTCTCCTTTTCATTTATAAATTCCATAATGAATTTATATTTCGAAATATTTATGAATAAACGATTTCAATTATTCATTTCAATTTATCTTCAAAAAGATAAATTCTCAAAATATTCACTTCATATTGGAAAACATTTCCATACTTACTTATTAAGTAATTCTCAATCCATTTATTTTCAACACTTTGAAAATATTCAATATACTTAAATCGAAATTAAGTACATATTTCATTCTTTAAGGAAATCATTCTCTTAAACATATTTATTTGGGCCAAAACGAATGTTACGTAAAACATCGTTACGACAACCCAAAATCACTAGTATAGGGATTCGAAATTAAAATAGATATATAAATCCCAATACTATACAAAACATTTCCTTTCGGAAATCATTTACTATAACAACAGTTTTATAGTCCACCATTTCCTTCTATTTCTCGAAAACGTCTATTTCAACAATAAATGTTGAAATCTATGGTTTCGAATCTCAACACATTTTAAAACATCGTTAGATCGTTTTAATTCTATTTAAAATATCACATTCTAAACATTTTCTTTAACATATTATTCACTATTTAAAAACGTGAATATACTATGTTAACAACTTTCATCATTTCTACACATTTTATTTTAAAGGATTATTCACCGTCTAAAACGTGAATATAATTCCATAAATAGGTTTCAACAATTTACTTATCAAAATAAGTCGTTTGCGAATTTATAAACCAACGTTTATAAATTCCTTTATTAACCTATATTCAATTCATAACTCAATTATAAACCAAAAGTTCACATTATAAGTTAAATGCTTATAAAACGATTATTTTACAAAATCGTTTCTTTGAACTTCATAATTATAAATCTTATAACTTATAAGATTCAACTATTCATCCAAGTATATTCTTTAATAATTTTAGAAAATTTATAAATCTTACTATTTATAAATTTCATTTATAACTTCACCATTTATAATTTTATAAATTCCATTCATTTACAAAATTCATTTTCACTTCATTCAAACACTTATAAAAACTCGTTTTATAATGTCAATATTTCAATTTATAAATATCCATTTATAAATCTCTTAATATAAATCAGTTTATATTATTCTTTAAAATGTCTTTAATCTCCTTTATTATTTCACCATTTTGATTCATAAAATAATTAAATTTTATAAATCCTATATTTAAACTTTTCACAATAAATTCTAAAATCCCGATTAAACTATTTTATAAAATCATTAGCATCATATTCTCAAAAATCAGTTTTTAACTATATTTCTCAAAAATCATAATTTTTATAACTTTAAAAATTATAACGTTTATTTATTTAAAATGGATCAATTCCAAAATTATTTTATAAAACGTATACTTTTCAAAAATCACTTTAAGAATCATTTTAAAGTTTCAAAATTTGGTCCAATGATGCTACATACCAAATAGTCAATCACGACAACAACGATATCATATATCGTATATGATAATCAACGAATATCAAAATATCCATAATCAAATAAATACTGTTGAGGAATCCAATTGGATCCCTCCAACCTGTTTTCCTGCATCCACAAACATTAGCACAATACCAATTCCGCTCCAGTACGAAATTATCGCGGTATATAGGATTTAAATATTATCCGCTTAATAGACGGCGCAATAGGGTCTCATCCGCTAAACAAATGCGGGAAATCAATAACTCCAATATATACATATGCCAATATATATACATTGCTATTATATATAATACCAATTTCACTGTTTATGAAATATTCGCGGTATATGTTTTTAATAAATAACATCCGCTTACTAACGGCGCATAATGTCTATTTTAACAATCAATAGATAACAATCATCATTCAAACATGCATTCAAATATTTTAAATCTAACTATTTAAAATAAAATCGAAACCGATTCGATTGAGTGAGAAGTTCTCACCTTGATTTCAATTTCGTTTTAGCGATTTATTTCGAATAAAATTAAACGGACGTTTAATTTTACCCAAAATTTTCACTAACTCCAAACGACTCCAATCCAATTTCATCGCGTAGTGCTCGTCCATACGATTCCAACGCAACTGGTTTCGCGCGTTTTCGACCTCGTATGAAAAAGATATGATTTTACAAAGTTTTACACGAATTATATTCATAATATTTACAACATTTTTAATTAATTTTAAACCTAACTAATCACCACCGTTAGATCCTATGCCTCCAGATCCTTGCCATCCATATGCTTTCTTCCCCAACATGTGTGACTTCTACAGGTTAGCCGAACCCACCACTTGATATTTAGGGTTTAAATTTACACCATTTATACTCGATGAAACTTCATCACGTCGCCACCACGTCGAAGCTCATCACGAGCTCTATCTTCGGCCATAAGCATGAGAAACTCGGCTGCCCCATGAGCCTAGAAATGCGTGCGCAAGCCCTAGGGAACGCGGGCAATTTTCTCACAAATTACAACTCCATTCGCGATCTCCACCGTACACATCGTAGATCTCACTACCCTCTACCACTTTCATGTTGGAAGATTGTTGAATTAATGCTTGGATTTGAAGATTTGGAGGGATGAATATGGACAATTTTCGGCCTTTGGTCTGTTGACTGGCGGCTAGGGTTTCAAATCCCTTTTTTTTATTTAATTTATGAGAGAGGGGGGCTATTTATAGGAAATTCTCAAACATTATTCAATCCGGAAATTCCGAACTCCGATTTACGCGCCGTAACCAGCGTTTCTAGGGTTTACCCCGCGTTTCGGACACAATGGAAATGGTTTCGGAAGCTAATTCGGACATCTGTGCGAGTTTTGGCTATAAACGCTCAATTTAAATTAAACCGATTTAAACGATTTTCTAGGCGTTTTAATTTGTACCGGACAAACGGTAAATCCAATTGACACGAAATTTGAAACCTTACAATAATATCACATTACGGATCCGATGAAACTGGTTTCGTCGAAATCCGAGACTTTTTGAAAAATGGCTATTTTAACTCGCCAAATTAATATTAAAAACAATTCGATGCGTTTCGAGCTGCTACGATCAAAAGATAACTCTGATTGACACGAAAATTGAAATCCGGTAATAACTAACTATTACGGAGCCAATGAAACTGGTCTCGTCCAATTCTGAGACTGTTCAAAAATTGACTATTTTCACTAGTCGATTTAAATATTAAAATATTCAATTTTCACAAATAAACTTTTAATTCGATTTTAAAAGTTCCAAACTATCATTCTAACTTCAATATGATAAAATAAAATTTTACAAATCATTTTCAATCATATTTAACTCAATTTTCAATTATTTCCATAATTTAACATATTAAATTATCGATTTAATTATTCAATTAAATCCAATTATTCAAATAAAAAATTTATTTGACTTACAAATTCACTTATTAATATTTAAAATTAATTAAATATTCAAATTTTAAATAATTAAAATTCTGGGTCGTTACAGTTAAATAACTTGAATTTAAAAATTGAGATGAAAGAGTAAGTAAAGTTTTAAATTTTTAAGTTTGAATCTAGAATGAAAATTTGAATTGTGTTTCAGTTTGAAATTTAAAAAGAAATTCTAAAATTGAATTTTGTTTGAAACGAATTGTTTAAAAATACTTTGTATAAAGAAGTATGTTTCTTAATTTAGAACTTAAGAAATTGGTTTCATTTAAATTATTAAATTAATTTAAATGGAATATTAATTATTTAATTAATTAATAATGTGGATGATTAATTAGGTAATTAATAAATTTTAAGTTAATTAATTAAGATTTGAGATTAATTAATTAAGGTTAATTAATCTAAAATTAAGGACGGTTAATTAAATTTTAATTAATGATTAAGATTTATTTAATCAACTGATTAAAGATAATTTAGATTTTAATTAACACTTAATTAATTAATAATTAGAGATTAATTAAATGATAATTAAATATTAATTAATTAATAGTTAATAATGATTAATTATAAGTTAACTCTTAATTGAGTAATTAAGAAATGTTAATGAAGGTCATTAACTTAATATTATTTAACAATTAATTAATGTGATTAATTTTGATAATTAATTTAATTAATTAATAATAATCAATATTTTAATTACTTAGTGGAAGTAATTAATGAATTAATTACTTGGTGTAATTAATGTGATTAGTTTAGATTGATTAAGTTAAATTAAATTAAACATTTGTTGATTGTTGATAATTACTTTATGGATTTATAATTACTTAAGGAAGTAATTAATTAATAATTACTGAATGTAATTAAGGATATTTATTATAGAATTAATTTAGATTTAAATTACTTTGAAAATTTATCAAGTGATTAATGAGGATAATTAATGAAGAATAATTATTTGATGGGATGAGTAATTAAAGCAGTTAATTACTGGTGGTTATTAAATCATGAGTGATTAATATATATATGTTGTTTAAATTGAAAACTAATTACTTATGTAATTAATTTATATAGAGATTGATTAAATATAAATAGAAATCATTAATTAATTAATGATGTAATTTGGAATTGATTAATTAAGGTATAATTAATAAAGAATAAATGATTAATGTAATTAATTTTAGTAATTAATTAATTAAGAAATTGTAAGTTAATTATTTGCAAAGGGTTTAATATAATTAACTTGTGTAAGTAATATAATGCTAATTACTTATTGTAATTAGAGATGGTTAATCAATAATGATTAATTGAAATGAATACTGAGATGGTGGTTATTTAATTGACTTGAAATCAATTAAAGATTAAGATAAGCAAAATTATAATGATGAAGTAATTAATTTAATTCATTTTAAATTAATTAGAGTTTAAGTAATTAATTTAATTCATTTTAAATTAATTATAAATGGAATGATCATTAGATCATTGCTTATGTTTTGATGATTGATATTGGATGCCTGGTATGGTTTGTAATCTCAGTTATGAGATGAGTAGTGTATGTGATATGGATGCATTGGTTGCTTTTGGATGATAATATGGATTATCTGATTATGATATGAATTATCTGTTGATAATGATAAGGTTGATTATCTATTGTGTGGTGAATTATCTATCTGTGTATATTTAGATAATGAATTGAATTGTTTTAAACTCTAAAACAACTTGGCCTTAAAAGACACGCTTTGGATTTCGATGAGACCGGGATCGGGTTTCCATATTTGGGATCCGAAAACCACATCGATTCCAAATTAACGTTAGGTCGTTAATCCATATGGAGCGAGTGAAGACTCGAGGTGTAAGGGTTATACGTCAGTATAACTCTGTGGGTGATTCCGTAATGAGTTTGACGGAATAGTACTTATAGATTCGAGATGAAGATTCATAGTGCAAGGGTTATTGTCGTTAACTCTAAAGGTGATTCCAATATGAGTGTAACGAGATAATGCCGTCGGTTTCATTCGAACCCGGAACGAACTTGTATGGATTGAATGCTTTCAGAACATCGTTAGATGGACGATGAGCATTCTAAGTGATATGTCCTATAAAGGTAATCGTAGCCTCAAGCCTCATCAACCGGGAATGGCTAAAACAGGGGAGGTGCAGCAAAGCTTCGTGGGTAGCCCCCACTTGAGAGCAAGATTTATCCCTGTCTAGAGGTCCCTTATTTTTGTCTTAGTGGTGCGGTTGCTGATCACAATTGCGGGGTTGTCTTGTTTGGAACTGTTCAGTAAGGAACGGGTCCGGCTTTGTGTTGCAGGGGATTGGGAGTAATCCTCGGTACGGTGATCTAGGCCACGTACTGTGACGGGCGGTACCCCAGTAGCCCAGCCATTGATGGAATCCAAAATCCAATAAGTGCCGTACGTATTAGTTGTGCCCAACTATGTTGGAATGTGAGATGTAAGCATTTCAGCTATTTCTGTATTTTACTTGAAAACCCTAGACACTATTATAATATTGTTAACGCCTAAATTTGAACGCTAACACCCCAGTGTATGTGTTATAGTTGTGAAAGCACCACCCGATAGATCGGGAAAGAATTACAAGCAAGTAATAGCGGAAAAGCAGTAAACAACAACAATTTTATAGTGGTTCGGCTTATGGGTATAGCCTACGTCCACTTTAAGTACTTTTATTGATGATCTCGTTACAAGTTGATACAATTCTTCCCAAGTACAATTCACTTTGAATTACAAGAAACTTAGAACAAGTATTCTAAACTTCGATGGAGATGAGAGTCTTCAAATCCATGTTGGATGTATGTGATCTCTTCTTGAAGTTGTTTGTAGCGTTCTTAGTGTCTTGAGACCTCCAAGTGTTGAATTGGTTTTGAATGCAGCAGAGTCTCGACGCTTGAAGAGAGTGAGCCCCCCCAAAAATCCCCTCCTCGTTCAAGTTAGGGCTGTATTTATAGGTTTTTATCGGAGTTTGGTCGTAGGTCGTGACCGACCTAAGTAAGGTCGTAGGTCGCAGTCGACCTAGAAAGCTCTGG
This sequence comes from Allium cepa, assembly GCA_030765085.1. Lineage (NCBI taxonomy): Eukaryota > Viridiplantae > Streptophyta > Magnoliopsida > Asparagales > Amaryllidaceae > Allium > Allium cepa. The sequence goes on along the minus strand of CM060945.1, from coordinate 162,803,033 downwards.
CCCTCCTTCCATAAGAACATACGTGCTGATTCGTACAAGTCCAAGGTCGTGAACGACCTATCTCCAGCGGCATGCAAAAAGGCGGCTCCTTTGTTCATACAGATAGGTCGAGAGCGACTTATCCTAGGTCGTTAACGACCTATCATAGGTCGTGGGAACTTTCCTGTAATCAAAGTACTCCGTTAGGTCGTTGGGCAGTATCTTTATCTCCAAGTGCTAGGTCGTCTTCGACCTAAAGTAGGTCGTAGGTGGGCAACGACCTAGGGGATGGAACCTGACCTATCTCAATTGTGCTTGGTTCTCTTCTCAGCGAGTTGATAGGTCGCGTACGACTTATTATAGGTCGTAAGTCGGCTGAGACTTAGGTCGCTGAGATCACTTCGTCCTTAGGTCGGTAGGCTATGGCTTTCTTTAGGTCGCATATGATTTAGGTCGCTGATCCTCTTAAGTCGTTAGGTCGCGGAGCTCTTAAACCACTAGGTCGCGGGCTCCCTTAGGTCGCTGAGAGTTGTTAGGTCGTGGCATTCCTTAGGTTGCTGAGAACCGCTAGGTCGCGGCCTTTATTAGGTCGTAGCTTCTTGTTAGGTCGCGAGGCATTTTTAGGTCGTAACACTTTAGGTCGCTTCTTCAATTTGATCACTAGGTCGGCAATTCTCTGAGTCGTTAAACTTGGTCACGTCTTAGGTCGCTAACGAAGAGGAGTTAACATTTGCCCCTCGAAGTATACGCCTAGGTCGTAGGTCGTGTACTTCGATCTTCTTAACTCGCGCTCTGATGAGTTGTTAGGTCGCAAGCGACCTATTGAGGAACTAGGTCGTGTGTGACGATCCACTTTCTACTCCTCTGGGGTATAAATAGCCTAGGTCGTTCCTTCCTCATTTCATCTGTTTTAACACCTCATTCTGCCATTAACAGCATCTCGCGATCTTGGAAAGCAAACCAGAGTCCAATCATCCACCGATTCGACCTCGCCATTACATTGTGTAAGTATACCTGATCTCTATCCATCCCACGATCATCACCGAACCAGGAATTTCTCATCTCCGAATCTCATAGCAATTTCGTGTGTCGTTTTTCGTCTTTTGAGTCAAGTTGTGGTCGATTTTGATCGCCATTAGTTGTGATTCATGAAAGCACAGTGTTGAGTTGAATTAGTGATTGATCGGAGATGCTTTCAATCGCCTCTTGGATGATTCGGTGGTACGTAGGAATGACGGACCTCTCGAAGAGGATGATGGATTTCATCGTGAGTGATAATGGGTTATTGGGTCATAGTTCATCGGGATGGTGTGATATTGCGTGGAGAGGGAGTTGGTGATTTAGAAGATCTGAACGACTTAAGGATCCTTCAAATCTGCGACTTAACTCCTAGGTCGCGCTGAGATTCAAACGACCTAGGACTTAACAAATTTGCACATGAATTTCAAGCAGGACGACCTAAAAAATGAACAACCTAATCTTTTTTGCGGCATAAGCCGTAGGTCGCAACCAAACTTGGACTATGGGAAATCTGCACTGCCTTGAACCTTTTAACTTGCACAGCGCGACCTAATGAACCCCGACCTATGCTAGGTCGCTGGACGACCTATGACTTATGAAATTCCGAGATGACTTGGTTGAATTGAACTGGATTGTTTAATCTCAAATTCTGTTGCACTTTGTTGTAGATTATCTCTCATGCTAATAACCTGTTAAACATGATATTTGCAGAAAACCGGGACGAATATACTGCCATTGACTGCCCACATCAAATGACAGATTAGTTGATAAAGAGTAATTAACTTAAATGAACTGTGTGAATGAAATGTTGTGAACCAATGAACTCAAGTGAAGTGCTAAAGCAAAACTTAAAATATCCAGTTAAAGCTGATTCGTTTGCATTAACACAATACTTGAGCGTTATATCAACAGGTCTTGGAATTTCATAGCTGACTAACTGTCAACCAACTTAATTTCAGTTATGTTTGAATTCCTCTTGTTGTTGTTTTTTTTTTTTTTTTTTTTTAGTTCCGCACAACACTTCACACTTTTAGGAAACGTGCACCTTCATATTTGAATATCCAGTTGCTTGTGTAGAATGACTTCTCAACAAGAACAAGAAGAGATGACAGAATATGCCGAAGGGACCTTCCCGATTGCTATTCCAATAGAGAACCCTCCAGAAAAAACTCCTACTCTTCTGAAACAACGGACGCTTAATCAATTATGCATTCAATTTGGCATTGCCGAGGCAGAAGTTTTGCTTCCTGGGCCAAATGATTTTGCTGACAGACCGCCTTATGGTTATATTGCCATAAATCGCCAAATGTGCTCAAGTGGAGCAATTCCTCCTTTTAATGAATTTCTTCGACAAACCTTTCTCCGATTGACGATCTCTCCTTTCCAGTTGCATCCCAACGGTTATGCCATTTTGATGGGATTGTGCGTTCTATTTAGGAGAACACTTGACCGACTTCCGAGCTTTGATGAGATTTGTTACTTGTGCACGTTTGCAAAGAATAAGGACCACCCTTCAATCGTACTTGTAAGAGGTGCGAGGAACCGCAAACTTATTTTAGATTTGCCGGAGAGCGCACATGGCTTCCTGAATCAATATTTCTACATTCGTTGCCCCGCGGAATTTTACGCAAGTTGGAGAGTAGGAAGTGAGATCTTTTTTTTTTCCTTCTTCCTTCAATTTCACTCTAAATTTTTGTTGTTCATATTGCCAAGTGCTGATTCCATTTCTTATCTATACAGCACTTCCTCCTCCTTCCAGAGATTCTAGCCATAAGCCAGTTTTTGAGAGGCTAAGTGCTGTGGCTGCTGAAGAAAGAAGCGCCAAATTTTTATTGACAGATGAGCTACTTCATCAATTTGAGCTTTTACACCCTTCTCGTTCTACCCAGATTCATGAAGCCCCAACAGAAGTTCCTGACTCTCCGGCGAAAACTCCTGATGCTCCGGTCTCTACTAAAGAGCACGTACAAGGAGAAACTTCTGTAAAAACTTCACTAATAAAGTGTTCTGTTCCAAGAAATGACATGGGGCTATCTGAAAAACCTGCACTTGCCTCCATAATTGAAGAAGAAGAGGAGCCTCCTTCTCAAACCAGGAAAAGTGCCGACAAAGGAGCTAGAGGAGGGAATCAGGGTGGGCATGATGGTGATGACGTCTTTGGGGATTTAAGTGACTTAATTATCACTTCCCAAGAGCTCTTTGAAGATGACCCTGCCTGTGGTAAAATTGTACCCCCAATGATTGAAGCGACATCTGCCCTCCAACAGACTCCAACTCCTTCATCCCAAGAATTGTTACTGACAGTGAAACCTATTACTTCCCCCCAACTGAGGAGTGGTTCGTTAGTCCAACGCGAGTAGTTTGCACTTCACACACAACTAAGGATTTTCCAGCACATTTATGCACTTATCTTCTTATACTTTAAAGATTTCTAAAGCTTGTCTTTTCTTATTTCAGATCCTTCAATGACACGCGGCGGATCTTATTATCAGGATTTCCAACGCTACGGGGGGCGTGGTCAATATAATTATGGGCGCTACTTCACCTCCTATAGAGAGTCTGACGAAGAGAGGGCTGCTCGAAAGGCTCGTGAAAGGAGGGATGAAGAAGAGCGTTATGACAGAAGGGATAGGGATGAGCATCGCGATTCTTTGCAGAGAGGTGACGACTCTCACAAAAGGAAATCTCACGATGACCGAGGAAAAGGTCATGTAGTCGAAGATTCGGGCAAACGAGCCCGCCATGGTGAGAAACGTACTCCTACTACTCCTGAGAAAGCTACTGCCCCTGCCTCTCTTGACATTCCTTCCGACTCTCCTGCTCTCGGGAAGACGGACATCCAAACGATCATTAGCAGGCCCAAATTTCAAGTTGGACCGGGTCCAGCCACTTTACAGAGTCGTTTTCCACAGTGGTGCTTAAAGGGTGTGAGGTTCGACCTTGACCTAGTTCCTATCGACAAGCCCGCCATGCTGCGAAATCTCGATACCGTTAAACTTGACATTGAGAGGATGTCGAATTGGCAGAAGCTTGTTGATGAGCTCCAAAGAGTTAATCGCGCCAACATAGAGGCCATGCTTACCATGGAAAACGATAAGGCTGAATGGCAGAAAGTGCTTGAGCAACATGATATTGAAATGAGGAGCATCGCTTCTTACAATGAGGAACTCGAAGCAAAAGTTGAGAAATTGAAACACGAGCTTGCTACTTCCTCTGCTTCGTATTCTCAAAAAGAAGAGGTGCTCCTGAAACAAGTAAGGGATGCTCACGCCGGCCAAAAGGACGCTGAAGACAGGCTCGAGGCGCAAAAAAGAATTAATGAGAGCTACATTGCTGATGTTGCTGAGCTTCAGAAGAAAAATAACTCCCTAGAAGCAGAAGTTCAAATGCTTAAATTTCAGCGTGACGAGGCCGTTGCTGGTAGAATTGCAGCCGAAGAAGCCCACGAGGCGACAAAGAACAGCATCGGCTCAACTTTGTTTGACTTCTATTTGCATAGCGTCTTGGGACGCGGGAGTCTTGCTTTTCTTGGCCCCAAATATGAGATTACTTTAGCTGAAGTGTGGGAGGCCGCACTTGAAATGCTCGGTGCTGAAGGTGCTGGTTACGACGAATCAGCTCTTGAAAGGCACTATTTAGATGATGACGCCCGCGCTGCTCTCGCCAAAGGAAGGGAGCAACTTGCCAGACTAAGAACCGAAGCGACAGAAGGGGGCCAAGTTGGAGGAACTACTTTAACTGCCCCAGTCCAGCCTCCTTCTTCGTCTGAGGTCAACATTATTGGTTCCAGCTCCCATTTTGCATCTCCTACCAAGGTTACCACCGAGATTACAAACATACAGGGTGGAGATGAAGGTGATGAGAGCACTGACGCGCAGGCTTATGAAGTCGATGTCAGGAAATCAACTTCCCCAGGTAACTCTACTGTTAATCTTGCTACTATGAACCTCACTCAAGTAGACTACTCACTTGTTTCTTATGGGTTCAATGGGCTTCTTGACTACTTCCTGGACCTTGACGAACCTTTACCTCCTCTTTTTACTGACTTTAACCTCTTTCCTTTTGTAGAGAAAGTACCTCCTCAGGTTATCCCTCCTCCATCTCTTCAGGCGACTCCCCCTTCTGCCTCACAGCCTGGATCACAAGAAGAGCAAATAGAAGCTCTTAATGGCCTGGATGATCCTACCGCTTCACAAGAGCAGAAAGGCGAAGGACTCGAGGGAGGCGAGACTTCTCCGGAGCGGACTCCTTCTGACGACATAATTTTGTCTGCTCTTGCTACTCCAGGGAGTGAGTCTTCCTCGAAGAGGAGAAAGAAGCGCGGAACGTCGAAGAGGAGGGGAAAGAAAATTACTGCAGCCGAGGAGAAGCCAGAAGTTGGACCAGTTGCTCCTCAGCCTTCCCCTTCCCTTATGCCCTCTGACCGACCAGAAAAGTTAATCATTCGTCCGGGCAAGGGGTCCAAAGGCAGTAAGAAGAAATGAGGACTTCTGTTTTTAGCTTTTTGTCTTTTGTTTGTATTGGTCGAGAATTGTGCGGGTACCGGCCCCCGCTTTTTTGTTTTGAAACCTGTATCTGCAATATATTTGAATAAAATGATCTATTATTTGCACAGACTCTTATTTGAATTTGAGAATGCATTTATTATTCATTTCTGCACAATGTTTACTCATGATATTGCAACGGGCTTATGGTATGTTGCTTGAGTATTACCTTACCGTCGTAGCTATATTGTTTTGTATGTAACCATACCATGTTGCCCCCATACCATAAGCTTGTTGTAATATTTTATACCTCGAGGGAACTTGCACTCTTATTTACCGAAGAATAATTATTTTATTCTTTGGAGAAAATTTTTGTAGAGTACAACTCCCTTCGTATAAGTTTTTACGCTTTGTCCTTCGAAGAAATCACTTCTTTCTTTTGCTTATGTACATATTTTGCTAAGTGAATTCTTTTACGCGGCAAAGCGGACCTCTGAAGGGTACTTTAACTCTTTCCTTTTTTTCCTTTTTTGAGGAAGATCATTTTCCAGAACAGGCAAATCACTCTTCCTTTGGAAGTTAAAGTATGCTCTTGACGAGGATTTTTTTTTTTTTTTTTAATAGAAAGTTGTACCTCTGGGGAGGGATTTTTTCACGTTTCAACACTTGGAAGTTTTATTTCGATCTCGGTGAAACGTGTACCTCCAAAGAGTTGTGCCTTTGAGGAAAGCCTTTTTACATTTCAACACTTGGAAGTTTTATTTCAATCTCGGTGAAATGTGGGCTTCCGAAGAGGTCTTTCTTCTTGCTTGCATTTCAACTCTGGTGAAGTGTAATTCCGAAGAGCGGCTGTTACACTTCAACTCCTGGTGAAATGTGCCCCCGAAGAGGTCTTTATTTTGTTTGCATTTCAGCTTTGGTGAAGTGAAATTCCGAAGAGCGGCTGTTACACTTCAACTCCTGGTGAAATGTGCCTCCGAAGAGGTCTTTATTTTGTTTGCATTTCAACTCTGGTGAAGTGAAATTCCGAAGAGCGGCTGTTACACTTCAACTCCTGGTGAAATGTGCCCCCGAAGAGGTCTTTATTTTGTTTGCATTTCAACTCTGGTGAAGTGAAATTCCGAAGAGCGGCTGTTACACTTCAACTCCTGGTGAAATGTGCCCCAGAGAGGGTTTGCATTGCCTGGAAGTTACTCTCTCATGGTTGGAGGGTCATGACTTCTCCAATCTTTTTTGTTGAGTAGAGAACTTTCTTTTTTGTGGCATATGTCCCATTAGAGGTCTTCGTCCTCCGAAGAGTTGTGCCTTTGAGTAGGGCTTTAATTTACACTTCAAACTTGGGAAGTGTGCCTCATTGGAGGGCTTTAGTTTACACTTCAAACTTGGGAAGTGTGCCTCATTGGAGGGCTTTGGTCTCTGAGGAGAAGCATTCGGTCTCCGTAGAGAAGCTTTTCGCCTCCGAAGAGGGCTTTGGTCTCTGAGGAGAAGCATTCGGTCTCCGTAGAGAAGTTTTTCGCCTCCGAAGAGGGCTTTGGTCTCTGAGGAGAAGCATTCGGTCTCCGTAGAGAAACTTTTCGCCTCCGTAGAGGGCATTGGTCTCTGAGGAGAAGCATTCGGTCTCCGTAGAGAAGCTTTTCGCCTCCGAAGAGGGCTTTGGTCTCTGAGGAGAAGCATTCGGTCTCCGTAGAGAAGCTTTTCGCCTCCGAAGAGGGCTTTGGTCTCTGAGGAGAAGCATTCGGTCTCCGTAGAGAAGCATTCGGCCTCCGAAGAGGGCTTTGGTCTCTGAGGAGAAGCATTCGGTCTTCGTAGAGAAGCTTTTCGCCTCCGAAGAGGGCTTTGGTCTCTGAGGAGAAGCATTCGGTCTCCGTAGAGAAACTTTTCGCCTCCGAAGAGGGCTTTGGTCTCTGAGGAGAAGCATTCGGTCTCCGTAGAGAAGCTTTTCGCCTCCGAAGAGGGCTTTGGTCTCTGAGGAGAAGCATTCGGTCTCCGTAGAGAAGCTTTTCGCCTCCGAAGAGGGCTTTGGTCTCTGAGGAGAAGCATTCGGTCTCCGTAGAGAAGCATTCGGCCTCCGAAGAGGGCTTTGGTCTCTGAGGAGAAGCATTCGGTCTCCGTAGAGAAGCATTCGGCCTCCGAAGAGGGCTTTGGTCTCTGAGGAGAAGCATTTGGTCTCCGTAGAGAAGCATTTGGTCTTCGTAGAGAAGCTTTTCGCCTCCGAAGAGGGCTTTGGTCTCTGAGGAGAAGCATTCGGTCTCCGTAGAGAAGCATTCGGCCTCCGAAGAGGGCTTTGGTCTCTGAGGAGAAGCATTTGGTCTCCGTAGAGAAGCATTTGGCCTCCGAAGAGGGCTTTGGTCATTTCATTTCACGGGAGTAGGTTGACCGATTGTGGTGAAATGCGTGCCCCTGAGTAGGGTTATTGTCAGGAAGTTTGGGGTTTCCTTTTCTCGATTGGATGGATTCTCGGGAGTGTGTTGACCGATAACTCCACGACTTTGTAACGAGAAAGATGCCTTTTTCGATGAAGCCCGCTTGAGGTCTCTATCCCCTGAGGAATTATGCCTTCAAAAAGGGCTTGTGCTTCCGAAATGGGCTTTTGTTGGCTGATGCTTGCTCTCGCATGTCTTTTTGCCGTTGATTCATGTTGACGATCCCCATTGCTTTGCAAGAGTCACCATTCTTAGCTGCCAAGCCTCTCCCTTACCCAAAGGAATATATTTTATAGTTAAGAAAATTGGTGGTGGCAGATACAGGTTCTTTAACTTGCCATTTGTTTGTTCAAACATTTGCAGTTAGCTATATATGATCTGCTTTTATCCACCTTGCTTACTTTCGTTTGAAATTTTCCTTTTGTAGGATTTGAATATGGGAATTTTAAATGGCTCAGTGCTTGACTGCTGAATGTTGTCGCGGATCGCTTGGTCTCGTGACTGGTAAGCCTTGTTTTTATGGCCTGCATTGTTAAATCGTCTTGTTAGTAACACGATTAACGTATTTCATATGCCGAAACAAAACAAAGCAGTTTATAATAGTAGGGAACGCGAGAATTATAGTGGTTTAGCCAGAACTGGGCCTATATCCACTTTATTGCTGTTGTTATTCGCCTGCCTTGCAATTGCCCTTAACAAGAGAATCATATATTTGTAAATTCATTGCAATATTTCAGCAAAGTTTTTATGTAAAATATGGATGCAGATGGCTGCTGTTCCAAGTTCTTGGAATTGGTTCCCTTTTGACAGTTGCGAATTTGGTTGATTATATTAGCAATTCCTTAGTGCCATCTTTAAGTGTGCACCATCTTCTTCTGTTGGCGGGTGGTTTTAACTGAAGAAACATACTCTAGCCAAATCTTATTTGTTTGCTTAGAGTACTTCTTATTCAGAATTCGATCCTGAAATTTCGTCGTTTAAGACTTGCTTTTGAATGCTACCAAGGGTCGCTTGATATTGCAATGAATCAGCTGGATATTGATTGCCTGCAAATTTAGATCGATAATCTTAGTGATATTCTCAGAGTATTTCACATATCGAAATAAAATAAGCGACTTGTAATAATAGGGAAAACAAAACTTATAGTTCTTATTGTTTATTTGCACTGTTTTTATAACAGATTTTGATACAAGAATTATTGGATCAGCATTCTTTTACAAATTTGAAACATAGTGTTCAAGTAAAGTATGGAAGCAATTGCTGCCCCAGTCTTTAGGGATTGAATCTTTTGGCATGAGAGGACTGGGTGGCAACATCCTTCAGAATCGAAACTTCCTTTCGCTTTGAAGGTCTCCTTGAAGCGCGAGCACATCTTCCCGCCTCATCCAATTTTTTCCTACCTGGTGAGGGCTTTCCGTGATGATACTGATAATAGGACCCTCATCTCCCTGTGCTACAGTTCTTTTATTTAAGCTGCACTGTTGAGTGGGAACTAGCTGCACTTTAGGGGATGAGGAGAAGTCATTTCCATCTTTCTTCACATATTGCTGCAGTTCATTCCGTTTGAGCAACTTTTCAATTCCTTTCCTCAAATGGCGACATTGGTTAGTGTCATGGCCAGGCTGATTGTGAAATTGACAGAATTTTCCATTATCTGTCGCGCTTCTCCTCATCAGAGTTGGTTTGGGGTACAAAACAACATCTTTTGTTGCCAAGAAGATATTTTCCGGAGTGTCGGTCAAGGGAGTGAAGTCGGGGGGTTTGAGGCACCGAACTTTTTTCAAGAGTTTCTGCTTTCTCCTTCCTCCATTCTCCTCTTTCTGTTCAATCATCTCCGGTATGTGTTCTTCATCATTATCAGGACTCAATGGGTAGTTGTCAACTATTCTTCCAAAGGTTTGCCTTGATAAACGTTCGTGAATAGTTGGTCGCGGCCATGAGTTCTCCATTTGGGGGATTGTTGCAATAGTAATGCCAGTTGCTCGTTGAGGAGTATTCCATTCTTCTGAAACATGGGCCTCTTTGGCAATGGTTTTTATATCACTTTCTAGTTGACGGACCTCCTCTTGCAATGCATTTATCTTGTCAAGTATCCTGTTGTTCTGAACCTCCATGTGTTGATATAATCCATATACCACGGCGTTTAATTCAGCCCTTGTGACTCCAATATTTGAAGCTGTTTCACCTAGCGTGGGAAGAGCAATGGCGTTGCTGCAAGTTCCTTCAAACCTCAAAAACTTTCGTTTCCTTTCAGAAGCCATGATTCCTGTTAGACTTTTGTTGAACAATGGTTGAAGTTTGCCCTGAGTTCAATTCTCAGTGGAAGCACCAAAAATGTTAACGCCTAAATTTGAACGCTAACACCCCAGTGTATGTGTTATAGTTGTGAAAGCACCACCCGATAGATCGGGAAAGAATTACAAGCAAGTAATAGCGGAAAAGCAGTAAACAACAACAATTTTATAGTGGTTCGGCTTATGGGTATAGCCTACGTCCACTTTAAGTACTTTTATTGATGATCTCGTTACAAGTTGATACAATTCTTCCCAAGTACAATTCACTTTGAATTACAAGAAACTTAGAACAAGTATTCTAAACTTCGATGGAGATGAGAGTCTTCAAATCCATGTTGGATGTATGTGATCTCTTCTTGAAGTTGTTTGTAGCGTTCTTAGTGTCTTGAGACCTCCAAGTGTTGAATTGGTTTTGAATGCAGCAGAGTCTCGACGCTTGAAGAGAGTGAGCCCCCCCAAAAATCCCCTCCTCGTTCAAGTTAGGGCTGTATTTATAGGTTTTTATCGGAGTTTGGTCGTAGGTCGTGACCGACCTAAGTAAGGTCGTAGGTCGCAGTCGACCTAGAAAGCTCTGGCCCTCCTTCCATAAGAACATACGTGCTGATTCGTACAAGTCCAAGGTCGTGAACGACCTATCTCCAGCGGCATGCAAAAAGGCGGCTCCTTTGTTCATACAGATAGGTCGAGAGCGACTTATCCTAGGTCGTTAACGACCTATCATAGGTCGTGGGAACTTTCCTGTAATCAAAGTACTCCGTTAGGTCGTTGGGCAGTATCTTTATCTCCAAGTGCTAGGTCGTCTTCGACCTAAAGTAGGTCGTAGGTGGGCAACGACCTAGGGGATGGAACCTGACCTATCTCAATTGTGCTTGGTTCTCTTCTCAGCGAGTTGATAGGTCGCGTACGACTTATTATAGGTCGTAAGTCGGCTGAGACTTAGGTCGCTGAGATCACTTCGTCCTTAGGTCGGTAGGCTATGGCTTTCTTTAGGTCGCATATGATTTAGGTCGCTGATCCTCTTAAGTCGTTAGGTCGCGGAGCTCTTAAACCACTAGGTCGCGGGCTCCCTTAGGTCGCTGAGAGTTGTTAGGTCGTGGCATTCCTTAGGTTGCTGAGAACCGCTAGGTCGCGGCCTTTATTAGGTCGTAGCTTCTTGTTAGGTCGCGAGGCATTTTTAGGTCGTAACACTTTAGGTCGCTTCTTCAATTTGATCACTAGGTCGGCAATTCTCTGAGTCGTTAAACTTGGTCACGTCTTAGGTCGCTAACGAAGAGGAGTTAACAAATATCATCGGATATCCTATCAAATGTTTTGGTTAGCGTAAGGTAAAAACTTTTCCATGTTTATGTATGGTAAGTCTTACGTGATACCTTTTCTTTTCAAAGGTTTTTCAAAGTTAAGCAACTTTAACCTGTTACTCACACCAGACCCATGTCTGACCCGGAGTTATTTCTGTTTTCTTTAACTCTTGGGTACTCAAATTTTTATGAGTAGCCAAGGGAATTCAGGTTAGGATTCAGGTTAGCTTTGACGAATTATGGAGGAGCAAAGGAGCAGGAGGCTTCTGCGTATAGTTATATAGTTTTCCGCTGTGTTGGTATCCCTGAGTGTTTCTGTATTGTGATTGAGTTGTAATAACTAGACAGGTGTTTATAACTGTCTAGTATGTGTCTGTGTAACTCTGATATTTGATGTATACTATGTAATACTTTGTTATTAATATAATTTATTCGTTCCGCTGTTTGAGATTCTTGTGTTGTTTCTTCTTTCTCTTCTTCCTTTCTCTTTTCTATCCCTTTCTTTCTTAAGGATGATATGACTATTTATGGAGAAAAAGTCGGGTCGTCTTAAGTACTTCCATATGTCTAGTGTATCTCATCAGATAATCGGTTAGATTAGCTTTGCCATTGTATATCTTCGCGTTGGCTAGCTTAAACTCCGGTGGATTCCGAGTTATCCTGATTTCACGAGTAAATGGGCTTCTATTCACTCCTTCCAGATCTCTATTTGTCAAACCTCTGCGCATAGTTCGCCTGATTATCTCAGCCAATCTTGCATTGTCCGTCAAGGGTTGCCCCCCCGAGTTCTCGAGGGAATTCTGGTACATACTCTTCATGTGGCTCATCCTTAGCCTGTTGAGCTCCATCCATAGGTCTTCTAGCGTCAGATCCTGAGGGTCTGCACCCAAGTCCTTGTTGATTGCCTTCTGGTTCTGCATCCTGACCTTGAGTCTGACCTCCGTCGGTCTCTGCAATCCTAGCCCCTTGTTCTGCATTTGTAGCTGCTGTAGCTGGTTCAAGGTTCTGCGCACTTGCTGCTCTCATCTGTTCAAATAAAGTCTGCATCATATCTTGTTGACTCTTCAACAATCTTTCATGTAATGAATCTTCCATAGCTTCCATCTCATCCCTCGTGATGTAGATCGAAGCTTGTCCTTCTTCAGCTCCAGAGGATGATTCTTTACTTCCTCCTTGTTGGCTTCTCTCAACTCTTTGTCTTCTACTTGTCTGTCGAGTCATTGTCTTCGAAATCTGAATTCTTCAAGCCTTTCAAATCTGAACTCTTTGAATCTGGTGTAGCAGGTGCTAGTCCTTCTCAGTGAAAGCACCAAAGTGTTTGCGCCAAAATTGGTCACAAACCCCAAGTATTGTGAAAGCACCGATATATGAATATAAATCAACAATATTCGAGCACAAGTCACAGATCTAAGCAAATAACAAATAACAATCCAGAAATAACGAACAGAAACACAAGATTTATAGTGGTTCGACTATCTCTGGCCTACGTCCACTTCAAGTAATTATCTTTTATTGATGTTCTTTGCTGGTTACAATTGATTACAGTGGATTACAACGAAGGATTTCAAGTATAACAGTAATGGTGAAGTGCAAAATTGAATCTGGCAGAGTCTGGACATCGAATGTGCAAAAGATCCTTTTTCTGTAGGCTCTGGGGCTCTATTTATAGGGGTAGTAGGCTGATATTTTGCTCAAACTTCGAGAGATTCCTCCTGGCACGTGAGTGAGCCACGCGATCGATCCCGGCAAGTTTCGACTCGATCTGTGATCGATACGAATCAATTTTGTATCGGTCAAGAAATCATCCAATCGAGTTGAAACTTGGCAGAAACATTCTTTAGCTTGTACGTAAGCTCCTGTGAAAATTTCATAGCATTTGGACCTGTAGTTTGTGAGATATGATCGATGCAATCTTGTGTTTATCGAAGGCTGCTGATTTCGAACCCATGGTTTCGTATCCATCCCCTTCGTATCGATCAGAAGCACGTGCTTGCTCGTGACATGGAACGATAAACTGGGGAGATCCGTATCCTTCTCCATGTTGACCGAGTTATTTTCATCTAATATCGGAGCTTTGTTCGCATCGATCGTTGATTCGTATCCACTCACTTCAGTCCTTCAAATCAATTATCAATTCGCATCCATTCATCATTGCCCTTGTTTGTATCGATAATTGTGGGTATATTTCGTATCGATTGCTATAGATACCATCGATACTAAACGAACTCGCTTGAGCATGATGGGTATGAAAAAGGACTCAGATGCTATTGATTCGAACAACCACGAACTGGATGGATACGAACTATGCTTACCTGTGATCGATACGAACTGTACTGCACCCTGATCGATACGAAGTAGTTCTATCACAATGGATACGAAGTGAAATCGATACAATGTTGTTGTCATTGGATCAATGCAAAGAATCTTACCTCGGATGGAGTCGAACATCATCGATTCGAAATGAGTCTTACGATGGATTCGAACAACATTTTTCCCTAACTTGCATCAATCATATCTTGATCATACAAACTCTGTTTGACTTGAAATTTGAAATGCGACCTCTTCTAGCCTTGATCATCGTCCCCAGTCGGTTCTATCTTGATTGGAGCTCAGCCAAATTTTAACGACATCGATTGCAGCCTTGTTTCCAATCGATCTTCAATCCTGATGTCCATCCTCTCTTGCCAATTTGTTGATATTCCAGCTTTGACCAAAAGGTAGGATAACACATACTTAATTTTCATATTACTTTGAAGTTTACCATGTTCAGTAAAAGACGGGAATCACGCACCTTTGCTACCCTAAAAACTGACTCGAAGGGTTCTGCATCAAAATAATATTTTAATTTTGTATGATTAAAAATTGAATTCTGTAGCAACACTAGAATCAACCTTGCTCTGATACTAAAAACGAACTCTTTTCTTTAGTGGAGAATATCAGCTTTTAGTGTGATTTACAGCTGTAGGATTGAAAGCTACCTTTCAATCTGTGTCTGCCATTTGGTCCATAAGATGAAACTCTTCCATTATCCCTCTATCATTTGCACTAAGATCTGGACTAGACTCTAGTTTTGGTTTAGATATTTCTTGATCATAGATTAATACACTATTATTTGGATCAAACTTTTTTTTTGTTGTTGGTAAGGGTAGTAGAATTTTTAGCTCCATTTCACCCCATGTCTGATATCTTGATGTTTCTGCCTGTAGAATTAGTTCCCTCCATTTAGGTGGAGGACTTAGAGTCATTTTTTATTGACGATATTGCCAAGGTTTATCTGCCCCAAACCAAATTGGCGTTTCTTCATACATCTGTAAAAAACATCTTAGGCATTTTGATACGTTGTGTCGTGTATAGTTTACATGCTTAAAAATAGCCATACGATGCATTGCTGGTTTAATCGTATGTTGCTTGTTGAACTGAAAAACTGGAATAGTTGAACGGATACACACTACTATGGCTGACGTATTTTTTTGTTCTTTGGTAGGTAAAGTATGTTGTTTTTCTATTTTTGGTTTGAAAAAAATCTAGTTCGGTCTCTCTACCACGCTTTCGAGCTAATTTGCTCTGATACCAAAATGGTGGGGTAGTTTTTATACTTTTTATGGCGGGGTTGTTTTGTTTATATATATATATATATATATATATATATATATATATATATATATATATATCAAAAAAATAATAAAACAAGCTAGTAACGATATAAAATCTTCTAGATAAATTCCTAAAAGACATCCTCATAGAAACTTACTTATAAAAAAAATTATATTACATAGGACAAGAAGCAAAGGAGGTACTTAATTCATAAAGACTTATGCAGAGGAGCAGCAGAAGGTTTGAAAATCAGATTTTGCTTTTTCTTCCAATAGTTTTTTTTCTTTTTTTTTGGAATCTCTCTCAAAATATGAAGTGTAACAAGAAAAAATAAGCTTGCATAGAGAAATGACGAAGTAAACTAAGATGCCATTAGAGTCTTTTGAAAATTACAAAATTTTCAAGTGCTCAAGTATATCCCTGGACTTACAACTTACATATATTTATAGTCACACAGCCGGTTAAACTGGTCATACACACACACTAGGCAGTTATTTATATTCTGCATTTACATATAAATATACGCAATATTAAAGCAACGATATGGAACATGCCACTGCATAATTATCTAGAGAATTCTATATCGTCTGTCCTTAATTTATAAAGATAAGTTTCCATCTTATCTACTCTTTTCTTTAGTGGAGAATATCAGCTTTTAGTGGGTTTACAACTGTAGCATTGAAAGCTGCCTATCAATCTGTGTCTGCCATCTAGTCCATAGGATTAAACTCTTCCATTATCCCTCTATTATTTGTGCTAAGATCTGGACTAGACTCTAGTTCTGGTTCAGATGTTTCTTGATCATAGATTAAGAAATCGTTATTTGTATCGAACATATGTTATGCTATTGGTAAGGGTAGTAGAATTTTTAGCTCCATTTCACCCTATATCTGATATCTTGATATTTCTGCCTGTAGAATTAGTTCCTTCCAATTAGGTGGAGGACTTAGATTCATTCTTGATTGATGATATTTCCAAGGTTTATCTGCCTCAAACCAAATTGGTGTTCCATCATACATCTGGAAAAAACAACTTGGGCATTTTGATACATTGTGTCGTGTATAGTTTACATGCTTAAAAATAGCTATACGTTGCATTGCTGGTTTAATCGTATGTTGCTTGTTGAACTGAAAAACTGGAGTAGTTGAACCGATACACACTACTATGGCTGGAAAGATGTGTAGGTATTGTTGTGCTACTAATGCAAATCATTTACCAAAGCGTTCCAATACCGACTCCTCAATTGGATTGCTAAAGGTTATTCTGATAACATTCCATGGTCAAATAAAATAACTATCTTATCCATGCCACATGGTAATTGTGTACTGTTGACTTTAGCACGTAACATATTGGATCTTCTATATTGGACAACTTTAAACTGAACTGTTTCTATTATTCGTTTGAAATAAGATGCAAGGAGTTTTTATAGCTCTTCCTGGTAATTGTTCCATCGATCATAGGCTAGCTTTTCTATCTTAAGAACTAATTCTTATCCTCCTCGTTTGCATAATTCGTCAAGGATTGGCTTTGGTCGTAATTTGAGATGATTTGAAAGTTGTTCGTGGGTTAGGGTTTTAGGTCATTTTGGAATTTGGTAGAGAAGTTCTTCTTTTTCATGGACTAATTGTGAAATACATTGTTCTAGCAGCTAATTATTTTTGTGGACATATGCATACTTCTGGTTTTCTTCTTATAGGAATTGATTTCTTTGGATGTAATGTTGTAATTGGGCTTGACTTCGTTGATATAGGTTTTGTAAATCATTTAATTGCGGGGCCTGGGAATTTATAAGGTCTGTTGGGGATAGAGGAGTTGATGAAGGCGTTTGAGAATATTATTGCTGACAATTGGGGTCAATGTAATAATTAGGACCAAAGCAGTTTCTTGCTTCGTCTAGAGCTTGTTGCAGATTGTAAAAACCTTTGAAAATTGGATTTTGAAAATTTTGTATAGCCATCTGTACTTGAGTATAATGTTTAAATATTCCTGTAAAAATGCCTCTAAAAACTATATAGCAAAAGAAATTTTTAGAAAGACGCTTTTGTTGAATTTTTGAAAAGTAATATGCAAAACAGTTTCCAAGTCATTGTTTATTCCTTCGTTCACTTTCAAACATTTTCAAATTCCAAAGATGGTCGAGTAAGCATTGCTGGGATAAATCATTTATTCTGACAAGGGGTTTAAATTTTCTGGGATCATTATTTTTAAACTGAATAAGAGAAGCCTGACCAAAGGTCATGCATGGAGTATTAACTTCCACCGTTTGATTATCACTCGTTTTCCTGGAGGTGGAGTATGTGAACTGGATTCTGCAGGTGGCGTTGCAGGTGTTCTCACCTCTGTTTTGATTGATGAGGCTTTTGCCTCCACATTCGTTTTGATATTGCGTTATCTACAGACTTTCCTGTTTCTTTATTCATATAATATCTTTCTTGCATATAACAAACTTTGTTAAACACATGAGATAATTTTCGTGATAGAATATCGGCTAACTGATTATTTTTTCCTTTAATGTGTTCAAGTTTATTTTATAACCATTACCATGTATAAGATTTTGCAAATTTAGCCATCTAGTTCTATTTACTTTTTTAGAATTTTCGTTTGAAATAATTTTAACAATTGCTTAATAATTTGTTCGGACTGTGAATTCTTTATTTAGATATATCCTATACTTATCTAAGGCATTAACTAATGCTTGGATTTCCAAATCTAGTGATGTCCAATTAGATACTTTGCTAAAGTTGCCACTTGCGTAAGTTGCAATTTTTTCCAGTTGACTTGTCACTGTATTTAAATGGTTTATATTTTAGGATTGCTTCCCATCCTTTTTTGTATCCATTACATTCAATAATGATATAATCTGTTTCTAGTGGAAGTTCTAGTGGATTAATTTTCTTAACTTCTTCTTTAATTCTTTGAACTAGTTTAATTACTTCTGTATTAAATCGTGTTTCTCCGTTTTTCAAAATTTTACCATATAGGGGTCCTGGTAGTTTTGCTAAATTAGTAATAAATTTTTTGGCGTAATTTATTAATCCTAGAAAAGCCTGGACTTTCTTTTTACTATCTAATTTTTCTGGGCATTCTATCATCTTTTGGGAAATATGTGGCTGAAATTCAATTTTTCCATTACCAATTTTTAAACCTAAAACGAAATTTTTTGTTTAAAAAGTTCTATCTTTTTTCTTGATTTTACTAGACCATTGTTTTCAACTTGTTTAAATACTGTTTTTAAATGTTGTTCATGTTCTTTAATATTTTTACTTGCAACTAAAATGTCATATATATAGACTAAACAGAAATCATATTTTTTAAATATATTATCCATAAATCTTTGAAAAATTGCGGGTGCCGTTTTTAATCCAAAGCTTAATACTTTCCATTCAAAATGTCCTTTGGAGCACATAAATGTTGTCCAAGGTTTAAAACTTTCTTTTAATTTTAACTGGTTGTATCCTGATTTTAGACCAAACTTGCTAAAAATTCAATTATTTTGTATTAAATTAATCAATGTATCTTTTTTTGGTATATTATAACCATCGCCTTCTTTATTATCATTTAATCTTTTATAATTGTAGATGATTCTTGGTTTTCCTCTTTTCTGTTCGGAGTGATTTCCAACTAAAAAGGCCGTTGAGCTATGTGTGCTGTCAGATCTCCTGATTAAGTTTGGTCTTAGCATTTCTTCAATCTGTATTTTGAATTCTTTTATATTAGCTGGTGAATAGTCAATGTTTGCTGTTTTAATGGTTATTTCTGGGTTTATGATTTTTATTTTTCAAGTGTAGTTAACTTTGTTTTTTGTAACATCCTCACTGATTAGTCCTAGTTTTTCTAAGTGTGAAATAATCTGATAAGGAATAAATTTGGTTTCTTTTCCTTTCTCTAGTTCTCTAATTGTTTCGAATGCTAGCATGGCTAGCATATTTTTATGTTCTTTGGTAGGTGAAGTATGTTGTTTTTCTATTTCTAGTTTGAAAAAAATCTAGTTTGGCCTGTCCACCACGCTTTCGAGCCAGCCCTGATTGATAATTGTGGTAGTTTATAGGTAATGTGTAGTTGTGCTTACTGAAAGTAATACTATTTCTGGAAATTGAGATACTACCTCGATAGTTAAGTATAAAATTTAAACCTAAAAGAAATTCTTGACTTTTAATCTCCTTTGGAGTAATAGTACATTGCCCTAAATCGTATTTGGAACTGTAATTACCGGCAAAATCTCTAAATTGATTCGTTGATTCATCTGGTAATTTATGTATTAATGTCATTAAACCTTGATTGGCTGTTTTTGAAGTGATAATGTAATTTTGAGTTTTGTGATATTGTTAAGGTATCAATGAATGCATAATTAAGCTTTTAGTGCTACCTGTATCTATTATTGCTATTTTATCGATAAACTTGTTATTATCAAACCAGGCATGACAATTTACTATAAGTAGGGATGTATTGTATTTATTAATATTAACTGAAAATTCTGTATTTTCTTGTATGTTATTATTAAAATTATCTATTTGTTCCATTTCAGTTGATTTGGATGAACTTCCTAGTTTATTTTGAATGTAGTCTTTATATTTTTCTTTCAAGAATCTAATATCATTTTGTAAAGTACTAAATTCTAGTTGTAATAGTTTTATTTGTGCATCGTGTTTATCTACCATTTCTTATAATATTGTTTTTTCACATAATTTATTTTTCTTTAATGAAAGTTCTAAATTAAACTGTCTTTTAGCACATAAAAAACATATTTTATAAAACATCTATCACATTGAAAACGTTTAATAGTTTCAGGATATCTATAACATACAAAACAAGGTAAATGGTCATTACTTCTATTTTGTATCCATTGGTGTTCACATTCATTATCGTTATTCATTACCGTGTAGCTAATATTGTTTTGTGAACTACCTTCATCATTATCTGAGACAATGCTATATATTGATTCAGTATCATCAAAATCATTTTCACTAAGACTTTCTATTTCATATTCTCCTATTTCATCAACTAATTTAGAACGTTGTTGGTTATTTTTCCTGTTTGGACATCTATTTGCTAAATGATTTAGGTCATCGCAAATAAAACAATTACACTTTCTATTTGGCTTACTTATTTTAACATATTTTTCTTTTTTACGTTTATCAAAATGCTTAGATTTTCTAAAATATTTTCTTGGTTTATAGTAGTCATAAGTTTATGGAGTATAGATAGCTGTTCGACAAAATGCCCAAGCTTGTCTTTTAATATGTTCTTGCAAAGTTGCTTCTTTACAAACGTTTTTCTAATTCTTGGAATACAAACATTATTCTTGGACTAATTCATAGTTTAGGTATTACTCCATATTGTATATTCCAGTCTTCTTGCAGCGTTCCACCTAAATCTCCTGGTAGCTTTGAAAAATATTTATTACATAAATCTTCATCCATTGCTTTACCCTTCTAGGCTAAAGCGACTTTGAAGTCTTGGCTAAATTCCTTTATATACTTAAAATCTCTTATACTCAATTGTTCTAGGTTTCTTATTGCTGTATTTTGCATTAGCATACCTCCTTTGCCTGGGTCATTACCAATTAGTAGTAATCTGATAAAGCTTGTAAAATTATAAGGGTTGTTTCCTAAAGCTTTCTGTTCTGTAATTACGATTGGGTTATCTGTTTTTCTACTTTGATATATTCCTAAGGCTAATGGACCGAGAGTAGTTTCTAAGACTGCCCACATATCCATTTCCGGCTTTTTATTTACTTCCCAATATCGAACTACATTTTGTTCCCATATTAGAATTTCTTCTGGCCATAATTATGGTGACTGGTTTTCTAGTAATAGCATATTGTGTCTATAAAGTTTTCAGTAGGGTTTTGTTATTCCTTTTCCTACATATGGACTTTCTTGTAAATAATCTACTTCGGGTTTTTCCCATTTTTCTCTTAATAATGGTCCTTCTTTGTATTGGATGCTTGGTTCATTATCTAATCTGCTACGTTTATTGGTTGGTATCATAGCATGATCCGTAAAATTAGTTTCAATAAAAAAGTCACTAAGAGGGATGTGTTTATTTAGGATATCTTCAATTAATAGCATGTTGAAATTTTTTGATAACGTTGTAAAAGCATCTTCGTATGTCATATCTAATTCTGTTATACAAGCAATAAGCATATTATTTGTTTCTTCTCTTATATTTTATACTGTTATTTTCTTATTAATTATTTCATGTAACGTTCTATTACTTTCTGTTTTAAATGTTTCTTCTATTTCTGGATAGATATCATTTTATTCATATTTTCTTCATCCACTGAGTATCCTAATATGTCAAAATCTTCAATATTTTCGCTATCTGTTTCATAATGGTCATAAATTGATTCATACATCCCAATTTATAGTGTTAAAATGATCTAAGTGTTCATTTAGATTATGCCTTAGTTCAATTTCTGATTCTGTATCTGTTTCTTCTTCATTTTGTTTAAACTTATAGTTTCCAAATCTTAAACTCGCTTCTCCAAATTGGTTATTGTATACAACATGTGGTCCTGGAATAAAAAGACTTTTATCATTTTCTGCAGAATCTTTTAATTGCCGTTCAAGACCTGCTAAGTCTTCTGGACTAATTCTACGTGGTTCGATCATTTTAATTCCTTTACTATCTATATTCTGTACTACCCCGTTAAGATTAATTTTGAACTTCATTCCCGATCTATTACTAGCCTTACCAATTATTCCTATACTATTGATTAAATTATTTCCAACATGGTTTTCAAAACCACTTGCCTTGAATCCTAGTTTTAAATGTTTTAAATCTTTAATACTTTTAAGAATATCTTGTACACAATAAACTAAAGTTGATTTGTCGTTTAGATCTATTTCCTTTCCTGAGAGTATAGCTTTTTTTATGTTTGATGTCCATGATTTGTCTAGGACCAACGTAAGGAGCTTTGTTCCTAAACCTTTTCTGGTTGTAGTTTATATTCCTATGACTATTAGACCTAAATGTAAAAACCTTTTTCCTATTTTTTTTTTAATTTTTGTATCGTTTCTGGTGATAAAACATCTAAGGTTACACTGCTATCTATCACTCTTACCTCTTCCTCTCTAATACTTCGAACTAAAGTTGTGTTAATATTTATAATTCCTGTTTGATATAGAATCCGTGAGTTTAATAAATCTAGCTGATTATTGTTATATAAATCTATGTTTTTGTCTAAATCTACTTCTTTATCTAATTGTACTGTTTGATTTTTTTTTAGATTTCACTTTTGACAAATACTAGAAATTTCATCTTTAGGTTTACCATTGGATGTAAATTCTGTTAATGTCCCACTGGGTCCAAAGAATGAGTTTCTTGGATTCATTTTGGGATCCAAAATTTATACAACTCTGGCGTTTTATTTTTCTTAACAACCGAATTTCCTAAACTTAGATCAACTAGTTGTTCTGATATGTTATCTAGTTCTTGATCAAAAGTTTGTTTTTTTCAAGTTTTTTTTAGTTTTTCTAAAATTTGAAGATTTAGGCCAATTAAAATATTAAAAAATTAGGATATTCTTTATCTGATAAACTATTCCCTGAATAAGTAGTAAAACTTTGTTCTGGAACTGGCTGTGATGCAAATTTTGTTACGTCGTCTATCGCTTTTTGCAAATATTTGTTCATAAAATTAACCACTAACAATCTGTTTAACTTCTAAAAGGAGCGTTTCTATCTGTCTAGTTTTCAAATCAAAATCACGGGTTCTGGTTTAAAGTTCTTCTAAAATACGTTTAGATTCTAATTCAATAGCTTTTGGCTTATTGTTCTCTGGTAACAATTTTAATTCATTAATAATTGTCTTATTTGGAAGAATATTTTTTAAGCTTATTAAAGTGCGTAAGATACTTTCGTTTTGATTTTTTAATAAAATCAAAATTGTCTACTAACTGTTTTAAAGTTTTATTTTTATCAGTAATAGATTTAGCAATTACTTCTAACGTCTTAGCTGTTGAATTATCGTTGTGTTGTAAGGCTGTTCCTAGATTTATAATTAAGTCTGTGACTGAATCAAGCTGTTTATTTTATTCGTGCCGAAGATGTTGATAACCTTTTTCAAAATGACAAATAAATTTATAGTTATCAAGACTAATAATACTTCGTTCCATAAAAGTATATCCATGATTTAAATAACTTAAACGCTTGAGATTTGAAGAATCGATTTTTTGAGGTTGTTTTTCTCAGATTTAAATCGTTCATTTCTCTATGCAGCTTATATTTTTTTCGATAATATTTTCTTTTGAGAGAGAAAGATTTATTATATTTGTATTTTTATTAGAGATAATTTACAATTTGTGCAAAAGATACTTACTAGTATAAAGAGCATAATTGAATTCCCTGGTTACTACACAATTTTGTTTTTATCTATACTTAATTTTCATATTATTTTGAAGTTTACCATGTCAAGTAAAAGATGGTAATTACACACCTTTGCTACCCTAAAAACTGACTCAGAGGGTTCTGCATCAAAATAATGTTTTAATTTTATATGATTAAAAATTAAATTTTGTAGTAATACAAGAATCAACCTTGCTCTGATACCAAAATGGCGGGGGTAGTTTTTTTTATATCAAGAAATCAATAAAATAAGCTAGTAACGATATAAAATCTTTTAGGTAAATTCCTAAAAGATATCATAATAGAAACTTAATTACAAACATAATTATATTACATAAGACAGAAGCAAAGGAGGTACCTGATTCACAAACACTTATGCAGAGAAGCAGGAGAAGGTTTGAAAATCAGATCTTGCTTTTTCTTCCAACGATTTTTTTAAATGATAGGGGCAGTTTTTTTTATGGCGGGGGTAGTTATTTTTTTTATATCAAGAAATCAATAAAACAAGCTAGTAATGATATAATTTTTTTAGGAAAATTCCTAAAAGATATCCCAGTAGAAACTTAATTACAAACATAATTATATTACATAGGACAAGAAGCAAAGGAGGTACCTGATTCATAAAGACTTATGCAGAGGAGCAACAGAAGGTTTAAAAATCAGATCTTGCTTTTTCTTCCTACAGTTCTTTTTTGAATCTCTCTCTTAAAATATGAAGTGTAACATGAAAAAATAAGCTTGCATAGAGAAATTATGAAGTAAATTAAGCTGCCATTAGAGACTTTTGAAAACTTATAAAATTTTCAAATGCTTAAGTATATCCCTGGGCTTACAACTTACATATATTTATAGTCACACAACCAGTTAAACTGGTTATATACACACACTAGACAGTTATTTATATTCTGCCTTTACATAAAAATATACGCAATATTAAAGCAATAATACAAAACATGCCACCGCATAATTATCTGGAGAATTCTATATCGTCTGTCCTTATTATGTAAAGATAAGATTCCTTCTTATCTACTCTTTTCTTTAGTGGAGAATATCAGCTTTTAGTGGGCTTTACAACTGTAGGATTGAAAGCTACTATTCAATCTGTGTCTGCCATCTGGTCCATAGGATTAAACTTTTCAATTATCCCTCTATCATTTGCGTAAGATCTGGACTAGACTCTAGTCCTGGTTCAGATGTTTCTTGATCATAGATTAAGACATCGTTATTTGGATCGAACATATGTTATGCTGTTGGTAAGGGTAGTAGAATTTTTAGCTTCATTTCGCCCCGTATATGATATCTAGATGTTTCTGCCTGTAGAATTAGTTCCTTCCAATTAGGTGGAGGACTTAGAATCATTTTTGATTGATGATAGTGCCAAGGTTTAGCTGCCCCAAACCAAATTGGCGTTCCTTCATACATCTGGAAAAAACATCTTAGGCATTTTGATACGTTGTGTCGTGTATAGTTTACATGCTTAAAAATAGCCATACAATGCATTGCTGGTTTAGTCATATGTTGCTTGTTGAACTGAAAAACTTGAGTAGCTGAACTGATACACACTATTATGGCTGGAATGATGCGTAGGTATTGTTGTGCTACTAGTGCAAATCGTTTACCAAAGCGTTCCAATACCGATTCCTCAATTGGATTGCTAAAGGATATTTTGGATAACATTCCGTGGTCAAATAAACTAACTATCTTATCCATGTCGCATGGTAATTGTGTAATGTCGACTCTAGCACGTAACATATTAGATCTTCTGTCTTGAACTACTTTAAACTGAGTTGTTTCTATTATTCGTTTGAAATGAGTTGCAAGGAGTTTTTGTAGCTTTTCATGGAAACTGTTCCATCGATCATAGGCTAGCTTTTCTATCTTAAGGACTAATTCTTGTCCTCCTCGTTATCATAATTCATCAATGATTGGCTCTGGTCGTAATTTGAGATGATTTGAAAGTTGTTCGTGGGTTAGGGTTTTAGATCATTTTGAAATTTGGTTGAGGAGTTCTTCATTTTCATGGACTAATTGTGAAATACGTTGTTCAAGCAGCTGATTAGTTTTGTGGAAATATGCACGCTTTTGGTTTTCTTCTTCTAGGAATTGATTTCTTTAGATGTAATGTTGTAATTGGGCTTGGCTTCATCGATATAGGTTTTGTAAATCATTTAATTGCAAGGCCTGGGAAATTATAAGGTCTATTGGGGATTGAGGAGTTGATGAAGGCGTATGAGAATATGATTGCTAACAATCGGGGTCAATGTAATAATTAGGACCAAAGTAGTTTCTTGCTTCGTCTAGAGCTTATTGCAGATTGTAAAACCTTTCAAAATTGGATTTTGAAAATTTTGTATAGCCATCTGCACTGGGCTATAATGTTTAAATATTCCTATAAAATTGCCTCTAAAAACTATATAGCAAATGAAATTTTTAGAACGAGGCTTTTGTTGAATTTTTAAAAAGTAATATGCAAAACAGTTTCCAAGCCGTTGTTTATTCCTTCGTTCACTTTCAACCGTTTTCAAATTCCAAAGATGGTCGAGTAAACATTGCTGGGACAAATCATTTATTCAAACAAGGGGTTTAAATTTTCTGGGATCATTATTTTTAAACTGAATAAGAGCAGTCTGACCAAAGGTCATTCATGGAGTATTAACTTCCATTGTTTGATTATCTCTCGTTTTTGCTAGAGGTGGAGTTTGTGAACAGGATTCTGTTGGTGGCGTTGCAGGTATTTTCACCTCTGTTTTGATTGTTGGGGCTTTTGCCTCCACATTCGTTTTGATATTGCTGTTATCTACAGACTTTCCTGTTTCTTTATTCATATAATATCTTTCTTGCATATAACAAACTTGTTAAACACATGAGATAATTTTCATAATAGATTATTGGCTAACCGATTACTGTTTCCTTTAATGTGTTCAAAGTTTATTTTATAACCATTACCTTGTATAAGATTTTGCAAATTTATCCATCTAGTTCTATTTACTTTTTTAGAATTTTCGTTTGAAATAAATTTAACAATTGCTTCACAATCTGTTCGGACTGTGAATTCTTTATTTAGATATATCCTATACTTATCTAAGGCATTAATTAATGCTTGGATTTCGAAATCTAGAGATGTCCAATTATTTACTTTGTTAAAGTTGCCAATTGCATAAGCTGCAATTTTTTCTGTTGACTTGTCACTGTATTTAAATGGTTTACATTTTAGGATTGCTCCCTATCCTTCTATGCATCCTTCACATTCAATAATGATATAATCTGTTTCTAGTGGAAGTTTTGATGGATTAATTTTCTTAACTTCTTCTTTAATTCTTTGAACTAGTTTAATATCTTCTATATTAAATCGTGTTTCTCCGTTTTTCGAAATTTTACCATATAGCGGTCCTATTAGTTTTGCTAAATTAGGAACAAATTTTCTGGCGTAATTTATTAATCCTAGAAAAACCTGGATTTTCTTTTTACTGTCTAATTTATTTGGAAATTCTATAATCTTTTGGGAAATATGTGGTTGAAGTTCAATTTTTCCATTATCAATTTCTAAACCTAAAAACAGAATTTTTTGTTTAAAAAGTTCCAACTTTTTTCTTGATATTACTAGACCATTGTTTTCAACTTCTTTAAATACTATTTTTAAATGTTGTTCATGTTCTTTAATATTTTTACTTGCAACTAAAATGTCATCTATATAGACTAAATAGAAATCATATTTTTTAATATCAATAAATCATTGGAAAATTGCCGCTGCTGTTTTTAATCCAAAGATTAATACGTTCCATTCAAAATGTCATTTGGAGCACATAAATGCTATCCAAGGTTTAAAACTTTCTTCTAATTTTAAATGGTTGTATCCTTATTTTAGATCGAACTTGCTAAAAATTCGTTCATTTTGTATTAAGTTAATCGATGTATCGTTATTTGGTATATTATAACCATCGTCTTCTATATTATCATTTAATCTTTTATAATTGTAGACGATTCTTGGTTTTCCTCTTTTCTGTTCGGAGTGATTTCAAACTAAAAAAGCTGCTGATCTATGTCTGCTGTCAGATCTCCCGATTTAGTTTTGTCTTAGCATTTCTTCAATCTGTGTTTTGAATTCCTTTATATTAGCTGGTGAATAGTCAATTTTTGCGGTTTTAATGGTTAATTCTGGGTTCACGATTTTTATTTTACAAGTGTAGTTAACTTTGTTTTTTGTAACATCCTCATCGATTAGTCCTAGTTTTTCTAAGTATGAAATAATCTGAAAAGGAATAAATTTGGTTTCTTTTCCTTTCTCTAGTTCTTTAATTGTTTCGAATGCTAGCATGGCTAACGTATTTTTATGTTCTTTGGTAGGTGAAGTATGTTCTTTTTCTATTTTTAGTTTGAAAAATCTCGTTCGGCCTATCCACCATGCTTTCAAGCTAACTCTGATTGATAATTGTGGTAGTTTGTAGGTAATATGTAGTTGTGTGTACTGAAAGTAATACTATTTCTGAAAATTGAGATATAACCTCGATAATTAAGTATAAATTTAAATCTAAAAGAAACTCTTGACTTTTAATCTCCTTTGGAGTAATAGTACGCTGCCCTAATTTGTATTTGGAACTGTAATTACCGGTAAACCTCTAAATTCAATCATTGATTCGTTTGGTAATTTATGTGTTAATGTCATTAGACTTTGATTAGCTGTTTTTGAAGTGACAATGTAATTTGTAGGTTTGTGATATTGTAAAGGTATCAATGAATGCGCAATTAAGCTTTTAGTGCTACACGTATCTATTATTGCTATTGTATCGATAAACTTGTTATTATCGAACCACACACGACAATTCACTTTAAGTAGGGATGTATTGTACTTATTAATATTGACTGAAAATTATATACTTTCTTGTATGCTATTATTCAAATTATCTATTTGTTCCATTTCATTTGATTTGGATGAACTTCCTGGTTAATTTTGATTGTAGTCTTTATATTTTTCTTTCAAGAAACTAATTTCATTTTGTAATGTACTAAGTTCTAGTTGTAATAGTTTTATTTGTGCATCGTGTTTATCTACCATTTCTTGTAATATTGTTTTCTCACTTATTTTATTTTTCTTTAATGATAGTTCTAAATTAAACTGTCTTAGCACATAAAAACATATTTCTATAAAACATCTATCACATTTAAAATGTTTAATAATTTCAGGATATCTATAACATACAAAACAAGGTATATGGTCATTACCTCTATTTTGTATCCATTGGTGTCCGCATTCATTATCGTTATTCATTAATGTGTTGCTAATACTGTTTTGTGAACTACCTTCATCATTATCTGAGAAAATGCAATATATTGATTCAGTATCGTTCAAATCGTTTTCACTAAGACTTTCTATTTCATATTCTCCTATTTCATCAACTAAATTAGAACATTGTTGGTTATTTTGCCTGTTTGGACATCTATTTGCTAAATGATTTGGGTCAACGCAAATAAAACAATTACACTATCTATTTGGCTTAATTCTTTTAACATATTTTTCTTTTTTACGTTTATCAAAATGCTTAGATTTTCTAAGATATTTTCTTGGTTTATAGTAGCCATAAGCTTGTGGAGTATAGATAGCTGTTCGGCAAAATGCCCAAGATTGTCTTCTAATCTATTCTTGCAAAGTTGCTTCTTTACAATGTTTTTCTAATTCTTGGAATACAAACATTATTCTTGGACCAATTCATAGTTTAGGTATTGTTCCATATTGTATATTCCAGTCTTCTTGCAGCTTTCAACCTAAGTCTCCTGGTAGCTTTGAAAAATATTTATTACATAAATCTTCATCTATTGCTTTACCCGTCTAGGCTAAAGTGACTTCGAAGTCTTGGCTAAATTCCTTTATATACTTAAAATCTCTTATACTCAATTGTTCTAGGTTTCCTATTGTTGTATTTTGCATTAGAATGCCGCCTTTCCTTGGGTCATTACTAATTAGTAGTAATATGATAAAGCTTGTAAAATTATAAGGGTTGTTTCCTAAAGCTTTCTGTTCTGTAATTACGGTTGGGTTATCTGTTTTTCTACTTTGATATATTCCTAAGGCTTATGGACCGAGGGTAGTTTCTAATACTGCCCACATATCCATTTCCGCCTTTTTATTAACTTCCCAATATCGAACTACATTTTGTTTCCATATTAGAATTTCTTCTGGCCATAATTATGGTGACTGGTTTTCTAGTAATAGCATATTGTGGCTATAAAGTTTTCCGTAGGGTTTTCTTATTCCTTTTCCTACATATGGACTTTCTTGTAACTAATCTACTTCGGGTTTTGCCCATTTTTATCTTTCTAATGGTCCTTCTTTGTATTGGTTGCTTGGTTCATTATCAAATCTACTACGCTTATTGGTTGGCATCATAGCTTGATCCATAAAATTAGTTTCAATAAAAAAGTCACAAAGAGGGATCTGTTTATTTAGGATATCTTCAATTAATGGCATACTGAATTTTTTTGATAACGTTGTAAAAGCATCTTCGTATGTCATATCTAATTCTGTTATACAAGCAATAAGCATGTTATCTGTTTCTTCTCTTATATTTTCTACCGTTATTTTGTTATTAATTATTTCATGTAACGTTCTTTTACTTTCTGTTTAAATGTTTCTTCTATTTCTGGATCTACATCATTTTCTTCATATTGTTCTTCATCCACTAAGTATCCAAATATGTCAAAATCTTCAATAATTTCGCTATATGTTTCATAATGGTCATAAATTGGTTCATCATCCCAATTTATAGTGTTAAAATAATCTAAGTGTTCATTTGGATTATGCCTTAGTTCTATTTCTGATTTTGTGTCAGTTTCTTCTTCATTTTTTTTAAACTTATAATTTCCAAATCTTAAACTTGGTTCTCCAAAACTGTTATTGTATACAACATGTCATTCTGGAATATAAAGACTTTTATCATTTCCTACAAAATCTTTTAATTGTCATTCAAGACCTGCTAAGTCTTCTGGACTAATTCTACGGGGTTCGATCATTTTAATTCCTTTACTAGCTATATTTTGTACTATCGCGTTAAGATTAATTTTGAACTTCATTCCGGATCTATTACTAGCCTTACCAATTATTCCTATTCTAATGATTAAATTATTTCCAACATGGTTTTCAAAACCGCTTGCCTTGAATCCTAGTTTAAATGTTTTAAATCTTTAATACTTTTAAGAAAATCTGGTACACAATAAACTAAAGCTGTTTTATCGTTTAGATCTATTTCCATTCCTGAGAGTAGAGCTTTTCCTATGTTTGATGTCCATGATTTGTCTAGGACCAACGTAAGGAGCTTTGTTCCTAAATCTTTTCTGGTTAGAGTGTTTATTCCTATGACTATTAGACCTAAATGGAAAAACCTTTTTCCTGTTTTTTTTAATTTTTGTATCGTTTCTGGTGATAAAACATCTAAGGCTACACTGTTATCTATCACTCTTACCTCTTCCTCTCTAATACTTCGAATTAAAGTTGTGTTAATATTTGTAATTCCTGTTTGATATAGAATCCGTGGGTTTAATAAATCTAGCTGATTATTGTTATATAAATCTAAGTTTTTGTCTAAATCTACTTCTTCATCTAATTGTTCTATTTGTTTTTCTGTTTTTAGATTTCACTTTTGACAAAATACTAGAAATTTCATCTTTATGTTTACCATTGGACGTAAATTCTGTTAATGTCCTACTGGGTCCAGAGAATGAGTTTCTTGGATTCATTTTAGGATCCAAAATTTATACAATTCTGACGTTTAATTTTTCTTAACAACTGAATTTCCTAAACTTAGATTAACTAGTTGTTCTGATATCTTATCTAGTTCCTGATAAAAAGTTTGTTTATTTTCAAGTTTTTCTAGTTTTTATAAAATTTGAAGATTTAGGCTAATTAAAATAATAAAAAGATTAGGATATTCTTTATCTGATAAATTATTCCCTGAATAAGTAGTAAAACCTTGTTTTGGAACTGGCTATGTGTAACGACCGGTTATTTTCCACCACTCAAATGGATAATAATCCACACATGACGGACTTGAATAGTACAAAATAACAGATTGTAATAAAAATTCGAAGCAAATAAAAATCAAATCACAGAATCACAGACATAGAACATTAGAATATCTCACAGCGGAAAATAAAATACCATAATAGTTCATGAAGCTACTATCACAAAGTCTTAAAACCAAATACAAAACATCTATCTAAAAACAGATACAACATAAAATCCCAAATACAAAGAAGTCCTCTAATACAAAGCTGACAACAGAACAACATAACTGAAATAGATAAAACTAGATAAGCTGGTAATCTCCATCGATTCCAGACCTCCAGACAGTGGAAATCCAAATCTATGAATAACTAAGGCTGACACGAGCGCGAATAAAACACAAACACTCGAGTGAGGACATACATACTTATCCAATGTAAACCAACTCAAGTGAACTATATTAAAGGTACAAGTAACTTAGAAGATGCTTGGGACCGCCCATCCTCTAAGGATCCGTTCGGATATGTATCATTTCAACCCATACTGATTTCTAATCTACAGGGAACTTGCAGTGTGATAGACAGATATAAATGAACAGTTTAACAATATACAATAGTAACAGGTGATACGACATGTAATATACAGGTTTAACATCATATATAAGTAATCATAGGCAGTTATAGCATCATTTATAATTCTACACATTCAAATGTTGTCGCTTCACAATTGCATAAGTATAAATAATGTCGTATGAGATTTACTCACCTCCAAATGTTGGAGATTGCAATACAAATGACACAATGGAATCAAAGCACAATGATAAGACTATGGATTTGAGTGGAGAGCGAGATCCAATGCTACAAATCTTGTGTCACAACCCTAAACAAAACCAAATAAATTATAAATACAATACATTATGGAATGAAATAACTTTGAAATGAAAAGTGATTTGAAAACAAAGTCTTTTGCCTTGCTTTCTCTATTCTTTGGCATGGCCTAGGGATAACTTTGGTCAGGTTTTGGTCAAGACATGGCTCAGGTTTTGGGCTAGCATGGCTCGGGTTTAAGGCATGAACATGGAGAGGAGTTTATAACATGAGAAGGTGAAGGGGCTTTAGGCAATGTAGTGTGATTTTTTCCAAAACAAAGGCTCGGCCATGGAGGATTGGGCTCGGCCTGGGGTGCACCATGACTGGTCAATGGCTGGAGGGGTGTGTGGTGGTCAGGTCGGTGAGGCGGCGGCGGCTAAGGTGCTGGCCGTGGTGGTGGTTGAAGCAGATGAGGCAAGTGGTGGTCAAACTAGCACGGTTTCAAGGGTCTAGTTGCATTTTTGTAGAGTTTTTGCACCATGGTGGGCTCAGCCATGGTCAGGGCCTGGAGTGTAGGTGGTGATGATGGCAGTGAAGAGGTGTAGGAGGTGGTCGCCGTGGCTATGGAGGAGAAGCCGAGCGATAAACATGAGAAAACAAGGCAAAATATGTAGAAAATAAGAAGAAAATAAAGAAAAAGATGTAGCCATTACCAATAAAATTCCCTGGCCGTGAATGAAAAAATTAGGAAGATTTTTTTATGTGTGAAATGATAATGAAACTCGCGGCTTACCAAAAAAATTTACACGGCCAAAAGAAGATCAAATGAAGAGTTATGAAATTGAAAAGTCTAGAAATGAAAAGCCATAGGAAAAGGAAGAGTCTTGTCTCTTCAATTTACCATTTCTTTTTAAAACAAATGAAAAAATTTCAATAAATACATTTTAAAACCGAAAAAAAGTGAAATAAAATGAAAATAAATAATTAATTTAAAGAAAAAATGAAAAGAATTTAAGTAATTGCATAAAAGTTTAAAACAATGTTCAAAAATTACAAATAAATCATCACTAGCCTTGGAAAAATATCCACTTCATTTTTAGAATATTATAAACCAAAAATTTGAAATAAAATAATTTATTTATCATTTTTAAAATGAAATAAATAATTAAATTGGAGAAAAATAGAAAAAGAACCGAAGAAGTTGTTTAAAAATTGAAAACAGGGCATGAAAATTACAAAAAAAATGACCATTAACTCTAGAAAAATTTCTACTTCATTTTAAAAATATTTTGAAGCAAAATTTTAAATAAAGTAATTTCTAAAACATTTTCAAAGTGAAATAAATTCAAATAAAAATAAATTTTAAAAATATTGGGTTGTTACACTCTCCTTCACTTAAACCTTTTCGTCCTCGAAAAGAACGAAAATAAGGAAATAAGGGAAAACAAGATAGAAAACAAAATATACCCGGAATAAACAATTTCGGATTCGAAGCACGAATGCTCTCCTCCGTCTTCCAAGTACAATCACGATCATCAGTACTCCACTGTACTTTGACCAGGTCACAGATTTCCGTCTTAGTTGCTTCGTACCTCTGTCGACAATACGAAGTGGCTTCCTCTCGGCAGTCAGGTTAGGCTCAATATCCAAGCTGTTAAGAGCAGAAGGCTGAACAAATAGAGATGGGTTATGGAGATACCGGCGAAGTGTGAGACATGGAATACATCATGCTCTCTAGCAAGATTCTTGGGTAACTCCAGACGATAAGCCAAGGAACCAACTCTTTCCAAAATGCGGAAAGGACCAATGAACCTAGGAGAAAGCTTCCCTCTACGACCAAAGCGAATGACATTCCTTAAGGGAGAGACCTTAAGGAAAACCATATCACCAACAGCAAACTCAAGCTTCCGTCTTCGCCTATCAGCATACGTCTTCTGCCTATTCTGAGTAACCCTCAACCTTCTCTTAATCTCCTCAACTCTCTCCAAAGCTTCCAAAATCATATCAGGACCAAGAACCAGATGATTGCCGGATTCAATTCAGCAAGATGGAGATCGACAAGATCGTCCATATAGAGCAGCAAATGGAGACGTCTTGATATTAGCCTGAATTCAAATATAGAAAGAGATAGATAAAAGATTAAGATAAGCTTAAAACAGAAGATAAGATTATACTTGATAACTATTATTGTAGGTGAATTCGACAAGATGCAAATGATCTTCCCAAGATCCACCATGATCAAGCACATAAGCACGAAGAAGATCTTCGAGTATCTGATTCACTCTTTCCGTTTGACCATCGGTCTACGGATGGTAAGCAGTTCTCAGATTCAGACGAGTACCCAAAGATTTCTGAAAAGCTTTCCAAAACTGGCTGGAAAAGATAGGATCACGATCACAAACAATACTTAAAGGAACACCATGGAGACGAACAATCTCCCTCATGTAGATCTCAGACAAGCTAGAAGAACGGGTAGACTTGACCGGAATGAAATGAGTAGATTTGGTCGGCCTATCTACAATAACCAAGATGCTCTCATTGCTTTTCCTAGACCTCAGTAATCCATCAATGAAATCCTTGGAAACCTGTTCCCATTTCCAGTTGGGAATCTCAAGAGGCTGCAACATACCAGGAGTTTTTTGATGATCGGCCTTGACTTGCTGACAAGTCGCACACCGACTAACAAAGATAGAGACTTCCCTCTTCATCCCTCTCCACCAATAAAGCCTCTTCATATCCTGATAAATCTTCGACACACCAGCACGGATATAAAGCCTGGATCGATGATTCTCCCAAAGCAACTCCTACCTCAATCCGTCAACATTCGGAACACAAATCCTACCATTAATCCTCAAAATCCCTCTATCATCAATCTGAGCTCCACTGCTACCACTACCACTTCCACCAACTCTGCTTCGAACACTCTCCTTAATAAGCCTAAGCATCCTATCCTTATCTTGCTTAGCTATAATGCGCTCCAAAAGGGGAGAAGAAGAAACAACCATCTGACACAACAAAGCCTTCTTCCAACTCAGAGCATCGGCCACAACATTAGCTTTACCGAAAGTATAGCTAATATCGAGGTCATAAGAAGCCAAAAACTCAAGCTAATGGACTTGCCTCTGGTTCAAATCCTTCTAAGAGAAGATATATTTCAGAGACTGATGATCGGTGAAAAGCTCAAACTTGGCTCCTAGCAGATAGTGCCTCCAAAGCTTCAAAGCAAAGACAACAGCAGGTAACTCTAAGTCATGGGCAGCATAATTAGCTTCATGGGTTTTCAACTGACGGCTGGCATAGGCAATAACCCTACCATCATGCATGAGAACAACACCAAATCCCTCACGACAAGCATCGGTATATACCATCAATCCCTTACTTCCGTTCAGAACGGTAAGAACTGGTGCGGAAGTTAGCTTGCTCTTTAACTCGTTGAATGCAGCTTTACATTTCCCAACCCAGATAAACTTAACATTCTTAAGAGTCAAAGCAGTGAGAGGTGCAGCGATCTGAGCAAAATTCTCAACAAATGTCCAAGCAAAATTCTCAATAAATCTCTGGTAGTAACTGGCAAGGCCAAGAAAACTACGAATCTCAAGAGGAGTCTTAGGAGTTTCCCAATCCTGTAATAGAATAGGGAAAATAAGTACCACAGAAGAGATAGAATAATTAAATTATAAAGGAAAAGAGAAAGAAAGAAAGACTTACATTGATCGTAGTGATGTTGACTGGATTAACAGAAACTCCATTACTAGAAATAATATGTCAAGGAATCGGACATCATCTTTCCAGAAATGGCATTTAGAAAATTTAGCCTTCAACTGATGATTTACGAGAGTCTTAAGAACATATTTCAAATGTGACTCATGCTCCACCTTGGTCATAGAGAAGATAAGGATATCATGAACAAAGACTGGTACAAATTTATTAAGCACAGCATGAAAAACACGATTAATAAGATCCATAAAGAAAGCAGGAGCTTTAGTCAAACCAAAAGGCATGACTAACATTCGTAAAACCCATTCTCATTCCAGAAAGCAGTCTTGGAAATACTTTCCTCAGCAACTCTGAGCTGGTGAAAACCTATGGCAAGATCAAGCTGAGAGAAACAAGTGGCACCATAAAGCTGATCAAACATATTATTTATGCGAGGCATTGGATATCTGTTTTTCATAGTGAGCTTGTTCATCTCCCTATAATCAACACACATCCTCAAAGAACCATCCGACTTAGTGACAAAGGCAACTGTTGCTCCCCGTTCGGAATGTCTAGGTCTGATCAGACCTTTGGAAGACAAGTCCTCAATCTGCTTTCCCAACTCAACCTTCTCACGAGGTGCCATTCTTCTAGGAGGAAGAACTATAGGTCGAGCACTAGGAATAAGATCAATGCAGAAATCTATCTTCCGCTTAGGAGGCAAAGCAGTGACTTCACCAAAAACATCTGGATAGAATTTGACAACACGGGTCGAATGAAGATCACCAAGAGAAGAATCCAGAGAATAAATAAAACTGCCTGCAAAATCCTGAGGCATGCGGCACTGAATAACGAAAGAAGTACCCAGATCATCCTCAAGATAAATAGACCAGGCTTTACAAGAGATATGGGCATTATGCCTATCAAGCCAATCACTTCCAAGCAACAAATCAAAAGCATCAAATTCCAAAACATAAAAATCCCCATTGAAGCAATGATCAGAATAAAGAAGCTTCACTTGTTTATAAATCCTATTAAGGTTTGCGGGGTCCCCCAATTGAATTTGAAACACATAAAGGCACAGAAACATACTCAGGAGAAAGAAGTTGCTCAAACTTGTCACACAAATCAACAGATATAAAACTGTGGGATGCACTAGTATAGAACACGAACAGGATGCTGAAATAAAGAAAAATAACCCTGGAGAGTACCCTGGTCATCACTAGGAGCTTGAGGAGCCGGAGAAGAGGCAGAGGTGACAACAAATATACCAGAAGGCTTACCCTTCAACTGGGTAGGGTAATCTATCCTGAAATGGCCAGGCTGGAGACAGATGTGGCAAAGATCACGCCTAACTGGCTGAGCAGGGGAAGGAATGGCAGTACCAACAATAGTAGTACAACTATTCGCATAGTGTCCCTTCTGGTCACACTTAAAGCAGGTGATGGAAGATAGGTCAATTGGCTCCCTCTGAGATGAAGCAGATGATGAAGATCCCAAACCAGGATTCTTGAGCCAATTCTTCTTCTGCTGCTAGAAATTGAGCTTTCTCTTCCTAGAATCTGCAGAAGAAGTCTGAGATGAAGGAGCACCAACTGAAATAGGACCCTTAGAAGTAGGGTTTTCATAACGAAGAGTCATATCCATAAGTTGGGTAAAAGTGCCATGAACATGAGAAATGAGACGACTATAGTACTTGGGACGAGCACCAGTAATAAACTTTTCATTCTTCTTTAGAGGAGTGTCTATCAGACTAGGTCCGAACTTAGAAAATTCGTTAAACTTCCTCTCGTACGCTGAAAAAGACATGCTTCCCTGCTTGAGGTCCATGAACTCCCTATAAAGCTGGGATTTCCCGGCTTCGAGCATCCACGTAGCAATGAAAGCCTCCCTGAGAAGAATGATAGATAAGCTTAGAAAAGGCATGAAAAGAAATAGAAAAACAGAATTCGAAGAAACACAAGAAATACCAGAACCGTTCCCAAGTAAGATCAGCCTCAACGGTGTTAGCGGTAACAGATTCCCACCAGTCTTGGGCAGCCTCCTGCAACTGCCATGCGGCTAACTGACGCTTTTGGGCATCAGCAATCTCAAGACCGGTAAATATCCTCTGGATACTCCTCAGCCATTGCCGAGCCTCAATGATAGACTCAAAACTAGTGAACTTGGTTCCACCAAGCTAAGTAAATTCATTGCAAAGAATAGTGAAACGGACTAGAGCTGGGGCTGGAACCTGGGGCAGCACCATGACACTGACCTCTAGCATCTCTACGATTCATCTTGAAAATTCAAGAATGAATATTAGGACAAAGATAAAGATAAGATAAAGATAAGACAAGTCAAGACAAGATAAATTCACGTGGATGAAAATCCTAACTACAGAAATTTCTAACAAGGTAGATACGACA
The DNA here is from genome assembly GCA_030765085.1 of Allium cepa. Taxonomy (NCBI): domain Eukaryota; kingdom Viridiplantae; phylum Streptophyta; class Magnoliopsida; order Asparagales; family Amaryllidaceae; genus Allium; species Allium cepa. The sequence goes on along the minus strand of CM060945.1, from coordinate 162,764,687 downwards.
GGAAAGAAGTTTGGAAAAAATTTCTTTTAAAAGAAGAAAAGTTTTATATCAAAATAATCTTTGAAAAATCCTTTAAAAATCATTTTAAAATCATTTTATACTTTGAAACTACGTTTCTCACAAAGAAATGATTCTGAAGTTGATTTCACTCATTCTAGGGTATTTCTACCCTATCTCTAATGTGTTTTTACTCCGTAGGCTAAGGTTTGCCTAAAAACCAAAGCTCTGATACCAACTGTAACGATCGGTTATTTTCCACCTTTCAAATCGATAATAGTCCACACTTGCCGGACTTGAATAGTACAAAATAACAGAATGTAATAAAAATTCGAAGCAAATAAAAATCAAATCACAGAACCACAGACACAGAACATCAGAATATCTCACAGCGGAAAATAAAATACCATAGTAGTTCATGAAGCTACTATCACATTGTCTCAAAACCAAGTACAAAACATCAGTCTGAAAATAGATACAACATAAAATCCAAAATACAAAGAAGTCCTCTAATACAAAGCTGACAACAGAAAGCTGACAACAGAACTGAAATAGATAAAACTAGATAAGCTGATAATCTCCAGTGATTCCAGACCTCCAGAGAGTGGAAATCCAAATCGATGAATAACTCAGGCTGACCCGATCGTAAATAAAACAAAAACACTCGAGTCAGGACATACATATTTATCCAATGTAAACCAACTCAGGTGAACTGCAGTAAAGGTACAAGTAACTTAGAAGATGCTTGGGACCGCCCATCCTCTAAGGATCCGTTAAGCTATTTACTATGTAGTATATTGCGCTATTATAATAATGTCTACAGTAAAATAAACATACTTTTAAATAGCGTTAAGGCTGTACATTTTCCACCTTAACACGTAATACTCCCAGTAGTCCATCAAATATGTGCATATCTCCTGATCAGGAGACTACGAGAAGATATGCATGGGCTACGGGAGAAAACCAAACTCATAGTAAAAGCTCGATAGGGTAAGTGACACGGCACACAAGGCAATGCCAGGGTAGATATACCAATTACGATACCCGGGCTGGTGGTAACGCAATAGCCACATACGCCCACCTCGGAACACATTCCCAAATCGGAGGGTGGCCACCAAACAATCATAAGTAATAGATGGTATCGAAGAAATGCGTCCGACCAGAGGAGCTACCCCTTTTGGCCCGAGACCGCTCCTGTTTTAGCTACCTTATGCAAACTCATGGGAGTTGGTTCCACATAACATACCACAAGAACGTCGCCACCATCCTACTTCATTCTAGAATCTCCACCGCGTACACAGTTGTCAAAGTGGTTTTCGGTATCGATATAGAGTATGTCCATATCCGATCACGGTCTCTTTGCCAACCAATCGTTATTATAACCCGTGGTTATAACTTTAAAAATAATACTTTACTTTAAAATAAAATATCATTTCAAAACCCAATCTTTATCAAAATAAAGATTATATCATTTCCAAACCATTTCAACGTTTCAAAATTTCGTATCCTTTTAAAACTTCCCTTTTCAAATCTATATTTGAATTCAAATCCAAATATCCAATATAATACTCTTTTAAAGTTCAAAGATAACATTCATTTAATTTCAATTCAAATCGCCTTTAAATAGTTTATATTCCAATTTACTTAATTCATTTAAACCATAAAGGTGAAATTATTCTTCCAAGTTAAGTATTCAAATATCAAAGTTTCAAGTCATTCTAAGCTCATTTGCTAAGTCAAAACCCATAATTATTAAAATTCCAGCCTTTCACAGCATTTAGAAAAAGCTGTTTAAATCACACTTGAAAACATTTTAATTCAGTAAAGACATCACTTAAAAACTACTGCTAAAACTCATTTTTAGTTAAATTTTAGTTCAAAACAGCAAAGATAGCATTTCCAAAAATGCTGTAATAGCTTAGGTTTCAAAACAAGGGTTTTTATTCATTTCTGCAAAGACAGCAGACCACTGTAGCATTTACAGAACTGTTGTAATAGTCCTTCATCAAGTTTTAGCCTTTTCAATTTACTACAGCAACTACAGCATTCCAGAAATGCTGTAATTGCTCTTTTATTAGCCTTTTACTTCATTTCCAGAAACCATAGCACTTCTGAATGCTATTAAAAGTGATTTCAAGATTTTAGTGTATTTCCAACAATTAATAAACTTCATTTTAAACCCTTTAAACATTGTCAAAAATCATATTTTAACATTAAAAATATTCATTAACATCTCATTTAACATATTATTTTTGTAAAATAAATTTCTTATAATTAAATCCAATTTCAACAAATTACTTAATAAATTCAAGTGTAAAAGTTTTCAATTCTTCCCATTTTTAAATAAACAACTGAACACTTAAATTTTCTACATTTTTTTTCAAATAAAATTTAGTTTCCATTTTTACTTATATAACAAAAATTTTATTTAACAAAATTCCAATCTTCCACTTAAGTTATGTTTTCAAAATTCAATGTAACTATTCATTTTTCCAACATTTTTAACTTATAGAAAATTCCAAATTTCTATACTTAATATTTAGAAATCCAATTTAAATCAAATTTTCATATATATACACTTTTAAAATTACTTAAAAATTCCAGAAAATTTTATAAAAATAACCACGAGCCTGCATATAGTTTTCTAACCTAGGTCAAGTGATACAGATATATATCATTTCAATCCGCAGTTGACAAATAATAATCCGAGTTCTATCATTTCAAACTCGCAGTCCCAAGTCAAAATAAATAATTAAAAACCATTCGGGCCTATCATTTCAACCTATAACGATTTTTCCATATTCTAAAGTCTGTTCGCGTATGTATCATTTCAACCCATAGTGATTTCTAATCTACAGGGAACTTGTAGTGTGATAAAAAGATATAAATGAACAGTTTAACAATATACAATAGTAATAGGTGATATGACGTAATTTGCAGGTTTAACATCATACATAAATAATCACAAGCAGTTATAGCATCATTTATAATTCTAAACGTTCAAATGTTGTCGCTTCACAATTGCACAAGTATAATTAATGTCGTGTGAGATTTACTCACCTCTAAATGCTGGAGATTGCAATACAACTGACACAACGGAATCAAAGCACAATGACAAGACTATGGATTTGAGTGGAGAGCGAGATCCAATGCTACAAATCTTGTGTCACAACCCAAAACAAAACTAAACAAATTATAAATACAATACACTATGGAATGAAATAACTTTGAAATGAAAAGTGATTTGAACATAAAGTCTTTTGCTTTGCATTCTCTATTCTTTGGCACGGCCTAGGGATGATTTTGGTCAGTGTTAGCACCAAAATTGGTCACTAACACCCTTAGAAAGATTGTGTACAGAGATTAATGAAGAAAGTAAATTAAAACAGAGAATAGAGTGTAAATTTAAATGCAGAGAACAAGAACACCAAATTTATAGTGGTTCAGCGTAACTGCCTACATCCACTTTGAAGTTGATTTCCATTGATTTCCTTGATGGGTGATTACAGGTACAATCCGTTTTTAGTTACTAGAATACAATTGCAAAGTAAAAGAAATAAGTCTGGAATGAGTCTTGAAAATGGCAGAGTCTCCCCAGTATTCTCTAAAATCTCCTCCTTTTTTTGTGCCCCTGTCCCTCTATTTATAGACGAAGGTGGGTTGCACTTCCCTGGCAGGCCTGGCAGCTGAATAACTCGGCCCAAACAGAGTGGTCTCTATGCACCGAACCAGAGAGGCCGAACGATCTCCTTTAGCCGAACGTTCTCCTTTAGCCAAACAAGATGAGGCTGAACATACTGACTACCGTAGGGAGCACTTGTGCCGAACGAAACTAGAAGGCGGACCAATGCCATGGCCGAACGATGGCTAGGCCGAACTATGGCTTGGTCGAATGATATGAGGCCGAACAATTCTTTGATCGTAGAATGATCATATGCCGAGCGTCCTTCTCTGGCTAAACGGTATTCAATACCGAGCTTTCTCGATGTCGAACGCTCCTAGATGCCGGACGCTACCCCATGCCGAACGCCCATTGATGCTGAACGATGCGTTCGTACCGAACGAAGCTTGTGCCGAACGAGGCCTGCCGAGCCATCTAGACTAAGCGACGTGTGCCGAACCATTCTTGCCGAACCATGCCTAAATGCCAAACATGTTGACCTCATCAAACCCGTATGCTACCCGGCTCCTCTTGGTCAGAACCTTGTCTAGTGCGAATAATAATATCTTCAACTGTCGTTTTGTAGCCGGGCCAAGGTGCTGGTTAACACTTGGCCCCCAAAGTGTGTCGTGTGAAGCAACACGACACGCTTTGAATCAGCGAGCATTCCATGTCTCTAGAAAGAAATCCATCATGTTTCTTGAATAGTCATTATCCTTCAATTTTATCCTCCCAAGGTGTTGTATCCTTCTTTGGTCGTCATGATGCTTGGTCGATTCCTAATATTATAAATCTGGGGTTGTAGTTCATCAGTGGTCAACCGTGTCTGGTTCTACAGGGCCAGTAAGCTTCGGCAATTTGATCTAGTCTTTTCTAAATAACCTTAAGTGAAAATTCAATTCCCTGTTGATTTCAAGAAGTCGAACTTTTTTCGGATGTACACATGCTTGTTCGGGTACATGTTCTTTCCATTGGCTGTCGGATGCGTTTTATATGCTTATAAGTCATTGCCAATTCCATCTAGTTTAATTGCAATTCAATTGCGATTCCTTGTTTGTATTTTCTCAAAACAGTAAGCAAGGATGAATGGAGTACGGCTAGTCACGTACCTATGGGTAGTTCTATAAGCCCATAGTGTTGTTGGGAGTTCATCCACCCACTTGCCTCTAGCCTTTTCCAAACTTCTCTTCAGAACAGGCTTTATGATTTTGTTCACATCTTCAACCAAGAAGATGATTTCAATGCCCCAAAGTGGCAAACGGCTATAGACTAGCCATTTGAGTAATTTCCATCGGTGGGGTTCTTAGATCTCTTGCAAACATCTTGCACTCGTCGCTTTGTCTAGCATGATCAACCGTATCTGGATTGATAGTTGTCCAGTAATACTTGTAGCAAAGTGTTTTCTTTATCATGGTTTTCCCCTTGATGCTATCGCCACATTCTTTTTCATAGACTTCCTTCAGGACTCATTTTTTCTCATTGTGGGCTATGCACCGGAGTAAGGGGGTCGAGAATCTCCTTCGATACATTATTCCACTCTCCATTACGTATCGCGAAGCCTTACCAATGACTTGTCGTCTTTTGCTCCTTCTTTCGGGTAAGACCCCATGTAGTAAATATTGCTTACTTGGGGTCATCCATGATTCCTTATCAATTTCGGTTTCCAACACGAAATCTACCTCCATCATATTTATACTCGGAGCATGTAAGGTTTTAACGGGAAACAATCCCATCTGCTGCGCATCGCCATTGCCTACAAATTTTGCCAATGAATCGGCTACTCTGTTTTGCTCACGCGGGACATGTGAAATATCATAATACTCGAGATTCGCTAGCAGCCTTGAACTTGGACCAAATACGGGGCAAGTCTCTGCCCCCCCTTGCTTGGTAGTCTCCCTGCACTCGGTACACCACCCGTTGCGAGTCACAAAAGATTTCAACCTATCTTACTCCTAGTTCTTTGATGAGTCTTAAGCCGAAAATCAATGTTTCATACTTGGCTTTGTTATTTGTTGCTGGGAATTCAAGCTTCAAAGCATAACAAATTGATCAGTTCTCAGGAGTCACAAGAACTATGCTACCCCCTAAACAACGGTCGTTAGATGCCCTATCGGTATTCATCTTCCATCAAACGGGAGGTATGACATTGTGGTCGTTTGCATCGTCTGACACAGTGAATTCAACAATGAAGTCTGCTAGTTTTGCTTCTGTATGGTCCTTTGTGGCAGCTGAATCAAGTTGATATTCCATTTTAACATCCTTCTAGAAGATTCTGGTCGTTGGAGTACCTGTCGCAAGGGTTGATCAGTGTAAACACTGATTGAGTGTGCCATAAAATATGGGCGAAGCTTGCGTGATGCAATCACCAAGCAATAGGCTAATTTCTCGATCTTGGGGTAATTTATTTTCTTCCCCCGTCAGACGTTTACTAACATAGTAAACTGGCTTTTGAACTCGGTCCTCTTCGCGGACCAAAGTCGTACTGGTAGCATGCTGGGATACTGCCAAGTACACATACAACATTTCGTGGTCTATTGGTTTCGATAGCACTGGGGGACTTTCCAAATGCCTTACCAGAGCTCGGAATTCTTCCTCACAATCGGATGTCCACTCAAAATTCCTCTTTCCTTTCTTTATCATATCGAAGAAAGGAATACACTTGTCTGTAGCTCTAGATATGAATCGACTCAGCGCAGCCACCTTTCCATTCAAGCTTTGTACTAGCTTCATATTTCTGGTCACTTATATGTCTCGGATAATTTGAATCTTCTTCGGGTTAGCTTCGATTCCCCACGCATTCACAATGAAACCCAAAAGCTTTCCCGACGCTACGTCAAATGAATACTTCAAAGGATTGATTTTCATTTCATAATGCCTGAGTATATCAAACATCTCCGCTAGGTCTCGGATGTGGTCGTTTGACTGCCATGTCTTCACGAGCATATCATCCGTATAGACTTCCATCATTCTACCAATCTGGTCTTTAAACATTTAATTCACCAGACGCAGATAAGCTGCTCCCGCATTTTTCAATCCAAAAGGCATTACTTCATAGTAATATAGCCCCACATCTCTGACAAAACTTGTGTGTTCTTGGTCTAGAATGTGCGTCGGGATGTGATTCTATCTCGAATACGCATCCATAAAAGACAATAATTCGTGTCCGGCCGTAGAGTCGACGAGTTGGTCGATTCTAGATAAAGGGAAACTATCCTTCGGGCATGCTTTATTTAGATCAGAGTAATCAACACAAGTTCTCCACTTCCCGTCTGCTTTCCTCACAAGCGCAGGGTTAGAAACCCATTCAGGGTAGAGGGCATCGCGGACGAACCCATTGGCTTTGAGTTTGTCCACCTTCTCTCTAAGAGTAACGGACCTCTCCGGGTCCATGCCTCTCCTTTTTTGTTTTACTAGGACGTATTTCGGGTCTATATTCAACATATGACTCGCAATAGCGGGAGAAATTCGTACATATCAGAATGTGTCCAAGAGAAAATGTCTTGGTTCGCTCGAAGGAAATTAGTAAGATCTTCGGCCAATGATGGATCGAGTTGTGATCCAATCTCAAGGACTCGTGATGGGTCATCCCGGCTGACTGGTATATCAATCGTCGGCTCAGCAGGTGCCATCCCCGATTCTTTGAATTCAGATGTAACTATTTTGCATAACATTCAATGTGAAATATGGTTCGGACGGCCAATGTTGATGGTTACTCTGGTCGAATCCTAGAGTCTTGTCATGAGTTGTTAAGTCTAATAGTGAAGGGCTCTGAATGCTCTAATAGATTATCAGCAAATGGCCAAAGATCAGGCTTAAAAGCACATTGAAGGAAATGACGAGTAAGGGTCAGCCTTGAGTTGCGTGCAACCGTATAGCTGGATCATGCTATGAGTTTGAATTTGCTTGTATATTCGAGTAACGCACTTTCTATTCAATGTATTCATGATCCTTTACCCGTCCTTCGGGTTGGAGTGAAACTCAATTGCCCATGAGCTAAGGTATCGATTTAATGATTCTATCCCTAGGCATCCTTTCGGTCGTAGCCTTGAGTAGCTGTAAGCAATATATATAAGTTTCAATATTGAGCTATCGTAGCCAGTCTTTGGATGATAATGCGTCTGCTCCCAGTCTCGGGTTGATAACTGTACCGCATGGACGGTTGAGTCTCGTCCTAGCTATGTTTATATTCTCAACTAAACTCCAAAGACATAGAGGTGATCGATGAATAGTCGGTTCACATTCATCTTGCTTCTCGCTCGTGCCCCCAGGTCTAGGGCATATACCGATAAGTAGGAAGGTAAGCCATGCTCACTTTCCCGTTGAATCGGGGATCAGGTCAGTCGATGGGAGACGGGGTCTCTCCTATCTTGGATTTTATCGTGGTTCTTCATTCCAAGAGGAATACTTTGATGCCTCGTCAGTTTTAGGGCGTAATTTGAACACTGGACTATTATCCACATCCACTTTGGTTCATGTTCTGTAATCAGATCTCGAGGTAAAATTGGCTACAAATGCAGTCGGGTCATGCCCATCCAGTTTCATACTCCTCCTAATGGATCGAAGGAGGGTGCTGGATAATTTTTGACAAAATCTTCATGGTTTACTCTCCTTTCCACACTCTGGAGGTTATAGTTTTTCAAGGAACATCCCAGTCACATTCGTATGTGCTTAGTGCGGATCAGTATTGACCCTCGATATGAGGTATGATATAGTCGGTTGCTCGTAGCTTTGGATGCCATTTCGACTAGTTTTGTATTGAGGCCTCCATGTAGTCGTTGCCTTAAGTTATTAGAAACGCCAAGCTAGAGCTATAGTTAGCTGTCGTATTCAGCTTTTAGTGATTTGTACCCATGCTCCCAGCATTGATTTAGCTAGGCCACTAGTTGGATTGTCGAGCTCCATCCTTAGCGAGTTAATAATCCTCCTGTCGATTTTCGGCCAAAGTTTGCGAAATAGGGAATGGTCGGAATCCACTCATCTATTTGTTGATGTTTATACACCATTCTGCATTCTAGTGACTTAGTGTTATTCTCCCCTCATTCGACTCACGCCCAATTTGCGTTTATCTTTCGGTCCATGCTCTAGGGACTTAGAGATTTGTCGAACGTTTTATACTTTAGTCTGCAGTTCGGGATGCAGAGATTTTCGTCAATTCGTTTATGCTCTGGTCCGTATTCCCAAGACTGAGAGTACTTTAGTCCTCATTCAGGGGACGTAGAAGTTTTTGAGCCATTTATACTCTAGTCCATGCTCAGGGGACTGAGAGTACTCTAGTCCGCTTCAAGGACTTGGAGATTTAAGTCACTTATACTCTAGTCCGCAGTCTGGGGACTGAGCTCTAGTCCGCACTCAGGGGACTTGTAGATTTAAGTCATTTATACTCTGGTCCGCACTCTTGAGACTCAGAGTACTCTAGTCCGCACTCCGGGGTCTTGGAGATTTTGAGTTGTTTATACTCTGGTCCGCACTCTGGGGACTGGGAGTACTCCAGTCCGCACTCAGGGGACTTGTAGATTTAAGCCTTTTATACTCTGGTCTGCACTCTGGGGACTGGGAGTACTCCAGTCCGCACTCAGGGGACTTGTAGATTTAAGCCTTTTATACTCTGGTCTGCACTCTGGAGACTCAGAGTACTCCAGTCCGCACAACGGGGACTTGGAGATTTTGAGTTGTTTATACTCTAGGGACCCAGAGTACTACAGTCCGCACTCCGGGACTTGGAGATTTTGGGTCGTTTATAATCTGAGTCCCCAAGATAGCGTCCATGGACATCGACTCTCGTCTTGAGGCGGCTAGAGAAGAAGGTAGGGAGGAGATCAAAAGCATGTTTGACACGCTGATCGCTGAATTCAATGCCCGTGTTCTCATGCATCGAGACTTGACTTTTTTGGGCGAGGGCTATCTTGAATCTGTAGCCGAGGCGTGGGAGGCCTTGATAGAAATCAGGAAGGCCGACCATGGTTTCGAGGAGTTTAATGAAGAGGTTTTGATAAAAGAATTTCTTAAAGGAAACGAGCCTTCAGACCTGTCAGCGGCAAAAGTTCTTTACTGCAAAGGCTTTCCCCCAGCGAAAGGGAAAGAAGTTATCACCAGTCCATCCGGAGTCGTGCTTCCAGCTCATGTGCCTATTCAGTCGGCCGATACTCGATCCATTTGAGCATCATATTGGTTACAACCCGGAGGACCCTGGCCTTGGCGTCCACATTCTGTCCTCCATTCTAGAGGGTGAGACCCCTTTGACGGCTGAGAGTTTGCCAGAACCTATTAGATAACCCTTCACTTTAAGATTCCAGAAGTGTCATTCTTTATGAAGGACTATTGTATTCGAAGGCTTGTTTTTCATGATTTTGTGCATGCCGTTCTGATCCCGATCCCACTCCGAGGAGCGATGTCGCCAAGGAGGTAGGGAAGGAAACAAGTGAGGCCCCTCATGCAGGAGAGGCTCCCGGTCCAGATGCCTAAGTGATCGGAGCGCTTGATGAAGATAAATCTGAGGCTTCCTCTCCCATCGATGGGAGTTATGAAGTTGAAATTACAGGCATCTCCGAGCACACATCCGAGATGATCATGAAGGGGAGGCTTGAGAAAGAGAAGGAAGAAATGACCAAGATCAAGGTCGAACCTCAAGCCGTGGACCCCGACGATCCTTTGAACAAGCCGCTGAAGATCATTCTCCCTCATGGTCCAAACCCATGGATGTTCCTCATACTTCTTCGGCTGTCACTCCTCCATCAAAGAAGGGTACCAAGGGTAAACGCGGAGGGGAGGAATCGTCTGAGAAGACAACGGAGGTGAAGAAGTCGAAGAAGCACAAGAAGTAATCATTACTCTCGTTCAACGAGTGTTAGTTTAAGTTATATAATTATTTTCATCTACTTCCGTAGTTCTTGTAAATAGATTGTGGCTCCAAACTTAGGAGGGGTTGTAGTAGAAACTTATTTCTGAATAAAGTTTCGTTCCTTTTTCTGTCTTACAAAAGACTCTTATCGTTCAATTTTCTTTGTGATTGTGATTTAAATCCAAGCTTTTGTGAATAACATAGACCTCTCGGTTCATCTTCATACGGCTCGGAAATTCTTTGGGAGTTGTTCATTTTTTCACTCCAGGCTTCAAGCACTTAGAACGTCTTGAAGTCTGTACATCATGGATTTGGTGAGTTCAAGTCATTAGCGTCCTAGCTCATCCTCATGGAACTTAGGGATTTGAACCACTTATACTCGAATCCGCACTCTGGGGACATAAAGTACTCCAGTCCGCACTCTGGGGACTTGGAGGTTTGAATCGTTTCTACTCGAGTCCGCACTCTGGGGACATAGAGTACTCCAGTCCGCACTCTGGGGACTTGGAAGTTTGAATGGTTTATACTCGAGTCTGCACTCTGGGGACATAGAGTACTCCAGTCCGCACTCTGGGGACTTGGAGGTTTGAGTCATTTATACTCGAGTCCGCGCTCCGGGGACTTAGAGTACTCCATTCCGTGCTCCGGGGACTTGGAGATTTTGAGTCGTTTATACTCGAGTTGATGCTCCGGGGACTTAGAGTACTCCAGTCCGCACTCTGGGGACTTGGAGGTTTGAATCGTTTATACTCGAATCCGCACTTTGAGGACATAGAGTACTCCAGTCCGCACTCTGGGGACTTAGAGGTTTGAGTCGTTTATACTCGAGTCCGCGCTCCGGGGACTTAGAGTACTCCAGTCCGTGCTCTAGGGACTTGGAGATTTTTAGTTGTTTATACTCGAGTCCGCGCTCCGGGGACTTAGAGTACTGCAGTCCGCGCTCCGAGGACTTGGAGATTCTGAGTCGTTTATACTCTGGTCCGCACTCTAGGGCCTCAGAGTAATCCAGTCCGCACTCCAAGGATTTGGAGATTTTGAGTCGTTTATACTTGGTCCACACTCTGGGACTCAGAGTACTCCAGTCCGCACTTTGGGGACTTGGAAGATTAAGTCGAGAGCATTCGTATTTCGACTCTTTAATTTGTATTCATCTATCATATCGAGGCTAATGTTGTCGAATAAACAATCGAACCATATTCGCTCATGGAACGGGATTCTGCCCCTAGCATGAGGGACGACATTTGAAAAATGGACGATCGATTCTCGTCCGCTTGGTGATTATAGCTTTTCCAATCAAGTCAAGGAAGGAGGTTTATGACAGATGGTTGGATCACATCCATGTTGAGTTAGATAGCAAAATCTCTTACAATTTGCTCCGTATCTCCTTCTAGAAAATAAGGATAATAGATTGTTGAGTAGACAAAGTAAGTTGCATATGTTCCAAGGTGCAGTCATGCCTATGCATTGATAGTGATGGTCAATGAGTAGGCAGTCCACTACAACTACTTCAAGTCGGGCTTTCGAATAACCTGTTGTGTTGAAGGTAGGATTTGATATGTAGATGATCAAATCACGTCCACTCTAGACAGATCTTGGCATCACTGAGCTTCAGAACAGGCCTCTGTATTTCGTCGAACTTTTTTCTATGACTTGATTTGAGTGGACGATCGGGCCATACTCATTCCAAGTCTTCTTCAGGTCTCCAAGTCAAATGTGGATGTCAATGAATGGATGGTCAGTCATGTTGACTTTGTATTTGGGAATCGTGATGAGCTTTTCAATCTCTAGTTCTTGGCCCCAAATTAAAGGCACATGATTGATGATGAGCGATTGAATTATGCCCGTCTGGATGTAACTCCACACGTCCGATCATGGTCTGCGTGGATTGGTTGGCAACCAAATCTGAGCACCTGGTCACCTGCATCGTTTTGGAAGTAGTTTAGTTCAAGTTATTCATAGTTCATAGAACAATTAAAATAGAAATAGATTTGGAAATAATACAAAGAAGATTAGGATAAATCTCATTGATAAGTGAAGCAGCATCGTGTGCTCGCTATTCGACTTTGCCCCAGGCTCCTTTCAAAGGGATGTCGGCCGTTAGAAGTCCAATTGATAATCATAGCCCTTTATTAATAGGCATCGGATATTCGCTGCCCGCCATTCTGCAGGACTTGTGCATACTATTGAAACTTTCCTTTCCAGATTAGCTTTTCGATCACACCTCGGAGGTGTTTGTAATCACCCATGTTAGGATCAGTGAGCATCTGGGAATATACAACATTCCCCTGATTTTCTTTAGACCTTGGTGTACTCTCTCGAGGTTGGATTCCAGTACCACTCTAAGTCGTGAGTCTTCAAGTAGAGGTTGTCAATTGAATCTTTCAAAGAGAATATGAGCCAAATTTTGAGGTCTTGTTTCCGCTACTGGGATCTACATCCTTAGCCAACGGGCCTTTATTATTATTTTTCTTAGTCTGTTCCGCTCCTCCACACTTTGGTTTATATTCATTTTTGTCTTAGAGACTATCCATGGTCGTAGGAGGCTCTCCAGCTAACTGTCTGCTAAAATATGTATAAAACAAGATAAGCTGATAATCTCCAGCGATTCCAGACCTCTAGAGAGTAGAAATCCAAATCTGTGAATAACTCAGGCTGACCCGAGCGTAAATAAAACACACACTCGAGTCAGGACATACATACTTATCCAATGTAAACCAACTCAAGTGAACTGCAGTAAAGGTACAAGTAACTTAGAAGATGCTTGGGACCGCCCATCCTCTAAGGATCCGTTAAGCTATTTACTATGTAGTATATTGCGCTATTATAATAATGTCTACAGTAAAATAAACATACTTTTAAATAGCGTTAAGGATTTACATTTTCCACCTTAACACGTAATAGTCCCAGTAGTCCATCAAATATCTACATATCTCCTGATCGGGAGACTACGAGAGGACATGCATGGGCGATGGGAGAAAACCAAACTCGTAGTAAAAGCTCGATAGGGTAGGTTACACGGCACATAAGGCAATGTCAAGGTAGATATACCAGTTACGATACCTGGGCTGGTGGTAACGCAACAGCCACATACGCCCACCTCGGAACACATTCCTAAATCGAAGGGTGGCCACCAAACAATCACAAGTAATAGAATGGTATCGAAGAAATGCGTCCGACCAGAGGAGCTACCCCTTTTGGCCCGAGACCGCTCCTGTTTTAGCCACCTTATGCCAACTCATTGGAGTTGGGTCCACGTAACATACCACAAGAACGTCGCCACCATCCTACTTCATTCTAGAATGTCCACCGCGTATACAGTTGTCAAAGTGGTTTTCGGTATCGATAGAGAGTATGTCCATATCCAATCACGGTCTCTTTGCCAACCAATCGTCATTATAACTGGTTATAACTTTAAAGATAATACTTTACTTCAAAATAAAATATCATTTCAAAACCCAATCTTTATCAAAATAAAGATTAAATCATTTCCAAACCATTTCAACGTTTCAAAATATCATATCCTTTTAAAACTTCCCTTTTCAAATCAATATTTGAATTCAAATCCAAATGTCCAATTTAATACTCTTTTAAAGTTCAAAGATAACATTCATTTAATTTCAATTCAAATCGCCTTTAAATAGTTTATATTCCAATTTACTTAATTCATTTAAACCATTTAAAAGTGAAATTATTCTTCCAAGTTAAGTATTCAAATTTCAAAGTTTCAAGTCATTATGAGCTCATTTGCTAAGTCAAAACCCATAATTATTAAAATTCCAGCCTTTCACAGCATTTAGAAAAAGCTGTTATAAGTCACACTTGAAAACATTTTAATTCAGCAAAGACATCACTTAAAAACTACTGCTAAAACTCAGTTTTAGTTAAATTTTAGTTCAAAACAGCAAAGACAGCATTTCCAGAAATGATGTAATAGCGCAGGTTTCAAAAGAAGGGTTTCTATTCATTTCTGCAAAGACAGCAAACCACTGTAGCATTACAGAACTGCTGTAATAGGCCTTCATCAAGTTTTAGCCTTTTCAATTTACTACAGCAACTAAAGCATTCCAGAACTGCTGTAATAGCTCTTTTATTAGCCTTTGACTTCATTTCCAGAAACCATAGCACTTCTGAATGCTATTAAAAGTGATTTCCAAATTTTAGTGTATTTCCAACAATTAATAAACTTCATTTTAAACCCTTTAAACATTGTAAAAAATCATATTTTAACATTAAAAATATTCATTAACATGTCATTTAATATATTATTTTTAATTATAAAATAAATTTCTTATAATTAAATCCAATTTCAACAAATTACTTAATAAATTCAAGTGTAAAAGTTTTCTATTCTTCCCATTTTTAAATAAACAACTGAACACTAAATTTTCTCCATATTTTTTTCAAATAAAATTTAATTTCCATTTTTACTTATATAACAAAAAATTTATTTAACAAAATTCCAATTTTCCACTTAAGTTATGTTTTCAAAATTCAATGTAACTATTCATTTTTCCAACATTTTTAACTTATAGAAAATTCCAAATTTCTACACTTAATACTTAGAAATCCAATTTAAATCAAATTTTCATATATATACACTTTTAAAATTACTTAAAAATTCCAGAAAATTTTATAAAAATAACCACGGGCCTATATATAGTTTCCTAACCTAGGTTAAGTGATACAGATATATATCATTTCAATCCGCAGTTTACAAATAATAATCCGAGTTCTATCATTTCAAACCCGCAGTCCCAAGTCAAAATAAATAATTAAAAACCATTCAGGCCTATCATTTTCAGCCCATAACGATTTTTCCCTATTCTAAAGTCCGTTCGCGTATTTATCATTTCAACCCATAGTGATTTATAATCTACAGGGAACTTGTATTGTGATAAACAGATATAAATGAACAGTTTAACAATATATAACAGTTGTTATCCCACCTTTTGGTTAAATGTAACATCCCGCCTTTTCGCACACTTTAAACCGACACACGTGCCAATTCAAAGCATACGCAAGGGCGGATTGTTATGGGGTAAATAAGAAAACAGAGAAGAAATAAAAAAAAACAGAATCTCACAGCGGAAGGATAAAATATAATAATAAATATACAGTTCAAAACAGTTTACAAACACTTGATTTGCTTTATACAATAAATATCAGAGTTACACCTACCAATACAATCAATGCAGCGGAACAGTATGAGTGTGGTGCAATACTATAGATAATAATAATACGACTCCTTCGTCTTCGTCCTTCAAAGCTAAAGTCTTCGATCCTGAAACGCTCGGACTTACCCGAGCGAATTTGAAAAGACAAAAACACTCGAGTCAGAACTAAAAGATCTTATGTGAGTTAAATTAACAGAAATAAATATGAGTACAGTAACTCAAGAGATGCTCGGGATTTACATTTCCTAAGGATCAGTTAAACTATTTACTATGTAGTATATTGCGCTATTTAATAGTGTCTATTTATAAAATAAACTTACTTTTTAATAGCGTTAAGGGGTTACCCATATAGCCCTTAACACAAATAATGCCAATAGTCTATACAGTACAGTAATACCTCCTGATCGGGAAGCTACCAGAGGATACTCCATAGGTACGACACAAATAGAAATTCGTAGTAAAGGCTCGGTATGGTAGGTGACACGGCACAACTAGGCAATGCCAGGGAAGATATACCAATTGCTATCCAGGCTGGTGGAAACGCGTAGCCGCAGTTACCGCCCACCTCGGACTAACTCCCCAAAATCAAAATATAGAAGTGGCCACTGAATCAATCCAAAATCAAAGTATAATATCGAAGAGGAGGGTCCGATCAGAGGAATGACCTCATTGGCCTGAGAATCGCTCCTGTTTTAGCCACCTTATGCCAACTCACGGGAGTCGTGTCCACGTATTTACCTTACAGGAAACGTCACCACCACCTACTTCATTCTGGAATCTCCACCGCGTACACGTTTAGTCAAAGTGGTTTTCGGTATCGACAGAGAGTATGTCAGATATCCGATCCCGGTCTCTTTGCCAACCCATGTTATTATAACACCGCGGTCATTTAAAAATAGGTTATACTTTAAAAATCAGAATAAACATTCCATTTCATAACCATGAATACGATATCATTTCAAAACCCAAAACCATATTTTATCACTTATCCCAAATATAATTCTTTTCCAAAATCAAAATGCTTTAACTTCATATCGTCTGAAAATCAAATATTTTCAAAGCATAGTATTTTGAAAATCATAATTTAAAACCATAACTTCTAAAACTTGAATGGTTTGGATATTCAACGGTATATGAATTAAAAGGTTTAACTTAAATGTTACTTTGTAAAGAAAATAGTTCTCATGGCTTTACAAATACATTTCTTTATTAAAGTCTAAACCAAAATTTGTATTATCTCTCTCAAGTTCCAAAACCACTTCAATTTATATATATATATATATATATCCATTTGGAGTATTAATATTTCAAAACTAAAGTTGGAATTTATTCCTTCAACCAAATTAAATGTTCAATTATTTAGTCTTGAATATTCACATAAAATCCATAAATAAATAAGAACTCCAATTTCTAGTAATAAAATATATATTTTTTTTCAATTCAAATTATAGTAGAATATTCGTTTCAATTTATCTTGGAAAAAAATCCAATTATAAATATCATATCTTAAAATTTCCAAACTTAACATTTAAACATATGATATAAATTATCAAACTCCATTTTCTCAAAATTTTTCCATTTTTAATAAAGAGATTTATACACCTTTTAATTTCAAAATTTTCAACTTCATATGTATATATGTGGAAGAATAATATTTATACAATATAAAATTTAAGATTATTATAAACCGTATTCCATCCAAACCATAGAAATCACCTTTAAATAGTTATATATATACCGCGGTGCCTGTATATAATTTTCTATCCTATGGTCAAGTGATACGGATATTTATCATTTCAATCCGCAATTTAAAAGATATAAAATTTTGCGGTTGTATATCATTTCAAACCACAATCCCGAATTAAATGAAATATGCATGATAATTTGCAATTTAATGATATACAATAAACATCCATTCATCAACATCATCCATCATCCAAATCGCAATCATCAATCAGTATCAAGCAATAACAATATTATTTTTGGTACTACATAACAGGTAATACTGGCAATTTTATTCAAATTAAATTTAACAGCTATTAATCTACAGTCTATATTCAGTAATAAATTATATAACTGTTAACTAGCAGTTCATATACAAACAAATAAATTTTAGCTGTAAATTTATACGCAATAAATTAATTAAATTAACAGTTAAATTAAATAAATGCAATTCAACAGATATGAATAAAATAAACATGCCAAATACTCATAAATAAATTTCTATTCATTTCTAAAATTAGTTTAACAAACATAAAAGCTTATAGTAGTTGTGAGTGGGTTTAAACACTCACCTTTGGAATTTAAATCGAATTTAAATTCGATTTAAACCCAAAAATTCGCCCTTCTCGGAATTCGTCCAAACCAGCGTCATCAAATCTGGAATTAAATTACGATCCTAACAAAAGAAATTTCGTGTGAATCCGACTTCGTATGAGAAAGTTATGGCGGAAAATGATGATTGAATTCAAAATTGAAAATAAATAAAACGACACACAAACCATATAGATGCGATCCCCATCGTCCACTCTACAAAACCCAGAAAATGTTTGACGATCCGACGAAGTTTGCGACGACGACGATGAATGGTCACGGACTGTTTGAATTAATTCTGGTCAAACGAATGTTCAAAACAGAAAACGAATTGCACCAGTAGATTACGTGCCTCGAGAACATTACATATTTTTTTTGTGGAATTTTTCTGAAGTGTTTGCATTTTCATTGAAATTTGGATTGAAGTAGATCTAGGTTTTGCAACCATTTGAGGAGGAGAAGGAGATGAAGAAATGAATATACGGTAAATGACAATAGGATGGAGCTAGGGTTTATAACTGTATATATATATTAAATTTCCAAAATTTAATTAAATTTACTTTCCATTATTTATTGTCAATTAGATTGATTTATCATTGGATTCATATTTCAATATGTAAATATCCCCAATTTCATCTGCACTTATATTTACATAGTTTCTAAATATTAAATTTCAAATATTACTTCATTTAACGTTACGTATTTATTATTTATTACTTGCTGCAGTTGATTATCAATTATACTTAATATACTAAATAGATGGTAAATTTTGAATACTTGTTATCATTAACGTTTTATTTCCACTTACAAAATAAATGAAATTATTACATAAACTCCCTTAATTTAGTCAACCATTATCTTATATAACTTAACTGGCAATATATATATACCCAATTGCCCTAATTGGTTTATAGTTATCAGCTAAATACATACTAACTTGTAAATAAATTCGTTTAATTGCAAATGGATCTGATCAAATTTAATAGATTCAATAGATGGGTAAGCAAATAATAAATTTTCCTTTTTGTCAAATTCAAACCCATTCCTACTTAATTATCAATTACAATTTATTACGAAACATTGATTTTATGCAGTTACCTTTTATTTGCGTAGTATTACATCAATTCCTATAACCTTGGATTCATTCCCAATTCACCAAATTCAATTAATTACACTTTACAAATGTGTTTTCAATATATAGGTATTGCCCAAATTAAATTTATTAGCTAACTCATATTAATAAACAAATGACTTATATGAATGATTAAAATTTTCAATTATCTCACTTTACTCCTAAACTTCTGTTATTTAATAATTATTGCTTAGAACCTGATTTTAATCTTCCCATTATCTATTTAATTCCTTCTAGAACCATAGCTAATATTTGTCATCCCTTCATTACCCAAATGTTCTTATCCCATCAAATTTTAGGTTATCGAAATATTAATTGTCAATTTCTTTAATTGCACTAAATTTATCTATTAAAGGTTGCACTTAACCCAAATACATAAAACTTGCCCAATTTCTCCTTAAATCAATAACCTTCATATACAAATATGTTTATCATAAATTTTATCTACTCTTCCTTTTTAGGTAATGTCCTATATATTAGATTTCCATGTAATTTGCAATAAATCATACTCGTAGTTATATCACATTAAATGAATAAATAAGTGTTGACTCTATTCTTTTGATTCAACATTGGTTTACGTTATATTTCATAAATATTTCTACATACATCGGGATTTTTTAAAAATGGTTGTAACTTGAAATCTCGTCTACTTCCCATTTTATATTTAAGGCTTCTAAAACCGATTCATATCATTTCTCTAGTCCAAATTTTATTAATATAACCTTAAATTTAATTTATTCCTATCGATGTAATGGTTAAACACAAATTTCACTTATTTGCAATAAATCCACAAATTGGATTTCAAATTTTCAAATAAATAAATAAATTTTAGTTTATCACTTCTTAAATACCCAAACGTCAATGCCTTAATTTAAACTGCATTTATTACATTTTATAAAAATCCTCCATCTTAAGTGACAAATCAAAACTACCCTAACTACACAAATCATCGTATTATAAAGATATTTACACTATCCTCCATTTATTACCTTAATTTATTTAAGGTAACCTTAAATTAATATCTATTGCAATGATTTCAAATTATTATTCCCCCATTCCTTTTTAATTTCAATAACGCCAATTTTAACCGTTATATTCTCTTTATTTATGCGATAAATGCAATTATTGAATCTAGTACTCCATTTAATTAATAGATCCTACTTCCTAGAATCTATATCAACAATAGGTCAAATATATACATAGAATTAGCCTTAACTTCACCTAAAAGAATTAGCTATTTCAACTACCGCACAAAACTACGCTACTGCACTATTTAATCAAATAAATTAATTGAACTTAAATCAGCATAAAGGTTATAAAATTGTAAATGTAATCTTAATAAATTCATTTATTGATTTAGACTCTTTCTATACAGTAATTAACCTATATGTGGGTATAAATAACTTTGGAATTATATTACATCTCATTAGTGCGCGTTTTATTTCCTATAACTTCTCCTTATTTAACTATACCCATTAACAACCAAAAAAAATTAAATTAGCTTTATTTCAATCTATTTCCCTTCTTAACTAAATAAAATAAATGGTTAACCTAAACACTTGTTATCCTTTGATATATTCAAATTCACTTCCAACATTTATTAACAAAATGTTGCCATAGGTTTAGATTTACATAAATAAATTATATGAATAGGTAGAAAAATTGGTAATCCACAAATGCCCAATATACACGCATTAATTACTACCTATAGTTAGAATCCATTTATTAATTTACTAGTTAATAACGGTCTTTTTATTTCTATTTACTACCAAACTCTCTATTTTATTATAGTTCCAATATATTAATACTTAGGCACATCAAGTGCTAGCCCTTTTGTTATTTATATTAAATTGGGTATGCACAAATAAGTTGTTAATTAACTATTTCTACAAAATTATATTCATACATTCAGTTCCATATCTTATAGGGTTAAATTCTAATTACTTACGCTTAATCTATCAATTTAATACTCTATTCAAACATGCATTTAAATTCTTTTTATTCTAAATAAAATTTATTAAGTGTTGACATCCACTAATAGCATTCACCTTTATTACAACCAAAGGTGACATCTTCACTACTGATTTTATATTAATGAATCTCATTTTAGTTAATATCTTTTTATTAATATTCTCAATTCAACATTTATTGATTTCTTAAAATTTACTTTTAACAAAAAGTGACAAATTACATTATCCAAATCTATTGTCATAAAATTTTATTGTTACACTAGGTTACAACTACTATACCAAATTTCTACATTTATTCTTAAACAAATTAGAAATTATATTAATTTAATTTATTAAATATTATTAATTCAACGGGTCGTTACAATCTCCCCCACTCAAAACTTTTCGTCCCCGAAAAGGAAAAAGAAGGGAGAAGGAAGAATAAAACAGTACATCTTATTTCAAATATTATTTATTTTAAAGTGAACTATTCAAGTGGATTCAATCATTAATCAACCAAACAATTCAACAACCATCAACCTTACAGACAACATACATACATACACAAACAAAGCAACCATTTAATCCTTCAAACAAATAGTTGTTTGGGTTCAAACTTGAAATTTGTATGAAATGAAATTAACTATCAAGTGCATCCTTTACTCAACAGTCTTAGATGGAACAAAGATTGATACTTATTCATTTAACCACTTCAAATTTCTTACCCAACAACATAAATCAAACAACACAATTCAAACCAACACCCAAATTTATTTATTATACATTTATCTCATGCTTCAATGGTTTGATTTTCTTTCTTTCATTTATGGAGTGATCCCTTTACTTCTTAAAATTTTCATTTTCATTTATTACAAAATTATCATATTTGTGTTCCAATTTATTGACTAAAGTTTATATCACCCATTTATTCTACTTACCTTTCTTATATAGTAAAATTTCCGATTTAGCTTAAGTTTTAACAGCAATTAATTGAATACTTTAATTACCTCAAGCTTCACTTGTAAGATTTCCCTTTACACTTTCTTACTAGTAATTGCAACTTTTATTTTATGGTAAGTTATATATATTTTAAGAATGTAAGTGAAAATTTACAAGTTTCTTTTCATTCCTTTAATTAATATATATTTGTTTTATAACCTACAATTTCAACTTACCTTTAATCTCATTCATTTATTTAATGTTGAAGTTTCCATTATATTTAATTACAGTAACCCTCTACTTACACTTAATTTATTAACCTTATAACTTGCATTCCTATAAGTGAAAGATTTTACTCATTCATTAACTATGGATTGCAGTCAATTATATTTTTCCTACTTTCTATTATATTAGAATAGGGGAAATTAAGGCGTACTTAAGTTAATAACCCTACAATCAAACTTTATAAATTAAGGAATTTCATTTTTACTTTCTTACGGTTAAAATCACCTATTAATAATACAACCTTTAATTTTAGTAAAATTCCAATCATCACTTAAGTTAATACCATTAAATTCTTATTTATAACAGTAATTTATTGAATACTTCATTATTTCCAAAAATTCTACTTGCATAATATTCTATTCCACTCTTAATTTACATTTCAACTTTTTATACTTGGTAAGTTATTTATGTTAAAGAAAAAGCAAAAGAACTTATACAAGTTTAATCTCAACCCTTTTAATTCATTGATTACTTAACCTTTATTTTACTAACCTAAATTTTTTTTTTTTTTTTACAGCTAATTAATGGAAATTCAAGAATTAGTACCGGGTCAAATTCCAAAATTACTTTAAAATAATAGATAATTAATTTCTTACAACTTTTATATCTCTAATTACCTTTAAACAATTAAAATTTTAAATAATTTCAAACAAATCTGCAGTAGAACTTACTACAGTGGCCTTTCCCTTCGAAACTCGAAAATGAAAGTCGATGATGCGGCCGTCATCACCGAAATTATTTTCCAGCGACAGAGAGGAAAGTACAACCTAATTTTCTTCAAAATCCTCTTAAACCAATTCTTTCGAATTATACTAAATATTTATATAAGAAAATATTTATAAACCAAATCATTATATTTCATAAATCCTTTGAAAGAAGATTTCAAAAATCCCGGATTTAAGTTCTAAAATCTCTAATTTGATTTATTAAAATTCAACTTAGCTTTAATTCATTACAAATATTTTTATTACCTAACACCCAACTATAGCAACCAAAATATATCTTTATAAAAATATTTTTATATATGGAAAATATAATAGGCAAAATTATTTCATTCACCTATATTAAAAACAAATATTATGTCGGTCTGTCCTATTAAGTGTTTAGAAATCCCTATTGATGACATAGCGTCCCATGCATCAACTAGAATTTATAAATACAAAGCGGAACAGATTAACACAATATCAAAATCTTTTATTAATACTAACAAATACGCTCTCTCATATATATATATACACTCAGCGACTCCCATAGGGTATTACTACCCTATTAATAAAGAGTCAAACCCCACAAAGCCAAGGTTTATCGCTAAACCAAAGCTCTGATACCAACTGTAACGTCCCGCCTTTTCGCACACTTTAAACCGACACACGTGCCAATTCAAAGCATACGCAAGGGCGGATTGTTATGGGGTAAATAAGAAAACAAGGAAGAAATAAAACAAAACAGAATCTCACAGCGGAAGGATAAAATATAATAATAAATATACAGTTCAAAACAGTTTACAAACACTTGATTTGCTTTATACAATAAATATCAGAGTTACACCTACCAATACAATCAATGCAGCGGAACAGTATGAGTGTGGTGCAATACTATAGATAATAATAATACGACTCCTTCGTCTTCGTCCTTCAAAGCTAAAGTCTTCGATCCTGAAACGCTCGAACTGACCCGAGCGAATTTGAAAAGACAAAAACACTCGAGTCAGAACTAAAAGATCTTATGTGAGTTAAATAAACAGAAATAAATATGAGTACAGTAACTCAAGAGATGCTCGGGATTTACATCCCCTAAGGATCCGTTAAACTATTTACTATGTAGTATATTGCGCTATTATAATAGTGTCTATTTATAAAATAAACTTACTTTTTAATAGCGTTAAGGGGTTACCCATATAGCCCTTAACACAAATAATGCCAATAGTCTATACAGTACCGTAATACCTCCTGATCGGGAAGCTACCAGAGGATACTCCATAGGTACGACACAAATAGAAACTCGTAGTAAAGGCTCGGTATGGTGGGTGACACGGCACAACTAGGCAATGCCAGGGTAGATATACCAATTGCTATCCAGGCTGGTGGAAACGCGTAGCCGCAGTTACCGCCCACCTCGGACTAACTCCCCAAAATCAAAATATAGAAGTGGCCACTGAATCAATCCAAAATCAAAGTATAATATCGAAGAGGAGGGTCCGATCAGAGGAATGACCTCATTGGCCTGAGAATCGCTCCTGTTTTAGCCACCTTATGCCAACTCACGGGAGTCGGGTCCACGTATTTACCTTACAGGAAACGTCACCACCACCTACTTCATTCTGGAATCTCCACCGTGTACACGGTTAGTCAAAGTGGTTTTCGGTATCGACAGAGAGTATGTCAGATATCCGATCCCGGTCTCTTTGCCAACCCATCGTTATTATAACACTGCGGTCATTTAAAAATAGGTTATACTTTAAAAATCAGAATAAACATTCCATTTCATAACCATGAATACGATATCATTTCAAAACCCAAAACCATATTTTATCACTTATCCCAAATATAATTCTTTTCCAAAATCAAAATGCTTTAACTTCATATCGTCTGAAAATCAAATATTTTCAAAGCATAGTATTTTGAAAATCATAATTTAAAACCATAACTTCTAAAACTTGAATGGTTTGGATATTCAACGGTATATGAATTAAAAGGTTTAAATTAAATGTTACTTTCTAAAGAAAATAGTTCTCATGGCTTTACAAATACATTTCTTTATTAAAGTCTAAACCAAAATTTGTATTATCTCTCTCAAGTTCCAAAACCACTTCAATTTATATATATATATATCCATTTGGAGTATTAATATTTCAAAACTAAAGTTGGAATTTATTCCTTCAACCAAATTAAATGTTCTATTATTTAGTCTTGAATATTCACATAAAATCCATAAATAAATAAGAACTCCAATTTCTAGTAATAAAATATTTTTTTTTTCAATTCAAATTAGACTAGAATATACATTTCAATTTATCTTGGAAAAAAATACAATTATAAATATCATATCTTAAAATTTCCAAACTTAACATTTAAACATATGATATAAATTATCAAACTCCATTTTCTTAAAATTTTTCCATTTTTAATAAAGAGATTTATACACCTTTTAATTTCAAAATTTTCAACTTCATATGTATATATATGGAAGAATAATATTTATACAATATAAAATTTAAGATTATTATAAACCGTATTCCATCCAAACCATAGAAATCACCTTTAAATAGTTATATATATACCGCGGTGCCTGTATATAATTTTCTATCCTATGGTCAAGTGATACGGATATTTATCATTTCAATCCGCAATTTAAAAGATATAAAATTTTGCGGTTGTATATCATTTCAAACCACAATCCCGAATGAAATGAAATATGCATGATAATTTGCAATTTAATGATATACAATAAACATCCATTCATCAACATCATCCATCATCCAAATCGCAATCATCAATCAGTATCAATCAATAACAATATTATTTTTGGTACTACATAACAGGTAATACTGGCAATTTTATTCAAATTAAATTTAACAGCTATTAATCTACAGTCTATATTCAGTAATAAATTATATAACTGTTAACTAGCAGTTCATATACAAACAAATAAATTTTAACTGTAAATTTATACGCAATAAATTAATTAAATTAACAGTTAAATTAAATAAATGCAATTCAACAGATATGGATAAAATAAACATGCCAAATACTCATAAATAAATTTCTATTCATTTGTAAAATTAGTTTAACAAACATAAAATCTTCTAGTAGTTGTGAGTGGGTTTAAACACTCACCTTTGGAATTTAAATCGAATTTAAGTTCGATTTAAACCCAAAAATTCGCCCTTCTCGGAATTCGTCCAAACCAGCGTCATCAAATCCGAAATTAAATTACGATCCTAACAAAAGAAATTTCGTGTGAATCCGACTTCGTATGAGAAAGTTATGGCGAAAAATGATGATTGAATTCAAAATTGAAAATAAATAAAACGACACACAAACCATATAGATGCGATCCCCATCGTCCACTCTACGAAATCCAGAAAAGGTTTGACGATCCGACGAAGTTTGCGACGACGATGATGAATGGTCACGGACTGTTTGAATTAATTCTGGTCAAACGAATGTTCAAAACAGAAAACGAATTGCACCAGTAGATTACGTGCCCCGAGAACATTACATATATTTTTTTGTGGAATTTTTCTGAAGTGTTTGCATTTTCATTGAAATTTGGATTGAAGTAGATCTAGGTTTTGCAACCATTTGAGGAGGAGAAGGAGATGAAGAAATGAATATACAGCAAATGACAATAGGATGGAGCTAGGGTTTATAACTGTATATATATATATTAAATTTCCGAAATTTAATTAAATTTACTTTCCATTATTTATTGTCAATTAGATTGATTTATCATTGGATTCATATTTCAATATGTAAATATCCCCAATTTCATCTGCACTTATATTTACATAGTTTCTAAATATTAAGTTTCAAATATTACTTCATTTAACGTTACGTATTTATTATTTATTACTTGCTGCAGTTGATTATCAATTATACTTAATATACTAAATAGATGGTAAATTTTGAATACTTGTTATCATTAACGTTTTATTTCCACTTACAAAATAAATGAAATTATTACATAAACTCCCTTAATTAAGTCAACCATTATCTTAGATAACTTAACTGGTAATATATATATACCCAATTGCCCTAATTGGTTTATAGTTATCAGCTAAATACATACTAACTTGTAAATAAATTCGTTTAATTGCAAATGGATCTGATCAAATTTAATAGATTGAATAGATGGGTAAGCAAATAATAGATTTTCCTTTTTGTCAAATTCAAACCCATTCCTACTTAATTATCAATTACAATTTATTACGAAACATTGATTTTATGCAGTTACCTTTTATTTGCGTAGTATTATATCAATTCCTATAACCTTGGATTCATTCCCAATTTACCAAATTCAATTAATTATACTTTACAAATGTGTTTCCAATATATAGGTATTGCCCAAATTAAATTTATTAGCTAACTCATATTAATAAACAAATGACTTATATGAATGATTAAAATTTTCAATTATCTCACTTTACTCCTAAACTTCTGTTATTTAATAATTATTGCTTAGAACCTGATTTTAATCTTCCCATTATCTATTTAATTCCTTCTAGAATCATAGCTAATATTTGTCATCCCTTCATTACCTAAATGTTCTTATCCCATCAAATTTTAGGTTATCGAAATATTAATTGTCAATTTCTTTAATTGCACTAAATTTATCTATTAAAGGTTGCACTTAACCCAAATACATAAAACTTGCCCAATTTCTTCTTAAATCAATAACCTTCATATACAAATATGTTTATCATAAATTTTATCTACTCTTCCTTTTTAGGTAATGTCCTATATATTAGATTTCCATGTAATTTGCAATAAATCATACTCGTATTTATATCACATTAAATGAATAAATAAGTGTTGACTCTATTCTTTCGATTCAACATTGGTTTACGTTATATTTCATAAATATTTCTACATACATCGGGATTTTTTAGAAATGGTTGTAACGTGAAATCTCGTCTATTTCCCATTTTATATTTAAGGCTTCTAAAACCGATTCATATCATTTCTCTAGTCCAAATTTTATTAATATAACCTTAAATTTAATTTATTCCTATCGATGTAATGGTTAAACACAAATTTCACTTATTTGCAATAAATCCACAAATTGGATTTCAAATTTTCAAATAAATAAATAAATTTTAGTTTATCACTTCTTAAATACCCAAACGTCAATGCCTTAATTTAACCTGCATTTATTACATTTTATAAAAATCCTCCATCTTATGTGACAAATCAAAACTACCCTAACTACACAAATCATCGTATTATAAAGATATTTACACTATCCTCCATTTATTACCTTAATTTATTTAAGGTAACCTTAAATTAATATCTATTGCAATGATTTCAAATTATTATTCCCCCATTCCTTTTTAATTTCAATAACGCCAATTTTAACCGTTATATTCTCTTTATTTATGCGATAAATGCAATTATTGAATCTAGTACTCCATTTAATTAATAGATCCTGCTTCCTAGAATCTATATCAACAATAGGTCAAATATATACATAGAATTAGCCTTAACTTCACCTAAAAGAATTAGCTATTTCAACTACCGCACAAAACTACGCTACTGCACTATTTAATCAAATAAATTAATTGAACTTAAATCAGCATAAAGGTTATAAAATTATAAATGTAATCTTAATAAATTCATTTATTGATTTAGACTCTTTCTATACAGTAATTAACCTATTTGTGGGTATAAATAACTTTGGAATTATATTACATCTCATTAGTGCGCGTTTTATTTCCTATAACTTCTCCTTATTTAACTATACCCATTAACAACCAAAAAAAATTAAATTAGCTTTATTTCAATCTATTTCCCTTCTTAACTAAATAAAATAAATGGTTAACCTAAACACTTGTTATCCTTTGATATATTCAAATTCACTTCCAACATTTATTAACAAAATGTTGCCATAGGTTTAGATTTACATAAATAAATTATATGAATAGGTAGAAAAATTGGTAATCCGCAAATGCCCAATATACACGCATTAATTACTACCTATTGTTAGAATCCATTTATTAATTTACTAGTTAATAACGGTCTTTTTATTTCTATTTACTACCAAACTCTCTATTTTATTATAGTTCCAATATATTAATACTTAGGCACATCAAGTGCTAGCCCTTTTGTTATTTATATTAAATTGGGTATGCACAAATAAGTTGTTAATTAACTATTTCTACAAAATTATATTCATACATTCAGTTCCATATCTTATAGGGTTAAATTCTAATTACTTACGCTTAATCTATCAATTTAATACTCTATTCAAACATGCATTTAAATTCTTTTTATTCTAAATAAAATTTATTAAGTGTTGACATCCACTAATAGCATTCACCTTTATTACAACCAAAGGTGACATCTTCACTACTGATTTTATATTAATGAATCTCATTTTAGTTAATATTTTTTTATTAATATTCTCAATTCAACATTTATTGATTTCTTAAAATTTACTTTTAACAAAAAGTGACAAATTACATTATCCAAATCTATTGTCATAAAATTTTATTGTTACACTAGGTTACAACTACTATACCAAATTTCTACATTTATTCTTAAACAAATTAGAAATTATATTAATTTAATTTATTAAATATTATTAATTTCAACGGGTCGTTACATTAAAGCTGGAATATCAACAAATTGGCAAGGAATGATGGATATTGGGATTGGAGATCGACTGGAATCAAGGCCGCAATCGATGTCGTCAAAATTTGGCCTAGCTCCAATCAGGACGAAATCGATTGGAGATGATGATGAGGAATAGGAGTGGCTACGTTTCAAATTTCAGGTTAATCGGAGTTCGTATGAAGGAGATATGATTGATGCAAGGTAGGAAGAGCATGCTATTCGTATCCATCGGTATATAGGATTGATTCGTATCGATACGTTTCACATCGATCAGGAAGATGGTGGTTCGAATCGATACACTTCATTTCGATCAGAAAGTGGGGACTTCGTATCGATACCGTTCGTATCGATCGGTATGGGTTCGGCTCAGTGAAGTTCGCATCGATCAAATGGGAAAAGGCGGCATACCTCAAATCGATACTTTCGTATCGATAACAGATGGACTTTGGCATTTATGTATCCATAGGAAGCTATATAAGCTCGTATCCATCAGGTAAAATCTCGCTCGTATCCATCAGGTAAGGCTTCGTTCGTATCCATCATGGAGCATGGTTTCGTACCCATCTGTTGGCCTTTCACTCATATCGATAGCGTTCAACATTTTCGTATCGATCGGATCGATACGAAATACTCCCCTGCGATCGATACGGGAGCAAACAGTTGAGTACATGAAGGAGTGATGGACACGTGCAAGCGTGAAGCATGGATATGTGCGCGTCTCTAGGAAGGAAGCATTCAACTCGGCGCATCAAGTGGAGTCAACATGCAGCGACATTCGAATCGACCCTGGAGGATAGCGCCACGTCATTGCGCGCGCGTGCTTCTGATGGAGTCAAAGGTGATGGATTCGAACAGATGGATTCGAAAACGACAGCCAACGGAAAACCCAAATTCGAATCGATCATAACTCAAGATCCACTGATCCAAATGCAACGAAATTTTCACAGCAGCTTGCATACAAGGTAAGGGATGTTCCTGCCAAATTTCAGCTCGATTGGATCATTCTTTGATGGATACGAAATCACTTCGTATCGATCACAGATCGAGTCGAAACTTGGTGGGGTCGATCGCGTGGGCCCACTCACATGCCAGAAATAGTCTCCCGAAGTTTGAGCGAGATCTGAGTCTCCAACACCTATAAATAGCACCCTAGAGCCTACGGAAAAGGGGATCTTTTGGCCATTGGACGTCCAGACTCTGCCGGATTCATTTCTACACTTCAATACAACGATTGTACTCGAAATTCTTCATTATTACTACTGTAATCATCTGTAACCAGCGAGGATAATCAATAAAAGGATAAAACTTTGAAGTGGACGTAGGCCGGAGATAGCCGAACTACTATAAGTCTTGTGTCTTTGTTCATTATTTCTGAATTGTTGTTTGATATTTGCTGAGATCTGATATTTTTGTTTGAATATCATTGGTTTGTGTTCATACACTGGTGCTTTCATGGTATTTGGGGTTTGTGACCAATTTTGGCACAAACACTTTGATGCTTTCACTGAGAAGGACTAGCACCCGCTACATCGAATTTGAAGTTCAGATTTGAAGAGTTTGAGGAATTTTGACTTGAAGACAATGACTAGGCAAAATAGTAGAAGGCAAAAGGCTGAGAGAAGCCAACAAGGAGGAAGCCAAGAAGCATCCTCCGTAGCTGGAGAAGGGCAAGCTTCCATCTACATCACCAGAGACGAAATAGAAGCCATAACAAATTCACTACAAGAGAGGTTTTTGAAGAGTCAACAGGAAATGATGCAGAATTTCTTTGAGCAAATGAGAGCTGCAAGGATGCAGAACTTAGGAACAGCTGTAGTAGCTGTGGATGCAGAACAAGGGACCAAGGTCGTGGAACCCAATGGAGGACAGGATACAGAGCCAGAAGGCAATCTACAAGGGCTAGGGCGCAGGCCCACAGGATCCAACACAAGAGGACCTTTGGAAGGAGTTTAACAGGCCAGGGCTAACGTTGCTTCTAGTGAGCTACATGAAGAGTATGTACCAGAGTTCCCTCGGGGCCAACCCCTGACAGATAATACTGGATTAGTGGAGATCATCAGGAAAACTATGCGAGGTGGTTTGACTAATAGAGACTTGGAAGGAGTGAACAGGAGTCCGTTCGCTCGGGAAATAAGGATGGCTCATAATCCACCTAAGTTTAAGTTGCCTAGCGTGGAGGTATATGATGGCAAGGCAGACCCAACTGATCACGTGATGAGGTACACCAGACACATGGACGTGCTGGGGGCATCGGAGGAAGTGATGGCCCGATGTTTCCCTTTGTACTTGACGGACTTAGCTGCAATGTGGTTTAGGCAGCTGGGAGAAGGATCTGTCAAGACTTGGAGGGAATTGGTGGATAAGTTTTTGGGATAGTTTCGGGTTCGTATCAAGAGGCCAAAGAACGTGATGACGTTGACATCGGTAAAGCAAAGGATGGATGAATCGCTTATAGCTTTTATAACTCGATTCAATGCGGCAGTTGCTTCGGTGGATCGGCCGGATCCATCGATGGTTTTAATGGCGGCAGTATCAGGAGTCAGGGAGGATTCAGACTTTAAGGTATCTTTGATACGAGATCCCCCACAAGATCTCGAGGAATTCTTTCACGAAGCCGAAAGGTTCCTTCGGTAAGAGGATGCGAGTATGGATTTAACGTTGAAGAAGCTGAATGCAACTGAGCGTGGAGGACCATCCAACAAAGGTTCGGATGAAGACAAAGGAAAAAGGAAGTTGGATAATGATTCTGGAAAAAATAGGAAGCGATGGAAGGATCCAAAGTTTTCTACATACACAGGATTGAACGAGACGCTGCAGCGGATATACCTGGATACTCGGAATCGCCTTCCCTACCGAAGGCCGGCTAGGAGAGAACCGTCAGAATGGGAAAGGACATCGGGGAGGCACTGTCTCTTCCATGATTTGGATGGACATGATACCAACAGTTGCAGGCATTTAAAGGACATAATTGAGGAACATGTCAGGAATGGACAGCTGAGACAATATGTTGGAACACGGAATGCAGCGGTGGGGCAGGAGCAGCCACCGCCTACCTCATACCATGATGATGTGAGGCCCAGGAATGACTGTCGATTGATTATCCATTGACTAGGATGATATGAAATAAGTAACAAGCTACAGGTAAATGGAAAAGTCATTTACACATGTACGGGGACGGAGATAGCCCCTAGGCATGCTCTGAATGGTGATAAACCGCGATGCTATGGTTTGTGAAATTTGTCTTTTGCTTTTGGATTGGACATTGATTTTTCTGGTTTGGTTTTGGGGTTTGGATTGAACTCCTAGTTTTGTTTTCTTTTTGATTTGGATTTTCCTTTGGATGATTGTTTTTGGTTTTGGATACCGGTTTGGATTTCTGATTTTCTGGTTTTGATTTGGATTTTGGATTGGATTTTATCTGGTTTTTGATAAACGGTCGTCGGGTATGGATTATGCCTGGCAAGGGGTGAATCACATTGCCCGAACGTGGTAAATCGACTCATTCAGGTCGTCGAGTATGGACTATGCTCGACAAGGGTCCAGAGAGACCAGGATTCGGCCTAGGACTTAGGCCCTATATTATCAGTTGTTATTTTCAGGTCGCTGAGTATGGACTATGCTCAGCAAGGGTCCGGAGTGACCAGAATTCGGCCTAGGATTTAGGCCCCATAGTATTGATTATTGTTTCAGGTCGTTGAGTATGGACTATGCTCAACAAGGGTCCGGAGAGACCAGGATTCAGCTTAGGACTTAAGCCACGGCATTGTACAACGTCCAGGGACATTGGACCACGGTCGTCAAGTGTGGATTACGCTTGGCAAAAACCCAGAGAGGTTAGCTCAACGTCCAGGGATACTGGACCACGGTCATCAAGTGTGGACAGCGCTTGGCAAGGGCTTGGAGAGGTTATGGATTTGGATATCGACCCAGAGAGGTCCTGGATTCGGTTATTGGCTATTGGATAAAGATGGATTTGGACTTAGTTATCGAGTTCGAATGGACACGGAATTGGCTATGGACATTGGATATCGGATTCAAAACTATTCAAAACACGCCTTCTTATCACAAGGCATGTTTTGGGGGGCAAATGTTATCCCACCTTTTGGTCAAAGCTGGAATATCAACAAATTGGCAAGGAATGATGGATATTGGGATTGGAGATCGACTAGAATCAAGGCCGCAATCGATGTCGTCAAAATTTGGCCGAGCTACGATCAGGACGAAATCGATTGGAGATGATGATGAGGACTAGGAGATGCTACGTTTCAAATTTCAGGTTAATCGGAGTTGGTATGAAGGAGATATGATCGATGCAAGGTAGGAAGGGCATGTTGTTTGTATCCATCGGTATGTAGGATTGATTCGTATCGATGCGTTTCACATCGATCAGGAAGATGGTGGTTCGAATCGATACACTTCGTATCGATCAGAAACTGGTGACTTCGTATTGATACCATTCGTATCATCGGTATGGGTTCGGCTCAGTGAAGTTCGCATCGATCAAATGGGAAAAGGCGGCATACCTCGAATCGATACTTTCATATCGATAGCAGATGGACTTTGGCATTTATGTATCCATGGGAAGCTATACAAGCTCGTATCCATCAGGTAAAATCTCGCTCGTATCCATCAGGTAAGGCTTCGTTCGTATCCATCATCCAACATGGTTTCGTACCCATCTGTTGGCCTTTCATTCGTATCGATACCATTCAACATTGTCGTACCGATCGGATCGATACGAAATACTCCCCTGTGATCGATACGGGAGCAAACAGTTGAGTACATGAAGGAGTGATGGACATGTGCAAGCGTGAAGCGTGGATACGTGCGCGTCTTTAGGAAGGAAGCATTCAACTCACCGCATCAAGTGGAGTCAACATGCTGTGACATTCGAATCGACCCGGGAGGATAGTGCCACGTCATTGCACGCGCGTGCTTCTGATGGAGTCGAAGGTGATGGATTCGAACAATTGGATTCGAAAACTACAGCCAATGGAAAACCAAAATTCGAATCGATCATAACTCAAGATCCACTGATTCAAATGCAACGAAATTTTCACAGCAGCTTGCATACAAGGTAAGGGATGTTCCTGCCAAGTTTCAGCTCGATTGGATCATTCTTTGATGGATACGAAATCACTTCGTATCGACCACAGATCGAGTCGAAACTTGGTGGGGTAGGTCGCGTGGGCCCACTCACGTGCCAAAAAAAGTCACCCGAAGTTTGAGCGAGATCTGAGCCTCCTACGCCTATAAATAGCACACTGGAGCCTATAGAAAAAGGGATCTTTTGGCCATTGGACGTCCAGACTCTGCCGGATTCATTTCTACACTTCAATACAACGATTGTACTCGAAATTCTTCATTACTACTGCTGTAATCATCTGTAACCATCGAGGATAATCAATAAAAGGATAAAAATTTAAAGTGGACGTAGGCCGGAGATAGCCGAACCACTATAAATCTTGTGTCTTTGTTCATTATTTTTGAATTGCTGTTTGATATTTACTAAGATCTGATATTTGTGTTTGAATATCATTGGTTTGTGTTCATACACTAGTGCTTTCACGGTATTTGGGGTTTGTGACCAATTTTGGCGCAAACAACAGTAATAGATGATATGACATGTAATTTGCAGGTTTAACATCATACATAAATAATCACAGGTAGTTATAGAATCATTTATAATTCTACACATTCAAATGTTGTCGCTTCACAATTGCACAAGTATAAATAATTTCGTGTGAGATTTACTCACCTCTAAATGCTGGAGATTGCAATACAACTGACACAACGGAATCAAAGCACAATGACAAGACTATGGATTTGAGTGGAGAGTGAGATCCAATGCTACAAATCTTGTGTTACAACCCAAAACAAAACCAAACAAATTATAAATACAATACACTATGGAATGAAATAACTTTGGAATGAAAAGTGATTTGAACATAAAGTCTTTTGCCTTGCATTCTCTATTCTTTGGCACAGCCTAGGGATGATTTTGGTCAGTGTTAGCACCAAAATTGGTCACTAACACCCTTAGAAAGATTGTGTAGAGATATTAATGAAGAAAGTAAACTAAAACAGAGAATAGAGTGTAAATTTAAATGCAGAGAACAAGAACACCAAATTTATAGTGGTTCGGCGTAACTACCTACATCCACTTTGAAGTTGATTTCCATTGATTTCCTTGATGGGTGATTACAGATACAATCCGTTTTTAGTTACTAGAATACAATTTAAAAGTAAAAGAAATAAGTCTGGAATGAGTCTTGAAAATGGCAGAGTCTCCCCAGTGTTCTCTAAAATCTCCTCCTTTTTTCTGTGCCCGTGCCCCTCTATTTATAGACGAAGGTGGGTTGTACTTCCCTGGCAGGCCTGGCAGCTGAATAACTCGGCCCAAACGGAGTGATCTCTGTGCACCGAACCAGAGAGGCTGAACGATCTCCTTTTGTCGGACGTTCTCCTTTAGCCGAACAAGATGAGGCCGAACATACTGACTACCGTAGGGTGCACTTTTGCCGAACGAAACTAGAAGCCGTACCAATGTCATGGCCGAACGATGGCTAGGCCGAACTATGGCTTGGCCGAACGATATGAGGCCGAATAATTCTTTGGTCGTAGAACGATCTTATGCCGAGCATCCTTCTCTGGCCGAACGGTATTCAATACCGAGCGTTTCTCGATGCCGAACGCTCCTAGATGCCGGACGCTACCCCATGCCGAACGCTCATTGATGCCAAACGATGCGTTCGTACCGAACGAAGATTGTGTCGAACGAGGCCTGCCGAGCCATCTGGACCGAGCAACGTGTGCCGAACCATTCTTGCCGAACCGTGCCTAAATGCCAAACATGTTGACCGCATTAAACCCGTATGCTACCAGGCTCCTCTTGGTCAGAACCTTGTCTAGTGCGAATAATAATATCTTCAACTATCGTTTTGTAGCCTGCAAGGTGCCGGTTAACAGTCAGGTTTTGGTCAAGACATGGCTTGGGTTTTGGGCTAGCATGGCTCGGATTTAAGGCATGAATATGGAGAGGAGTTTATAGCATGAGAAGGTGAAGGGGCTTCAGGCAATGTAGTGTGATTTTTGCCAAAACAAAGGCTCGACCATGAAGGATTGGGCTCGGCCTGGGGTGCACCATGAATGGTCAGTGGCTGGAGGGGTGTGTGGTGGTCAGGTCAGTGAGGTGGTGGCGGCTAGGGTGGTGGCCGTGGTGGTGGTTGAAGGAGATGAGGCAAGTTGTGGTCAAACTAGCATGGTTTCAAGGGTCTAGTTGCATTTTTGTGGATTTTTTGCACCATGATGGGCTCGGCCATGGTCAAGGCCTGGAGTGTAGGTGGCAATGATGGTAGGGAAGAGGTGTAGGAAGTGATGGGCGTGGTTATGGAGGAGAGGTCGAGCAATACAAATGGGAAATTAAACAAGGCAAAATACTTAGAAAATAAGAAGAAAATAAAGAAAAAGATGTAGCCATTACCAATAAAATTCCCTAGCCGCGGATGAAAAAATGAGGAAGATGTTTTTGTGAGTGAAATGAAAATGAAACTCATGGCGTACCAAAAATATTTACACGGCCAAAAGAAAATTAAATGAAGAGTTATGAAATTGAAAAGTCTAGAAATGAAAAGCCATAGGAAAAGGAAGAGTCTTGTCTCTTAAACTTACCATTTCTTTTTAAAACAAATAAAACAAATTAATTTCAGTAAATATATTTTAAAATCGAAAAAAAGTGAAATAAAATGAAAATAAATAATTAAATTTAAAGAAAAAATAAAAAGAATTTAAGTAATTGCATAAAAGTTCAAAATAGTTTTCAAAAATTACAAATAAATCATCACTAGCCTTGCAAAAATATCCACTTCATTTTTAAAATATTATAAAGAAAAAATTTGAATTAAAATAATTTATTTATCATTTCTAAAATGAAATAAATAATTAAATTGGAGAAAAATAGAAAAAGAACTAAAGAAATTGATTAAAACTTGAAAAACAGGGCATGGAAATTAAAAAAAATAGCATTAACTCAAAAAAAATTCTACTTCACTTTAAAAATATTTTAAAATTTTTTTTTTAAATAAGTAATTTCTAAAACATTTTCAAAGTGAAATAAATTCAAATAAAAATAAATTTCAAAAATATTAGGTTGTTACACTGTGATGCAAATTTTGTTGCGTCGTCAATTGCTTTTTGCAAATATTTGTTCATATAATTAACCACTAACAATCTTTTTAACTTCTAAAAGGAGCGTTTCTATCTGTCTAGTTTTCGAATCAAAATCGTGGGTTCTGGTTTTAAGTTCTTCTAAAATACGTTTAGATTCTAATTCAATAGCTTTTGGCTTATTGTTCTCTAGTAACAATTTTAATTCGTTAATAATTGTCATATCTGAAAGAATATTTTTTAAGCTTACTAAAGTGCGTAAGATACTTTCGTTTTGATTTTAATAAAATCAAAATTACCTTCTAACTGTTTTAAAGTTTTATTTTTATCAGTAATATATTTAGCAATTACTTCTAACGTCTTAGCTGTTGAATTATCGTAGGGTCGTAAGGTTGTTGCTAGGTTTATAATTAAGTCTGTGACTGAATTAAGCTGTTTATTTTCTTCATGCAGAAGATGTTGAATGCCTTTTTCAAAATGATTTTTTGACATAGTTATTAAGACTAATAATACTTCGTTCCTTAAAAGTATTCAAGATTTGAATTGCTTAAACGCTTGAGATTTGAAGAATCGATTTTTTGAGGTAGTTTTTCTCTCATTTAAATGGTTCATTTCTCTATGCAACTTATATTTTTTCCGATAAAATTTTCTTTTAAGAGAGAAAGATTTATTATATTTGTATTTTTATCAAAGATAATTTACAATTTGGGCAAAAGATACTTACTAATTTAGATAGCATAATTGAATTCCCTGGTTACTACACAATTTCGTTTTTATCCATACTTAATTTTAATATTACTTTGAAGTTTACCATGTTCAGTAAAAGACAGGAATTACGCACCTTTGCTACCTTAAAAACTGAATCAGAGGGTTCTGCACTAAAATAATATTTTAATTTTTTATGATTATAAATTAAATTTTATAGCAACACTAGAATCAACCTTGCTCTGATACAAAATGGCAGGGGTAGTTTTTTTTAAGGCGGGGGTAGTTTTTTTTCACCAAAGCTTATTTTTTCTTGTTACACTTCATATTTTGAGAGAGAGATTCGAAAAAAATAAAATATAAAAAATACTGTTGGGAGAAAAAGCAAGATCTAATTTTCAAACCTTCTGTTGCTCCTCTGTATAAGTCTTTATGAATCAGGTACGTCCTTTGCTTCTTATCCTATGTAATATAACTATGTTTGTAATTAAGTTTCTACTAGGATATCTTTTAGCAATTTACCTAGAAGATTTTGTATCGTTACTAGCTTGTTTTATTGGTTTCTTAATATATAAAATCTGTTGGAAGAAAAAGCAAGATCTGATTTTCAAACCTTCTGCACTGCATAGGTCTTTATGAATCAGGTATCTCCTTTTCTTCTTGTCCTATGTAATATAATTATGTTTGTAATTAAGTTTCTACTAGGATATCTTTTAGGAATTTACCTAGAAAATTTTATATCATTACTAGCTTGTTTTATAGATTTCTTGATATTAAAAAAAAAATACCCCCGCCATAAAAAAAACTACCCCGCCATTTTGGTTCGGACCAGGGTTGATTCTAGTGTTGCTGCAAAATTTAATTTTTAATCATATAAAATTAAAATATTATTTTGAGGCTGAACCCTCTGAGTCGGTTTCTAGGGTAGCAAAGGTGCAAATTCCCAACTTTTACTGAACATGGTAAACTTCAACGTAATATGAAAATTAAGTATGGATGAAAACGAAATTGTGTAGTAACCAGGGAATTCAATTATTCTCTTTATACTAGTAAGTATCTTTTTCCCAAATTGTAAATTATCTCTGATAAAATACAAATATAATAAATCTTTCCCTCTCAAAAGAAAATTTTATCAGAAAAAATATAAGCTGCATGGGGAATTGAACCGTTTAAATCTGAGAAAAACAACCTCAAAAAATCTATTCTTCAAATTTCAAGCGTTTAAGTTATTTAAATCTTGAATATACTTTTAAGGAATGAAGTATTATTAGTCTTGATAACTATAAATTTGTTTGTCATTTTGAAAAAGGTTTTCAACATCTTCTGCACGAAGAAAATAAACAGCTTAATTCAGTCACAGACTTAATTATAAACCAAGAAACAGCCTTACAACACTATGATAATTCAACAACTAAGACGTTAGAAGTAATTGCTTAATCTATTATTGATAAAATAAAACTTTAAAACAGTTAGTAGATAATTTTGATTTTATTAAAAATCAAAACGAAAGTATCTTACGCACGTTAATAAGCTTAAAAAATATTCTTCCAGATAAGACTATTATTAACGAATTAAAATTGTTACTAGAGAACAATAAGCCAAAAGCTATTGAATTAGATCTAAACGTATTTTAGAAGAACTTAAAACGAGAACCCGTGATTTTGATTCGAAAACTAGACAGATAGAAACGCTCCTTTTAGAAGTTAAAAAGATTGTTAGTGGTTAATTTTATGAACAAATATTTGCAAAAAGCGATAGACGACGTAACAAAATTTGCGTCACAGCCAGTTCCAGAACAAAGTTTTACTACTTATTCAGAGAATAGTTTATCAGATAAAGAATATCCTAATTTTTTAATATTTTAATTGGCCTAAATCTTTAAATTTTAGAAAAACTTGAAAATAAACAAACTTTTGATCAGGAACTAGATAAGATGTCAAAACAACTAGTTAATCTAAGTTTAGGAAATTCAGTTGTTAAGAAAAATAAAACGCCATAATTGTATAAATTTTGTATCCCAAAATGAATCCTAGAAACTCATTCTCTGGACCCAGTAGGACATTAATAGAATTTACATATCCAATGGTAAACCTAAAGATGAAATTTCTAGTATTTTGTCAAAAGTGAAATCTAAAAAAGAAAAAATAGTACAATTAGATGAAGAAGTAGATCTAGACAAAAACTTAGATTTATATAACAATAATCAGCTAGATTTATTAAACCCACGGATTCTATATCAAACAGGAATTACAAATATTAACACAACTTTAATTTGAAGTATTAGAGAGGAAGAGGTAAGAGTGATAGATAACAGTGTAACCTTAGACGTTTAGTCACCAGAAACCATACAAAAATTAAAAAACACAGGAAAAAGGTTTTTCCATTTAGGTCTAATAGTCGTAGGAATAAAAACTCTAACCAGAAAAGGTTTAGGAACAAAGCTCCTTACGTTGGTCCTAGACAAATCATGGACATCAAACGTAGAAAAACTCTACTCTTAGGAATGGAAATAGATCAAAATGATAAATCAGATTTAGTTTATTGTGCACCGGATATTCCTAAAAGTATTAAAGATTTAAAACATTTAAAACTAGGATTCAAGGCAAGCGGTTTTGGTAAATATGTTGGAAATAATTTAATCATTAGTATAGGAATAATTGGTAAGGCTAGTAATAGATCAGGAATGAAGTTCAAAATTAATCTTAACAGGATAGTACAGAATATAACTAGTAAAGGAATTAATATGATCGAACTCCATAGAATTAGTCCAGAAGACTTAACAGGTCTTGAACGACAATTAAAAGATTTTGTAGAAAATGATAAAAGTCTTTTTATTCCAGAACCACATGTTGTATACAATAACCAATTTGGAGAACCAAGTTTAAGATTTGGAAATTATAATTTTAAACAAAATGAAGAAGAAACTGATACAGAATCAGAAATAGAACTAAGACATAATATAAATGAACACTTAGATCATTTTAACACTATAAAATGGGATAATGAACCAATTTATGACCATTATGAAACAGATAGCGAAAATATTGAAGATTTTGACATATTAGGATACTTAGTGGATCAAGAACAATATGAAGAAAATGATATAGATCTAGAAATAGAAGAAACATTTAAAACAGAAAGTAAAAGAACGTTACATGAAATAATTAATAAGAAAATAACAGTAGAAAATATAAGAGAAGAAACAGATAATATGCTTATTGCTTGTATAACAAAATTAGATATGACATACGAAGATGCTTTTACAACGTTATCAAAAAAATTCTATATGCCATCAATTGAAGATATCCTAAATAAATAGATCCCTCTTAGTGACTTTTTTTTATTGAAACTAATTTTATAGATCAAGTTATGATACCAACCAATAAACGTAGTAGATTTGATAACGAACCAAGCAGCCAATACAAAGAATAAACAACGACTTGGAAACTGTTTTGCATATTACTTTTCAAAAATTCAACAAAAGCCTCTTTCTAAAAATTTCTTTTGCTATATAGTTTTTAGAGGCAATTTTACAGGAATATTTAAACATTATAGCCAAGTGCAGATGGCTATACAAAATTTTCAAACTCCAATTTTTAAAGTTTTTACAATCTGCAACAAGCTCTAGATGAAGCAAGAAACTGCTTTGGTCCTAATTATTACATTAACCCCGATTGTCAGCAATCATATTCTCATACGGCTTCATCAACTCCTTAATCCCCAACAGACCTTATAAATTCTCAGGCTTCGCAATTAAATGATTTACAAAACCTATATCAACGAAATCAAGCCCAATTACAACATTACATCCAAAGAAATCAATTTCTAGAAGAAGAAAACCAGAAGCATGCATATGTCCACAAAACTAATCAGCTGCTAGAACAACGTGTTTCACAATTAGTCCATGAAAAATAAGAACTCCTCAACCAAATTCCAAAACAACCTAAAACCCTAACCCACGAACAACTTTCAAATCATCTCAAATTACGACCCAAGCCAATCCTTGACGAATTATGCAAACAAGGAGGAAAAGAATTAGTTCTTAAGATAGAAAAGCTAGCCTATCATCGATGGAACAATTACCAGGAAGAGCTACAAAAACTCCTCGTAACTTATGTCAAACGAATAATAGAAACAGTTCTGTTTAAAGTAGTCCAAGAC
The DNA here is from genome assembly GCA_030765085.1 of Allium cepa. Classification (NCBI taxonomy): domain Eukaryota; kingdom Viridiplantae; phylum Streptophyta; class Magnoliopsida; order Asparagales; family Amaryllidaceae; genus Allium; species Allium cepa. Next base: position 162,722,033 of record CM060945.1, on the reverse strand, counting down.
AGAAGATCTAATATTTTACGTGCTAGAGTCTATAGTACACAATTACCATGCGGCATGGATAAGATTGTTAGTTTATTTGACCACAGAATGTTATCCAAAATAACCTTTAGCAATCCAATTGAGGAATCAGTATTGGAACGCTTTGGTAAATGATTTGCATTAGTTGCAAAAAAATACCTACGCACCTTTCTAGCCATAGTAGTGTGTATCAGTTCAACTACTCCAGTTTTTCAGTTCAGCAAGCAATATACGATTAAACCAGCAATGCATTGTATGACTATTTTTAAGCATGTAAACTATACACGACACAATGTATCAAAATGCCTAAGATGTTTTTTCTAGATGTATGAAGGAACTCCAATTTGGTTTGGTGCAGATAAATCTTGCCAATATCATCAATCAAAAATGACTCTGAGTCCTCCACCTAATTGGAAGGAACTAATTCTACAGGCAGAAACATCAAGATATCAGATATGGGGCGAAATGGAGCTATGAATTCTACTACCTTTATCAACAACAGAACATATGTTCGATCCAAATAACGATGCCTTAATCTATGATCAAGAAACATCTGAACCAGAACTAGAGTCTAGTCCAGATCTTAGCGCAAATGATAGAGGGATAATGGAAGAGTTTAATCCTATGGACCAGATGGCAGACACAAACTGAAAGGTAGCTTTCAATCCTACAGCTGTAAAACCCACTAAAAGCTGATATTCTCCACTAAAGAAAAGAGTAGATAAGAAGGAATCTTATCTTTATAAAATAAGGACAGACGATATAGAATTCTCCAGATAATTATGCGGTGGCATGTTTTGTATCGTTGCTTTAACATTGCGCATATTTTTATGTAAAGGCAGAATATAAATAGCTGCCTAGTGTGTGTGTATAACCTGTTTAACTGGCTGTGTGACTATAAATATATGTAAGTTGTATGCCGAGGGATATACTTGAGCACTTGAAAATTTTATAAGTTTTCAAAAGACTCTAATGGCGACTTAATTTACTTCGTTATTTCACTGTGCAAGCTTATTTTTTCTTGTTACACTTCATATTTTGAGAGAGAGATTCAAAATGAAAAAAAACTATTGGAAGAAAAAGCAAGATCTGATTTTCAAACCTTCTACTGCTCCTCTGCATAAAGGCACCAAAGCTTATTTTTTCTTGTTACACTTCATATTTTTGTTGTTACACTTCATATTTTGAAATTTAATTTGTTTAAGAACTGAATAAATAAAATTTGATTTGAAACTTATTGATTTGAAATTTTATTAAATATGAATTTATTCTTGATTTTGATTAAATGTGATTAGATGAATATTTTAAAAACTAAATATATTTGAAGTTAGATATTTAATTATTGATTTTAAACCTGCAATTTGAGATTTATTTAATGCTTATAAAAGTAATTTTATAAAATGACGATGATGTGAAATAAGCGTTTAGTTATTAAAGAGATCGGGATTGGATATTGTCACTCTCTGCCAATACCGAAAACCACTTTAACAACTGTGCACGTGATGGAAAATCCAGAACGAAGTACGATGATTTGGCAAACGTTTCTGTATGATGTATGAACGCAGCCTTGACCCCCTCGAGTCGGCTTGATATGACTAAAACAGAAGCTATACCTGGATCAAGTGAGGTCGCACCTCCGATCGAGCATGCTTCTTTGAAACCATATCTATTACTTTGTGATTTGATTGGGTGCAACTATGATTATGGGAATGTGTCTCTAGGTGGACGATAGTAACTGTTATGTGTTACCACTAGCCTGGTTCTGCAAACGGTAGTATCCTACAATGGACACTGTCTCACGTGCACTGTCATATATCTTATCAAGCGTATTACGACTGGTTTGTATCATACCTATGGAGTGCTCCCTGAGTATCCCACTAGTTTAGTGGAGTTTATAGTATATATATATAGACTACGATATTTATATAAAATGTGTTAAGGGGGATATGTGTAACGCCTTAAAGCTATTTTAATATTTTACTTTAATGTAGACATTATCTATGTAGCGTATTGTATTATATATGTAGATAGTTCCACGATCCTTAAAGGATGGGAATCTCAAACATCTTATAAGTTATATTGTATTTCACTTGGTCATTTGATTTGAGTTGATTTACTTGCATAAGAATGTTAATCCTGACTCGAGTGTCTTCCTGTATGCTCGAGTCACCTTTGGAGCTTGGAGTTTGCTTGGAGATCTATCTTTATTTGTTCAGTTTTTCGAATATTTTTGTTATTTCCAGTTATTTATGTTCAGACTTGTCATTTGCTTATGTATTAGAGACTTCTTTGTATTTGGGATTTATGTTGTATTTGCTTTAGACTGATACTTCTGTAGTTGCTTCATGAACTACTATTTATCTATTCTGCTACGTATTGTTTATTACTCTGTGGTTGTATTCTGTGATTAATTTATTTACTCCATATACTAAGTTTTGCCAAATATAAAATAACAATCTGTGTTGGGCAATTTAAGTCTCATATGTGTGGATTATTGTTGATTTGAATGGTTCAAAATTGCGGGTCGTTACATATTCCTTCCACTGTGAGTTTTAGAAAATGTAAATTTTTGTAGATGGCTTTGAAAATTGTATTATATATTCTACCTCCAAACATCCTTCTTCTATGAGGACTGCAATGTTCGTCTTATGCGTGAATCGAGACGTCAACGTTGTTAGATTATTACATAACATTACTTTAATTCCATTATCATTAACATTGGGGCATTTGGTCTAGTGGTATGATTCTCGCTTAGGGTGCGAGAGGTCCCGAGTTCAATTCTCGGAATGCCCCCTTCTTTTTAACAAATCACTTAGCTTTTAAACGAAAGAACATTAGTTCCACCCTTACCAACCTCTAAACTGGTTTTTATTTTTGAACAATATGTTCCTAATGTTAATTTTCCATTATATATAGACGTCTCTATATTAAAAAATCCACATTAAATTAATACATATAATTTGACTTATTAATCAGTGTTACTTTACCAGATTTTAGAAATATGTAAAATATTATCATACTTGATTGCATGCAATAATTACACAAGTCTAGTAAAGAGTGGAGTAAAAGGGACCTTATCCTTAGAGCTTTTGAAGGAATTTGTATGTCAAACAAGAACTCGCCGTCGATAAACACCACTTTCAGGCCTCCATATGTGAAATTGAAGAAATAGAGTACAGATCTGATGAGGAAGCAACGAAATTCCAAGTAGAACCAACAGATCTGCCATTCTAGGGTTCTACAACATTGTCCTTTTCAAGTATTTTATCTTTAAAGTTTAGTTTATTAGGAACCGCTTAGTTATTGGTGCGTATTAATTCATGAGGCATGAATACATACCCCACCACCTTACAGGAGCAATTTTTTTCTAGTAGTATGTTTTTAAGTGTTTTTCCTATTTGGAGTGGTGTTTCATTTGCATTCAATCTTTTATTTTTGTGTGAAAAATAAAGTACCATATTTCTATAAATAACGCTGTTCAAAATAAATCACATAGAGTATGGACATGACAAGTGATCAAAATATAATGGAATATGAAGCGTACCTCATGATAACATAGTTATAGAAGGGATTGATCTTTGATTCCTCTTCAAACCCAACCATTGAGGTTTCCACAGAAAAAATAAATATTATTCTAAGATTCAAATGTTTAACTGAGTGATGCAGGCATCACATGAAGCACGGACTCTATTCGGAAGATCATACAATTTAGCAGGTTGCTTAAATTATAAAAGGTTTTCAGAAGTTGAAAAAACATCTTCATACTTTTTCATTGCGTACTATCATTTAACACGTAAACATACGACAGTTAAATACTAATGAGTCCAATTCAGGTTAAAAAATAATAAATATATATATATATTGTTAAAGCTAAAATTTGAACGCTAACACCCCGGTGTATGAGTTGTAGTTGTGAAAGCACCACCCGATAACTCAGGAACAGATTACAAGCAGATGATAGCGGAAAAGCAGTAAACAACAACAATTTTATAGTGGTTCGGCTTAATGGAATAGCCTACGTCCACTTTAAGTACTTTTATTGATGATCTCGTTACAAGCTGATACAATTCTTTCCAAGTACAATACACTTTTAATTACAAGTCACTTAGAACAAGTAGATTAAACTTCAATGGAGATTAGAGTCTTCAAATTCATGTTGGATGTGTGTGATCTTTTCTCGAAGTTGTTTTTAGCGTTCTTCGTGTCTTGAGAGCTTTAAGTGTTTGATTAGTTTGGAATGCAGCGGAGTAACAGCGCTTGAAGAGAATGAGCCAAAAGTCCTTTGAACGTTGGAGGTGGTTGCATATTTATAGGCAAATTTCTAGGCGCTGGAATTGTCAAGTCATGAGTCGTGACCGACTCAAGATGAGTCGTAGGTCGTGACCGACTCAGGATGAGCGTAAGTCGTGGGCGACTCAACTGGTTGAGCCTAGACTTCCTATCAGAGCGTCTCCGGTCCTTTGTATATAGCACAAGTCCTAACTCGTCTGCGAGGTAAAAGGTCGTGGCCCAAAATGAAGCGGCATTGGATTTCTACATAGTAGCTTTAAGTCGTGGACGACTCAAGCCAGGTCGTGAACGACCTACCATAAGTCGTAGGTCGGTCCTTTGTTGTTTTGGGATTTTAGTCAGTTAGGTCATTTGACACCTTAGGTCGCTGAGTCGTTAGAGAACTTGAGTCGGTCTATCCCATACACCGTTAATCCCTTGAGTCGCTCCACTCCTCTAAGTCGCTTTAAGTTTTAACTCGTTGGCTTGTTGAATCGGTAGCTTGTTGAGTCGGACTATTCTCTTAAGCTGCTAAGGTTACTAAGTCGTTTGCCTGTTGAGTCGTAAATAGATAGGTCGTTGATTCGGTTCGTATCTTAGGTCGGTAATCAGTTGAGTCGGTGATTCGATGAGTCGCGAGGCCTCCTGAGTCGTAGATCCTTCCTGAGCCGTTAAACATCTTAAGTCGTGGCTCACCCCAGGCCTTAACTCATTGGTTTCTTTGACTCGTGAGCTGGAACGGGGTTAACATTTGCCCCTCGAAGCGCACGCTTAAGTCGTAAGTCGTGTGCTTCGACTTATCATAACTCGGGCGAGCCGATTCAAGTTCCATCTCTTCCAGGTATAAAGCGCTTGACTCGTTCCTCCTATCTCCCACTTTTTATTTCTTATCCTTTGAACCGTGTCTGCCATTAACGCATCTTCAAGCTCTCAAAGGCGATTCCAACCTGATTTTTCTTCGATCATCTTTAGCATCACACCGTGTAAGAGATTTTGCATCTTTTTTTCAATGGCTGATGATTGCCGATCTCCGCTTCTGTTTTTCCCCCTTATCCTTGCGAATACTATTACATCGGACATTGATGGATTAAAGGCAGGCGGTTTAATCTTACTTGTAATGATTTGAGATTTGAGGTGACATAGTGGTGTGATGGAACTGGGGTTAACCATTGCGAGGTTATTGGGTTATCGGGTCATGGATTAGATGGTTGATGGGTTAGGAGTTAGATGGTTAATGGGTCAGACTGATTCGAACATTGCCGTAGGTTTGACTCGGCTATTTTTGTATGATCCAGCGACCCTCGCGATTCAACCATGATACGACTCAACATGCTTCACGACCTAAGCCTTGAGTCGTGGCCGAGACAAAACCTTTGAGTCGTGGCCGAGATAAGACCCTTGAGTCGTGGCCGAGATAACACCTTTTAGTCGTGGCCGAGATAAGACTTGGAGATTTTCTTGTTATTTTGAACCAGAGCTTCTTTAACATACTCCACGACCTAAGCCTTGAGTCGTTGCCGAGATAAGACTTGGAGATAATCTCCTTATTTCTACGACTCACGACTTAGGGCATTGCCGACTCAGAACTTTTGAACCGTTGACGAGTTATGACTTGCATGAATTCTGTTTGAATTTTGGACCATTGCATTAACTTTGAACTGTTGAATTTTATTGCATTCATTCACAGATTATTTTGACTTGCAGGCTAACAACCTGTTCAATACAACATTCACAGAAAACTGGGACGAATATACTGTCATCGATTGCCCATATCAAATGACAGATTAGTTAATAACATATAATTAACTTAAACAAATCGTGTGAAGGAAGTGCTATCGATCTCAAGTAGAATATTAAAGCAACACTGAAACAATCAATCGAAACTGACCAGCCTGCACTAATATTATGCTTGAACTCTAAATTAACAAGTTCTGAAATTACCATGGCCGATCAATCGTCAACCAGTTTAATTCCAGTTATATTTACTTGTTATTTTTATTAGTTCTGCACAACACTTCACACTTTTAGGAAACGTGCACCTTCGCATTTGAACACCCAGTTGCTTGTGTAGAATGACATCTCAACAAGAAGAACCGATGGGCCAGGCTGAAGATGTCTTCCCAGTAGCCAACTTGTTGAACAATCCTCCGGAGAGAACTCCCACCACTCTAAATCAGCGGGTGTTTACTCAATTGCTCACCCAGTTTGGCATTGCCGAAGCTGATGCCTTACTGCCGGGGCCAAATGATACTGCAGATAGGCCTCCTTCTGGCTTTATTGCTGTCAACCGCCAAATGTGCTTGAGCGGTGCCATACCACCTTTTAATGACTTCCTTCGGCAGTTCCTGCTTCGATTATCTATCTCTCCATTCCAGTTGCACCCCAATGGCCATGCCATTCTGATGGGGTTATGTGTGCTTTTTAGTAAAGTTCTGGACAGATTACCGAGCTTTGAGGAAATCTGCTACCTCTGCTCATTCACAAAGATTAAAGATCATCCCTCTATCGTAATCATAAGGAGTGCTCGAAACCGAAAACTCATCACTGATCTTTCTGATAGCGTTCATGGATTTCTAAATCAGTATTTCTTTGTTCGTTGCCCTCTAGGGTTTTATGCCATCTGGAGAGTAGGAAGTAAGATTTTCCTGTTTTTATTTCTCCAATCTTGGATTTTTCAAAATTTGAGTTGCTGAATGCTAACTTTGCTTCTTTTCCCTGTTTTAGCACTTCCTCCTCCCTCTAGAGATCCATGCTATAAACAAATTTTTGAGAGATTGAACGCCGTGGCGGCAGAAGAGAGGAGTATAAAGTTCTTGTTAAATGATGGATTTTTACATCAATATGGGCTTCTTCATCCTTCTCGCTTCACTCAGTCTAGTGAAGTCCCAACTGAAATTCCTGATTCTCCGACGGAAACTCCTGATGCCCCGGTCCCTATTAAAGAGCACATTCAGGGAGGAACCTCTATAGAAACTCCACTAGTGAGATGTTCAATTCCGAAGGACGTTGCGGGGCCGTCTGATAAGTCTGCACTTGCCCCAGTTATTGAAGAGGAAGAAACTCCACGACCCTCCAGAAAATCTGCCGACGAAGGGGTTGAAAAAGCCAGTCCCAAAAAACATGATGGTGATGATGTTTTCGAGGGGTTGAGCGATTTAATTGTGAATTCTCAAGAACTTTTCAAAGATGATGTTTCCAAAACTGTTTCTTTTGTAATTGAGGCGACATCTTCTCTACAACAAATGTCAACTCCTCCTACTCAAGTTATCACTACATCTATTCCACAGAGTGGTCTGTAACTTGATGCGCGTAGTTTACACGTTACACAACACTTAGGATTTTTCATCACTTCTACACGTTTATCTTCTTGTACTTTAAAGATTTCTAAAGCTTATTATTTTTATTCCAGATTCTCCCATGGGGCGCAGCGGCTCGTATTATGATGATTTCCAGCGCTACGGGAGGCGTAGCCAGTATGATTACAGGCGTTACCTCCCTTCTTACAGAGAATCGGATGAAGAGAGGGCCATCAGGAAAGCCGACGAGAGACGAGCATATGAAGAACGTCACCGAAGGGAACAAGAAAGACATGACCCTCCCCACAGAGATGATGATACTCAAAAGAGAAAAGCTCACGATGAGAGAGGTAAAGGTCACATAGACGATTCTTCTAGCAAGCGGGCTAGACTTACCGAAGAAACAATGCCGACAGCTTCGGAACATGTTCCTGCTCAATCTCCTGCTCCCGTTCGCTCCGACATTCAGGCAATCATCAACCGGCCCGCATACCAAGTTGGGCAAGGTCCTCCCACTCTTCAAAGTCGATTCCCTCAGTGGTGCCTGAGAGGGGTTCGGTTTGATCTCGACTTGGTTCCTCTTGACAAATCGGCTATGCTGCGAAATCTTGATACTGTCAGGACCGATATTGAAAGAATGTCGAACTGGCAAAAACTTGTCGACGAGCTTTAGAGAGTTAACCGAGCCAATCTCGAGGCCATGCTCACAATGGAGAACGATAAGGCTGAGTGGCAGAAGACTCTCGAACAGCATGACGCCGAAATGAGAAGTATTGCTTCCTATAATGAAAAGTTGGAAGCGGAAGTGGAAAAGCTTAAGGAAGAATTAGTTACTTCATCAACTTCCTATTCTCAAAAGGAGAGCATGCTTCAGCAACAAGTACGAGATGCGCATGCCAGTCAAAGGGCTGTCGAGGATAAGCTTGCACACAAGGAAAAGGTCATAGAAGAATATCGTGCTGAAACTGTACAGCTGCGAGAACAGACCGGCTCTCAAAGCTTGGAGATAGAGTTGTTAAAAACTCGACTTGCTATGGCCGAAAAGGAGCGTGATGAGGCTGTTGCTGGTAAACTTGCGGCCGAAGAGGCCCATCAAGCAACCAAAGCTGACATTAGCTCCACATTATTTGACTTTTATCTGCACAGCATTTTGGGGCGTGGCAGCCTTGCCTTTCTAGGCCCTAAATACGAAATTACATTAGCTGAAGTCTGGGAGGCAGCACTTGATATGCTAGGTGGTAAAGGTGCTGGCTATGCTGAGACAGCTCTTGAAGAGCATTATCTTGATGATGATGCCCGCGCCGCTCTTGCCAAGGGAAAAGAGCAACTCGCCAAGGTACGGGCCGGGATGGCGGAAGAGAAGCGTTCTGAAAAAGAAGTACCGCCTACTACCTCTGAACGTCCTCTAGTTTCTTCTGAAGTTGACATCGCGGGTTCCAGTGCTCATTCACTGCCTCCTACAAGAACCGGGGTAATTACCCCTACTGATGAAGAGGCTTTGGAGGACATTGGGGCTCAAAATTATGAGATTGAACTGACGAAGCCAACATCTTCAGGTAATTTCGACATTGGTCCGATTCAGGTGGATTGCCTGCTTATTCCTCAAAAATTTGATGAGCTTCTCGATTACTTCTTGAATCTCGATGAACCCATATCTCCCTTCTTTTGGGAAGATACTAACATTTTCAATTTCTCTTCTTCTGCAGTTGAAACAACAAGTGCTGTGCAGACTTCGCCTTCTCTGGTTATTCCTCCTCCATCTCTTCAGGTGACTCCTCCTTCTGCTTCACAACCCGGGTCACAAGAGGAGAAAATTGAGGCTCTTCATGGCTTGGATGACCCTATTGCTTCGCAGGAGCAAAAAGATGAGGGACTTGAAGGAGGCGAGATCTCTCCGGAGCGGACTCCTTCTGACGACGTAGTTTTGTCCGCTCTCGTTACTCGAGGGAGTGAGTCTTCTTCTAAGAGAAGAAAGAAGCATGGGACATCGAAGAGGAGGGGGAAGAAAATTATCACCACTGAAGAGGAACCGGAAATTGCACCAGTTGCACCTCCCTCCCCTTCTTCCCTTATGCCTTCAGACCGACCTGAAAGACCTGAAAAGCTAACCATTCGGCCGGCTAAAGGGTCTAAAGGCGGCAAGAAGAAATGAAGAGTTGAGCTTTTCGATTCCTTTTTTGTGTAATGGTCGGATGTTGTGCAGGCACCGGCCCCTGCTTTTTTATTTTGAAACCTGTATCTGCAATATCTGCAATTGAATAAAATGATCCTTTATTTGTACAGACTTTTGTTTGAATTTGAGAATGCATTTATTATTCATTTTTGCACAAGTTTATTTATATGATATTGCGGTGAGCTTGTGGTATGTTGTTTGAGCGTACTTTACCGACGTAGCTATACCATTTTGTATGTAACTATACCATGTTGCCCCCCATACCATGAGCTTACTGCAATATCGTATACTTTGAGGGGACTTGCACTCTCATTTTCTGAAGAATAATTACTTCATTCTCGAAGAGAATTTTCGTAGAGTGCAACTCCCTTCATATAAGTTTCTACGCTTTGTCCTTCGAAGAAATCACTTTTTCCTTTTGCGTATGTATACATTTTGCCAAGTGAATTCTTCTATGTGGTAAAGCGGACCTCTGAATGTACTTTAACTTTCTTCCCCCTTCTTTTTTTTTTTAGAATAGGTAAATCGCTCTTCCTTTGAAAGTTAAAGTACGCTCTTGATGAGGATTTTTCCCTTTTTTTTTTTTTTTTTAGAAATTTGTGCCTCTGAGGAGAGATTTTTTCACGTTTCAACACTTGGAAGTTTTATTTCAATCTTGGTGAAACGTGTTCCTCCAAAGAGTTGTGCCTTTGAAGAAAGCCTTTTCACGTTTCAACACTTGAAAGTTTTATTTCAATCTCGGTGAAACGTGGGCTTCCAGGAAGGTCTTTATTTTGTTTTGCATTTCAACTTTGGTGAAGTGAAATTCCGAAGAGCGGTAGTTACACTTCAACTCCTGGCGAAATGTGCCTCCGAAGAGGGCTTTTATTTTGTTTGCATTTCAACTCTGGTGAAGTGAAATTCCGAAGAGCGGTCATAAAACTTCAACTCCTGGTGAAATGGGCCTCCGAAGAGGGCTTTTATTTTGTTTGCATTTCAACTCTGGTGAAGTGAAATTCCGAAGAGCGGTCATAACACTTCAACTCCTGGTGAAATGGGCCTCCGAAGAGGGCTTTTATTTTGTTTGCATTTCAACTCTGGTGAAGTGAAATTCCGAAGAGCGGTCATAACACTTCAACTCCTGGTGAAATGGGCCTCCGAAGAGGGTTTTCATCGCCTGGAAGTTACTTTCTCATGGTTGGAGGGTCATGACTCCTCCAATCTTTTTTGTTGAGTAGAGAACTTTCTTTTTTGTGGCGTATGACCCATTAGAGGTCTTTATCCTCCGAAGAGTTGTGCCTCCGAAGAGGACTTTGTGCTGCCGATGATGGCTTTGGTTGTTCCTCTGTTCACTTGCTTATGCCTTTTCAATGATCCTCTGCCCCCCCTTTTTTTATCTTTTTTTCTTTTTTTCTTTTTTACAAGTAACTTGTTTAATCCAAGGAAGTGTGCTTCATTGTCAGGCAATTTCGTGAGAACGAGCACTAGCTTCTTAATTGGATGTTTGTTTGTTCAAACGATCTCAATTTATTAGCAAAGACCCATTTCTGTCGAAATCATAGGCCGTTCAATTGAAGTACTTCCTATCTAGGATTTAAATTCGGGGCTCTTGTGACTTGAAATTTGGCGAGAATCACTTGGTCTTTTTATGTGCAAGTTTCACTTCCATTGTCTGCAAAAATTCAAATCGACATTTCAGCAATACATTCTATGTACTTCTTATATCGAAAATAAAGCAAACATGTAATAATAATAAGGAACACAAGATTTATTGTGGTTCGGCCAGGAAATTGGGCCTACATCCACTTTATATTCTTTCATTATTTACTTGCATCAGTTTTACAATTGCCTTCAATTACAAGGATCATACATTCATAATTCTTTTTACAATTTTTCAACAAAATTTTCAAGTAAAGTATGGACGCAAATGATTGCTGTTCCATGCCCTTGGAATTTGATCTCCTTCAACAGTGGTGAGTTTGAATGTGCCATCAAGAAGCTTTTGACCTATGACATATGGTCCTTCCCAATTTGGCCCAAACACACCTGTCGCTGTCATAATTCTCTTCAGGACTAGGTCTCCAATCTCAAAGCTGCGTTGGCGAACTTTGGAATTGAAATGTCTGGCTATTCTTTGCTGATGAGCTGCAATTCTGAGATTAGCCTCATCTCTTTTTTCATCAAGGAGATCTAGCGCTTCAAGCTGTAGCTTTTCGTTTTCTGCTTGATTGAAATGGATTCTTCTGTGTGAAGGGACTTCTATTTCTACCGGAATCATTGCCTCTGACCCGTATGCCAATGAAAACGGAGTGTGCCCAGTCGCAGTTTTGTGAGTGGTTCTGTATGCCCATAGTGCCAGTGGTAGCTTATCGACCCAACCACCTTTTTCTCCTTCAAGTTGCTTCTTGTTGGTTGACTTAATAATTTTGTTCACGGCTTCCACTTGCCCGTTTGCCTACGGATGAGCTACTGCTGAGAAGCTTTTCCGGATTTTGAATCGCTTGCAAAAATCTTGGAATTCTTCACTTTCAAACTGAGTTCCATTGTCTGTAATTATTTTTTGAGGCACACCGTATCTGCAAATGATGTTTTTAGTCACAAAACTTATCATCTTCTTTGAGGTGATAGTAGCCAGTGGTTCAGCTTCTGCCCACTTAGTAAAATAATCTACAGCAACAATGGCATATTTAATTCCAGATTTGGCAGTTGGTAACGGTCCTACAAGTTCTATCCCCCATATTGCAAACGGCCATGGACTGACCATCTGTGTGAGTTCAGTGGAAGGAGCTCTAGGAATTTTGGCGAATCTTTGACATCTGTCACATTCTCGGGAATACTTTGCTGCATCTCGATTAATTTCTGGCCAAAAATATCTGTACCGGAGAATTTTCTTTGCTAATGTTTGGCCACCTGAATGATCACCACATTCTCCTCCGTGTACCTCTGCTAGGATTGCTTTAGACTCTTCCCTGGATACACATCGAAGTAATGGCATTGAGAATCCCCGTCTGTATAACCGGCCATTCTGGATTACGTATCGAGAGGCTTTTCTCAGTAGCTTTTGTCGTTCTCTTGAGTTCCCTGGTAAGGATCCATTGAGCAGATATTCTATTATCGGAGTCATCCATGATTCTTGTTCTTGAGACATGCTCATGATCCAATCAATGTCCATCTCATCAATGCTAGGAGTCGACAGGACCTCTACTGGAGTTAGCCCTAGAAATTGAGCTTCGCCTGTGCTCGAATACTTTGCGAGAGAATTTGCTTTCATGTTTTCTTCTCGAGGAATGTGACTTATCATGTAATGATCGAAATCACCCAGGAGTTCCCAAGCCTTTGACAAGTAGGCGGGCAGATTCCCTCCTTTTGCTTGGAATTCCTTTTTGACCTGGCATACAATAAGCTGAGAATCACTGAATATCTGTAACGCTCGGATGTTTAATTCTTTAGCAATCCTTAAGCCAGCAATAAGGGCTTCGTATTCTGCTTCATTGTTTGTTGAAGGAAATTCCAATCTTAGTGCATAGCATAATAATCGACCTTCAGGAGTCTCAAGTACAACTCCGGCTCCAGAACAGTAGTCGTTTCTCGCACCATCGACATATAACTTCCACTGGATCGGGGAATTGTCGACCGTTTCTTCCTCACTGTTATCCTTATCTGTAAATTCTGCAATGAAATCCGCTAAAGCTTGTCCATTGATTGCTTTCCGGGGATGATAAGTGATGTCATACTGACTGAGTTCAATATTCCACTTTAGAAGAGGACCCGAAGTTTCAGGGCGAAACAGGACTTGCTTTAAAGGTTGATCAGTGAGGACTCTGATAGGATGAGCTTGAAAATATTGCCTCAACTTCCTAGACGCAATTAGTAAGCAATAGGCGAGTTTTTCCAACTTAGAGTAATTCATCTCTGCCCCAGTGAGTCTTTTGCTGATATAGTAAACTGGATGTTGAATCCTTTTGTCTTCCCGTATCAGCGCTGCACTTAAAGCATGAGATGATACTGCCAAGTATATAAGAAGATCCTCGCCATCGCCAGGCCTATAAAGTATTGGAGGCGTCTCCATATGGCGAATCAATTCATCAAAGGCTTTTTGGCATTCGGGAGTCCAATCGAAGTTTTTCTTTCCTTTCTTTAGGGTGTCAAATAATGGGATGCATTTATCTGTGGCTTTGGAAATGAACCGACTCAAGGCGACAACTTTTCCATTGAGACTTTGCAATTCCTTCTTTGTTCTAGGAGCTTTGACTTCTTTCAATGCAGTAATTTGAGCTGGACTGGCCTCAATGCCCCTAGCGCTCACGATGAAACCTAAAAACTTGCCGGATTCCACTCCAAATGAACATTTTAAAGGATTGAGCTTCATTCCGTATTTTCGGAGGACAGCGAACATGTCTGCTAAGTGTTCTATGTGATCCAGTGCTTTCTTAGACTTTACTAACATGTCATCGACGTAAACTTCCATAGTCTTGCCCAGTTGCGGTTTGAACATAGCATTAACGAGTCTTTGGTATGTTGCCCCTGCATTCTTCAATCCGAAGGGCATAACTCTGTAGCAGTAGAGACCAGTGTCGGTGATAAAGCTCGTGTCCTCCTGATCAGGCTCATGCATCATGATCTGGTTATATCCGGAGTAAGCATCCATAAAAGATAACAATTCGTGTCCCTCTGTTCCGTCTACTAGTTGATCGATTCTGGGTAATGGGAAGCAGTCTTTGGGGCAGGCCTTGTTTAGATCTGAAAAATCGATGCATACTCTCCATTTTCCGTTGGCTTTCTTAACCAACACTGGATTTGAAACCCAATTCGGATATGTAGATTCTTTGATAAAATTATTCTCCATGAGCCGATCAACTTCTTCTTTTAATGCCGCCGACCTTTCTGGACCTTGAGTTCTCCTTTTCTGCTTTACAGGTGTAAATTTTGGATCAATATTTAGAGCATGCACTGCAACTTCTGGGGATATTCCACACATATCGGCATGAGTCCAAGCAAAAACATCCAGATTTGCCTTTAAAAAAGATATTAAGATATTCTGAATTGACGCATTAAGTTGTGAACCCACATTCAACACTTTGTTTGGGTCCTTTGGGTCAACAGGTATTGGTATTGTCGTTTCCACGGGTACCACTCTATTTTCCCCTGCACTGACTTTTCTAGGGTCCATCTCTTTCCTTGCTCCGCTATGCTCGCCAGTGCAGGGTCCGCCCTGTAATTGCTACAAAGCTGGTTCTTTGATGCGGACTGGGGCTGCCGCATTCTTTCCCATTTCTCTTTTTCTGGTTTCTCGTAACTCTGTCAGATAGCACTCTCGCCCAGCATTTTGATCACCTTTTATAACTCCTACTCCATTGTCTGTAGGGAATTTAATAGTAAGGCACCACGGGGCCAGAACGGCTTTGAATGCTGCCAGAGTTGGACGACCAAGGAAAGCATTGTAAGCAGAAAATTCGTCGACAATCACAAAAGTTTGCTTGCGGACCACTTTTATCTCTCCTTCTCCTAGTTCCACAAACAAATCAATGGTCCCTACCGGCTGCTTTGGCTCCCCAGCGAAACCAGCAATTTTCTGCGATGAGGCTTGCACATCAGCCATAGGGATCTTCATTTGGTCGAATGTTTTCTTAAAGAGAATATTGCAGGATGCGCCACAATCAATGAGAACTCTTCTGACAATAGCTGGACCGATACCAGCTGAGATGACTAGAGGATCCAAAGTAGGAGCTTCAATACCTGCGGAATCCCTAGCTCTGAACACAATATCTTCATCGAAAGTTCTTTGTTGCTTCAAGGGCGTAGCACCTTCCAAAACAAATTCATCTTCCTCGGTCGGCGCATACTTTAAAGCTCGGGTATACCTTTCCATCTCGCCCCAGCTTCTGCCTGCTGGGTGAGGTCCTCCTGTAATGACATTAATAATGGGCCTTCCAGATTCATGCCCTGCAGCCTTCTCAATCGTCCTAGGCTGTTGAGTAGGAGCCTGTTGCCCCTGACCAGATGAAGTAGGATTATTGCTATTCTTTTTTACAAATTGCTGCAGTTTGTTTTCCCTTAGCAATTCTTCAATCAGATTCTTCAACTGGCGGCATTTGTCGGTTTCGTGACCGGGTTGATTATGGAAGCGGCAGAACTTCCCACTCTATATAGCCTTTTTCCCGGTCCTTAGAGGGGGAGGTTTAGGAAAGTCAACAGAATCTTTAATGGCAAGGTAGATATGCTCCGGCGTATCTGATAAAGGAGTATACTCTGATGGCTTGAAGGATCGGGGCTTCTTCAGATTACTCTGCTTCTTCCCATTGTTATTTTCCCTTTTTTGCCCTACAGATTCATTCTTGCGTGGAGCAACAGTGTTATCTTCAGCTTTTTCCAACACTGCCTTTACCGGTACAGGGCGGCTGTATAGGAATTCATTCGGATCACTTGTCCCCTTATAAGCTGGAATGGTTGGAGGGACAAACTTCCTTGGGAATTCAGCCTTTAAGATTTTCTCAGTAAATGGAGTCTTACTTGGGGCGAAACCCCATTCTTTCTCGTCTTCAACCCTCTGCATACTCTCTTTCATAATTTGTCGGACCATTCCAGAAAGATACTCCTCATCATGTCGAGTTCTAGATCCACCAACCTCTGGAAGTGTTTGTTCAAAGGGACTAGCAGCCCTTTCAAGAGCATTTCTTTCTTCAGCATCATGAAGGTTGCCAGCAAAATTCCTCTCATTACCTGCTGGTTGACGGTTTGCCCCAAGCAAATCGTTCAACCTATTTAGAATTAGGGCATTCTGGGCATTTTGAGCCTCGAGTTGTGCATTTTGGGCATTGATCTGTTGGTTCAGCCCTAAAATTGCAGCATCCAGCTCTGCCTTTGTAACTCCGACAGCTGGAGTGGCTTGATTCGATATAGGGGATGCGGAGGTTCCCTCTTGAATATTCCCAGATCTGACAGATCTACTCTTCCTACCAGGAGCCATAATCTCGGATAGGCTTCTGGTTTTCAAGGAAATTCTCTCTACAAACCTCTGTGACGCAATGATGATAACTCGCCTGAGTTCAATTCTCAGTGAAAGCACAAAAAATGTTAACGCTAAAATTTGAACGCTAACACCTCGGTGTATGAGTTGTAGTTGTGAAAGCACCACCCGATAACTCGGGAACAAATTACAAGCAGATGATAGCGGAAAAGCAGTAAACAACAACAATTTTATAGTGGTCCGGCTTAATGGAATAGCCTACGTCCACTTTAAGTACCTTTATTGATGATCTCGTTACAAGCTGATACAATTCTTTCCAAGTACAATACACTTTGAATTACAAGTCACTTAGAACAAGTAGATTAAACTTCAATGGAGATTAGAGTCTTCAAATTCATGTTGGATGTGTGTGATCTTTTCTCGAAGTTGTTTTTAGCGTTCTTCGTGTCTTGAGAGCTTTAAGTGTTTGATTGGTTTGGAATGCAGCGGAGTAACAGCGCTTGAAGAGAATGAGCCAAAAGTCCTTTGAACGTTGGAGGTGGTTGCATATTTATAGGCAAATTTCTAGGCGCTGGAATTGTCAAGTCATGAGTCGTGACCGACTCAAGATGAGACGTAGGTCGTGACCGACTCAGGATGAGTCGTAAGTCGTGGGCGACTCAACTGGTTGAGCCCAGACTTCCTATCAGAGCGTCTCCGGTCCTTTGTATATAGCACAAGTCGTAACTCGTCTGCGAGTTAAAAGGTCATGGCCCAAAATGAAGCGGCATTGGATTTCTACATAGTAGCTTTAAGTCGTGGACGACTCAAGCCAGGTCGTGAACGACCTACCATAAGTCGTAGGTCGGTCCTTTGTTGTTTTGGAATTTTAGTCAGTTAGGTCATTTGACACCTTAGGTCGCTGAGTCATTAGAAAACTTGAGTCGGTCTATCCCATACACCGTTAATCCCTTGAGTCGCTCCACTCCTCTAAGTCGCTTTAAGTTTTAACTCGTTGGCGTGTTGAGTCGGTAGCTTGTTGAGTCGGACTATTCTCTTAAGCTGCTAGGTTACTAAGTCGTTTGCCTGTTGAGTCGTAACTAGATAGGTCGTTGATTCGGTTCATATCTTAGGTCGGTAATCAGTTGAGTCGGTGATTCGATGAGTCGCGAGGCCTCCTAAGTCGTAGATCCTTCCTGAGCCGTTAAACATCTTAAGTCGTGGCTCACCCCAGGCCTTAACTCGTTGGTTTCTTTGACTCGTGAGCTGGAACGGGGTTAACATATATATATATATATATATATATATATATGTATATGTATATATATATATATAAACACCTTAGAACTAAAAGATGAGCAAACAAATGAACCTTACAGATTCAATCTAAGACGATTTACACTACATATCACAGAAAAGAAATCCTGGGTATAGGACGAATGGTGTAATTATGGTTTTACAATGGTCAGAAATTTAACAATAAGAACGCTGACCTATTTTTTTTCAGTTTCATTGTCAAAACTTATGTGCTCAAATTTGCACGTGATACCAATACATAAAATCCCCATGTATGTTTATTGCAAATCCAATGGTTCTTACCATTTATCCTTTTGTACATTACCAGAATTCAAATGATCAATGTTAAATACGTATTCAAGTCACACAAAACATTCATTTTAGTATTTTGGAGTAATAGAATGAAAAGTACAATTTATCCAAATTCATATGAGAAACATATAGTGTAAGCATTAGGTTGCAAATCCAATGGTTCTTACCATATATTTTTTTCTACATCACCAAAATGTAAATAATCAATTCCATTTCATTCTCAAATCACACAAAACATTCATTTTAATATTTTGGAGTAATAAAATAGAATGAAAAAGTATAATTTATCCAAATTCAAATGACAAACATATAAGCATTAGGTTGTGGGAGACTAATAACTTACTATGCATATCATATTCAAACTATTTCACAGTTTCTATCGGAATGGCTATTTAGAAAAAAAAATAACAAGATATGTAGATTAAAATGAAACATTGTGGACCCATCGTTTTTGCTACAAAATGAAAATCGACAGTGAAAATTAATAATTTGATGCCCTGTCACAAAAAATAAAATATACTACAATCGAAATCAATCAATAATAATATCAAAAAACTAAATAGGAACATTAAATACCTTTTATAATGGATTAGTGGAGTAAAAATTTAGGCTTGATCTGCATATGGCTTTGGTTATGGAGATGCTGGTACAAGTGACGTTAGTGATTGAAAGGAAGCAGTGCTGTCAGATTGCTGTTGGTTTGGAAAGATGAGTTAAGGTTCAGAGTTTAGACATGGTTATTTTAGGAAACGAGTTGAAATAAATGGAAGAAAATGTATATTTTAGGGAGAACAGATATTTTCCAGTGGAAAATGAGTTGAGACTTGCTTGGAGAGGTAGGATCGAAGTTGTAGAGGATGACGAGGTTTGAAGAGATTCTCATGGCGAAATTATATTGTGTATCCGAATAAAATGGTCTTTAGAGAGTTTTATTTGGCTCTATTGCATTAGGCAAGCCTCCCTAACGGTCAGTTTGGCAAATTTTGATAAGCAACGCGCACAGAAAAGCTACGCACACAGATGCGTGCACAAACACACATATATAATTTTAGAAAAAAAACTGATAAGCTACGCACACAGATGCGTGCACAAACACACATATGTAATTTCAGAAATCCAGTGTATGGCTTACATTTTGATATTAATTAAGTTTGTAGTACTATTTGTAGGGCCTTGGCATCCTCATCAACGCAAGAAAGAAAAACTGATAAGCTAAACTTAGAGAATGAAACCGGTGAAGTCTGGTGTAATATCCCGGAATTTTTAACAATATCAATTTAATAATCTGTAGTTAAAATTAAATTGATATTGATAATCTGTTAATAATTATTCAAATAAATTTAATAATCTTCTTCAATAAATATTTAAATTGGTTATTTTATCTTTTAAAAATAATAAATTTGATTTCTGTTTACAATATAAATATTTGGTTTATATTTTAAATAGTTTAGCATTTTTTTTAATTTTAATAAGTAAAGTATATTTTTCTAGTTTTAATATTTGTAGTAAATTGGAAAATTTGTTTTATTTAACATTTAAGTTTTTCAAAATTTAATAAATGATTTTGGTTTAAATTTAATAAAGGAATCATGTTTTAAAATTCTAATATATACATTATAAATTGGAAATTTTGATTTTAATTAGTATTGAGTTTTATAACTATTTCATAAATAAATATATGATTTTAAAATTGATAAGAAAATATTTAAATATTTAAAATTAAATTAGATTGAGTTTTAAATTTAGAATTAATTCAACAAATGATTTCATGACTTAATAAAATGGATTATTTATTTAATAAAAATATAATTTCTTGTAAAATGTTTTTAATTTAATAATAAGAGAGTTATAAAAATAATATTGATATTGTAATGACTTTTAAAATAAGTTTAGAATAAGAATTTGTAATTTTTATTTCAAATTGAATTTTTATTTATAACTTAATTTGAAATTGTTTGGTTTTGAATTTAGTTTGAATTCAAATTCAAAAGTATAAATTTTGAATTTTTTAATTATTTTATGTAAATGTTTATTTATAAACATGATTTGTTGTTATTTCTCTTGTAAATTTATACACATGTTTAAATATAAACTAACAAGTGAATTTAGGCTAACATATGCATTGATTCATAAATTAGTACTTATTATTTTAAAGCAAAACAAGTGTTCAAAATTAGCATTTACAAATAGACAAGTATCTAACTTTTGACAAGTGTTAAAATTAGTTTTAATCTTTCTTTTATTTCATAAATCTGAAATACATTTAGTTGAACTTGCATCTTCATTTTCATATTGCATATTCTTTTCACTTCTTTAATCAAAACTAAATCTGTTCATAAACCTGCATATCCACAATCAAAATTCTGCATACCACAAATTCATCAAGTTCAAAACTGCATTTCCTCAAATCCAAAAATCTACACTTCATTTCAAAAGCAAAGTGAAGCCTGCATTTTGTTTCTTCACAACCTCAGTTTGAAGTTTTGTCAAACACATCCGCATGTGCTTGAGGAGTTAGCAACAACATCATCTTCATCTGCATGCCAACATTTCATCAGGATTTTTAAACAACTTGAAGTATAACAGAGTCAAGCCTGCATGTTCATTTTTCTGAAAAATTTCAAGTGATCAACTGAGCTCTGCATATTTTTGTTTTCTGCAAAAACAAAGAATCAACAGACTCTGCATTTAATAGGTGAGTAACAATATAATCTTAAACTATATAGGTTGCTTGATGAATGCTTGAGATAAATTATGTTTGTGTGTTATAAAAGGGTCTGTTGAAATTATGATGGCATATACATGTTGATTGTGCTGTGTAGTGTTTCCAGATTTACTCCCTACTTAAAGAATCCCCTAAAATTGATCTAAGTTGAGAGAGTATTTAGGTTTTAGAATAATTAAAGGGGTTTGCTTATCATAGATAGGATTAAAAGCTATGGAGTGATGTGTTTGGCTGCCTAAGTTTTAAATTTAAACTTAAGTAAATAAATTTATATATACAGGATAATATCTCTGTAACACAGAAAGCTTCATGTGAATTTTTAACAAACTTAAACATGTTTAACTTGTAATGTAGTATCAAGTAAGAAAATTTATTACAAAAACATGAATTTTTAAACTAACAATTTGTATTTTTGGGTGTTAATTCAAGTAACAGTTTTAAATTGAACTAAAAATTGAAATTTAGCAAGTTCATGAAATTTGTGACTTGAGATGTTTTAGAATCCTTCTGAGCAACAGAGGAAGAATTGGAGATGTTGAGAATAATCAGGAATGGGGATATGATTGGGTAGAACAGATGCAGTTGGTATTTAAATTTTTGAACCCTAGTTTTGAAGTGGGTTTGAGTTTTTAGTCAGTGAGAGGTGTAGGTTTGACCGAGTACTCTGGTACTTGGGGAATGTGTAGTAGGTATGTGGAGGAGCTCGAGGCCGGAGAGGTGGATATCAAGATGGTCGAGGTGGCGAACTACGGCCGTTGACAGGTTTTGAGTTGAAACCTATAAAAAATTTCCAGGTTTTGAATTTGGGATTTCAGAACCAATTTTTGAATTTCTGTTTATTTGGTTGATCTTGTGTTGGTGTTAGAGGGTTGAGGGGTTTCTGGTTGTGGCTTGATCACCTGAGATGATCGGCAGAGGTGGCGGCGATAAGTTCTTTGATGAACTGTGGGTTTGGGAATGTTTTCAGGGAAGTTTGAGTTTGCTTGGAGTAAAAGGGAGAATGACTCGAAGCAGGTGAGTAGGAAACTCGGAGTGGAAAGGCATTTGACTCGAAGTAAAATAAGGTTCTCGAGTTGAACCTGTAATTTCCAGGTTTGAAAGCCTGTATGAAAATCTGGGTTTTAAAATTCAAATCTGTAATTTATGTTTAAAGCAAAGTTTGAGTTTAAATGCAATTTAAGTTTGCATTACTGTTTTGAATTCAAATTCCAGTTTTAAAAGTTTCAAAATTTATCTTAATTAACTATTTCATTTGGTAAACAGTTTAAAACTTTTTAATAATGAAGTTTTTAAAGTGTGAAGTAAGATTTAAAGATAAATTTTAAAATTGGAAATCTGAGTTTAAAATGAACTTCAGTTTCAAATTTAAAATGAAGATTTAAATTTGAAGTTGAAACTAAGAATGAATTGAATTTCCAAAATTTTGAAATGAATTCAACCTCAAATTTTTATGATTTCATTTTGGAAGACAAACTTTTGTTTTGTCTTGAAATTTAAATAAGTTTTAAAATTTTCAAACTTTGATTACTTTTAAACTTGTATTTTAAAATGAAAATTTAAAAGTAGTTTAAAAAGACTTGTTTCAATTAAATTGTTTTAAACCTAGTTAAGTTATGTTTCATTTTGAAAATTTGATTAAGATTTATGTTTAGAATTAATTAATAAGGTAATTAAGATTTGTTAATTTATTTAATTAATTAATTGATTTTGAAATTAATAATTGATTAATGATTAATCAATTTATAATTAAGATCATTAATTAAATTATTAATTAATGATGAATGAATATTAATTATGTAATTAAGTTTTTAATTAAGGTTAATTAATTTAATAATTAACTTTAATTAATGAATGATTTAAGATAACTTAAATGGTAATTAATTTAAGTTAATTACTTTATGAAATAATTTAAGAATGGTTAATGAAGGTCATTAACCATGATTACTTAATAATTAATTAATATAGTTAATTTTTATAATTAATTAGATTAATTAATTTAATAATAATCAATTATGAATGATTTGAGTATAATTACTTGATAAAGTAATTAGGAAATTAATTACTTAATGTGATTAATTTAATTTAATGTGATTGTTTATTCTTAATTAATTAAGTTTAATTAATTATAAACACTTGGGTTTTATAAATAATTACTTTATGTAATTAATGATTTGGAAATTACTTAGTCAAGTAATTGTTTAATAATTACATGATTGTAATTAAGTGGAGATGTTTAAGTGTGAGGTAATTTGGATTAATTATTTAGTAATTAATCAAATAATTAATTGAGAAATTAATTTAAGGATAATTAATTTGGTTTAATAGTGTAATTAAGTTAGTTAATTACTTAGGGTAATTAATTTAAGGAATAATTAAGGATCATTAATTATTATAATTAATGATGTAATTAAAGATGATTAATTATGATTAATTAATCAATAATAGATAATTAAAGGTAATTAATTAATATAATTAATTAAGGATTAATGTAATTAATTATGATTAATTAATTAATTGAAGTAATTAAAGGTTAATTACTATTTGGCTGAGAATAATTAATTTTGTGAAATTAATTAAGGATAATTACATGAATGTAATTAAGGATAATTAATCAAGAGTGATTAATTAAGGTGATTAATAATGGATTAATATATTGATTGTAATCAATTAAATGATTAAGTAAGCAAGGTTTATATTGGTAAAGTAGTTAATTTAATTTATTCTAAATTAATTAAAGATGAAGTAATTAATTAATTCATTTTAAATTAATTAGAGTTGAAGATAGTTAATTTAATTCATTTTAAATTAATTATATGGTGATGAGTAAATCCTTGCTTATGTATGAATGGATGACATTGATTTTCTTGGATGTTTTGAAATCTCAGTAATGAGATAAATGATATTGTGTGGTATGGATGTTTGGTTGTATTGTGATGATAACATAGGTTATCTATTGTGATGGTGGTATATGGTATATCTATTTGATATTGATGATGTGGATTACCTGTTATTTGATAATGTTAATTATCAATTGTGATTGTGAGTTATCTATCTGTGTGTATATAGATATTGTAATTGAATTGTTTTAAACCTTTAAAACAACTTGGACCTTAAAAGACACGCTTTGGTTTTCGATGAGACCGGGATCGGGTTTCCATATTTGGATATCTGAAAACCACACCGATTCCAAATAACGTTAAGTCGTTTATCCAAGTGGAGCTTGTGAAGACTCGAGGTGTAAGGACTATGAGTCAGTATACTCTGTGGGTGATTCCGTAATGAGTTGACGGAATTTGTTCTTATAGATTCGAGATGGTGGTTTAGAGAGCAAGGGTTATTGTCATTAACTCTGAGGGTGATTCCAATATGAGTGTAACGAGATAATGCCTTCGGTTTCGTTCGAACCCGGAACGAACTTGTATGGATTGAATGCTTTCAGAACATCATCAAATGGACGATGAGCATTCTAAGTGATGTGTCCTATAAAGGTAATCGTAGCCTCAAGCCTCATCAACCGGGAATGGCTAAAACAGGGGAGGCGCAGCAAAACTTCGTGGGTCGCACCCACTGGAGAGCAAGATTGATCCCTGTCTAAAAGTCCCTTTATATTCGGCTGTGTGGGTGGTTGCTAGCTACAACCATGGGGTTGTCTTGTTCGGAACTATTCAGTAAGGAATGGGTCCGACTTTGTGCTGCAGGGGGTTGGGAGTGACCCTCGGTACGTTGCTCTAGGCCACTTACTGTGACGGGTGGTACCCCAGTAGCCCTGCCATTGTATGGAATCCAAAATCCAATAAGTGCTAGCGGTTTTGATTGTATCACCCACTTTTGTGGCTAGTAGCTGGAATTTAATAATGTAACAATTTTGGCTATTTCATATTTACTTGAAAACCCTAGACACTATCATAATATCATCGGATTTTCTATCAAATGTTTTGGTTAGCGTAAGGTAAAAACTTTTCCATGTTTATGTGTGGGAAGTCTTACGTGATACCTTTCTTTTCAAAAGGTTTTTGAAAGTTAAGCAACTTTAACCTGTTACTCACACCAGACCCATGTCTGACCCGGAGTTTATTTTTGTTTTTCATAAACTTTGGGTACTCAAATTTTTATGAGTAGTCAAGGGAATTCAGGTTAGGATTAAGGTTTGCTTTGATGAATTGTGGAGGAGCAATGGAGCAGGAGGCTTCTGCGTGTAAATATATATCTAGTTTTCCACGGTGTGTTCTCTGAGTTGTCATATTGAGTTGTATAACTAGACAGGTGTTTATAACTGTCTAGTATGTGTTGTATATCTTTGTACTCTAATATTGGTTGTAAACTATGTAATATTTATGTTATTAATATAATTTATTTGTTCCGCTGTGTAGATTCTTGTGACGACCGCCCATGACTCCCGCACCAAAACAAGGAAATAATGCGCTGAAAGGTGTGCCAGGCAGCCATGGACGATAGTCAGGGTAACACAAAACAAAAGAATCTCTATCGCATAACTCACAGCGCATGGATAAAATACAATAGAGAAATATAATATAGTGAAGCTCCATAGAACAGAACATCATCATATAAGCATCACAGTAGTTTTGTACAATCATCTACTCAAATCCATACATGAAAGCCTCACTACAAATCACTCAACCAAATATAGCAGCGGATACCCAGTACATATAGTAAGAAAACTAATATGCAAAGCCTCCTGCTCGTCTTCGTCATCTTCAGCGTAGAACTCCTAGCACAGCACCTGCCACCTGCTACCTAGTCTGCCCATCCCAAACATGGATGAACAGCCCAAGGTAATAAGAGGAGACATAAAACCTTGAGTCAGACAAAGTCTTAGTGAGCAGTAAATTAACTATCAAACATACCAAAAGAGCATAAAGGATAAAAGGAATAGGAACCAAACCATCCCACTCCACCTCTTTCTACAGTGATAGCCCCCAGACACACACTAAGGAGAAGTAAGCATAACATAGCAGATAAGTAAGGTAAAGCAATAACCACTCGAGTCAAGGACGATGTTTTCCAAATACAAACCCCCAAGGCCTAAACCAAGATCAGATAAGCACCCAGAAAACACCGCTCTTGAAGCCGAATGATGATACAACCAAACATCCAAACATCCATGACTCTGGCTATCACTGTTATCATTGCCTTGATTTCACCGTTAGTTGAATGACCGCCTGTCAAGGGCTAATGGTAACCCCGGTTTAGCCATAACTCCGCACGTCATCGTGGCCCGTGCCTAAGCCGAACGCATCAGCCCAGAGTACTAGCACGTCATCATGACCCGTGCCTGGAACGTCATCGTGACCCGTTCCAACGTACCCTTGCTTTGAGTATGCTAGAACCTTCAACAACGATGAGATCTTAGCCTCCTAGTCATCCTCCTCGACGACTACTTCCATACTAGCTCAAGCGCCTCTCAAGCTAACCATTATCCACCCCAACCCGGACCGCATCACCGAGTTATAACTTTGCACGTCGTCATGACCCGTGCTTGGAACGTCTTCGTGACCCGTCCCATCACAACATATGTCTTGCCTCATCACATCATAGCAAAGTCTCTCAACTTGGAACGTCATCATGACCCGTCCCATCTCAACACAAGCCTTGCCTCATCATATCATCGCAAAGTCCCAACTCAACCATGCTTTGCCTTCTCGCATCATGGCAAGATCCCACATCCTCGAATCCATCCATATGAGCTTCCACATCCGCTTCATATGCCATTGGCAGCTTTCACCATTCAAGAGCCTTTCCACTTAGCTTTTGAATCATCTTCAACCATCTTGTTCCAAATCAACTACAAGCTAACTTGGAGCAATCAAATCCAACATACATTCAAACATTCAACCATTCAAACAAGATCTATTAAGCAATATCAATTATAATGGCAATTTCGTAATTAAGTGAGCAAAAGTCCAACATACGTGAAATCATGGTTTTTAGCATAGATCTACCAAATCTAAAACATGGGTTTTGTCTCTAATACTTGATAAATAACTTTCATAAGCAAACATCTTCAAATATGATGGATCTACATGCAGACTTAGGGAAAATGCGAGAAAACGCTAACTTTAACACATAAACATATCACCAATCCCATATACTCCTTTGGATCCGCGTGAGAGATAACTACCACTCACCAAATCACCAAAACAACCTAAAATGAATCAACTACAGATCTGGACAGCAAGGACTTGGACTTGATCCGGAGAAATTTCACTTGAAACGGTGAAATCTAGCCTCTTCGGATGAAGATCTTCAACTTTGGCTCTTGATCTTTGATCTTGATCTTCGATCTTGGATGGATGTTAGAATTAGATTGGAATGGAGAAAAGAAGATGAAGAAATGTTGTAGTCGAGTCTTCAAAATGGCAGCACTTCGTCGCTTCAAAAACCGGTGCCAAAAAGTGAGCCAAAGTCGTCTATTTATAGGCTGAATCCCCCCTTAGGTCGTAACTCGTAGCTCGGTATTAGGTCGTGGCCGACCTAAGAATCTCCGACCTATCTTAGGTCGTTGCCGACCTATATACCCAACGACCTATCTGCCTAACCAATCCCAAAGCCATACGACCTAAAACAAGCCCACCTCCACGACCTAACTGCACTGCCACTACCCAGCGACCTAACTCACACGCGACCCACGACATAAGTCCCCAACGTCTCAACACCCTACCGACTCATCAGTGCCGACCTAACCCCTATCCAAACTAACCCTTAAGTCGCTAACGACTCAACTGTCTCACCGACTCAACCCAAGGCCGACCCAACGACTCAACTAAGACGCGGGTTAACTAGGTTGTTAACGACCTATCCTACAGCCGACCTAACAACGCACGCTGCTATGCCGACTCAACACAACACAGCCCCCCAACGACTCATCATCTAAACGACTCATCTACGGGGCCGACTCACGACTCAACTACCCTAACGACCTAACGACTCATCAAGTCATACGACCCAACAACATACACATACCAACTTAGGTCGTCCACTCCTATAGGTCGCATACCACTAGGTCGGTCATTCCTAAGCCTTAACTCGTATAACTCTTAGGTCGTCAAACGACCTAACCTAGGTCGTATAAACGACTTAACTGGTTAACTCGTAAGCGAGTTAACCCCCTGACCTTACTAACTCATTAGGTCGCTTACATCTTTTAGGTCGGTCATCTTAACTCGGCAGACCACTGAGTCGCTCTTAACACTATAGGTCGGTCCATCCTTATCTCGGCCAATTCCATGAGTCGCCTAACTCTGCTATGCCTATGAGTCGGTCACGACTCAAGCCTTAACTCGGCTATGCCCATGAGTCGGTCACGACTCATTGCTTCACCCGGGTCAACTTCTAAACAACTCGAGCTAGGGACATCACAAACAACACTAACAACCTGCAAATTCTACGATCTATCGACACGTAAAATACGGGTCGTTACATTCTCTCCCCCTTAGGAATTTCGCCCCCGAAATTCCAAGCAAACAACAGAAATCAAAGATATTCCGCATGCCTACCATCCATAGCAATCAACAAACCATGCATCCAATTCTAGCCTAGCATGCAGAATTCTAAGACTCAGAACAAGCTACAATTCATGAGATGTCACGACACTTTAGGGCCATACCTCGAAGAGTCCTGGATGAGCTGCCTTCATCCTCTCTTCCTCCTCCCACGTACAGTCGTTAACATCGTCACTCCATTGTACCTTGAGCAACGTAATCGTCTTCCTCCTAAGCTGTTTCGTATCGGTTTCAACAATACGAAGCGGCTTACGAGGTCTCGAAACAACTGGATAAACCTCCAAGTCTTCACAGCTATCAGCAGCAACCACAGTAGTTGGGTCGTGCACATACTTCCGTAGATAAGATACATGAAAAACATTGTGCACACCCGCCATCTTTTCCGGTAACTCCAATCTATAAGCGAGCTTTCCAATTCGCTCGATAATCGGGAATGGTCCAACGAATCTCGGAGTTAACTTTCCTTTGTTCCCGAATCTTATAACATTCTTCAATGGAGAAATCTTCACAAAAACCATATCGCCCACGTCGAATTCCAAATCCTTTCGACGATTATCTGCATAACTTTTCTGACGATCTTGGGCTGCTTTCATTCGTTGCCGAATGATCTCTATACAATCCGAAGTCTGTCGAATCATCTCTGGCCCAAGTATCAGCTTTTCTCCAGTTTCCAACCAACATGTCGGAGAGTTACACGGTCTTCCATATAATGCCTCATATGGTGCCATACCAATACTCGACTGATAACTGTTATTATAAGCAAACTCCACCAAATGAAGGTGATCTTCCCATGATCCTCCGAAGTCCAAAACACATGCTCTAAGAAGATCTTCCAAAACTCGGTTGACTCTTTCAGTCTGACCATCTGTTTGAGGGTGATAAGCTGTACTCAAACACAACTCGGTTCCCAAAACTTCCTGGAAGCTCTTCCAAAATCTACTAGTGAACAATGGGTCTCGATCGCTCACTATACTCTTCGGAACACCATGGAAACGAACTATCCACTTAACATACAACTCAGCCAACTTCGATGCAGTCCTAGTCGATCGAACAGGAATGAATCTTGCACTCTTGGTCAAACGATCTACGATGACCCAAATCCCTTCATTCCCTGCTCTTGTCCTAGGTAGACCATCGATAAAGTCCATCGACACTTGCTCCCATTTCCATGGAGGAACCTCTAATGGCTGAAGCAATCCACTGGGCTTCTTCTGCTCAGCTTTCACCAACTGGCAATTCATACACTTGGAAATAAAGTTTCCAACATCCTTCTTCATACCTTCCCAGTAGTAGGTTCTCTTCATATCCCGATACATCTTATTTCCACCTGGATGAATTGTCAACTTCGAGTGATGACTCTCCCTCAGAACTTCATCTCTCAATCCATCTACATCGGGAACAACTAGTCGCCCTTGCTTTCGAAGCCAACCCTCTCGATCGACTTCAAATCCTTTATTCTTCTCTGGGTCCAATCCAGATTCCAAATCTCGGATAACCTTGACAAGCTTATCGTCTTGCTTTTGACCCTCGCCAATTCTTTCCACAAGAGTAGGCCTTATTGATAAGTTTGCCAACATCTCAGGTTCCAACTCGCATCTAGGCCTGAAATCAAATCCAGCCAAATACTCGAGACTCTTCCACTCCGAAAACATGGCTCCCAAACCTGCATGTCTTCGACTTAACGCATCAGCCACTGCGTTTCCTTTTCCCGGAGTATAGGCTATACCAAAATCATAAGATGCTAGAAACTCTAACCACCGTTGCTGTCGAAGATTCAAATCCTTTTGGGAAAACAGATACTTCAACGACTTATGATCTGTAAACAGCTCGAATCTAACTCCCAATAGATAGTGTCTCCACATCTTCAAAGCAAACACAATCGCTGCCAACTCCAAATCATGAGTCGGATAATTCCTTTCATACGGCTTCAGTTGTCGACTAGCATACGCAACAACTTTATCCTTCTGCATTAGCACCGCTCCTAGTCCAGTGCCACATGCATCGGTGTAAACCACCATCTCATCATTCCCACTTGGAATAGTCAATACAGGAGCACTCGTCAGTCGCTCTTTCAGGATTACGAAAGCTTGCTCACACTTATCATCCCATCTGAACACTTGGTTCTTCTTCGTCAATCCTGTCAACGGTGCAGTTATCTTGGAAAAGTCTTTAATAAACCGACGATAATACCCGGCTAATCCAAGAAAACTTCTCACATCAGATGCATTCTTAGGTCTAACCCAATCCTGGATTGCTGCCACCTTAGCGGGATCAACCGCTATTCCACTTCCAGAGATAACATGGCCTAAGAACCTCACTTCACTCTTCCAGAAGTGACACTTCGAAAACTTAGCCTTCAGCTGATGTTTCCGCAGTATATCCAAAACAATCCTCAAGTGCGTCTTGTGCTCTTCCTTGGTTCTGGAATAAACCAAAATATCATCCACGAACACAAGCACGAACTTATTCAACTGATCTCTGAATACTCTATTCATAAGATCCACAAAATATGCTGGCGCGTTAGTCAACCCAAACGGCATTACCAGCCACTCATAAAACCCGGATGGTGTCCTGAAAGCAGTCTTCGGCACACTATTCTTCGCCACTCTCAATTGGTGAAATCCCGTTGCCAAATCCATCTGAGAAAACACCTTAGCCTCGTGAAGCTGATCAAACAAGTCATCTATTCTCGGCAATGGATACTTGTTCTTCTTAGTCACCTTATTCAGTTCACGATAATCAACACACAACCTCAACGATCCATCCGCTTTGGTTGCGAACACAACGGGCGCACCCCATTCGGACACACTTCTCCGAATGAATCCTTTCCGTAAAAGGTCATCAACTTGCACCTTCAGCTCTTGCTGCTCCCTCGGTGCCATCCGCCTAAGAGGCATCACAACAGGTCTGGCTCCCTCAACTAGATCGATACGAAACTCGATCTCCCTATGCGGCGGCAACCCTTTGACTTCCTCAAAGACATTCTCAAACTCATTCACAATAGGCACCGATGACAGTCCATCCCGTGGAACAACTAGCGAATACATGAAGCTCATGAAGACGCCTTCTTCATGCTTACATCGTATCACAACCTTTCGCCCTTCCACATTCCCGACTGTCACCTCAAGCCTCTCACAATCAATCCTAGCCGCATACTTCCTAAGCCAGTCCATACCCAAAATAATTCCGAACCCCGCAAAGTTCAGAACAAAGCAATCACAAACAAACGAGCAATCATGACTCGACACAACTAGACCACGGCATATCATACACAAACATGACGAACCCCCCACTGGATTAGTCACAACCAATGGCCTATCAACAATATCCGGTTTCATACCTAACCGGCTTACCAAATCATCACAAACAAAGGAATGCGACGCTCCAGTATCAAACAACACTCTAACTGGAACACCACAAATAGAAAGAGTACCTTGAACCACCACACTCTTCCCCTTTTCTTCAGCAGTCGGAGCTTTTGAAGACGATGGAACAGCCCCCAAAGCATAGGCTTGCACAACCTGCCTATCTTTCCTCGGTTCTGGACAGTCCTTCTTAATGTGTCCCAGCTTATCACAGTTGTAACACTTCAACTGCACCTTCGGATTCTTGCAATCCCGAGAAAGATGACCCTTCTGACGGCAGTTATAACAAGTCACCTCGCCCTTTGGCTTCTTCTGACCATCCTTTCCCTTCTGTTGCTGCTGCTTCCTCTTCTTATTCCCACTCTGCTGTGGTTTAGATCCTTCCCTGGTTACAGCAACAACAGAACTTTCCCTAGGAAACAAACTCTCATGCCTCAGAGCTTTCTCCACCAGCTTCTCAAATGGATCGTCCAGATGATCCACTAACTGCCTTCCTAGATAAGCATCCAGACCAGTCACAAACTTTTCATTCTTCTGGTAGGGAGAATCAATATATGATCTGGCATACTTAGACAAAGCTTCGAACTCAGAAATATACTCCAGAACAGGCCTTCCGCCTTGTTTGAGCTCCACAAATCTCTTGAACAAAACAGATTTCTGAGAAGTAGAGATGAACTTGGCTTCAAATCTAACTTGGAACTGCTCCCAAGTAATATCCTCTTCTGGTGTATCTATGGTGATAGAATTCCACCAATCAGCAGCTCTCCCCTGAAGCTGTCTCGATGCAAGCTTTCTCTTAGTTGCATCCTCAATCCCTAAGTCACCAAAGATCCTTTTGCAAGCATCAATCCATCTCTGCACCTCAATAGTCGACTCCGTCCCCAAGAAAGCTTTTCCTCCAAGAGAAGTATAATCCTTGCAAAGCTTAGCAAAATCCACCGGTCTTGGAGCTTGAACTTGAACTCCCACATCCACTGATGATCCTGAAGCTGGTATCCTCCTCATGATTGAAGTCATCATGGCCTCAAACATAGGAGCATAATCAACAGCTTCCCTAGCATCACGACTACCCCTCGCAGCTTGTCTCTCACTTCGACTCATCCTTAATATCTGTAAATAAGAATGATTAGAACACCTTAAGAAACAACTGCATAAGGAGTTCAAACCCTTCTAAACTACTATATTATATATAGTAATCATCCATCAAATTACAATTACGTCTCTCTTACGTAGTTACATCAGCGAGCGTTGGCTAAAATCGATTAACCAAAGCTCTGATACCAAATGTGACGACCGCCCATGACTCCCGCACCAAAACAAGGAAATAATGCGCTGAAAGGTGTGCCAGGCAGCCATGGACGATAGTCAGGGTAACACAAAACAAAAGAATCTCTATCGCATAACTCACAGCGCATGGATAAAATACAATAGAGAAATATAATATAGTGAAGCTCCATAGAACAGAACATCATCATATAAGCATCACAGTAGTTTTGTACAATCATCTACTCAAATCCATACATGAAAGCCTCACTACAAATCACTCAACCAAATATAGCAGCGGATACCCAGTACATATAGTAAGAAAACTAATATGCAAAGCCTCCTGCTCGTCTTCGTCATCTTCAGCGTAGAACTCCTAGCACAGCACCTGCCACCTGCTACCTAGTCTGCCCATCCCAAACATGGATGAACAGCCCAAGGTAATAAGAGGAGACATAAAACCTTGAGTCAGACAAAGTCTTAGTGAGCAGTAAATTAACTATCAAACATACCAAAAGAGCATAAAGGATAAAAGGAATAGGAACCAAACCATCCCACTCCACCTCTTTCTACAGTGATAGCCCCCAGACACACACTAAGGAGAAGTAAGCATAACATAGCAGATAAGTAAGGTAAAGCAATAACCACTCGAGTCAAGGACGATGTTTTCCAAATACAAACCCCCAAGGCCTAAACCAAGATCAGATAAGCACCCAGAAAACACCGCTCTTGAAGCCGAATGATGATACAACCAAACATCCAAACATCCATGACTCTGGCTATCACTGTTATCATTGCCTTGATTTCACCGTTAGTTGAATGACCGCCTGTCAAGGGCTAATGGTAACCCCGGTTTAGCCATAACTCCGCACGTCATCGTGGCCCGTGCCTAAGCCGAACGCATCAGCCCAGAGTACTAGCACGTCATCATGACCCGTGCCTGGAACGTCATCGTGACCCGTTCCAACGTACCCTTGCTTTGAGTATGCTAGAACCTTCAACAACGATGAGATCTTAGCCTCCTAGTCATCCTCCTCGACGACTACTTCCATACTAGCTCAAGCGCCTCTCAAGCTAACCATTATCCACCCCAACCCGGACCGCATCACCGAGTTATAACTTTGCACGTCGTCATGACCCGTGCTTGGAACGTCTTCGTGACCCGTCCCATCACAACATATGTCTTGCCTCATCACATCATAGCAAAGTCTCTCAACTTGGAACGTCATCATGACCCGTCCCATCTCAACACAAGCCTTGCCTCATCATATCATCGCAAAGTCCCAACTCAACCATGCTTTGCCTTCTCGCATCATGGCAAGATCCCACATCCTCGAATCCATCCATATGAGCTTCCACATCCGCTTCATATGCCATTGGCAGCTTTCACCATTCAAGAGCCTTTCCACTTAGCTTTTGAATCATCTTCAACCATCTTGTTCCAAATCAACTACAAGCTAACTTGGAGCAATCAAATCCAACATACATTCAAACATTCAACCATTCAAACAAGATCTATTAAGCAATATCAATTATAATGGCAATTTCGTAATTAAGTGAGCAAAAGTCCAACATACGTGAAATCATGGTTTTTAGCATAGATCTACCAAATCTAAAACATGGGTTTTGTCTCTAATACTTGATAAATAACTTTCATAAGCAAACATCTTCAAATATGATGGATCTACATGCAGACTTAGGGAAAATGCGAGAAAACGCTAACTTTAACACATAAACATATCACCAATCCCATATACTCCTTTGGATCCGCGTGAGAGATAACTACCACTCACCAAATCACCAAAACAACCTAAAATGAATCAACTACAGATCTGGACAGCAAGGACTTGGACTTGATCCGGAGAAATTTCACTTGAAACGGTGAAATCTAGCCTCTTCGGATGAAGATCTTCAACTTTGGCTCTTGATCTTTGATCTTGATCTTCGATCTTGGATGGATGTTAGAATTAGATTGGAATGGAGAAAAGAAGATGAAGAAATGTTGTAGTCGAGTCTTCAAAATGGCAGCACTTCGTCGCTTCAAAAACCGGTGCCAAAAAGTGAGCCAAAGTCGTCTATTTATAGGCTGAATCCCCCCTTAGGTCGTAACTCGTAGCTCGGTATTAGGTCGTGGCCGACCTAAGAATCTCCGACCTATCTTAGGTCGTTGCCGACCTATATACCCAACGACCTATCTGCCTAACCAATCCCAAAGCCATACGACCTAAAACAAGCCCACCTCCACGACCTAACTGCACTGCCACTACCCAGCGACCTAACTCACACGCGACCCACGACATAAGTCCCCAACGTCTCAACACCCTACCGACTCATCAGTGCCGACCTAACCCCTATCCAAACTAACCCTTAAGTCGCTAACGACTCAACTGTCTCACCGACTCAACCCAAGGCCGACCCAACGACTCAACTAAGACGCGGGTTAACTAGGTTGTTAACGACCTATCCTACAGCCGACCTAACAACGCACGCTGCTATGCCGACTCAACACAACACAGCCCCCCAACGACTCATCATCTAAACGACTCATCTACGGGGCCGACTCACGACTCAACTACCCTAACGACCTAACGACTCATCAAGTCATACGACCCAACAACATACACATACCAACTTAGGTCGTCCACTCCTATAGGTCGCATACCACTAGGTCGGTCATTCCTAAGCCTTAACTCGTATAACTCTTAGGTCGTCAAACGACCTAACCTAGGTCGTATAAACGACTTAACTGGTTAACTCGTAAGCGAGTTAACCCCCTGACCTTACTAACTCATTAGGTCGCTTACATCTTTTAGGTCGGTCATCTTAACTCGGCAGACCACTGAGTCGCTCTTAACACTATAGGTCGGTCCATCCTTATCTCGGCCAATTCCATGAGTCGCCTAACTCTGCTATGCCTATGAGTCGGTCACGACTCAAGCCTTAACTCGGCTATGCCCATGAGTCGGTCACGACTCATTGCTTCACCCGGGTCAACTTCTAAACAACTCGAGCTAGGGACATCACAAACAACACTAACAACCTGCAAATTCTACGATCTATCGACACGTAAAATACGGGTCGTTACAATTCTGATGTTGTTTCTTTCTTCTCTTCTTTCTATTCTCTTTTCTATCCCTTTCTTTCTTAAAGATGATGCGATTTTCCAGGAGTGGAAAGTCGGGTCGTCTCAGCTGGTATCAGAGCATTAGGCTGAGTGAATCCCTAGGCTCTGAAGTGTATCTTTCTTTAGGGAGCATTAGGTTGAGTGAATACCTAGGCTCTGTAGTGGTGTCTTTCTTGAGAGAGCGTTTTTGTAATTTATATATATATATATATATATATATATATATATATATATATATTTCTACCTATCTGTTGGGTTACCTGTTCAGGTTTCCCAATATAAGTTATAAATGTAGATGGGTTAGTAGTGTGTGAAACACGATTACTACCATTGGATGGAATTTGAATATTTGAGTTTGGAAGTGTATCTGTTGAGACTGCAGACCTAATACCGTCTCGAGTGAGTTCTGTAGTGATGAAGAACTTCATTAATCTCTGAAGGAAACCTGTGAAGGTTCAGAGTCTATTTATGAAGTTGGATGAGTAGTGTTTGGATCTGTTGGTTGGTAGAAGTGAGTAATGGTATTTTAATACCTTAAGAAGTAGTAGCTGCGTGATGAGATGCAATGACTATGGATGTTCCCAAAGATGTTTTCTTTGGAACAAGTTAAGAAAGTGAGACTGCTTCAGTATTGTGGCTATGTTCAGCCAGAGTTTCTGTTTGCTTTGAAGTCCGAGTTTCTCGGAGAGCTTTGTTTTGGGAATTCTTTGGCATCTGTGGCAGCAGTGCAGTTTGGAATGTTCTCGGTGTTGGCAAGAGATCTTTTGGCTTAGCTGTTTTTCTGAAGTGGAGTTCAGAAGCAGCTGAGTGGACCCGTTTCTTCGATGGGTTGGCTAGTGAAGTGAAAGCTGTTCTGTTTGGTAAAGGAAGAACAGTTTTTCTTTGGATTTGGTTTGGTGGTTCGCAAAAGTGACTTGCGAATTGTTTGAGTGTTCTCTTGGGTTATCTGAGTTTTCTGATGTCTTCAGAGAAGTCAGAGTTTTGCTCGCATCCGGAGATTGAGCTTTCTTATCGTATGGATTGCAGAAATGGAACCGGTAGATCAGCTTTATAGGAGAATGGTTCCAAGAGTTGAGTTGGTGTAGCAGCTCAGAGTTTTGGGAGGAACTTCTGAGTTTTTCTTATGGATCTATTGAATCATATCTCTGGGGTGTGTTGTTGAGTTGTGCTTGCGTTCTTCTTCAGCATTCTCTTCTACTCCGAATCAGAGTTGTGCAGCGGAAGCAGTTTGGAAGTGCATCTGCTTTTCTTTCCCGGGCAGGGGGAGCGAGTTGTTATCTTCTGATGTTGAGGAGTTGAGTTTGAGTTCTTGATCTTGGTTGATCTTGAGGAGATCATTTTGTTGCGTTGATTGGTCTTGTTTGTTTCTAGAAGTATCAACGAAGGTTAAGCTGATCAGTAAGTTTGTAGGCAGCTCAGGGTCGTCTGAAGAGTTTTGTGGATAAGAATCGGAGAAATTTTGGATTCTAAGATGGAGATTTAATTTTGGATAAGTTTTCTCCGATCAAAAGTGAGCTATAAGTTTGAGTAAGTTTGAGAAGTTAGCTCTGAAGTGTTTCGGATCTTTTCTGTGATCTAGGAGATTTAGTGATTGATCTATAGGATTGAATTGCCAGTTTGGATAACTGGATTCAATGAGTTTCACGTATCTCTGAGGGAGTACGTGTATGATATATCTCTGGTTGTGGAACCAACAGTTCTGGAGTTTTGGTTGTTGAGTCAGACTCGTTTGTAGTCTGATATCTTATCTAGTGTTATAGATATAGTTGTATAGGAGTTTTATAGCTTCATAGTATTGATTGTTTGGATTCTCTAGGACGAGTATCGCGGTATATATATACTAGGGAAACTCGAAGAAATTCTATCTAGAATTTTGTCTGGATAATTAGATTTGTTTGATTGGTTGAATTGGTTGTTTTGGTTGTAAGCATGTGTTTGATATATGCTTGTGTTTAAAATTTAAAATCGAATAAGATTATTAAATTACCTTTGTTTTAAAATTTCGAGGACGAAATTCTTTTAAGGGGGAAGGATTGTAATATCCCGGAATTTTTAACAATATCAATTTAATAATCTGTAGTTAAAATTAAATAGATATTGATAATCTGTTAATAATTATTCAAATAAATTTAATAATCTTCTCCAATAAATATTTAAATTGGTTATTTTATCTTTTAAAAATAATAAATTTGATTTCTGTTTACAATATAAATATTTGGTTTATATTTAAATAGATTAGCATTTGTTTTAATTTTAATAAGTAAAGTATATTTTTCTAGTTTTAATATTTGTAGTAAATTGGAAAATTATTTAAGCTTTTCAAAATTTGATAAATGATTTTGGTTTAAATTTAATAAAGGAATCATGTTTTAAAATTCTAATATATACATTATAAATTGGAAATTTTGATTTTAATTAGTATTGAGTTTTAAAACTATTTCATAAATAAATATATGATTTTAAAATTGATAAGAAAATATTTAAATGTTTAAAATTAAATTAGATTGAGTTTTAAATTTAGAATTAATTCAACAAATGATTTCATGACTTAATAAAATGGATTATTTATTTAATGAAAATATAATTTCTTGTAAAATGTTTTTAGTTTAATAATAACAGAGTTATAAAAATAATATTGATATTGTAATGACTTTTAAAATAAGTTTTTAATAAGAATTTGTAATTTTTATTTCAAATTGAATTTTTATTTATAATTTA
Source organism: Allium cepa (assembly GCA_030765085.1). Lineage (NCBI taxonomy): Eukaryota > Viridiplantae > Streptophyta > Magnoliopsida > Asparagales > Amaryllidaceae > Allium > Allium cepa. Next base: position 162,683,029 of record CM060945.1, on the reverse strand, counting down.
ATTTGAAATTGTTTGGTTTTGAATTTAGTTTGAATTTAAATTCAAAAGTACAAATTTTGAATTGTTTAATTATTTTACGTAAATGTTTATTTATAAACATGATTTGTTGTTATTTCTCTTGTAAATTTATACACATGTTTAAATATAAACTAACAAGTGAATTTAGGCTAACATATACATTGATTCATAAATTAGAACTTATTATTTTAAAGCAAAACAAGTGTTCAAAATTAGCATTTACAAATAGACAAGTGTCTAACTTTTGACACGTGTTAAAATTAGTTTTAATCTTTCTTTTATTTCATAAATCTGAAATACATTTAGTTGAACTTGCATCTTCATTTTCATATTGCATATTCTTTTCACTTCTTTAATCAAAACTAAATCTGTTCATAAACATGCATATCCACAATCAAAATTCTGCATACCACAAATTCATCAAGTTCAAACCTGCATTTCCTCAAATCCAAAAATATACACTTAATTTCAAAAGCAAAGTGAAGCCTACATTTTGTTTCTTCACAACCTCAGTTTGAAGTTTTGTCAAACACATCTGCATGTACTTGAGGAGTTAGCAACAGCATCATCTTCATCTGCATGCCAACATTTCATTAGCATTTTTAAACAACTTGAAGTATAACAAATTCAAGCCTACATGTTCATTTTTCTGCAAAATTTCAAGTGATCAACTGAGCTCTGCATATTTTTGTTTTCTGCAAAAATCAAAGAATCAACAGGCTCTATATTTAATAGGTGAGTAACAATATAATCTTAAACTATATAGGTTGCTTGATGAATGCTTGAGATAAATTATGTTTGTGTGTTATAAAAGGGTCTGTTGAAATTATGATGGCGTATACATGTTGATTGTGTTGTGTAGTTTTCCAGATTTACTCCCTACTTAAAGAATCCCCTAAATTTGATCTAATTTGAGATAGTATTTACGTTTTAGAATAATTAAAGGGGTTTTCTTATCATAGATAGGAAGCTATGGAGTGATGTGTTTGGCTGCCTAAGTTTTAAATTTAAACTTAAGTAAATAAATTTATATATACAGGATAATATCTCTGTAACACAGAAAGCTTCATGTGAATTTTTAACAAACTTAAACATGTTTAACTTGTAATGTAGTATCAGGTAACAAAATTTATTACAGAAACATGAATTTTTAAACTAACAATTTGTATTTTTGGGTGTTAATTCAAGAAACAGTTTTAAATTGAACTAAAAATTGAAATTTAGCAAGTTCATGAAATCTGTGACTTGAGATGTTTTAGAATGCTTCTGAGCAACAGAGGAAGAATTGGAGATGCTGAGAATAATCAGGAATGGGGATATGATTGGGTAGAACAGAAGCAGTTGGTATTTAAATTTTTGAACCCTAGTTTTGAAGTGGGTTTGAGTTTTTAGTCAGTGAGAGGTGTAGGGTTGACCGAGTACTCTGGTACTTGGGGAATGTGTAGTAGGTATGTGGAGGAGCTCGAGGCCGGAGAGGTGGATATCAAGATGGTCGGGGTGGCGAACTACGGCCGTTGACAGGTTTTGAGTTGAAACCTGTAAAAAATTTCCAGGTTTTGAATTTGGGATTTCAGAACCAATTTTTGAATTTCTGTTTATTTGGTTGATCTTGTGTTGGTGTTAGAGGGTTGAGGGGTTTCTGGTTGTGGCTTGGTCACCTGAGATGATCGGCAGTGGTGTCGGCGATAAGTTCTCTGATGAACTGTGGGTTTGGGAATGTTTTCAGGGAAGTTTGAGTTTGCTCGGAGTAAAAGGGAGAATGACTCAAAGCAGGTGAGTAGGAAACTCGGAGTGGAAAGGCATTTGCCTCGAAGTAAAATAAGGTTCTCGAGTTGAACCTGTAATTTCCAGGTTTGAAAGCCTGTATGAAAATCTAGGTTTTAAAATTCAAATCTGTAATTTATGTTTAAAGCAAAGTTTGAGTTTAAATGCAATTTAAGTTTGCATTACTATTTTGAATTCAAATTCCAGTTTTAAAAGTTTCAAAATTTATCTTAATTAACTATTTCATTTGGTAAACAGTTTAAAACTTTTTAATAATGAAGTTTTTAAAGTGTGAAGTAAGATTTAAAGATAAATTTTAAAACTGGAATCTGAGTTTAAAATGAACTTCAGTTTCAAATTTAAAATGAAAATTTAAATTTGAAGTTGAAACTAAGAATGAATTGAATTTCCAAAATTTTGAAATGAATTCAACCTTAAATTTTTATGATTTCATTTTGGAAGACAAACTTTTGATTTGTCTTGAAATTTAAATAAGTTTTAAAATTTTCATACTTTGATTACTTTTAAACTTGTATTTTAAAATGAAAATTTAAAAGTAGTTTAAAAAGACTTGTTTTAATTAAATTGTTTTAAACCTAGTTAAGTTATGTTTTATTTTGAAAATTTGATTAAGATTTATGTTTAGAATTAATTAATAAGGTAATTAAAATTTGTTAATTTAATTAATTAATTCATTGATTTTGAAATTAATAATTGATTAATGATTAATCGATTTATAATTAAGATAATTAATTAAATTATTAATTAATGATGAATGAATATTAATTATGTAATTAATTTTTTAATTAAGGTTAATTAATTTAATAATTAACTTTAATTAATGAATGATTTAAGATAGCTTAAGTGGTAATTAATTTAAGTTAATTACTTTATGAAATAATTTGAGAATAGTTAATAAAGGTCATTAACCATGATTATTTAATAATTAATTAATATAGTTAATTTTTATAATTAATTAGATTAATTAATTTAATAATAATCAATTATGAATGATTTGAGTATAATTACTTGATAAAGTAATTAGGAAATTAATTACTTAATGTAATTAATTTAATTTAATGAGATTGTTTATTCTTAATTAATTAAGTTTAATTAATTATACACACTTGGGTTTTATAAATAATTACTTTATGTAATTAGTGATTTGGAAATTACTTAGTTAAGTAATTGTTTAATAATTACATGATTGTAATTAAGTGGAGATGTTTAAGTGTGAGGTAATTTGGATTAATTATTTAGTAATTAATCAAATAATTAATTGAGAAATTAATTTAAGGATAATTAATTTGGTTTAATAGTGTAATTAAGTTAGTTAATTACTTAGGGTAATTAATTTAAGGAATAATTAAGGATCATTAATTATTATAATTAATGATGTAATTAAAGATGATTAATTATGATTAATTAATCAATAATAGATAATTAAAGGTAATTAATTAATATAATTAATTAAGGATTAATGTAATTAATTATGATTAATTAATTAATTGAAGTAATTAAAGGTTAATTACTGTTTGGGTGAGAATAATTAATTTTGTGAAATTAATTAAGGATAATTACATGAATGTAATTAAGGATAATTAATCAAGAGTGATTAATTAAGGTGATTAATAATGGATTAATAAATTGATTGTAATCAATTAAATGATTAAGTAAGCAAGGTTTATATTGGTAAAGTAATTAGTTTAATTTATTTTAAATTAGTTAAAGATGAAGTAATTAATTAATTCATTTTAAATTAATTAGAGTTGAAGATAGTTAATTTAATTCATTTTAAATTAATTATATGGTGATGAGTAAATCCTTGCTTATGTATGAATGGATGACATTGATTTTCTTGGATGTTTTGAAATCTCAGTAATGAGATAAATGATATTGTGTGGTATGGATGTTTGGTTGTATTGTGATGATAACATAGGTTATCTATTGTGATGGTGATATATGGTATATCTATTTGATATTGATGATGTGGATTACCTGTTATTTGATAATGTTAATTATCAATTGTGATTGTGAGTTATCTATCTATGTGTATATAGATACTGTAATTGAATTGCTTTAAACCTTTAAAACAACTTGGACCTTAAAAGACACGCTTTGGTTTTCGATGAGACCGGGATCGGGTTTCCATATTTGGGTATCCGAAAACCACGTCGATTCCAATTAACGTTAGGTCGTCTATCCAAGTGGAGCTTGTGAAGACTCGAGGTGTAAGGACTATGAGTCAGTATACTCTGTGGGTGATTCCGTAATGAGTTGACGGATTAGTTCTTATAGATTCGAGATGGTGGTTTAGAGAGCAAGGGTTATTGTCATTAACTCTAAGGGTGATTCCAATATGAGCGTAACGAGATAATGTCTTCGGTTTCGTTCGAACCCGGAACGAATTTATATGGATTGAATGCTTTCAGAACATCGTCAGGTGGACGATGAGAATTCTAAGTGATGTGTCCTATAAAGGAAATCGTAGCCTTAAGCCTCATCAACCGGGAATGGCTAAAACAGGGGAGGTGCAGGAAAGCTTCATGAGTCGCACCCACTGGAGAGCAAGATTCATCCCTGTCTAGAAGTCCCTTTATATTCGGCTGTGTGGGTGGTTGCTAGCTACAACCACGGGGTTGTCTTGTTCGAAACTATTCAGTAAGGAATGGGTCCGGCTTTGTGTTGCAGCGGGTCGGGAGTGATCCTCGGTACATTGATCTAGGCCACGTACTGTGACGGGCGGTACCCCAGTAGCCCTGCCATTGTATGGAATCCAAAATCCAATAAGTGCCAACGGTTTTGATAGTATTACCCACTTTCGTGGCTAGTAGCTGGAATTTAATAATGTAACAATTTCGGCTATTTCATATTTACTTGAAAACCCTAGACACTATCATAATATCATCGGATTTCCTATCAAATGTTTTGGTTAGCGTAAGGTAAAAACTTTTCCATGTTTATGTGTGGGAAGTCTTACGTGATACCTTTCTTTTCAAAAGGTTTTTGAAAGTTAAGCAACTTTAACCTGTTACTCACACCAGACCCATGTTTGACCCTGAGTTTATTTTTGTTTTTCATAAACTCTTGGGTACTCAAATTTTTATGAGTAGTCAAGGGAATTCAGGTTAGGATTCAGGTTTGCTTTGACGAATTGTGGAGCAACAATGGAGCAGGAGGCTTCTGTGTGTAAATATATATCTACTTTTCCGCTGTGTGTTCTCTGAGTTGTTGTATTGAGTTGTATAACTAGACAGGTGTTTATAACTGTCTAGTATGTGTTGTATATCTGTGTACTCTGATATTGGTTGTAAAATATGTTATATTTATGTTATTAATATAATTTATTCGTTCCGCCGTGTAGATTCTGATGTTGTTTCTTTCTTCTCTTCTTTCTATTCTCTTTTCTATCCCTTTCTTTCTTAAAGATGATGCGATTTTCCAGGAGTGGAAAGTCGGGTTGTCTCATCTGGAATAAAAAGAATATTAACCAAAATGCAAATCTATGTAGTCTTTTGGAAAGGCGAAGTCTAAGTTCCTAAGATGTGATTTTTTTCCCTTCTTCTTCTGTAGTAATCAATTATCAAAACTGCAATCTGAGAACAAAATAATACACTATGATTTAAAGAATTATCATCAGCACATTCTGCAAACATATAGCATGAAACCCAATACAATTTGGCATCCAGTGCATTTTTATTGTATGCAAACCAAATTTATTAAATTGAATAATAACATATCCAGTGCAAAGATATATCACAATAATTCAGTATAAAAAATGATATTATGAAGATGCTTATATTGTTATTATTGTGAATGTGCTTTGTTTATCTAAAATGACAATTTAACATATTACTCTGAAAATTAAAAAACAAACAATAAATCAGTCCTAAAACATATATGACTAAATGAGATTGATCAAAACTGAAAATCTTGCTTCTAGATTCTCTCGGTGTTATTATTGTTTTTCATTTTCTTATTTAACATTTCACATACATATTCTTTATAAATGTCCAATGTTATCTATAGTCATTTGCTCAAATATTCATGCAAAATTATAAACGGCGGCGTCAGTATTCCAATGAGACGCATAGTGCCTTTCACTAACTATTAATACTAAGAAAAACTTGTTGATATGTGACAAAAGTGCATCGTACATATAAAATAGTAGTATAGGATAGCATACATTATCATTTTTACATTATGTTACCACATTTTTCTTATAATATGGCTCAATACTTAAAACTCTATACATAAGGTTTAAAATGCAGCACCGATACAAATGTGAATACTCAAGAAAAGCTTACCATCTCCATGCTATTAGGAGCAAACTCAACGAAAATAGTCATCCTTAAAATATACTATTTCTTGATTTCATGTTCTGAATGTGAAATTCTATGCTTATGGTCATAAGAAACCATTTAAAGTGTAGCCAACAAAAGATACAGTGAGCAATTCTTCTATGTCAAGTTCTAATAATAACTTTTCTACAAAGTAAAGGGCTTAAGCTAGGCATATGCCTGGTAAAGGTGACTGTCTACGACCCAAAATATCTCGATAATCTTAGCATAATACAGTGTAATCATCAATGGCTTTGGGTTCTTATTTACCATATTCACTAAATTATGATTATCCTCCATAGAGCGGAATGCTTCCTAATGAAGAATCGTTAATAAAAATTTGATCAAGGGTGGACCAAGTAACAAAAAAACAATGGTAAACGAAGAAAAAAAAGCAGTTAGTGATGAAGAAAAAAAGAGTGATGACAATCCACAAACTCATCATAGAGCCAGACTATTGCTACTTTAAGTTGTTCTACTAAAGTTTCCAAGTAAAGTAGCTATTAGATCAGGCCCATCTCTTTGATCTTTCTATTTGTCTAACTTAGCAAGATGGTTTTTTATGATCTAACATACTCTTCGAAATTCATTTTGTACCACTTTCAAAATTGGAAAGCTCGATGTGCAGTCATTTATTCAGTAGACATTTTGTTTTATTCTAACTTTATTAGAATTTGGTTACAACACAAATAATAGTGAAAGGGAATGTGCGCAAACTAAAATTATTGAAACTAAATGAATTGGAAAAAAACCCTGATCTGAAGAATTATCAACCAAGTAGACTATCAAATATGAAGAGAAAAAAAATTGACCAATCATAAGTGAAGTTATAATTTATTTTCATACGCGCCAATCTTGATAAAATAAATGTTTTGAAAGCCATTTTGCTATTTTGAACAGCCGTGAGCTACATGTTGCAGAAATAGTTGCTTAAATGAAACACATGTGGTTGATTTGTTCTATGATTTATAGATAAAATTAGTAATAAAATTAAGTTTGCAAAGACATAGCTATATACTGTTATATTTAAAATTCTTCCATAACTTATAACGCATTGACAATGTTGATTACTTACATGCAGTAATGAGAACAATGTCTATAAAATGTCAAACTTAATTTATTTTTGAATACCAAAATATTTTACCTTAAAATTAGTGATGCTCTGGAAGTTTTTGGTTAAATAAAATTTGAATATATGTTAACATGTGATTGTTTTTCATTTTAAAAATTGTGATAATTAATATATCCAAACACGGCAATGCGTTCTTTGAGGGATGAAGTATTGTGAAGATCCAAAAAACAACCAATAGGTACTATAACTAACTAATGTTATATCTTAGTATACCAAAATAGAGAATAATCAATTATAAACTCGTCGTACAAGTTTATAACTTAGATTTCCACTTCCCTGGAATTCTGTATTAATTATTATAACAATATGAATGTTGTAAATAAGTTACAACAACAGCGTTATACTATTTTTAATAAATAGTATAACCAGAATTACAGATAGAATATAGAATAATGTATATAAATATACAAACAGACTAGAATTCTAACCGGATTATCTCTGAGGCTCGTCGTAACGATTTCCTCAAGAATTTTATTTCAAAATTCTCCCAAGATACAACAGACGAATTTTGCTCGAAATTGTAATGAGTATATCACTCTATGATTTGAATATAAGAACAATAGTTATTAGAAGAGAAGAGATATTCGGATTGGAAATTCAGTGAGGAAAGTGATCAGTTTTCCTCCTTATTTATAATTGGTTCGTATCCCTCCGAACGGTCGCGACTACACCCGTTTGTCCAAACGGTCGCGCCCGTTTCTACCTTTTCATGCTGCTGTTTATCGGTTGCGCCTCCTCAGTCCGGCCGCACTCGCTTCTTCAGTCCGGTCGCACTCGCGTCCGCTTATGAACAGTCGCGTCTGTTCATTAGCCTTTGACTGTTAAAAAACCCGGCCCAGTTTTGCAGTAAAATTAGGTTCATATTAGACCCAAACCCAAACCCGAGCCCGGGCCCGGCCCGGTTTGGTCGGTCGGCCGGACGGCGGCGGCGCGCGCGCATGTGCAGTGGAGATGAATGATCTCTCTCCTCAAAACGAAGCATACATTTGGATGCCCCTAGGCCCCAACACCTTCATTGCAAAGCTATATATATATTGGAATGGCTTTGCAAATTTGGCGATGTGGGACAAGTGTATTTCACTTACACTAGGAATACCAACAATCCCCGACATAAATGATAATATACTTTTCCCCCACACAAAGCGAAATATCACAGAGTACATATGGAATAATGCTTTATCGTGGATAAGTAGGTATTTCACTTTGAACTTTCCCTAGCTAAAACTATCGGATCTACTTGGCTAATCAGTGAATTATTTCATCCTGAACCGTCGGCCTTTATTGTATATCCAGACAATAAGATTTACGAAGCAATGATTCCCCACTCATCCAATCTCTTGGTTGTGTCCATTTTGGTCCTGAACAATTTTTTGGTTCTGCGAATGTTTAAAGAATAAAAGCCTTTTAATATTCTCACAGAGCCGACCTAGCTCACGCTAACATAGGTGATCGCAACCATTAGGAGTATCCTACATATACCCCACTTATTATTTCCAAGATATGGGCATCATTAAAAAACATAGTTTTAACCTTTAAATACTTCTGTAGGCATGCATTTATATTGTGCAGCATAGGAATGGAATTGGACTATGTCCACGCAAATGCATTACGTCTTGAGTTATTCAGAACTGGTTTGCCTATTGATCCTAGTCTGCGGGATCTCCAGTCGCTAGGATAGGTTTTCGTATAAGATAACTCTTGGTGGTTTAGGCTTTTAAACCCATTCCCCTGATGCGCGTTCAATTTTCTCTCTTGATAAACCTTTAGTAAATGGATCCGCTAGGTTATCATTTGTTCTTACATAATCTACGGAAATAATTCCATTTGAGAGTAACTGCCTAACTATGTTATGGCGTCGACGAATATGTCGTGACTTTCCATTATACACAAAGTTGTGCGCTCTGCTTAGCACAGCTTGGTTATCATAGTGTATGCATTTGGCCGGTACAAGTTTAGGCCAAAATGGAATATCTTCTAAAAAGTGACGAAGCCATTCTGCTTCTTCTCCTGCTTTATCTAAAGCGATGAACTCCGATTCCATAGTGGATCGAGCTATGTATGTTTGTTTAGTAAATTTCCATGACACTGCTGCCCCTGCTAACGTAAAGACATAACCACTCGTTGATTTTGATTCCTATGAATCAGCAATCCAATTTGCATCACTATATCCTTCTAAGACGGCAGGATATTTTCCATAATGTAAGGAATAATTTGTGGTATTTTTCAAGTATCCAAGCACTCTCATTAGTGCTTTCCAGTGTTCCTTTCCTGTATTGACTTACTGCATAAGCTATATCTGGTCTTGTACAATTCATGAGATACATGAGACATCCTATTACACGAGAATATTCCAGTTGCATTACACTCTCATTAGTGTTTTTATGTAGTACTTCTGATGGATTAAAAGGTGTATTTACTGCTTTAATTCCAAAATTTTGAAATCTTTCAATCACTTTTTCTACATAATGTGATTGAGATAACCCAATTCCATTAGGTGTTCTTATTATTTTTATTCCCAAAATAACATCTGCAACAACCAAGTCTTTCATGTTGAAATTGTTGATCAACATTTTCTTTATGGTCTCAATTACCTGAGTATTTGGACCGAATATTAGCATATCGTCCATATATAGACAGACCATCACATGTGATTGTCCAAGTCGTTTATAATAAACACATTTGTCACATTCATTTATACGAAAACCATTTCTCATCATGACACTATCAAATTTCGCGTGCCATTGCTTTGGAGCTTGTTTTAGTCCCTATAATGATTTGACCAATCTACAAAATTTGTTTTCATTTCCTTTGGAAATAAATTCCTCAGGTTGCTCCACGTAAATTTCCTCATCAAGATTTCCATTTAAGAATGCTGTTTGTACATCCATTTGATGAATCTCTAGATTATAGATGGATGCAATTGCTATTAACATTCTTATAGAGGTTATTCGTGTTACCGGCGAATATGTATCAAAAAAGTCTACTCCTTCTTTTTGACGATATCCTTTGGCTACTAATCTGGCTTTATACTTGTCGGTAGAGCCATCTGCTTTCATTTTCTTCTTGAAAATCCATTGCAGCCAATTGGTTTTATTCCTGGTGGAATATCAATAATTTCGCAAGTTTTATTGCTTAGAATTGAATCAATCTCACTTTGGATTGCTTCTATCCAACATGAGGATTAAGAAGATGACATTGCTTCCTTGTACGTTTGATGTTCGTGCTCTAATACATGTGTAAAAAAGTCCGAACCAAATGTTTTGGAATTTCTAGCCCTTACGCTTCTTCTTGGTTCAGCATCCTCAATTTCATGATGAGTTTCATCTTCATGTGAATCGTTTGATTCTTCCTTTGTCCTTTCTGGGACATTATTTCCTTCATTCCTTTTGTGCGGAAACACATCTTCAAAGAATGAGGCATCTCTTGATTCTATGATTGTATTTACATGAATATCAGTTATATCAGACTTGAATACCAAAAATCTGTAGGCACTAGTATTTTGGGCTGGCCCAAGATAATAACAATCTACTGTTTTTGGTCCAAGTTTGACTCTCTTGGAGGCGGAACTGGAACTTTTGCCAAGCACCCCCACACTTTGAGGTATTTAAAGCTTGGTTTGGGTCCTTTCCATATCTCATATGGAATTGTTCCTGTTTTATTGTGAGGAACCTTATTTAATATATGATTAGACATATTTAGGGCTTCCCCCCACAAGTTCGTCGGTAGACCAAAAGTTAAAAGCATTGCATTGATCATATCTTTTAACGCTCTATTATTCCTATCGGCTACACCATTTTGTTGTGGTGAATATGGAGTTGTTGTTTGATGAATTATTCCATTTTCTTCAAAGAATTGTTCAAATGGTGATTCATATTCTCCACATCGATCAGATCTTCGTATCTTGATCTTTTTATTTAACTGATTTTCTACCTCAGCTTCGTATTTTATAAATGCTGTTATTGCTTCATCTTTACTATTTAAAAGATATACAGAGCAGTATCGCCTATAATCATCAATAAAAGTAATGAATACTTTTTCCTACCTCTTGTACGTAGTGATTTAAAATCACATAAATCTGTATGTACCAAACCTAATGGTTCGGTGCTTCTGTCAACAGATTTGCACCTGGGAAACTTTGGATAGTTTAGGAAAACTTATTCGGACTTGTGTTCAGATAGCTAGTGATGTTTGATAGAATAGATTGTTTTGTTATTTGCTAATGTATGAATGATATGTGCGTTTGAATGGTTGATACGACAGCTTTTAAATTATCGTTGTTTTAAATTTCGGGGACGAAATTCTTTTAAGGAGGGAGGAATGTAACGACCCTGGATTTTGGCCCTGTTTATTTTAATAAATATTTAATTTGATTAAATTAAATGAGAATTGATCATTTTAAAATGAATAAATCTTTTAGAAATAATTGCCATTTGTTTATATAAATTTTTATTTTGAAAAGGAAATTGGATTCTGGAAATTTAAAAATAAATCTCTTAATAATATTTAGAATAAATCTTTCTTATAAAATTGAATTAAAATGCTCCATCTTATTATCATTTGGTAAACATAAATATATAAATGCAATATGTAGAAAATAGTGTTTAAAATAACATCTAATCCTATCAATATAAAATACAAATATGTCAAACATATGAATGTAATTTAAAGGGTGATAGTTAAAATACAAAATAGAAATAAAGATATATAGATAATAATGTTTGAAATGAAATTAAATCCTATCAACATAAAAATAAGTCTAACATATGACTATAACTTAATTATTGATAAAATACAGATAGGATTGAATATAAATAAACCATATTGAATATAACTTAAATATTGTTAGTTAGAAATAAAAATAAAAAGGAAACAGGGATTAAATAATTTTGGTGAACATACAACATAAATTGAAAACTTGAAAACACAAATGTGTAAAGCTAATATAAGCACAAAGTATAAAATAAGCATTAAGTAGAAAATGAGATCAGACACAAACATATGTATATTGTGTAAGCAAGAAAGAGACAAAATAAAATAATCTTCATTCACAAGTATAAATCTGTAAAGTAAAACCTGAGACAAGTATGTATATGAATTAATTAAGCAAGAAGATAATCAAACAAATATTTACATACAACATATATATATGAATTGTGAAAGCTAGGAAGATATAAAACAAGATGTCTGCATACATAAAAACCCAAACATCTATCTACAAGTGTATACCTGCAAGTAATAGTTAACAATAACACAAAAATTCTTCATTTATAAGCCAAGTATTGCCTGCAAAATGTATTTTTTCATATAAAATATTTATGTAAAGCTAAACATAATTATAATTATGTAGACATATTAAGAAACAAAGCATGTACTTGCTATCAACTTAGCCAATCTTTTGTTCAAAAGCAAATATTACAAATCCTTGGTGTTCACTTCTCTCTGGCCTTTGTCTCTTACTTGTTTGCCCCTTCATAACTCTTAGATCTGAATTCTTAAATCTTCAAATTCAACTTCTCCTGAATCAGCTTTTCTTAGTGAAAGCACCAAAATGTTTGCGTCAAAATTGGTCACAAACACCCAATAGCCGTTGAAAGCACCCGTTCACAAACACAGATCTCAAATATAAAATATATAGAGAAATATATATGAAAATCGCTCGGCAAATTCACAGTAAGAACAATAAACAACACAGGATTTATAGTGGTTCGGCGACCGTGCCTACGTCCACTTTGAAGTTGGTGACATTATTGATATTCTCTTGATGATTACAGTTGGTTACAACAAGTTACAATGGATTGTAGCTCTGAAACTTGAATGCAACAGCGATGATAAGGTGTAGAATTGAATCCGGTAGAGTCTTGGCGCTTCAGAATTTCGATCCCCTTTTCTGAATGACCTGGGGCTCTATTTATAGCTATAGGAGGCTGATATTTCGCCTAAATTTAGGGAGAGCACTTCTGGCACGTGAGGGGGCCCATATGCCGGGCCTCAGGAAATTTGGGCCCACTTTGGGATCGATTCGAACTCCATTCGAATCGATCAAGAAATCATCCAATCAAGATGAAATTCGGTGTGGACATTCTTCAACAAGTATGTAAGTTCATGTGAAAATTTCATTGCATTTGGACTTGTAGATCCCAAGTTATGATCGGTTCGAAATTGCATTCTTCGTCTGTTCAACTTGTTCGAATCGATCCATGCACATCGATTGCTTCGAATCGATGGTAGCACGCGACTTCATGATCACGTGGAGCGGAACTTTCACATCGATCCTCTTTCTTTGCCTATTTTATCGAGTCATCCTGGAGACTTCGCTACCTTGACTCGATGGACTCGGAAATATCAACAGCATCTGGACTCAAGTGAGGCTTCGTTCGTATCGATCGGGATATGCCTCATTCGATCGATATGAATTGGTTGTAGCAGGATGGATTCGAAGTGGAGTAACTTCATGGATTCGAAGGACTTCAACTTGATGGATACGAACCAGGTAGACGCGAGGCTAATTCTTTTCTGATTGATGCGAACGCAATGGATACGAAGTCTAGCAATATTTATGGATTCGAATATACCTTCTGCCGATGGATACGAAGTACACTATCTGTTGATGGATGCGAAGTGAGATCATCTGATGGATGTGAAGTGAAGTCACCGATGGATTCGAAGAGAGGTGGTTTGATGGATTCGAGCTATTGCTCGCTGATGGGTGCGAACTAGATGGAGTCGACCGATGGATACGAATCCTATGGATTCGAACATCATGCTTTGACTAACTTGCATCAATCATATCTCGTTCATTCGAACTCCGATTAACCTGAAATTTGGAATGTTGGTTCCCATGACGTTGCTTGCCGTTCTCTATCAATTGTAGCCTGATCCGGGCTCGAAAAAAATTCATCGATGTCCATAGCGAAGCAATGTATAACCAATCTTTGAGATGAACTACCTTCGGTTTCTGATCGATCTTTTGGTATCACAGCTTTGCCAAAAAGCGGGATAACAGTAGGGGGTCGGGAGTGATCCTTGGTACGGTGATCTAGGCCCCGTACAGTGACGGGAGATACCCCCAGTAGCCCTGCCATTGTTGGAAATCCCTTTTCCCTACGAGACCCTAAGGTTTTTATTTGTATTACCCACTTTTGTGGCTAGTAGCTGGAATTTAATAATGTAACAATTTTGGCTATTTCCTATTTACCTGAAAACCCTAGACACTATTGTAGTATCACTGGTTTTCCTATGGAATGTTTTGGTTAGCGTAAGGTAAAATCTTACCCGTATTTATTTGTGGGAAGTCTTACGTGATTCCTTTATTTCCAAATTTTTTTCAAAGTTAAACAATTTAAACCGTTTACTCATACTAGACCCATGTCTGACCCGGAGTTTATATTTTGTTTTTCATAAACTCTTGGGTACTCAAATTTTTATGAGTAGCCAAGTGATAGGTTTTGGACTTTGATTTCTGGAGGAGCTTGGAGCAAGAGTTCTAGACGTATATATATATATCTATTTTGTTCCGCTGTGTCAGTAGTTGATGTATGCTGTATCTCTGATGTATATAGTGACAAATATGTATGACTCTCATATGTATTGATATTGTATAACTCTAATATATGCAAAACTATGTAATAGTTATGTGATATATTATATTTTGTTCCGTTCCGCTGTGAGATTCTGATGTTGTTGTTCTTTCTTTTCTTTTATTTTCTATTTCTATCCCTTTCTGTCTTAATGATGATACGTCTTTCCGGTAGTAGAAGGACGGGTCGTCACAGTTGGTATCAGAGCACTAGGTTAAGCGAATACCTAGGCTCTTGAGTGATTCTTTCTTTCTTGAGAAAGCGTATTTGTAATTTTCATATATATATATATATATATATATATATATATATATTTCTACCTATTTGTTGGGTTACCTGTTCGGGCTTTCCAATATAAGTTATAAAGGTAGTTAGGGTAGTCGTGTGTGTAACACGACTACCAATGGTTAGAGTTTTGAATGTTTGAGGTTGGAAGTGTATCTGTCGAGAGTGTAGACCCATTACCATCTCAAGTGAACTTTGGGTGGTGCGAGGATTTCATCAATCTCTTAAGGAAACCTGTTAAGGTTTGGAGTTCATCTTTGAAGTGTAAGCTTGGATGAGCTAGAATTTGAATCTGTCGATTTGACGGAAGCAAGTCATGATATCTTGGTACCTCAGGGTATAGTAGCTGTGTGATGAGACACAATGACTATGGATGATCCGAAGATGTTTCTTTGGGACAAGTTAAGGAAGTATGTCTGTTTCGGCGTTGTGGCTAAGTTCAGTAGGGTGTTTCTGTTTGATTCGAGAACCGAGTTTCTCGAAGAGCTTTGGATGGGAAGTCTTTGGGAATTGGAGTCAGCAGTGTAGCTCGAAGTGATTCGGTGTGTCGTCGAGAAGATTTTCTTGTTAGTAGTTTTTCTTGAGGTAATTTCAGAAGTAGCAGAGTGGTTCCACTTCTTTGATGGATTAGCTCGACAAATATAAGCCGTTTTGGGTTCTGATGTGAGAACAGTTTCATTGGGAACTGTTTTGGGTAGGAATTGCCAGAGTGTTGTGTGATAATCCTGGAATTCACTTGAGCAGTCTTTTGCATGGAGATGAGACTTCTCAAGAGAAGATTGAAGATGTCGATGTGGTCCAATATTTCCCTGATATATTTGAGGGAGTGATGTGTCTTCCCCTTGAGAGATAGAGTTTCGTATTGTTTTGATTCCAGGAGCGGTGCTGGTGATTCAGTCTAGTAGGAGAATAGCTCCTAGAGAGAAGAGTCAGTTGAGCAGACTAAGGATCTTTTGGAGAAGGGATTGTTTGGCCCCGGCAGTGTTTATTACTAAATCGGATAGATCGCCACGATTCTTTGTGGATTATCGAGAATTGAATAAGTTTGTTCTGTTCTTTTCTAAGTCGGAAGGAGAGCACAAGCAGCATTTGAGGATAGTATTGGAGACATTGAGGAGGCATGTTGTGAAGGTGAAGTCTCTAAGTGGCATTTTTGGAAATCGGAAATCATATCTTTACGGCACATTGTTTCTGGTAAAGGTATCTCTGTAGATCCAACGAAGGATGAGAATATTTTAGAATGGAAGCAACCGAAGCCACCGACGGAAGTTCACATTTTCTGGGTTTAGCTAGCTACTATAGGAAATCTATCAAGGATTATTTCAAGATTTCTTCACATCTGACTAAGTTGACAAGGAAAAGAACTTAGTTCAAATGGACACCCCTATGTGAAGAAGATTTTCAAGAATTGAAGACGAGGCTAACCAGTGCACCAGTGTTGGCTATTCCGGATGGGAAGAGAAAATTTGAAGTTTATACCGATGTCTGTATAATTGGTTTGGGAGCAGTGTTGATGCAGGATGGAAGAGTAATTGCGTATGCATGTCAGCAATTAAAGCCACATGAAAGGAACTACGCTACGCACGATCTTGAATTATTAGCCATTGTTTTTTGCTTTGAAGATTTGGAGACGTTATCTCTTGGGAGAGAAGTTTGTGTTATTCACGGACCACAAACCGTTGAAATATCTTTTCTCTCAAAAGGATCTCAATCTGAGGCAACAGCGATAGGTCGAATTTCTGGCATCATATGATTTGGATATTCTGTATACCCCAGGATAAGTGAATGTTGTGGCTGATGCTCTTAACAGGAAATGCAGCTTTGTTCTATTAGAAGTTGTTCCATCTCTCCAGGAAAGAATCGTAAGTAAGCAGATAGAAGATTGATCTTTTGAGAATTAGTGGTCGTTTGTATGTGCCTAATATGGATGGATTGAGGCAAGATGTCTTAGCTGAGTGTCATCACTCTAGACTGAATATTCAACCCGGAATCTCTAAGATGTATAAAGATATGAGAAGAATTTTCTAGTGGTCGAGCATGAATAGGGATGTAGTTGCTTTCGTTAATGGTTATGCTATCTGTCAGCAAGTTAAGGAGTTCAACAGATGTCAGCCGGTTTGTTGTAGTTTTGGAAATCCCAGAATGGAAATGGGAGATGATTTCGATGGATTTCATCAACTGTTTGCCTAGAACCAAGGAAGGAAACGATGGTATATGGGTTATTATGGATCGTCTACTAAGAGTGCTCATTTTATACCGGTTTAGGTAACTCGGACTGAAGCTTCTCTAGCAGAGGTTTTCTTGAGGGAGATAGTCAGATTGTATGGTGTTTCGGTCAGCATAGTAAGTGATCGTGATCCTATTTTTACCAGCAAATTCTTTTAGGCTCTGCAATCAGCTATGGGAACTAGTTTGAGATTAAGTACAGCCTATTATCCTCAGACCGACAGACGGAGAGACTGAACCGTATTCTAGAAGATGTACTACGAGCTTGTGTTTTGGATTTTGGTGGATCTTGGAAAGACCATCTTCACTAGGTAGGATTCTCCTATAATAACAGTTCCAAGCTTGTATTAAGATGACTCCTGATGAAGCTCTATATGGAAGGTCGTGTAGATCCCCATTTTGTTGGATAGAGTCGAAAGATTGTCTTGTGCTTGGATCAAATTTGATTCGTGAAGCGCCTGCTAAAGTTGAGCTTATCAAGGAAAGGATGAGAGATGTTCTGGACTGTCAAAAGATGTACACAGATAAGAGAAGGAGATAATTGGAATTTGAGATTGGTGATTTTGTTTTTGTCAAGTTTCCCGATTAAAGGAGCTATTAGAATTGGAAAGACGGGAAAACTTGCCCAAGATATATTGGTTCATTTCGGGTATTGGAAAAGAGTTGGTGCTGTAGCTTACAGAGTTGAATCGCAAGAACGGATGTCTGGAATTCATAATGTATTCCATGTATCCCATCTAAGGAAGTTTGTTCATGATCCATCATTAGTTATAGAACCTGTAGTCCAGGAAGATTTGGAAGTCGAGTCGAATTTGACTGTGGTCAGGAATCCAGTTCGGATTTTCGATCAAGACGATAGGCAACTCATGAGTTAGGTAGTGTAGCCTGTCAAATGTAGTGGAGCGAGGATCCCAGAGATTGCACCTGGGAAATTTTGGATAGTTTAGGAAAACTTATTCGGACTTGTGTTCGGATAGCTAGTGATGTTTGATAGAATAATTTTTTTGGTTGTTTGCTAATGTATGAATGATATGTGTGTTTGAATGGTTGATACGACAACTTTTAAATTATCTTTGTTTTAAATTTCGGGGACGAAATTCTTTTACGGGGGGAGGAATGTAACGACCCTGGATTTTGGCCCTGTTTATTTTAATAAATATTTAATCTGAACTAATTAAATGAGAATTGATCATTTTAAAATGAATAAATCTTTTAGAAATAATTGCCATTTGTTTATATAAATTTGTATTTTGAAAAGGAAATTGGATTCTGGAAATTTAAAATAAAATCTCTTAATAATATTTACAATAAATCTTCTTATAAAATTGAATTAAAATGCTCCATCTTATTATCATTTGGTAAACATAAATATATAAATGCAATATATAGAAAATAATGTTCAAAATAACATCTAATCCTATCAATATGAAATACAAATATGTCAAACATATGAATGTAATTTAAAGAGTGGTAGTTAAAATACAAAATAGAAATAAAGATATATAGATAATAATGTTTGAAATGAAATTAAATTCTATCAACATAAAAATAAGTCTAATATATGACTATAACTTAATTATTGATAAAATACAAATAGGAATGAATATAAATAAACCATATTGAATATAACTTAAATATTGTTAGTTAGAAATAAAATTAAAAATGAAACAAGGATTAAATAATTTTGGTGAACATACAACATAAATTGAAAACTTGAAAACACAAATGTGTAAATCTAATATAAGCACAAAGTATAAAATAAGCATTAAATAGAAAATGAGATCAGACACAAACATATGTATATTGTGTAAGCAAGAAAAAGACAAAACAAAATAATCTTCATTCACAAGTCTAAATCTATAAAGTAAAACCTGAGACAAGTATGTATATGAATTAATTAAGCAAGAAGATAATCCAACAAATATTTACATACAACATATATATATATATATATATGAATTGTGAAAGCTAGGAAGATATAAAACAAGATGTCTGCATACATAAAAACCCAAACATCTATCTACAAGTGTATACCTGCAAAGTAATAGTTAACAATAACACAACAAATCTTCATTTATAAGCCAAGTATTGCCTGCAAAATGTATTTTTTCATATAAAATATTTATGTACAGCTAAACATAATTATAACTATGTAGACATATTAAGAAACAAAGCATGTACTTGCTATCAACTCAGCCAATCTTTTGTCAAAGGCAAATATTACAAATCCTTTCATTTGCAGTAATAAAAATCTGTCCATATAAAACAAAGCTAAGAAAACAACTAGACCGGTTAAAGCCTTCATTTAGCACCCTGTTATCTTATATATATATATATATATATATATATATATATATATATATATGAATGCATCTTCATTTGGTTCGTTCAGTAGCTCATAAGAGAAAAGAAAAGAAATTGCAAACTTAAATTTATTTAAAACAAAAATAGAAACAAAAAAAGAACTCAGTCAAATTCAAGGCAGTTCAAACTTCAGGGCTTTCAAATAAAAATAGAAATGTTTCTGTTCAAAGGAAATGAAAGGTGTATAAACATTAAATTTCTCAAGCTTAAGTTGAAATAAAAATAGTATGATGATTTATGGAATATATGGGGTTGTATATGTTGATATGAATTTGGGTTTACATAAATAATGTTCTTCTCTGTTATGTGCTCTCTGTTGTTACAGTTTACTTATCTTTGTTTAAAACTCAAGTTATTCTCATCAACATTGATAATCTGTAATTATTCAACTTAAACAAAATGTTTAAACTAAATTATGACTTTTTTTAAAAGCTAATTTAAATATGTTGCAGGAAATACACCACTGTAACATGTTATACGGTTAAATCAAATATTTCTTTGATAAAGTTGAATGCCATAAATTGCTAATTCGAGTTTGTATCTTGAATTAATACTAAAATTTATGATCTTTAAAATTTGAATGAAGATTTTTAGCTCGGTATTTCAAGAGCAGTTCGCACTTGAATAAAAATTAAATTTTTAGCAATTTCTCGAAATTGAATCAGTAATAAATGATGATACTTGACTTGAAGCAAGTTTAAGCCTTTGTGATTTCATGCAAATTATCAGTAAATTTTTATATTGCTTGAGATTTGGATACGAGATCATAGTAGGGTTTTAGTTAGAGTTTTGGTTCATGTCAGTGATGTATCAAGTTCATCACCAATACGCGATCGAGTGGCTCGAGTTTCTGGAGGTTGGTGGTTTATCGTGATGTCGTCGTGTGGGCGAAGTTTGGGTGCCGCAGGTGGATGGAGCGGCGGTGGCGAGGCGATTTACCGAAAGTGTTTGTTACAGTTTTTTTGAGCGAACGACAAATTTTCGAATTTGAATTTTTCCAGGCGATTTGAAATTTGATTTCGAGCTTGGGAACAATTTGCGACTTGCCGATGTTGATGGTGATCGCCGGAGTCGAATTGAACCGCCGTGCACGTGTACGGCCTGGAGGATGAAGATTGCGTCGTGTCAGTGGGTATTCTCGAGTCATTCTCGAGTTATATTGATGATTGCTTCGGGGCATTGATCGAGTACGTGAGCGAACCTGATGCTAGCTTATTTAAGTTTTAAAATTTATCTTGCTACAGAAGAAAAATTAGAGGGAGAAGAAGATGTACACGAGAAAACAAGGGAGAGGACTCGGGGCCAGTGGCTAAGTAACTCGAGGATTACTCGAGTTAACCAGGGGGAGTGCTCGGTTTTTTTTAATTGCAGTACACAAAACAAAAATTAAAATAAATATAAGTTAACCGGATTTTGTTTCCAACAGTTTTAACACTATAAACCAATTAAGGTTTAAAAATTTGAGGTAAAACTTAGTACAAGTTTCAATTACCCTAATTAATGTTTAACAACGGTTTAACTCTTAATTTAATATTTTAATTAAGTAACTAAATTAAGTTAAGTGTAAAGTTAATTAACACTTAAGTTTGTAGTTAATGATGATTTGATTTTCAAATTTTAAATAAGAGCTTTAAAGTATTAATTAAATTGAATGGTAATTAATTAATTATCTTAGAAAACAATTAAGAATAATTACTTTTTAATTGTAATTAGTGTTAGATTAATTGATGTTTAAGTAATAAATGAAATTGCAATTAATTACTTAAATTAATTAAAGAATGGTTAATAGTCAATTAATTAAGTAATTTAACTACTTATTAATAAATGATTAATTAAGTAATTAGCAGTTAATAAATAGGTAATTAAGTTTTATTTATTAATAATTAAGGTTATTAACTAATGATTAAGAAATGGTTAATTAAAGTTAAATAAATTGACTAAGAAGTAATTAATTAAATGGTGTGAAATAAAATAAGTATTAATTAAATAATTAAGATTTAATAGTTGATTAAGAAATGAATAATTAATTAATTAATTTGAAATGAAATAATTAATTAATTAATTAAACAGGGTTAAGTGATGAACTCTTCAGTAATTGATTCTAAATTGAATTAATTACAAAAAGAATTAAAGATGATTGCTTATGGATTATTATGTAAAATATCTGATTGTGATATTTATCTGGTGATATTCTGTGATGCTCTGCTGTGATATATATCTGATGAGTGTGTATGAATTATGTTAAATGTTATTTGAATTAAATCATTGAATTAAACTTTTTAAGTTAATTAGATAATTTGGCCTTTAAAATGGCGTTTGGATTTCGATGAGACCGGGATCGAGTGTCATTTATGATTATCCGAAAACCACATCGTTTCAAATTAAACGATAGATCGTGAAATCTTAAGTGAAGATCGAGATGGTGTTTTCAGAATGCAAGGGTTATCGCCGTTGACTCCGAGGGTGATTCCAAAATGAGTGTGACGAGATAATGCCTTTAGTTTCGTTCGAACCCGGAACGAACTTGTATGGATTGAATGCTTTCAGTACATCGTCAGGCGGACGATGAGCATTCTAAGAGATATGTCCTGTAAAGCTAATCGCAGCCTCAAGCCTCATCAACCGGGAATGGAAAAAACAGGGGAGGTGCAGCAAGGTTAGGTGGGTCATGCCCAAGAAGGACGAGATATGGCCCTGTCTAGATGTCTCTTTATTTTTCTGCTGTGTAGGGCAGTTGTGTAACAACCCGCATATTTATCGATTTTATATTTAAATATTTTATTTAAATATTTTATCGTTAGTCGGATTTTAGTCCGTAAAGCTACTTTTTGCATACGGTCAAATTAGGACACGGGACCACTCCCATTGAGTTTAAAATGCCGTTTGCGACCTTTTTGAGTATAAGCTTCGATATGTTTGGAGAAAGTTGATTTTTGCTACTTTTCACTTTGGGTTTGGTTTTGGGCTTAGCCCTATGTTTAACTTATGCTCAAATCTGAGCCACTCTTTCCCATTCACCCTCATTCTCTTCTCATTTCAGTTTTTAGAGCATTAATGGTGGGAGAGATTGGAAATTAAAACTCCAAAACCCTAGCTCCTTTTGCAACTTCAAATTCCTTACTCCAAACTCAAGAAGAACCCATTGGTATGCTTCTCTTCTTCTTCTCCAACTTATTCTCTTACCAATTTCAGAAATTCCTAAACCTAATTTTGGGAATGTTCTTGTTTTTGAGCTTAGACTCAAGCTCAATTGGGTTGTGTTGAAGAGAGGTTGATTCTCCATTTGCTTTCAAGCTTCTTCTTGTTTGATTTTGTGAAAAGGTGAGATTTCTAATCTCACATCTAAGTCTATGAATTATCTTTGATTGTTAGGTATGAATTCCTAACACTTATTCTTGTGTAATTGCTTTAGATTTGGATTGCTTTTGAGAATAATCCAATTTAGTGTTTGAAAGCCATATCCTTAAAAATCATAGCTTTGAGGATCAAATTTGTTTTTGGTGATGCATCGAGGAGCCAATAGGTCCTGGTAGCCGTTAGGCATAATTCCCTTGCGTCCGTGCTCGTTCGGTTGCGAATTGATGGAGGTTGCACATCAATTTATGGGCATAAAATTGCAGAGCATCAGGTTCGGCCGACCGGCCACCCTGGTCCGGTCGACCGACCTGCTAATAAAAGTGCAGGGAACTTCTCTGTTTCCGGTTCGGCCGACCGACCCCCCTGGTTCGGTCGACCGACCTGATGCCCGAGAGGTTTTTCATAACAAGGTTCGGTCGACCGAGCCCTGTTGCCGGCCGGCCGACCGACTTGATGATTTTTGCCTACTTCACCTTGTTGCTTGAAATTCCAACTTAAATCGATTTATGATGTTTCCTATTTATTGTTATCAATTATTATGACTTTGATGACTCCTTTTTTTTGAGATTTTTGAATATCCATTTCGATGGATCCATTATCGATTTCTTTGGATTTTTATTCACATCTTCGTATGTGAATTTTAGTGATTGATTGTTCTTACAATCTTCTTCGTGATTTGTCACTTTAAAAATATAAAGGTTTTCTATACTAGTAGTAAATATCAAAACTCTTTCCTCAAACGATTTCAATACTATTTTGATACCAAACTCGTTTATAAAACCGTTTTCCAATCTATTAGTATATACAAACCTTTACCTCACTCGTATGAGAAATCTAATTAAACGACTTAGTAAAACAAGTGGTATGAAACGCTTGCGTTCACTTTGTTGGTTAATTCTTGGACTTGTTCGATTGAAACTCTTGTGACAATTTTCTAGTGAAGATCTACAGTTTGTTCGTAAATATTTAAGTTAAGCAAGTGGTTATGGGACATGAAGCTAAACTTTTATACTTACTAGCTTAGTGTAATTGACACTTCTCGATGATCATGACGATCATTTTTGTGATTTAGACTAGCAATGTGCGATGTCTCTTTGTCTGTAAGGGAGACTAAACCCCGTTTTGTGGAGTTTCGACTCAAACTGGTGGGGTAGCAACCCACGGTCTTCGGACCATTCGTGTGTCAGGTCTTCGGACCATTCGTGTGTCAAATTAATGGCTAGCTACCATGAGATAGCTTCTCGTTCGTGTGTTACAGCTGTTGGTGAGTTTTCATGCTCCCGTTCATGTGATAGGTCTCCCCCCTTATTTTGTGTGATTTCTAGATTTCGTGTGTCGAATTCTGGAATTTTCTTCTTCACCTATTTTTGTGATTTATATTGATATGATTTATCAATTCTTGTGCATAGGTGAATTTGTGTGTCATTGACTGGATTTCTTGAGATGATTTCTAGAATTTGTGCTTCACCAATTTTCGTGATTTCCCTTGATAAGTATTGTCAATATTTGTGCATTGGCGAATTTGTGTGTCATTGACTTTTTTGATTGACTTTGATATAATCGTCAATATTTGTGGTTTGATGAACGAAATATGGAGTATGACATTTCCTTTGATTCTTGTGTAGATTTTGTGACATTGAATAATCCCTTGATGATTTTCAACTGCTTATATATCACAGCTTAGCATTGTGATTATTATGTGTTTAGTCATATCTGTTATTCTATATCGTTTCATCTGATATTTATAGTTAGACTGATCCGTTTATTATTTTCTTATTAAATAATACTCGGGTCAGACCGAGATGTTACAGGTGCTTCTGCTTGACTTCTCTCTTGGGATTGATTTCTCTGACTTTTGGCTTACTACTTAGATTAGTAGTTTTTGTTGTATACATTTGAGATACAGACTCCATAATGTATACTTATTCTTTTGTGTAGTTCATGTAACTATTCTTTTGTGATATTGTGGATCTTTTTAGACCACTACTCTGATGTACACTTTTATGTGTAATATTCATATCTATTTCCGCCTTTGTGATATGAATTGTCTGTGACTGATTTATGTTATGTTTATTTCTATATTTGTTTCCGAAGATATTATAGCCACTGTGTAGTAGCTTTGAGTTTGTGTCGGTATGTCGGATTTCCCTCTTGATAAAGAAATGTATGTTATACTACCTGACATATCGATGCTCGCGCAAAGAAATTACACGGATGGTCGCTCCTCAACATCCTTATTCTCCGTGCTAGTTGACAGCATTCACCGTAATGTTCTTGGCTAGCGTGGGTATAGAGGTGGGGCGTCACAGCTTGGTATCAGAGCCAAACTTCGGAACAATATGGAATATTATAGCAAGGATCATGTCCTAAGTCTTTCTTAGGAGTCGTGCTTTAGGATTTAATTCGAGTCTTCGTACCGATTCATCTTATTTTCTTTATGATTCCTTTTTTTGTCTATCAAGATTGCTTGATATTCATTAGTGAATAATCTTCTTCTTTCTTTCTAAAGGAAGAGAAATGTCTAGACCAGGCCGCCCCAGAGCCGTGCCATCTAGCACTCCACCCCAGGATGGAGTTTTTATGACTGCTCAACAACTTCTTGATTTAGTGACAAATGCTCAAGCCGCTTGAGCTAACCCGGAACCTACTCACCCAAAGTCGGGTTTTGCACGATTGTGCAGCGATTACACAAATTTGGGTGGGGAACCATTCAAAGGTTCCCAAACTGTTATTGAAGTACAGGCTTGGCTAAGGTCATGCGATCGAATCTTTTCTCGCATGAATCTTATTGACCTTCACCGAGTTCAGGTGGCCTCTAGTATGCTCCGAGAAAGAGCATTGGACTGGTACGAGCTTCTTATTTGTGAGATTAATGAAGTGGATCTCACCTGGGAGCAATTCCGGGAACGCTTCGAGTTGAAATTCGTACCGGAAGCTGAGAAAGTGACATTGGCTCGACGATTTATAGACCTTGTTCAAGGTGAGTCCTCCGTGACTAATTACGTCGCCTCCTTCGAGTCGCTTTCTAAATACGGGGTTGAATACATCAACACCCCTCTGAAGAAGAATCAGAGATTTGTTTATGGCTTAAACAAGAGTCTCAAGAAGCCATTACTTCTAAAATTAGAAGTTTCTTTCGACCAACTCGTTGATATTGCTCTTCGTCTTGAAGAGGCTGATAGGGAGAATGATGTTGAAGTGGTGGGTTCCAAACCAAACTTCAACAACAATAAGAGGCCAAACAAATTCAAAGGCCCCTATCCTAATAAGAAAGGGAGGCAAGCAACTCCTGCTGAAAAGACCTTTTCCTCTACTCAAGGGAAATGCTATAATTGTGGTTCGAAAGACCATTTTGCGAACAAGTGTTCAAAGCCTCGTACTTGTCGCTATTGCAAAAGCCCGGACCATTTTATGCATGTATGTCCCAAACTTCAGAATAGGAAGGAGGGAAAGCTTAATGTTGCTCAAGCCCCTGGCAACACATCTCGTGGCCAAGGTATTTCTCATTCTATCCTGGATGGAATTATTTTATTTCATGATCATCCTATTCGAGTTCTTTTTGATACGGGTGCGTCCCATTCTTTTATATCAAAAGAACTTGTTGATACTTTTTCCTTAGATGTTTTGTGTTTAATGACTTCTTTGAGAATTGCGAATCCGGTTGGTGGATCCGCGAAAATCAGTTTATTGTGTAAAGATGTCGAGATTATTTTGTGTGATTTTCCTTTCCTAGCCGATTTGCATGTTATGGGTTATTTAGGCTTTGGAATGATTTTGGGAATGGATTTACTTAACCGTTATGAAGCTCATATCCTATGTCCTGAGCGGACTATTCATCTTCGACACCCTCAATCTGTTAGGCAGATTTCTATTAATCTTCAAGATTCAGTTTCCAGCTTGGTCGCATCTTTATATTCTTTAAATCCTCGTGATGACGATGATGATGATGAGGGTGATATTATTTCTCTTATTCACATCGTTCGTGAATTTTCCGACATATTCGAACCCGTTTTAGGATTACCACCTAGGCGGGCAATTGAGTTCAGAATTAATCTTATTCCTGGAGCTCAACCTATCACTCGTCCTCCGTATCGTATGTCCAATAAAGAAAACGAGAAGATGCGTAAACAATTATCCGAATTGGAGACGAAGCAGTTTATTCGCTCTAGTTCCTCGCCTTGGGGAGCTTCGGCTATTTTTGTGAAGAAATCCGATGGTACACTTAGGCTTTGCGTTGACTACCGCGAGCTTAATGATCTTACTATCAAAAATAAATATCCTTTACCTCGGATTGATGATCTATTCGATCAGCTTTGTGGTGCTAAGGTCTTTTCACAATTAGACTTAGCTACTGGATTTCATCAACTTCGTATTGCAGAGGATAGTATTCCTTTGACATCGTTCCGTACTCGTTATGGATCTTATGAATGGCTTGTTATGCCATTTGGGTTAACAAATGCCCCGGCTTATTTCGTTGACCTTATGAATAGAGTTTTCAAAGACTTCCTCGACCGGTATGTTCTCATCTTTATTGATGATATTTTTTTGTATTCTAAAACCGAGGAGGAGCATGACAAACATCTTTGGGTTGTGTTGGAAACTCTTAGGAGTAATCAATTGAGGGCAAAGTTTTGTAAATGCCACTTTTGGCAATCTCGTGTGAAGTTTCTCGGTCATATTATTTCCGAATCCGGAATTTCCGTGGATCCTTCAAAGAAGCGATTCAAGATTGGAAGAGACTAGAGAGTGTGACAGAGATACGTAATTTTCTCGGATTGGCGGGCTATTACCGTCATTTTATCAAAGACTTTTCTAAGATTGTCATGCCTCTCACTAGCTTAACAAAGAAAGACGTTAAATATATTTGGTCGGACAAATGTGAAACTTCTTTTCAGAAACTAAAAGAACTTCTTTCTAATGCTCCTATTCTTGTTATCCCCGAGGGGAATCAAGATTTCGTTGTTTATACCGATGCTAGTCGCATTGGTTTGGGTGCTGTTCTGATGCAAAGAGAACGTGTTATTGCTTATGCTTCTAGGCAATTGAAGCCTGCTGAGACTAGATATGCCACTCATGATTTAGAGCTCGCGGCTATTGTTTTCGCCCTTCGTATTTGGCGTCATTATCTTTTAGGAGAGAAATTTGTTCTTTACACGGATCATAAGTCCTTGAAGTATTTATTCTCTCAAAAGGAACTTAATTTGCGTCAACAGCGTTGGCTCGAATTTCTTGCCCCATATGATCTTGATATTCTTTATACTCCCGGTAAGGGTAATCGTGTCGCCGATGCTCTTAGCCGTAAACAACAAGCTGTTGTTTCTATGATGATATCCGAATGGAACCATCTCGAGACCTTATCCACTTGTGAGATTCAAGACCGCGCATCCGATTTATGCTCATCATTTGTTTTATGTAGCCTTGAGGCTCGCCCTTCTCTCTTAGACCGCATTCTTGAAGCTCAAAGGCTAGATCCCGAATTGGCTCTTCTTGGCCAAAATATTAAGGATAAAATTGATATTAAAAGTTTAAAAGACTTTGATATCGATTCTCATGGCGGCATTCGGAGATTTGGTAGACTTATCATACGAAATATTAGTGATCTTCGTAAAGATATTTTAGAAGATTCTCATCATTCTAGGTTTACCATTCATCCCGGTAGTAGTAAAATGTACGCGGATATGAAGCGAATTTGTTATTGGAAGGGAATGAAATTTGACATCGCTAACTTCGTTAAGCATTGCATGACTTGCCAACTCGTTAAGGCCGAACATCAAAGGCCCGGTGGGTTATTGCAACCTTTAGAAATTCCAGTTTGGAAGTGGGATCAAATTTCCATGGATTTTATAGATGGCCTTCCCCGTTCTCGATCGGGTCATGATAGCTTATGGGTGATTATTGATAGGCTTACTAAATCTGTCCATTTTATTCCCGTTCGATCTAATCGAACTGTTCCTCTTTTGGCCAAACTCTTTATCAAAGAAACTGTTAAATTCCATGGAGTTCCTACTTCTATTGTTAGCGATCGTGATCCATTGTTTACTAGTGGATTTTGGAAAATTCTTCAAAAAGCTTTAGGAACGAAGCTTAATTTTAGCACCTCTTATCACCCCCAGTCCGATGGACAAACCGAGCGTGTGAATCAAACTCTTGAAGATCTTCTTCGTGCATGTGTGCTTGATTTCGGTGGAAGTTGGGAAGATCATATTTCTCTTGTTGAATTTTCCTATAATAATAGCTTCCAATCTAGTATTGGTATGGCACCTTTTGAGGCACTCTACGGAAGGCCATGCCGATCTCCTTCTTGTCGGCTTGAGACCGGTGAGAAGCTGGTTTTAGGTCCAGATTTTATTCGTGATTCCACAGAGAAAATTGAACTTATTCGACATAGGATGAAAGAAGCCCAGAGTAGAAAAAAATCCTATGCCGATAACCGAAGAAGGGAGTTAGAATTTTCTGTGGGAGATCTTGTGTTCGTTCGTGTGTCACCTATGAAAGGTATTGTACGTTTCAGTCGATCGGGAAAATTGGCGCCTCGATATATTGGGCCATTTCCTATCACCGAACGTATTGGTTCCATGGCTTATCACCTTTTATTACCGGCTCAATTTTCTGCTATCCATGACGTGTTTCACGTTTCTCAACTTCGGAAATGTCTTCGAGATTCCGATTCTGTCCTTGAGCCCGTTGTTGTGGAAGAGACTGAAGTTTCGCCTAATTTAACTTATGAGCAACATCCTATTCGTATCATTGCTTCGGTGGTCAAACGACTTCGAAATAAAGATGTTCCGCTTGTTAAAGTTCAATGGTCTTCAAATCCTAAGGATTGTTCTTGGGAATCTAGAGCGTACATCGAGCGAACACATCCGGACTTACTTTCTCGTGTTCTTTGAGGTGAACTTCTTATTTCAAACCTCTTTTGTCTTGAATATGCTTTTATGGTTGTTACTATATATCTTCTTTTTAAAATATTGCGAGGACGCAATTTCTTTAAGGAGGGGAGTCTATAACAACCCGCATATTTATCGATTTTATATTTAAATATTTTATTTAAATATTTTATCGTTAGTCAGATTTTAGTCCGAAAAGCTACTTTTTGCATACGGTCGAATTAGGACTCAGGACCACTCCCATTGAGTTTAAAATGCCGTTTGCGACCTTTTTGAGTATAAGCTTCGATATGTTTGGAGAAAGTGGATTTTTTGCTACTTTTCACTTTGGGTTTGGTTTTGGGCTCAGCCCTATGTTTAATTTATGCTCAAATCTGAGCCACTCTTCTCCATTCACCCTCATTCTCTTCTCATTTCAGTTTTTAGAGCATTAATGGTGGGAGAGATTGGAAATTAAAACTCCCAAACCGTAGTTCCTTTTGCAACTTCAAATTCCTTGCTCCAAACTCAAGTAGAACCCATTGGTAAGCTTCTCTTCTTCTTCTCCAACTTATTCTCTTACCAATTTCAGAAATTCCTAAACCTAATTTTGGGAATGTTCTCGTTTTTGAGCTTAGATTGAAGCTCAATTGGGTTGTGTTGAAGAGAGGTTGATTCTCCATTTGCTTTCAAACTTCTTCTTGTTTGATTTTGTGAAAAGGTGAGATTTTTAATCTCACATCTAAGTCTATGAATTATCTTTGATTGTTAGGTATGAATTCCTAACACTTATTCTTGTGTAATTGCTTTGGATTTGGATTGCTTTTGAGAATAATCCAATTTTAGTGTTTGAAAGCCATATCCTTAAAAATCATAGCTTTGAGGATCAAATGTATTTTTGGTGATGCATCGAGGAGCCAATAGGGCCGGGTCGCCGTTAGGCATAATTCCCTTGCGTCCGTGATCGTTCGGTTGCGAATTGATGGAGGTTGCACATCAATTTATGGGCATAAAATTGCAGAGCATCAGGTTCGGCCGACCGACCCCCCTGGTCCGGTCGACCGACCTGCTAATAAAAGTGCAGGGCACTTCTCTGTTTCTGGTTCGGCTGACCGACCCCCTGGTTCGGTCGACCGACCTGATGCCCGAGAGGTTTTTCATAACAAGGTTCGGTCGACCGAGCCCTGCTGTCGGCCGACCGACCTGATGATTTTTGCCTACTTCACCTTGTTGCTCGAAATTCCAACTTAAATCGATTCGTGTTGTTTCCTATTTATTGTTATCAATTATTATGACTTTAATGACTCCTTTTTTTTGGGATTTTTGAATATCCATTTCGATGGATCCATTATCGATTTCTTTGGATTTTTATTCACATCTTCGTATGTGAATTTTAGTGATTGATTGTTCTTACAATCTTCTTCGTG
This sequence comes from Allium cepa, assembly GCA_030765085.1. Lineage (NCBI taxonomy): Eukaryota > Viridiplantae > Streptophyta > Magnoliopsida > Asparagales > Amaryllidaceae > Allium > Allium cepa. The sequence continues at coordinate 162,651,673 of CM060945.1, read as the reverse complement.
ATTTGTCACTTTAAAAATATAAAGGTTTTCTATACTAGTAGTAAATATCAAAACTCTTTCCTCAAACGATTTCAATACTATTTTAATGCCAAACTCGTTTATAAAACCGTTTTCCAATCTATTAGTATATTCAAACCTTTACCTCACTCGTATGAGAAATCTAATTAAACGACTTAGTAAAACAAGTGGTATGAAACGCTTGCGTTCACTTTGTTGGTTAATTCTTGGACTTGTTCGATTGAAACTCTTGTGACAATTTTCTAGTGAAGATCTACAGTTTGTTCGTAAATATTTAAGTTAAGCAAGTGGTTATGGGACATGAAGCTAAACTTTTATACTTACTAGCTTAGTGTAATTGACACTTCTCGATGATCATGACGATCATTTTTGTGATTTAGACTAGCAATGTGCGATGTCTCTTTGTCTGTAAGGGAGACTAAACCCCGTTTTGTGGAGTTTCGACTCAAACTGGTGGGGTAGCAACCCACGGTCTTCGGACCATTCGTGTGTCAGGTCTTCGGACCATTCGTGTGTCAAATTAATGGCTAGCTACCATGATATAGCTTCTCGTTCGTGTGTTACAGCTGTTGGTGAGTTTTCATGCTCCCGTGCATGTGATAGGCCTCCCCCCCTTATTTTGTGTGATTTCTGGATTTCGTGTGTCAAATTCTGGAATTTTCTTCTTCACCTATTTTTGTGATTTCTATTGATATGATTTATCAATTCTTGTGCATAGGTGAATTTGTGTGTCATTGACTGGATTTCTTGAGATGATTTCTAGAATTTGTGCTTCACCAATTTTCGTGATTTCCCTTGATAAGTATTGTCAATATTTGTGCATTGGCGAATTTGTGTGTCATTGACTTTTGTGATTGACTTTGATATAATCGTCAATGTTTGTGGTTTGATGAACAAAATATGGAGTATGACATTTCCTTTGATTCTTGTGTAGATTTTGTGACATTGAATAATCCCTTGATGATTTTCAACTGCTTATATATCACAACTTGGCATTGTGATTATTATGTGTTTAGTCATATCTCTTATTCTATATCGTTTCATCTGATATTTATAGTTAGACTGATCCGTTTATTATTTTCTTATTAAATAATACTCGGGTCAGACCGAGATATTACAGGTGCTTCTGCTTGACTTCTCTCTTGGGATTGATTTATCTGACTTTTGGCTTACTACTTAGATTAGTAGTTTTTGTTGTATACATTTGAGATACAGACTCCATAATGTATACTTATTCTTTTGTGTAGTTCATGTAACTATTCTTTTGTGATATTGTGGATCTTTTTAGACCACTACTCTGATGTACACTTTTATGTGTAATATTCATATCTATTTCCGCCTTTGTGATATGAATTGTCTGTGACTGATTTATGTTATGTTTATTTCTATATTTGTTTCCGAAGATATTATAGCCACTGTGTAGTAGCTTTGAGTTTGTATCGGTATGTCGGATTTCCCTCTTGATAAAGAAATGTATGTTATACTACTTGACATATCGATGCTCGCGCAAAGAAATTACACGGATGGTCGCTCCTCAACAGCCTTATTCTCCGTGCTAGTTGACAGCATTCACCGTAATGTTCTTGGCTAGCGTGGGTATAGAGGTGGGGCGTCACAAGTTGATTGCAAGAACTGCCGGGGTTATCTTGTTCGGGACTGTTCAGTATGGAATGGTTCCGGCCTTGTGTTGTAGGGGGTTGGGAGTGATCCTCGGTACGATGATCTAGGCTCCATACTATGACGGGCGGTACCCCAGTAGCCCTGCCATTGTTGGAAATCCATTTTCCCTATGAGACCCTACGGTTTTGATTTGTATTACCCACTTTGTGGCTAGTAGCTGGAATTTAATAATGTAACAATTTCGGCTATTTTCTATTTACTTGAAAACCCTAGATACTATTATAATATCACTGGATTTCCTATGAAATGTGTTGGTTAGCGTAAGGTAAAAACTTACCCGTATTTATTTGTGGAAAGTCTTATGTGATACCTTTATTTTCAAATGTTTTTCAAAGTTAAACAATTTAAACAGTTTACTCATACCAGACCCATGTCTGACCCGAAGTTTATATTTTGTTTTTCATAAACTCTTGGGTGCTCAAATTTTTATGAGTAGCCAAGTGATAGGTTTTGGACATTGATTTCTGGAGGAGCTTGGAGCAGGAGTTCCAGACGTATATATATGTCTATTTAGTTCCGCTGTGTCAGTAGTTGATGTATGATGTATCTCTGATGTATATAGTGACAAATATGTATGACTATCATATGTGTTGATATTGTATAATCTGATATATGCAAAACTATGTAATTGTTATGTGATATATTATATTTTGTTCCGTTCCACTGTGATATTCTGATGTTGTTCTTTCTTTTCTTTTCTTTTCTATTTCTATCCCTTTTTTTCTTATGATGATACGTCTTTCTGGTAGTAGAAGGGCGAGTCGTCACACTAATTCTATTTTTTTCCAATTTCCTAATGATTGAACTAATATTTGATAATGAAATTCTGCTTGAAGCTCGCTCGACCATGGTTGATTTCAGGAAAAATGTAAAAAAAAAATTGTTCATTGCAAGAATTGATAGGATGAATTTAAACTAGGGTTTAAGGACTGTGTAGAGTGGCGTTTGGGTTTCAAGCTCGTGCACGCTCGTCAATACGTCGAGCGTAGCCAAATTTGGGGAGAATGTTCTTGAGATATGGACGAAGGCATGGCCGAAGCCATGGCGATTCCGGTGGTGGGAACGACTAAGGTGAAGCGTTTGCGGTGGTGTTCAAGCTACAAGTTTTGCGGTGGGAGGCTAAATTTTTATTCACGGAAAATTTTTTCCCAGCCGAATTTAAAAATCTGGGTTTGGATTTCGAATGTGGGGTCGAATTGTAGTTTTTACAGTGCGCCGTGGATGGCCGGAGTAGTGGCGGCGCGCCGTGCACGTGCACGGCGTCGTGAGGGTGTCTATAGTTTTGAAGATTTAGTCGACTCGAGTGATACTCGAGTATGATGGCTGTTTTCTTCGATTTTTTCCTGGGTGTGCGCATGGGTTGATTTCACGTGTTCTGTTGTTATACTTAAACTTAAGCTAATATAATAAAAAAAGAACAGGAAGAAGAAGGAGGAAGGTTGGGGAAAGAATGGAACGCGAGAGGGAGAGGGGGTCGACATGGGAAAGATGGTGGAAATCTCGAAGTGATACTCGAGTAAAACTTGAACAGTTCCCGGGTGGTTTTTCTTTAAACTGTAGTTAAAAAAAGATATTTTAAGTTAAGCCGATTATATTTCATAAAGTTTTAATAAGTGTTTAACGATTTGAGTTAAAACTGTAATGCGAGTTTTAATTATTTTAGAATGTTTTTTTAAATCTTAATTAATATTTTAATTAAGTAGATGACTTAAGTTAAGTGTTAGAATTTTACTAATATCAAAGTTTTCAAATTTGTAATAATTTGATTTCAAAGTTAAAGAAGATTTTAAATGTTAATTAAGACAAATAATGATAATTATTATTAGTTGTTTAAAAGGGTAATTAAGATGAGTAATTAAATTTAAAATTGTAATTAATTAAGTGACTAGAAATTTTTCGAATTGAAATTAAATATTTGATTAAATTCACGATTAAGTGTTTAATCTAATTGTAATTACAAATTGTTAATTAGGTAATTAAAGTAAATTAATTTACAATTAGTAGTTAATTGAGGAAATTGATTAAGGAATGATTAATAAAAAATTAATTAATCATTAACAATAGTTAATCATTGATTTAAATAAATCAATAAAAATAGTCATATGGTTAATTCTTTAAAATCATCTTCTCCTTAAATTGAAGATGATTGTCATTATGTGTTGTGTACTGGATTGATATTTCTGTGTAATATAAATTGCTTAATGCTGAACTGTGAATTGTGATTTGTTTATGTATGTCTGTAAAGACCCCTTTGCCCTAAAACGACATTTGAATTTCGATGCGACAGGGAGTCGGATTCCTGTTGGTTATTCGAAACCCACATCGAATTGTAATGATGAATCTTTGTGATTGATAAATTTATTTTATCTGTGATCTGTGAATGGAGATAAGCATTGAATTATACCGCTTATCGATATTGATATATCTGTGATGATTGATGTTGTGCACTATTGTGTAAAACCCCTGGACTACACTTGTACACACACACAAATATGGATTGCACGTGGAAATCGGTTGAGTCACGGATATTTGAATTTTTAAAATAGTTTTGAATTTGAATTTTTGAATTCAAATAATTTTGGAAACGGATTGGGTTTAAAGTGAAAGGTCTTTTGAAAACAAATGTTTTAAAAATGTTAGTTATTTTGAATAACTTAATAAAGGTTTGAAATTCGAATAATTTGATTTAAATTGGAATTCAATATCCGAAATTGAATCCTATATTGGTATTTATGTTTTAAAAAGAATTATACAAGTTTATACGGGTTTTAAACCATTTTTAAAAGTGTTGTTTTGGGAATTTGAATCAACCCCAAAGATGTTAACTTGTATAAATAAAAATCGGATTTTCCGGAATGAAAACAATTTGTTTTCAAACAATAAAAGCTTTCATATGGGTAGTGAACTTCCAATTTATATTAAAGGAATTCCAAGTTTGAATTGAAATACTTTTCTAGTTATGAAGGAATATTTGGAAACGAGTTTTGAAAGCTATAAACTAAATCTTTGATTAAAGATTCAAATGAATTTACCCAATTGAAATGGAAATTGTTTTGAAATCCATGAATGGGTCTTTGTGAAACTGGGTGAACTTTGTGAAATAAATCTTTTTGTTTAAAAAGATTTGAAATGGCAATTGGTTTAAACCATTTGAAAGAAAGTTTGGAATCATTAAATTGTGACTTAATTGAAATCCCATATCCATATGTTTTTAAATATTGTGCTCATTATTCGGTTTAGCCGGGAGAGGACTTTGTGTCATATAACCCATTCCGAATAATGATACGTCGTTATGAATAGCATTTGAAGGCCGATGGTGAAGACCGGGTATTTGCGAGAATGATAGGATTACCTATCGATTGTCTCTGCACTGAGTAGCTATGGTATAGAGATTTCCTAAGTGATGGAAAGTCCGAAGGGGATTGTGAATACCCGGATAGCAAGGGCTTCTTTAGAAGTGCCTTCGGTTCTGTTTGAACCCGGGACAGACTTGTACGGTTGTATGTTTGACATTACACTTTGAGATATAAAGAAGATTTCTTTCAAATACATATATACTGGTGGCAGAGAATTTATTCTCCTAGCTTAACACCCTTCTCTGAGACATACGAGCTCGGAGGTTATGTAGTTGAAGGTTATCAGCGATATACTGTCAATTGGTAGTGTGGCATGCTAAGTGCTGCTGTGGTGTTGATGATCGTTGATTGATCATTTGTGAACAAAGCATGGCTTTGGTGAAAAGCGTAGCTTTGTGGATGAGGCCTCGTCGAGCCTCACAAACCGGTAATGGTCGAAACAGGAATGCTGCGGCAAGGTTTCAGGGGTAGCTCCCCTAGGGTGTGACTATTCCTTCTAGAAAAGGGTAGTATCATGGTATGGAGCCCAGATACTTACTCATGTGTGCACTATAATATAGTCATTACTATGTGATGTTGTTGGTGCAGAGGTACTTCGTATAAAGGTCCCAAAAGACCGGGGGTGGCATATCTGACGTTTTATTCCCCGGGAAGGGGGTAGCCGGCCTTGTTGGCAGAGAGCCGGGTAGGTTCTCGGGGCGTCCCGCCAGAGGCATTCCCATGTGGCAATAGGAAGTTCCTTAGCCTGATCATTTATTGGAAATCCATTCATCCAAATACGCGCCCTGTACGGTTTTAGTTATATTACCTGCCATCTACTTATAGTGGCTCCCCACTGTTTGGATGGTAGCTATAGTTGGCACAGTTCGAAATGTCTATGCTGGCTAAGATTTATATTTTACTTTCGAAATGTTTTCCACTATGCACTAATAATAATACCAAAATGGTTTTCGCGTATCAAGCATGTTTGGCTATCATAAGGAGAAATCTCCTCCAATTCTGCGTTTGCATGGTGTGTGTGGTGGGAGGTCTTATGGTAGTTTCATTTTCCAAAAGCATTGCGGATTTCAATCTTTAAAATTCTTTTGTTGTTTGTTTTTAAAGACAAACTGTTTTTGTTTGCTCACAACAGTCCTATGACTAACTCAGAGTTTATTGTTCCCTTCCTAAACTCTAGGTGCCCATAATTTTCCACACGGGCAGTCTTGAGTTTTTTTTTGTTTTCAGATAGTCAGGGTTATAGTTATCTGGAGCTAGTTCAGTCCGTGGACGACTGACCTTGCTTGTCATTGTGCAACGGTGATGGTGGATCGAGCTTGAAGTTTTGGAATTCCATCTTTGGAGATTTTGGATCAGAGTCACAGTATTGGATTCTGTGAAGACTTATCTTATATTATATCGTGTTCTGTTGTATTCTATATGGTATATTCTCTGATATTGATGATTATCATTGTATCAAATTGATGTATCAGATATTGTATTCATGTTGTATCGATGATATCATTTTTTTTCCACCGTGTTATTTATCATCTAATAGGTGTTGCAAGCTCCCGCGATACGAATTTGATATTGTTTGTCGGACATCGAGTTCGGGTCGTGACAAATCTTTATAACTAGTTAAAAACTTGCCTGCAACTTTGAATCAGAGCATGTTTTGCTCCAATAGTTTATGGTAAAACCTGGCTGTGTGTCCAACTTTGTTAGCTCTCTCATTTGTTATCCGATTATATTCGTTCCTTTTTCTATTTAAAGTAGAGTTGTTGAACTCTATACCAACAAAATTACAAGGCTTTTAGACCTCTGTAATTAGTTGAAAATTTGCCTGAAAATTTGAATCGGAGCGTGTATTGCTCCAGCTGAAAATTTCTGAATTGTTTTACATGGATTTCTTTCGAGGTTGTTTTTAATCGGCTTGATCCTAAGATGGAAGAGCCAATATTACCACTTATCCGTATTTCGGATTGGTTGGTTTTTAGAAGATTTTCGTATGATGATTTTGTGAATAATTTCATTGAATTTTTGTTTATTTTTTTGTTGTTTCTTTGCACATGCTTTCTAAACCATTTTTGGAAGATTTTTCTAAATGTTTTATAATATTAATAATTATTTTAAATCTATTAAAATTATATATTCCCTATAATAAGATAATTTCAAAGATTGTTTTTCAAAATGATTTCGAAAATTGTTTTCAAAAGCTAGTTTTCTCAAACAAATTGTTTTCTATATAAAAATACATGTTTTTGCACTACTCGAGCGTATGAGAAGGGGAATTAAACGGTTTAGTAAAAACACACAGTATGGGACATGTAAGTTTAATTTATCGGTTAATTCCTGGCTTGTCCGTATGAATGTTTTGACCTTCGGGTCGTATTTGCCGATGAGATGAGGCAAATATTTTTACTACTTTTTATTGTGGCATTGACTAGCGGTTAGGAAACCGTTAAGTGAGAACGCGTGGTATAGTACGCACTGTTACCACTTTTCGGGTTCCTCTCCGGGAGTTTGTGACACATTCACAAGTGATTTCCAGTACTCAGACTGTTGGGTCGCTTGTGGACCGTTGTGTCTTATGTGCATATATACAGTTGTTGGGCTGTCCATGGACTGTTGGGTCGCTTGTGGACCGTTGTATCCTATGTGCATATATACAGTTGTTGGGCTGTCCATGGACTGTTGGGTCCTATAAAGACTGTCGGGTCTCTTATGCACAAGTACTTGGCAGGTTGTTGGGTCATTATATTGGACGTCCTAATTATTTATAGCTGTCGGGCTTTTATTGGACTATTGGGTCCTAAACGCATTTAGCTATTGGGCTTTTATTGGACTGTTGGGTCCTGTTTCTTATATTGATGTTTTCTAGATTTTCTTGTGACGATTTCTAGAATTTTAATGATTTATAAATGTTTTCACCATAGCCGCTTTTGTTGAGTTATCTATTTAGCCTGAGTGTTATAGTATTGACTATATGGTGGTTACATTCGGAATTTTGAACTCTTAGATGAGTTCTATTTATATTGCGATTCATATTGCCTTTCTATGTCCATTTTGAGATTTGTATAAGCCAATGAGATGAGGTGTATATTTGTGAATAATTGATTTGTTGTTTCTTAACTTAGCTATTATATAGCTAACAAATAAAGCCGATGATATGGGCAATTGTTGTACTTAGTAGTGTTTATTGATGGGCATTCTCTTTCGAGGACATACACATAGAATTACCTCAATGAAGTAGTGACATGCTCTTATCATGGTTTCTTCTCATTCGAGAGGATTTTCTACCCTTTACTTATGATTCATATTATCATTTATTTTACTAAACTGATATTTTAGCCAGACTGACCCATGTATTTTACACTCGGGTCAGACCGAGTTGTTTCAGGTTAAATAGCTTTTGGACTTACCTTCGCTTTGGTGCTCCCGCTTGGATATCTATTTATCATCTTTGTTGTTGTAGCCTTTTGTTTGACTTTGATATGTATATTTTTGACTCGTTGTATATAGTGTGGTCTTTAAACCACTTATGATGTATCATTTGTATCGTACTGTAATGTACCGGTGTATGTGTGTGTGTGTGTGTATTTCTGTTTATTATTCTATGATGTGTTGTACATTTAGTTGTTATATTTTGTTCTGATAGATTCATTAGGCACCTGTAGTTTTGCATTAAACACTTATTGAATATGTCGATCCACTTAGGATTGAAAAAAATGGAGCATCAAATCGACGTATTTAATGGATGTAAACGACAAAGCTATGGATGGTCGCTCCGAAACAGCCATATTCTCCGCATTAGCATACAGTATTATCCAGTAATACTCTTTGTTAATGTGGGTCTCGAGATGAGGCGTTATAGCTTGGTATTAGAGCTAAATTCAGAACAAAATATGACAAACACAGAATAAAACATACATTACGGTACGTGGAAGTGTAACACAAGTGTTACAAATTCCCCAATCATCGTGTCCTTAACCTATTCGTGCGCATTGTGATAGATATAAGTTGCAAATATGTCTAGAAATATACATTATTCTTTAGTATTTCATAATTGAATTATTGACATCTCATCCTAAGAATAATCCTTGTCGTGATTATTAATTCTAGTTCTCTTCAATATGGGTGCTTGATACACATTCGTATCGAAGGAGCTTGTTGATACCGTTGGATGTTTCTTATCTTCTTATTTCTTTGAGGATTGCAAATCCTAATGAGGGGATCCGCAATACTTGGGATGATGTACGAAATTTTTGAGATTGTTCGTGGTAGTTTTTCTTTCCGTGCGATTTTGCACGCTATTTACTATCTTGGGTTTGGAATGATTTTGGGAAGCCAATCCTATGTTCTGTATGGATCATATATTTTAAGCATCCTAATTCATCCAATTTATTGCCTCTTGTTCTTCGGAATATTGATGATATTTCCAAAGTATCTTTATTTGTTCTTGAGTTTCGAGGTGGCGATGACATATCTCGAATTCCTGTTGTTTGTGCTTTTATAGATATATGTGAGTCCGTTTTGAGCTTGCTACCCAATCCGGCAATCGAGCTTTGTGTTGGCCTCATTTCTGGTTTTAGGCTTTCGGTTATCCTCCTACGAGGATGTCTACTAAGGAAATGAAGCGATTAATTAAATTTAATTTATATTGTCGTTCTTGCTTCTTTCGAGATATCCTCTTAGGATACTCATTTGTTTACATACCTTGTGATATTACTTTACTCGAAATAATGATATGGTGTTAGTGTTATTTCTTCTCATCCGAGAAGATATCTTACCCTTATCCTTGTATCTCATTAATCTCTTGTTGATCTATTGAGTGATGTTAGGGTCTTTTCTCAGCTCGATCTTGCATCGATTTTCATCAGCTATGAGTTGCGGAGGATATCGCCCCTCTTACTGCTGTAACGACTAATCTTTTTGGACGGTTTAAATCGACAATAAACCACACATGTCTACTTCAAACCATTCAAAAGAGAGGATTGTTAATGGGGTAAATACGAAAACAGATAAAGAAAAAAACAAAACAGAATCTCACAGCGGAATGATAAAATATAATAATTAAATAACAGTTTATGAAGCTGTTTACAAACATTTGATTATATTAACACAATACAGAACCAGAGTTGCATAAAACAGAAATAAATACATAAATGCAGCAGAACAACATGACGCGGTGGAATAAATATCATAAATAGCAATAATATACTTCGTCTTCGTCCTCCAGAAAATAGTTTTAATACACTGAAAAGCTCAAACGGACCCGAACATAATGAAAAGACAAAACACTCGAGTCAAAACTAAAAGATCTTATGTAACTCAAATCAAAATAAATAAAATAGAACTATTAGTGCAATAGTTCCATAGATGTTATAGGATTTTCATCACCTATCAAGTGTACAACGTGACTATAATAATTTAAAGGCTTTCAAATAATTTCGAAATATCAATCTTAACCATCTAACTGAAACAAATCCGAAGTTTAACTTAACCTTTACATAAATTAATTCCAATCCATAATCCAATTTCAAGCATTTATATACATACATATATATATATCACCAACCATTATCATAATAATATTTTAAAATTTTCAAATCATTGAAAACCGCTCGGGTCTATCATTTCAATCCATAACGTTTTTCCTCTAATCTATAAGATCGTTCGGGTATGCATCATTTTAACCTATAGTGAACTTGTAGTACTATAACGATATAAAATACAATATCCATTCATTCAATATCAACAATCAATCATCTATCACAATCATCATCCAAATCAAACAATAAACATTAATAGATAAATTGAAATCAGTAACAGGTATTTAACTGGCAATTTAGATTCGATAATGAATTAAATAACGATTTAATTTAAATAAATTCAAATTAACCGAGATGATGATTTAAAATATACCAAACATTCATAAATAAATTTCCAATCACATCATAAATCTAATTTAACAAACATAAGAAGTTTTAGAAATTGTGAGTGGGTTAAAACACTCACCTTTGAATTTAAATTGAATGTAAATTCAATTTAAACCCACCTTAGAAATAAAATGTATTTTGTTCCTATTATATACTTGATATAATCTGATTATATTAATTAATTAATTGGATTAAAAATATATTTAATAGAAAAATCCATAAATGGTATACTTTGTGATAGTAGATACAAAGTGTTGTAACCGTGAGTAATTTATCACAACGAAACAAATTACCATTTTAAATGTTCCTAGTCAAGATGCATCGAGACTGGATATCGATGTATCAGTTGAGACTGGAGTATGCAACGCTCTCCAAATGTTGGGCGGCGTATTACTCATGACTGCGAGAGGCAACTAGGGGTTACATATTAGTAGTTATTGGATAACTGTGGAACGACTCACTCGATGGTTTTCTGTTGGTTAATATAACTTAGGTCAAATAGAAATATCGACTAGACTAATTTACATAGATCTCTCACTTGAGAATACCGTGGATATTCAATATGAAAGCTTGGCTTTGATTATAGACAAATCATAGCATGGCTTCCATCGAGTGACTATAGTTGGGACGAGTGGAAGAATTAAAAATGAAGCACTATTCAACAGAGGATTCATCTCCTCGGTTATATGCGGTTAGTATCACAGTCAACTCAAAGTCAAAGTCTCTGGCTAGAGCATTTCGGTTAATAATAATTGTTATTATTGAACCAATGACTTTGTATTTGTACTATAAAGTTGAATTTGGATGAGGCTGGAATTTTGATGATTACCAAATTCTATAAGTCCAAAGTGATATACTTTTGATGAAGAGAATTGGTGTAAACAAATGTCACAATCGGGTAACGCTTATTAAACCAAAATTGGATTTTGCCGAAAATGAGTAGGTGATAAATTTGGCCATAATGTCACATCACCTGCCAAGTGACATGTCAACATTAACATTAGAATAGTTCGATGTTAATTGCTGACCAAATTTACACCCAAGAGTTACACAGTCGAAATGATGAATTCATTTTTGACCGAACAATTTAAATAATTTACAATTATTATAAATTAATTAAATTAACCAATATTTATGAAATATTAATTATAAAATTTGAATATGATTCGAGAAATAAATAATGTCATATATACTTATAACAGTTATAAATATATTGATTGATATACAATATCGACAAGTGAATAAATTAGATTTACTTGCATAATATTTTGGCTTGGGCTTAGATGGGTTTAAGGCCCATCATTAAGGCTGCAAAATTTCGGTTTTGGAAAGGTCTAAGGGTGGCTAAAGCATGAGGAATTCTCTTGTAGATAATGGGTTGAGATAAAGTGAGAATGAGTAAAAAGGTTTTCCTCGTCTCTCTAACTTATGATGAAATGGTGAAAAGGAGAAGAGATTGGAAATTCCTCAAGCTAAAGAAAAAAATGGTGGTTCTAATAACCTCTCCTTTCCACCATTTTTTCTATTTAGCTTGAGTGTTAGGAAATGACGAGTAGAATGAATGAAGAGTAGTGGAGTTAGGGCATTTGGTAGAGGAGTTGGGTTATCTTGTTGGGTTAGTAGGCTTTAAACTCCAAACATATCGATGTTTATACTCAAACAAGTTGTAAACGTGGTTTTGAACTCAATGGAAGTGGTTTCGAGTCTAGATTCGACCGTTTACAAAAAGTCACATTTTAAATTCAACTAACGATGCTATATTTAAATAAAATATTTAAATATATAATCGTAAAATATGTGAGTCGTTACAATTATCGTCGTCGAATTTACTGTAATCGTCGGTTTTAGAGTCGTCGAGATTCGAGATTGAGATGCAAACTCAAGATGAGCATCTCATTCGATTTTACGATCATTGTTGATTTTACTGTCGCCACGTTCGATTTTACAATTTGTCCAGAGAGGAAGATGCGGTTTTGTAAATTAAAGGCTGAAGTGAAAGCCCTAGAGAGAAAGGTGCAGTTTTGTAATTAAGGGGTGAAGTGAAAACATGCTAATTAAAATAGATATTGGGTTGGCTTGAAATGAAACTAAACATCATTTAATTTTATTTATTTAGGACGGAATTTAATGACATAAATTGGGATGGACTAATTTATTTAATTTAATTTAGTATAATTCTAATTTTAAATTAATTTTTTTCAGTTAAGTATAAAAATATTAGGTTGGACTATATCTTATATTTTATTTATTTTTACATTTTCATTAACAAACCATTGAAAACTGAAAGCATGACTGAAAGAGAAACTAAAACCAAAACTTCCAAAATCATTCGATACCAAGAAAATTTCAAATAAACGAAACCGAGACCGAAACCGAGTTTTTGAACCTTGGTTTGGAGTGATAAGTGTGAAGTGTCATTTAATGAGTTGAAGAAAAAGCTTACCTCTGCTCCTGTTCTCACCATTCCGAACGGGAGTGAAGGATTATCTGTTTATACTGATGCTTGTCGAGAAGGTTTGGGTGTTGTCTTGATGTGGGTTGGAAAGGTCATTGCTTAAAAAATATGTGTTAAATAAATATTGATTTTTAAATATAATATATAGATTTTTATTTTAATATGTGCGTAAAAAAATTAGATTTTTAAAATTATATGGTTTGGAAATTTTAAAATTATAACTTAAGTTTTGAAAATGTAAATTATAAGATGTTACTTATAACTTTTTTATTTTTTAAATATATAAAATAAGATTTAATATGAAATAAAATTTAATAAAATAAAATTTATTCAGTAAAATATAATGAAAAGTTTAATTTAATTATTATATATAATATGTTTATATAATTTATTTAAAATTTGTATTAATATTTTGAAAATAGATTTTGTAATGACTTTAATAAATAAAAGTTAGAAAGATAAATTAAAGTTGATTTGGAATTTAATTTGTTTAAGAAATGAATAAATAAAATTTGATTTGAAACTTATTGATTTGAGATTTTATTAAATATGAATTTATACTTGATTTTGAATAAATGTGATTAGATGAATATTTTAAAAATTAAATATATTTGAAGTTAGATATTTAATTATTGATTTTAAACTTGTAATTTGAGATTTATTTAATGTTTATAAAAGTAATTTTATAAAATGACCACGGTGTGAAATAAGCGTTTAGTTATTAAAGAGACCAGGATTGGATATTGTCGCGCTCTGCCAATATCGAAAACCACTTTAACAACTGTGCACGTGGTGAAGAATCCAGAACGAAGTACGATGGTTTGGCGAACGTTTCTGCTTGACATATGAACGCAGCCCTGACCCCCTCGAGTCAACTTGATATGACTAAAACAGAAGTTATACCTGGAGCAAGTGAGGTCGCACCTTCGATCGAGCATGCTTCTTTGAAACCATATCTATTACTTTGTGATTTGATTGGGTGCAACTTTGATTATGGGAATGTGTCTCTAGGTAGACGATAGTAGCTGTTATGCGTTGCCACCAGCCTGGTTCTACAAATGGTATTATCCTACAATGGACACTGTCTCACGTGCCTTGTCATATGTCTTATCGAGCCTATTACGACTTTGGTTTGTATCATACCTATGGAGTGCTCCCTGAGTATCCCACCGGTTTGGTGGAGCTTACAGTATCTATATAAACTACTATATTTATATAAAATGTGTTAAGGGGGATATGTGTAACGCCTTAATGCTATTTTAATATTTTTACTTTAATGTAGACATTATCTATGTAGCATATTGTATTATATATGTAGATAGTTCCACGATCCTTAAAGGATGGGAATCTCAAACATCCTTTAAGTTATATTGTATTTCACTTGGACATTCCGCTTGAGTTGATTTACTTGCATAAGAATGTTAATCCTGACTCGAGTGTCTTGCTGTATGCTCGGGTCACCTTTGGAGCTTGGAGTTTGCTTGGAGATCTATCTTTATTTATTTAGATTTTCGGATATTTCTGTTATTTCCAGTTATTTATGTTCATACTTGTCATTTGCTTATGTATTAGAGACTTCTTTGTATTTGGGATTTCTATTGTATTTGCTTTAGACTGATACTTCGGTAGTAGCTTCATGAACTACTATTTATCTATTCTGCTGCGTATTGTTGTATTACTGTGTCTGTATTCTGTGATTAATTTATTTACCGTATATACAAAGTTTTGCCAAATATAAAATAACAATCTGTTGTTTTGGGCAATTTAAGTCTCATGTGTGTGGATTACTGTCGATTTGAATGGTTCAAAATTTGATCATACTTGATTGCATGCAATTATTACGCAAGTCTAGTAAAGAGTGGAGTAAAAGGGATCTTATCCTTGGAGCTTTTGAAGGAATTTGTATGACAAACATGAACTTACCGCCGATAAACACCACTTTCAGGCCTCCATATGTGAAATTGAAGAAATAGAGTACAGATCTGATGAGGAAGCAACGAAATTCCAAGTAGAACCAACGGATCTGCCATTCTAGGGTTCTACCACATTGTACTTTTTAATTATTTTATCTCTAAAGTGTAGTTTATGAGGAACCGCTTAGTTATTGATGCGTATTAATTCATGAGGCATGAATACATACCCCACCGCCCTATAGAAGCAAATTTTGTTTTCTTGTAGTATGCTTTTAAGTGTTTTTCCTATTTGGGGGTGGTGTTTCATTTGCATTCAAACTTTTATTTTTGTGTGCCATATTTCTACAAATAACACTGTACAAAAAAAATCCCATAGAGTATGGACATGCCAAGTGATCAAAATATAATGGAATATTAAGCGTACCTCATGATAACATAGTTATAGAAGGGATTGATCTTTGATTCCTCTTCAAACCCAACCGTTGAGGTTTCTACAGAAAAAATAAATATTATTCTAAGATTCAAATATTTAACTGACTGATGCAGGCATCACATGGAGCACAGACTCTATTCGGAAAATCGTACAATTTAGCAGGTTGCTTAAATTATAAAAGGTTTTCAGAAGTTTAAAAAACATCTTAATACTTTTTCATTGCGTACTATCAATTAACACATAAACATATGACAGTTATCTACTAATGAGTCCAATCCAGGTTAAAAAATAAGATATATATAAACACCATAGAACTAAAAGATGAGCAAATAAACGAACCTTACAGATTCAGATCTAAGACGATTTACAGTACATATCACAGAAAAGAAATTCAGGGTATAGGATGAATGGTGTAATTATGGTTTTACAATGGTCAGAAATTTAACAATAAGAACGCTACCCTGTTTATTTTTCAGTTTCATTGTCAAAACTTGTGTGCTCAAATTTGCACGTGATACCAATACATAAAATCCCCATGTATTTTATTGCAAATCCAATGGTTCTTACCATATATCCTTTTCTACATTACCAGAATTCAAATGATCAATGTTAAATACGTATTCAAGTCACACAAAACATTCATTTTAGTATTTTGGAGTAATAGAATGGAAAGTACAATTTATCCAAATTCATATGAGAAACATATAATGTAAGCATTAGGTTGCACATCCAATGCTTCTTACCATATATGTTTTTCTACATCACCAAAATGTAAATAATCAATGCCAATACATTCTCAAATCACAAAAAACATTCATTTTAATATTTTGGAGTAATAAAATAGAATGGAAAAGTATAATTTATCCAAATTCAAATGAGGAACATATAAGCATTAGGTTGTGGGAGACTAATAACTTATTGTGCATATCAAATTCAAACTATTTCACAGTTTCTATCGGAATGACTATTTAGAAAAATATTTTAACAAGATATGTAGATTAAAATGAACTATTGTGGACCCATTGTTTTTGCTACAAAATGAAAATCGACAGTGAAAATTAATAATTTGATGCCCTGTCACAAAAAGTAAAATATACTATAATCAAAATCAATCAATAATAATATCAAAAAAAAATAGGAACATTAAATACCTTTTATAATGGATTAGTGGAGTAAAAATTTAGGGTTGATTTGCAGAAGGCTATGGTGATGGCGATGCTTGTACAAGCGGCGTTAGTGATTGAAAGGATGCAGCGCTGTCAGATTGGTGTTGGTTATGAAAGATGAGTTAAGGTTTAGAGTTTAGACATGGTTATTTTGGGAAACGAGTTGAAATAAATAGAAGAACATAGATATTTTAGGGAGAATAGAAATTTTCCAGTGGAAAATGAGTTGAGACTTGTTTGGAGAGGTAGAATCGAAGTTGTAGAGGATGACGAGTTTTGAAGAGATTCTCATGGGGAAATTATATTGTGTATCCAAATAAAATGGTCTTTAGAGAGTTTTATTTGGCTCTTTTGCATTAGGAAAGCCTCCCTAATGGTCAGTTTGACTAATGAAATAGCACACCATTGGAAAAGCCAACCGATTGGTTGTAAATTTTAAAAAAAGTTATAAATTTTCATGAATTTCAAATATTATGTTTAACAAAATTATTTACAATTTTCGCAAATAGAAATTAAAATTATCAAAGAAAATTTACTACAAAGATCGGTTAGTGATAGAGTGTTGAAAATGATATGCGTATGTGCGAAAATTATATCACATATAAGCGCACACAAACTAAAGGAAAATCCATGCATACACATTCGTAAATTGATAAGTTTTTAAGCTGAACGTGTGATGTAGGAAAGAATGTACTTTAGTTGTATAGTTCATAATGAACTGTTCATTACAAAACTATAGTTTTGTTTCCATATTTTATTGAGTATAATGGTGGATAAATACTAATATGATTTTAAAATCAATAATTTATAAATATTGCCTTATTAGTAGGATAGAAAGCAGACAACCTTTACTAATTTTAGAGCACATATGGCACATGAAAATAATTGCACCATAATTTTCTTAATCCAATGAATGGTTCTAGTAATTACAAATAAGTCGTGATTTGATTCAATAAATAGAAGAGAGAAGAAACTACCGTTACATGTTTGTCAAACTATCTATTTATTGAAATGAATATGAACCTCTGAACCACGACGTGTGTAAGATGTGCACCTAAAATCAACATAATAAAAAGTTTAATGGAGTTGGGTGCTGAAGATAAAAATAAATGAAAGCAGTGGAGTAATCTCAAAAAATATTAAAGAAGGAGCATCAGCAATAGTAAATATCTAACATTAGTAAGTTGGATGAAAGCAATTCACAAAGCAAGCATAGTTAAGAAGATAATCTGCTCCCTCCATGCTAAGTCAAGTAATACAAATGCAGCAAAATTCATCACAATTGTAGAGGCACCTTACACTCAGAAGCTACAGTCTGTAGACGATCTCCGGATCAATGTGTCAGCTCAATCTGAAATACCTACTTTTTGTTCTAGTCAAAGTTACAGTCTAACTTGCTCCTAAGCTATCATCATCTATTCACAAGCGTTGCAGGAAGAATCTATTCCCATGCATCAATCCTCCAAGCTACATATGAAGGGTAGTTACCTACATGATCCAATCTTTCACCTGAAAAAACGAATAATAGTAACACCTATGATTGTTCAATCTAACAACCATTATCTTTACATTGTTTTGGAAAATATATAAACACGGTCTTATTAAAGATCAACCAACTTATATGATTAAAAGCATCCTTTGTATATGAAATGTCTTTGAAAATGAATGCAAGAAAACCTTCATCTTACACCAAAATTAGTCTGGTGAAATAATTAAGGTGATGTTCTTTAACCTTGATTGTGAAATAAATCTTTGATGAACATAAAGGGGGGTATGGAAAATAGGTTTGAACACAAACAGATGACGCAAGTGGTGATGCAATAGATATCAACCATTGAATCTCCTCCGGAATTCAACTCTCGTCCAATGATTAGCCTTTCTCGCTTCCTCCCTCTCCCTCCAAACCCCCTCTTTTTCCCAAGGAGACGCTCACGCGGATATATTTATTTGTTTGTATATATATAAAGCCAATGTACGGTTTACGTTTTGATATTAATTCAGTTTATGGTGCTATTTATATGACCTTAGCGGCCTCATATATAATTTTAGAAAGCCAGTGTACAGATTCATGCGAAAACACACATATATGATTTTAGAAAGCCAGTGTACGGTTTACTTTTTGATATTAATTCAGTTTATACTACTATTTGTAGGGCCTTGGCACCTTCATCAACGCAAGAAACAAAAACTGATAAGCTAAACTTAGAGAATGAGACTGGTGAAATATGGAATAATAAGAATATTAACCAAAATGCAAATCTATGTAGTCTTTTAGCAAGGCAAAGTCTACGTTCCTAAGATGTGATTTTTTTTCTTCTTCTTCTGCAGTAATCAATTATCAAGACTGCAATCTGAGAACAAAATAATACACTATGATTTAAAGAATTATCATTAGCACATTCTGCAAACATATAGCATGAAACCTAATGCAATTTGGTATCCAGTGCATTTTTAAAAAATATCCAAACCAAATTTATTAAATTGAATAATAACATATCCAGTGCAAACATATATCACAATAGTTTAGTATAAAAAATGATATTATGAAGATGCTTATATTGTTATTATTGTGAATGTGCTTTGTTTATTTAAAATTGACAATTTAACAGATACTCTGAAAATTAAAAAACAAACAATAAATCAGTCCAAAAACATATATGACTAAATGAGATTGATCAAAAGTGAAAATCTTGCTTCTAGATTCTCTCGGTGTTACTATTGTTTTTCATTTTCTTATTTAACATTTAGCATACATATTCTACATAAATGTCCAATGTTATCTATAGTCATTTGCTCAAATATTCATGCAAAATTATAAAGGGCGGCGTCAGTATTCCAATGAGAAGCATAGTCCCTTCCACTGTGATGACCCGCCTTTCTCACCACAGAAAGACGCATTATCATTAAGAAAGAAAGAGGTAGAAATAGAATAGATAGAAGGAAAGAACACAACAATATCAAAATCTCACAGCGGAACGAAACAAAATATAATATATAACATAACTATTACATAGTCATTTACATATCGGAGTTACACAAATACAGCAACACAAGATAGACAGTTATAAAAGTCTGTCTATTCTACATCTCAAGTACAACACATACATCAAAAAGATACATCACAGCGAAAACACAATATAACTACAAACGCTGAAGCCTCATGCTCCATATCCTCAAGAATTCGTCAAAGCTAACCTGAATCCCTTGGCTACTCGTAAAAAATTGAGTACCCAAGAGTTTAAGAAAAACAGAATAAACTCCGGGTCAGATATGGGTCTGGTGTGAGTAAAACGGTTAAAGTTTCTTAACTTTTAAAACCTTTGAAAACAAAAGGTATCACGTAAGACTCCCCACGCATAAACATGGGTAAGTTTTTACCTTACGCTAACCAAAACATTTGATAGGAAATTCAGTGATATTATAATAGTGCCTAAGGTTTTCAAATAATAGAAAATAGCCGAAATTGTTACATCTATTAAATTCCAACTACTAGCCACAAAAGTGGGTAATATAATCAAAACTGTAAGGGCACGTAGGAAGAATGAGTTTCCATCAATGTCAGGGCTACTGGGGTACCTCCCGTCACAGTACGTAGCCTAGATCACCGTACCGAGGATCACTCCCGACCCCCTGCAACACAAAGCCGGAGCCATTCCTTACTGAACAGTTTCGAACAAGACAACCCCGGCGATTCTAGCTAGCAACCGCCCACACAGCCGAATAAAAAGGGACATCTAGACAGGGGTAAATCTCGTCCTTCTTGGGCATGACCCACTTAGACTTGCTGTACCCCCCTGTTTTAGCCATTCCCGGTTGATGAGGCTTGAGGTTGCGATTACCTTTATAGAACACATCTATCTTTGAATGCTCATCGTCCACCTGACGATGTTCTTAAAGCATTAAATCCATAAAGTTCATTCCGGGTTCGAACGAAACCGAAGGCATTATTTCATTACACTCATTTTGGAATCACCCTCACAGTTAACGACAATAACCCTTGCACTCTGAAAACTCCATCTCGAACCTGAAAGTACTATCTCCGTTATACTCGTATTGGAATCACCCTTAGAGTTTTTAACGGCAGATAGTTCTTACACTTCGAGTCTTCAACTCGATCTTCACTTGAATTTACGACCTAATGTTTAACTTGGATCGATGTGGTTTTCGGATAATCAAATTTGATACCCGATCCCGGTCTCATCGAACCAAACGTGTCTTAAAGGCCAAGTGGTTTAAAGGTTTAAACAATTCAATTCAATTCAATTAATTTCAATTCAATGCAATGCAATTCAATGCTTTGAATTCACACAGCATTAACACAGATAAATATCACACATTTATCATTAATATATCCAATATCATATCACAGATGTCACAACATATCATCAGTAGATATCAATCCAATAGATATCATCTAATTCATACATTCAACAAACAATCATCCATAAGCAAGCATTATCAATTCATATCATAATTAATTTAATTACTTAAATTAAATTAATCTTTTAATAATCAATCCCTTAATCCTTCTCATACAATCATTAAT